>CM035169.1:47404316-48604316 GCA_020205615.1 Panax quinquefolius | reverse complement strand
TCATCCCCATGTTGTCCTGCTGCTGCTGTCACTACTGCTTCAGCTAACTCCTCAGGATCAAGAGCCCCCAGATGCCCGCCCAGTATCTTCAAAATATTTCGATCTCGACATATAGCTCTCACACAGTCAGCCGAAGTGTGAACAGCTAGATGACTCGATGACTGTGAAGACTAGGTAGCAGAGCTGCCTGAGCCACTGAAGGATGGGTGTCATCGTTGTCCTTGACCTTTAATGTAGTTCTTCTTCATAACGGACGCCCTCTCCCATAGCTCTTGATCAATAGTCAGACGTGGAGTGCGTTCAGGATAACGCTCATTCAATAAGCGCTTATAAGTATCATGTCATCATGTTAACAATTAAATAGTTAAAAATAAATTCACGACGACATGCATATATGGACATTTCTAGGCACCCAAGACACAAACCAAGAGAAATATATAAATTTTCAATACAATAAGCATATTAACATCAATTAACATATTAACATCAATTTATATCAACGATAAGTAGATATATTTAAGCAATTTACATCACAGTTCTATATATCTTGTATAAATGGAATCTTAAATACTTATATATAAATGATATATGCGGGACGTACATGCTATTCGGAGGAGGGCGAATCTGAATAAGAATCCGATCATCCGGATTAGTAGGGGCCTTGGGCACATGATTAGGCCCCCTACCCATGCCGTACTTTTTCTGTGATGCTTCAGAAGCCATCTGTATATTACAAATTTCAAGATGTTATTATGAGTCATATTTGATTACATGTATATATGACAATAAATATGACAGTGATATAAAAATGTATATATATGAATATAAAATGATAATAAACAAAAGCAATTTACATCTAAGTTCTATTTAAACAGTTTAGTATATAAACATGACAATGATATAAAAAACATGTAATGCTAAACATACATTTCATTTGTTTAAGTGTCAATGTCTCGATTCGTAATCATCCTGATAACGTGTTGCGCAGTTCATAACCATCATCCGCTTTGATTCAAAGGTCGATTCAGTCAATAACTCTTCCTCCTCAGTATCAATGTCATCTGACATAAGTATTGACTCAGGATCTAATTTATGTGGTTAATCTCCACCATCTAACTGGATTACTTCATTGTCGTCCTCCACATTTATTATAGTTTGACTATGAAGCATCTGCTCTTGGTAAATCTCCCCATCAACTACTTCTACACAACTACGCGCGGGAGTATGAATTACAACTTACCAATCTGTAGGCGGTCTATCCCTTTTCCTAACAGGACTAGGAGTGTAGTATATTTGTACTGTTTGAGTTGGTAAAACAAATGGTTCGTTGGAGTACGCAGACCTATGGAGGTCAATATCGATGATTTCATGTCTGTCAACACGTATCCCTTTTTTTGAATCAAACCAACAGCACTTGAACAAGTGAATATGACCCCCATACCTGCTCTTGTACGACAACTCTACGATTTCCTCCAACTCCCCATAAAAGGCACGACCAAGCTCATTGTAACAATCTCCTTGGACACACACTCCAGAGTTTGTTGTTCTTTTACCGTGCCCATATGCCTTTGTGTGAAATTCACAACCATTTATTTTATAACCATTGCGGCTGACTTGGTCCCTGTCTGGTCCCATAGCTAGGACTTGTACATTAGACGAAATCGTTGATCCCTCAGTTAAAGCCTACAAAAACTCCATCTTATTAAATGAAGTCATAGTTAACATACAGTATATATATTCTACGTGCTTAAAATTGAACTTACTTTGTCCTTTAGCCAAAGTGCAAATTTTTTATCACGATTGATTTAAATATCTTTATCAGTTATGCCGGGATACTTCACTTTTAACTCTTCATCGTACAATCTATACCATGATATAAACATTAACATATTGGAATAAATTTTCAACTTAAAAGATAAATTATCAAGTTTACATGTGTACCTCACAAATTCGTCAATCTCCTCGCAATTGAGAAGAATGTAAGTATGTGCAACATGTAATTCTTGCTCAGAGAGAAATATGCCCTTCCCTTTTCCATAAGCGCGGCCCGATAGACCAAATACAGAGAGCCGACCATTTAGTTCAACATTTCCCCCATCATCATGTCTCGATACTCGATGTATACAGAGAGCCGGCCCGATGGTCTGCATATGCTGCGTATATCAAGATTGCAGAAGAAGGCATACTATTAGTCCCTTAATGTGGGACTATTAGTCCTATTAGTCCCTTATGTGGGATATATCTTGCTTTAAGTACGGTTCTAACGTATGTTTCAGTTTCCAAGTGAATGAAATGTTGGACCACCACTGTGAGTTATTTAAATAAAAAAGTTTCAAGCGCTGCGTGTACATTTCTTCATAATTGAAGATGGCTCTAGTAAGGTTTATATTCTTGAATAATTGCTTGTGATGAGTGGGTTGACACGATCGTCATCATCTACAATTTTTATGGATTTTTCAATATATCTGATCTCCTACAATTGCAAGAAATATAGTAGAAGTTGCATAATAGTGGTCAATGCACTTGCAATACAAGTAATCAACCATGAAGAGTGTTTTGCCAAAGAAAAGTGGCCCTTTTGTCAACAAGTATTTTCTCCTCATTGTTTTCTTTTTTGTTATTCAATCCAACCCTTTTGTCACTTCAAATTCCATTGCACCCGACGAACATAGTTCCTTTAAGGAGAAGGAGTTGAATTCCTCTTATGCCTTACTAAATTTATACTCTCTCTTTGCCTCAAAATGATAATCCACCATCAAAAGTCATATATTTAGAAAGTTAATGTTTTCAACATTAACATAACCAATTGTCAACATCATAATCAAACAATGATGAATAAAGCACATTAATTTTAATAGTAGCCTCATTTTTGGACATCATAAAGGAGAAATTGAAGTCCAATTTTCAGACAGAGAAAGTATAACTTCTGTTCATCTTTCAATTTAATCAGTAACTAGTATGCAATTATTTCCACCCACAAGCAATGATTTTTAAATACGGTAATATTACACAGGAAACATCAATTTCAAGAAAGACTAGTAATTTAGAAACCTTAAAATGAAACATTAAGCTCACACAAACTATCAATTAGGGGTTCAAATCAAATCATTTTTATTTGCAGTTACTGCATCAACCTCATAGACTCTTGCCATTCAATCAGAAAAAATAGACAGTTTAATTTAGGGATTAATTGGGGTTCTGGGGCAAATGCAGTGCGGCAGTGGTGCAAATGATGGTCATGGCGGTGGCTTGATGGTGGTCGGCAGTGGTCGGTAATGGTCGGCAGTGGTCGGCAATGGTCGGCAGTCTCCCTCCCTCTTCTCTTCCCCCCTTACTCCCTCTTCTCCTCATCTCAGATTCCCTTTTTCTTTCTTTTTCTGCATCTTGATCGAATGTAACCTTTGAATCGATTAAGTTTATTATCATCGATTCCATCCGCGACCGCATCGCGGTCGCTACTTTTAATGATGTGGACATATCAAATAATCGCGTATGCGTCGTTATACTCTGATTCGCCGCTACCAAAGTTTCGCACCAAATTTTAGGAGGGAAATTATTCTCAGCGACCGATCAGCGACGGCATGCGGTCGTTGATATATACTAGCGACGAGAATCCTTATCAGTCGCAGATATCAGTCACTATTACTATTATCAGCGACCAGATAGTGCGGTCGCTGATATCATTGGTCGTAGATGGCCATTTTTCTTGTAGTGAGTATGATTGGGGTTCCTACACCTTTGCCTATTTCCTCTGGGGCATGCGTATGCGCTCACAGGGTTTGACTGAGGCTTGGCTAGAATTCTACCCATTTCTGCTGGTGAGTGTTTTTCTTGTCATTTCCCATTTATAGGTTAAGAATGTTTACTGATCGCAGATGTTTTTCCATTGTGTTGGAAGTTTTGGGCCTATGAGAGGCTCCCATGCTTGCGTCCTGTGAGTGTGTTAGGTTTATATATCTATCCACGAGGATGACGATGGCATCATTCCATTTTGCCGGAGGTCCCTGTAGCTGAGGGTTTCACTCACTGTCGTATGCAACTGGAGTTATTGATAGCTGATACCATCACATGGATTCCCTATTCAGGGGAACACTTGACCATAGGTTTCGAGGATGGATACCTGACTGGAATCGAGTACGTTATTTCCATCAGGAGAGTTCCTCTCTTCACAGATGGAGGCTGGGAGCTCTATTTAGGAGAGCTTGCTATTAGGAGAACCACATGGGAGATTCGTATGCCGATCTTGCCTCCTGCCAAGCGTCATTGGCCTGTATCACAGTCACCCGTCATTGACATCCCATTGTTGGGGTTTGACGATTTTACATTATCAGAGGGTCCTTGCACTCAGGATACATTCCAGCATTGGTGGTTCCCTCGTACTATCGGAGCCCAGTCCCGCGCGACACAATTCATGGGGAATATGGTTCCAGGATCCGTGATGATGACGGATTGGATAGCTTGTGTCTGAGATCCGACTCATATGACACAGATTGATAGTTTGACCCGGCAGTTGGACAAGGCACACATATTTATCCTAATTTGGGCGAGATCCAAAGAGAGGCGACTTCATTTGATCCTTCCAAATCGTAATCGCCCTCAGATGATCCATTTGATTTTGCCAGCGTAGATCCTCCTCTATATAGATCTGACATCCCTGTTGATAGAGATCCAGTGACTCAGGAGGAGTTACATCAGGTGGACATGATTTGTAACGCCCGAGAATTTTGAATTTTCAATGAATTAAATTTTTATTTGATTATGTGGATTAAATGAATTTAATTAAGTTATTATGTGAGTAAGATGTTCGAAGGTCGTTCTATGACCTAGAATGTGCGGATGTGGTTAGTATTCTGGCTTTGTGCTAGAATTAATTGTTGTGAATTATCAAGACGAGAATGAAGGTTTTTCGAGAATGTTTGCGTAAAAACACTATTCATCCGATTTCGTTCGGAGCTAGGGTTTGAGATTCTGAGAAATGCGTAATGATAGAATACGAAGATGGTATGGAATATTCAATAATAATTCCGTTATGGCAAACGAAGTTTTCGCCTGCAGACTTAAAACCTAAGGGTTGAGTATATTGATTTCCGAGAAGGAAATGAAACGCGTAGAAGGAATTGCGTTATGGTTAAGGCATGTGTTATACAATTATGAGACTATTTAGTATCTATGTATAATATGTTGAGTTCATACGGAGTACAATACGATTATCGTACTAGTATTATACGAAAAGAATACGTGAATTATACGTAGGGAATACGATTTGTATTCTAGAATTAAGTTAAGACTTAATGTTAATTCATTTGGTTGGATTATGTTTAGCCCAATCAATTGAATGAGCAAGCCCAAGGGATTAAGTGTTAAGCCCAAGCCAAGGCCCAATATTAGATTGGTTGAGCCAAATTCAAGAAAATCGAACCGTGGATCGAACCGGTGGGTCACCGAATGAGTAAAACCCATGGGGCAACCCATGGGGATGACCCATGGGCAAGGTGGGCCGACCACTTGGTGTGTAAGGCAAGCATATCACTTGGTCACAAAGTATTTTACTTGGTGACAAAGTGTTGAATAGTAAGGAGGTGGAGGTTTAATGCCTATTTTGTCCTCCATTTCAATTGCCTATAAATAGAAAGCAAGAGTTGGCCTTTTGTGAGTTTTTCAATTGCCAACCTAGATTATTGAGAGAGAAGGAGAGCTAAACTTAAAACATTCTTCTACCTTGAAGCTTTTTCATTATAAGTTCAACAAGAACACTAAGAGTTCTTAAGGTAATACTCTTCAATTCTAATTCCATCTCTTTTGGTTTTCTTTTATCATGGAGAATCATAAATGCGTGGGGTATGGCTTGTATGGTGGAATGAGAGTGACTTACCATAGATTCAATCTCTATAAGTCATGAGATCATAGAAATTATAAGGTTTGATATAACTTAAAATCATGAAATTTTGATTGTTAAGATTGATTGTTGATAAACAATTGAACTGCATTAATACGTTAATATGTGCATCTTGCCTGGATAGAATGTAGATATGAAGTCCATGGAGAATTCCATGTGATTTGGCTTAGAGAACATTAGTAACGAAGTTATGGCGAATTTTACGAAAATAGACGTTAAACGTCGAAAATGTAAAAAGCCCGAATTAAAGGTCAAAAGTTGCCGTGTGACTTGAAAACATTGGTTTCCAATGTCAACACGTGAGATAAGGTAATTAAGAGTCGTTGGCGAAAGAATCGTCGCATTCCGACTTATAACGAATAAAACGAGTATTGAATGGACGAAAATGTTAAACGAACGCTTAAAAATGAACTCAAAGGTGAATTCTGAGTTAACAGATTCGAAAATGTAAAATTCTTATATGAACACGTAAAGGATGTGATTTGTGACTTGTAGGCTTTCGAATGGGTCAATTCAGATGTAAAACGAACAAATTAGGAAGCCGAGAGTTTCGTTAGGAAACCAAACTATTTTGGCTAACTTCAGGTATTGTGTTCGCGGCCTTGTCACTAAACCCAATGTTTTTCTCGCCATGCATTGCCCAAGTATGGCTGAGAGAAAATGAAAACGTCTGGAGATTCATGCCACAGTGCGAGAGTTTGTACATGGACTCGCATCATCACAATGACGAGTTTCGAAAAACCTCTCGAGAGTGACGCCACAAATACTAACTTGTAATGTATGAGATGTCAACAACTTGTTACCGACATAGAGAGGGAAAATGTTAACCAAGTTAGGTTTTGTTCCATTTTGAATGTTGACCTAAAGTAAGACATTAAAAGTACTTTATGTACATGATAAGTCTTACCCTAAATCACTTATAAGGTGTTAATGTAAGAAGATCTAGTAAGGTTTAATAGAAATTAAACGAAGAATACGAAGACGTAATAAGTGAACTGTGAATGACGTTCAACGTTGGTAGCTAACCAATAATGATCGAATGTCGGTTAAGGACGTAAGGACGTTAATAAAACGTAACGAAGTATAGAAAGTCGAATCTACTTTAATAATAAAGTTAATTCAAATAAGACATATAAGAGAAAGAAGTTGGTTAGAACCATAAAGTTAGTTTGTTTAATAACTAATTACAGTGTGCTATGTGAATATCTCATGTAGATCCTGTAAAGACTGAGAATAGTTGAATTGTAAATTCAAAGACGCTTGAAGGCAAGTCTTTCTTAAACGCTTGACTAACCTTCGAGTTAGCCAAGTTTTTACGTGATGCATGTTGTGCAATGCATGAATGATTTTAAAGAAAGAGTCGATGCCTGTTTTAACTCGGCTAGACTAATACTGAAGAATTGATTGATTTGTTTACAAGTCTTTCGATATAGAATTGTTAACGCTATTCTTTGCCAAAAATTTGGTACGGATGTAAAGGTAAGTTTGTATATGTACAAACAAAAGTATAATTTTCATCGATTATTCGATGGACACGCGAGGTTGCCAAATGTTGAACGTAAATACGTTTAACGTAAGAGTGTTGATCAACCTAGAGTACAATAGGCTGATCACCTAAAAGTGCTCGTAAGTAAAGACGGGTGGATGGCCTTAGTGCCGGATATCCTTTTCAAGTGTGAAAACGAAAAGAGTATGTTCATGGTCTATTGACCGGTTCATCATTCCTAAGCTATTATATATACTTTGGAATTGTTGTTATGATATGAGAAGTATTAGTCAAATGTTTCCTAATGCTTCATAGGTAATTGTTCAATTATGCAATTAAAGCATGTAAATGTTCTTGTGATATTCATATGATTCTTTGTTAAGACTTGCTGAGCTAGTTATCCTCATTCTTGCTTGAACCATATGTTTGCAGCTAAAGCCGAGCGAACTGAGAGTTCTAAGAGAGATAAAGGCAAGGCTAAGATGGACAATTAATTGTCTTGTAATAGACTTGTGTATTTGTATGTAATATACTCATAAAGAACAATGAATGTATTCGGTTAATGAACCTGAGAAAGGATTTATTACAAATATAATATAAAGATAGTAATTACACTCATTTTGTTGTTATCTCAATGGAATGATTGTATGAATTTTAGTATCGTGGAGCACCATCTATCGGGTTAGAAGATACCCGGATTTGGGGGCGTCACAGATTGGTATCAAATCATTAGGTTATAAAACTTAAGGGGGGAAAAACCTTAGGCTAATAACCTCGTTAGGAAAGGAAGAGTCCGAAGAAAGTTAACTCGAGTCAAATGAGTTAATAAGGTATTGAGGAAACTCAGTACCGAAAGATTTAAAAGATGGAAAGTAACCCTAAATGGATTAAATGTGATTTGTGCTTATATTATTATGTATTATGTACTAATCAATTTGTTATGTGTTATTGTAGATGTCGGTTGATAGCTTGATGTATAGGGATATACATGCGATCAACGAGGAGTCCGTGAACCGAGTTGAGACAGTACCCGTACCTATAGCAGACATACCAGTAGTGATTCTAGAAGAGTCAGAGCCTGAGGAATATTACTCGGACGAGGACTATTCTGAGGAGACCATGGGAATAACATCATATTTGAATATGATGATTGATGTAGAGGATGATATAGAGGTGACATCGATTAATACGGTGATGTCTGCCCTAGAGTTGACACCTATAGAGACTATGAGGGCAATATACCTCTCAGTGCTTGACCGTAACGTGCAACTGCACAATATGGTGCAACACCAGAAGGAAGAGATCACTGATCTCTATGGAGCGAAAGAGTCTGCAGAGTCAGACTATGAGATAGAGCATGATGAGAAAGTGCTCATGACTGACAAGGCTAGGGACTATAAGAACGAGGTCGTAGAACTTCGTAAGAAACTGGTTGAAAAAGACCAGAAGATAACACGAATGTAAGACCCCAACTTTTTGAATAAAGATTAAATTTTCTCGAAATATATTTTTGAATATTATGGTGTGGATTTGATATAATGTTATAGTTGTGGGTAATATTTACAAATTTTGCAAAGTACGCAAGTTGTTATATAATATTTGATTTGTCGGGGAATATTCATTTTAACAGGAAATATTTGTACAACGGCACAATCATTGGACCCCCACAACGGAATTATTGTCGGATTGAGAAAACGACAAAAATATTTTATTAAAATAACGGCGGAAGTTTTACCGTTGATACTGTTGAACTACTCGGTAGTAAAAGTACAGTAATACGCGTGGTTGCATAGTAGCACACGGTATTGATTATTGATGCTTACGTGAGAAGTCACTCAATTATACTCAATTATTGCTATAGTAGTTGCTGCATCATATCTATCATATTATTGTCACAGTATCATCTGCATAAAATGTTTTTTTTATTAAATCAATACTTGAGACGACAAAGTTATTCATATTATAAATTGCAATATTTACAATGTCCAGAAGTTCTGTCAAGGAGAAGTTTGGTCACCTAATTAAGGCTATGATAGGAGAAATCCTTATTGAAAGCCCTCTTCCTAGAACGAACCGGTTGATAAATATTAGGAGTTATAATATTAATGATGAATGTTGTTCTGAGTTGAATTTGGAGAGGCGGACGTGATATTTGAGTCCTGAACGACGAAAATTAGTAAAAATAGTCTATAAACACAAAATTTTCCGGGATTCACTATTTGGTCAAAAAGTCAACAGTTGACTTTTTTCGGGAAAAGTCAAACTTCAAAATTTCAAAATTTATATTTTTGATAAAAATAGTTTCATTATGTTGGAATTGTTTGTGTTAGTGAAAATCGACATTTATTCCGATGATAATTGATGTCTAGGGGTTATATTGATAAATCGAGTAATTTATCGGATAAATAAGCAATTAATTGCTACTAATTCACATGCTTATATAACTATTTATTCACATATGTGTACTATTGAATCACATTATTTATTATTAGGGGAGTTGGTGCAAGATTGATAATACTTGCATGACTAAGTTAAAAATGGAGGTATAGATGGAGGTACTATACTATAATTCGTATTTTTCACATGATTATACTATTGATTCACATTATTTACTATTAGGGAAGTTGGTACAAGATTGATAATACTTGCAGGACTAAATTAAAAATGAAAGAAAAGTTGGAGGTATTGTTCTGTAATTTTTCGAGCCCCAAAACGTGCAATTATCGAAACTATATTTTCCTATAAATAGAAGTTCATTCTTCCTTTATTTCTCACCAATTCACGAAAGTTTTAGAGCGATTATTATAGAGAGAAATTATAGAGAGAAAGAAGAAAAGAAATCTGCTACCTCACTATTCTAGTATCCAGTTTTTTCCAAGGTAGTGAGTATTATTTCTTTCTTATCCATGAAGAGAACTTCTGTTATTCCATTCTTTATTATTCTATTGAATAACTCAGATACGCTGCCAAGCTACCCTATACTTGGTGAAATTCTTCTGTTATTCCATTCTTTATTATTCTATTGGAATAACTGAAAGTATTATGCATACAAGCCAATCATGTATGATGATAAAGCATATACTGTGTAATCAATCTTATTTATTTACTAATAAAAGAATTATTTATTAAAGGCATTTATTATCTACATGGTGCTGTTTTAATAATATGTGATAAACCTATAGTTTTAAGCAACGCTTTTAGAATAATGATGATGATCATTCTAATGAGATCTAAATTCTTAGAAAGCTTAAAACTAAAATAGTTCCCAATCATTGGATTACTAAATTGGGGATTAGTGAATCCGGATAGATTGGTACATACGTTGTTTGCTCATTGGATGAGGATGATTGATCTCATGATCATTTGTGTGGAGACACTAAAGCAAGTATGTAGGTGCTTATTAGAGAATAAGTTCACTGAACGTGACTCGCTAAGGAATACCTAATGGAGTTTTACTTACACCGTCAATAGGAATTCTCAGAGTGAAAGTAAGTACAAATGATCCTTAGACTTGAGATCATCATAGTATCTTATATATAATGAATTACACTTTGACTTATTCCTTAAGACTCTTAGAGTATATCAAAGGGTATGCTTGGGTGTAATAAGTTATATATGAAGATAATGAATGATCAATAAAGAATCTACCACTTCTAGTAAAAGGAGAAATGTCCTATGTGATTCGATAAATAACAACTCAGTGAATCCTTTAGGTGGAATGAAATTAGAAAGTAGTTTCTAATTTGCATTCATTGGGAGTTGTTCATTTAGGAATCGAAATACATATAATTAAATAAAATAAGACTTGACAAGAATTCCATGTCTTATATTTAATTGGGACATAGTATGGTGGAAGGATTGAATTGTGCGGTAAGAATTTTTACTCAAAGGTTCTTTTATGATTAATGTTGAAATCTATATTATCCGGAAAGTCGTTGATCGCTAGGGAGGCTTATCCTTATCAGAGAATAAATATTATTTATTTAAATAAATTATTTGTTTAATTTATTTATTTAAATGAGATTAGAATTGTTCTAATTGATTTATTCACAACCTATTTAATATGGAGAACCTAAAGGGTCACACCATAAAAGGAAGAATAATTATTTAAGAAGTTAATGGCATAATTGTAATAATATAGTTAAGTATATTTAATTTAATCTATGGTGATAGAATAAATTAAATAGCTTAATATTATTATTTAATATTTTAGAAATATTAAATATAAATTAATAAGAGGAGTCTTATTAATATTATTATAATTATTATTATTTTAATTTCTAAAAGGTTTAGGAATTAATTTAATATTAGTATTTCATTTATTCCTAATTGGATTAGGAAAGAAAATTAGTTAAAGGAGTTTAATTAATTATCCCTAATAGGATTAGGGAGCCCATTTAATTAAAAGAGTTTAATTAAATAAATAATACCTTATTTTAATTAAAATAGGGTTATATAATATCTTTATAAGAGGAGTCTTATATTAGATATGAAATATCGTAATTCCAAGATTTGGAGAGTACACCCTTTTCTTATCTGAGATAGGAAAAACTAGGGTTTGAGCCAAATCCTTCTTCTTGAAAAATTCCTCTTCCTTGGTGGATCACCTATAGAGGCCACACACTTGGGTGGCTTACATTGATCAAAGGAAGGAATCAACCCTAGATTCAAGGAGATCGCGAGAAGTAGGAGGTGAACTCGTACACTGAGGAAGCTCGTTTCTACAAGGGTATGATTTCATAATTTCTTATTCTTCGTTTTAATTAATAATATGCATAAAGGATGATCCGAGTAATTGGTTTGTGAAAAATTTTAAAATCTGATTTTATTTCGCTTCCGCTACGTTTTGCAATTTGATTGCTACTTTGATTTTCACGAAAACCTATCAGTGGTATCATGAGCCAAACTTTATGCGAATTATTAATTATTTAGATTCTATATATGTAGGGGTATGTATTTAGAAAAATTTATTGGGCATAATTTGTTGTATAAAATTATTATTTTATGAAAAGAAAAAAAAAAAAAGAGGTTTCGGAATTTTTTTTTTTAAAAGGCATGATTGCCGAAAAGAAAAAAAAAACAAAATCGGTACCTGCTACGCCTGTTAAGATCAATGAATGGGTATTATATATTATATATTATATATATATATATATGTTATATAGATATGTTTTGTCCATTTTTTTATAGACCATCACGCTGACCGAACATGGCAATCTTTTATTTACAAGGCAATCCGGTTTTGTTGCTGGACCGAAGCAACCTTGGGAGATCATTATTTTTTTTAGGGACCCGTGCTCTTATTATTATATATATATAATATTGTTAGCAATGATACAAGCAGGTCCGAAAATTTTAAATAGTTGGATTTTTTTATATATATATATATATAATTGTTATATATATATATTAATCTTAATAATTTTATAATTAAAATAAAAGAGTTTATTTTAATCTTGAAATTGGATTTCATGCAACATAGAATTGCCCATTAAATGATACTCATATATATATAGAATGATTTTATTTAATGATACATATGATGATATGTATGATAATAAATGGGATTGATTATGGACAATTGACCAATATGATTGGATTTATTTTAGTTGGATGTTTGAATGAATGGGTTTTATTAAATGGGTCTGCGTACTCGCCTTTTCTCGGTTTTCTTCTTGATGTAAATTCTATCTCTCTCCTATGTACTTCCCTTATCTGTTGATCAAGGTTTCTATTTAAATTAAATAGTTTAATGTAATAGGATTAGTTAGAATTTTTAGAAGAACCAAGACCAAGATCAAGGAGCGCTTGAAGACACATTTTGTAATGGAGCCCGGGTTTAAATGTAATAGTTATATTTAAATGTTTATTCTTTGCACCCTAGGGTTTGACCTTTTGGTTCACTTGGTGGCTCTAGTGAACCAAACTAGAATAAAAGTCCATAATCAATCCGGATAGAATATAGTATTCTATATGTGCATGCTAGTTTTATATATATTATATATTATGCAAACATGCTTCGCATGTTTAATAATATGACGCGTATTTTATATATATATTTGCATGCGCGCTAAACAAGATGAGACAAATAATAACAAATCCCTCAAAGTTTTTTATTAAGTCTTAAGCGTTCAAAGATATTTAGAATATCGAACGTCGCCTTCTAGCATGATAAAATTAATTGAGTATTAAATATTTAATATGAGTTTGTTGTGTCACCACAAGGCAAGTATTAAGTATTTAAGATGTTAATTTATCACATTTGATGCTTATAAAGAAAATTGAACAATATTGTTTTGTTGTATCACCACAAGGGCGATATTTTTCTTTTTTGAATATATGGAAGTGCTAGGTTGGACTTAACTTAGATAATTTTGATTCGGATGTGCCACCACTTGATCAAAATAATCCAAGAGGCAAAACATAAGGAGTTACATGTTGATGTAATTGACAAGGAGTTGTCTACCTATTTATTTATATATAGTTTGTTGTGTCACCACAAGGCTATATATATTTGAAATGGGATCCTTATTCTCACTAGCAAAAACTTTAATTAGTTTTTGCCGAACTATATAAATGAGGGTAATATAGTTTGAAGAAAATAGTGGGAGATACCAATATAAAATAAGACCTAATTTATTTTGGTAATTAATAAATGAATGTTTGCTAAAATATTGTCTTTTTACATGCGAAATTTTGAAAATGTCACATTCACTAATTTCATCTGCGAAGCATACTTGATGCTAACAAACCGAATTCTGACCCAACTACACCTGGATTTGGTTAAGGAATCTGAGAATTGTTCTCACTTTGAAAAGATTTCTTATGTCCTAAATTACCAGACTGCAAAAAAGTTGCGAGAGACCTACCGAGGAAGAGATTGCTAGTTTTAAATAAGGCAAGATGATGCATCTGTGGCTCAATGCATCATGCTTGCATCCATGAGTAAACGAGCTTCAGTCAAGATGAAAACATGGATGCTCCTACTATGCTACTACACCTTGGAGAGTTGTATGGTGAGCAAAGTAGGACCGCTAGATATGAAATATCTAAGGAGCTCTTCCGATCTCGGATGACCGAGGGCACCGCCATTGAGACTCATGTCCCAAAGATGATCAATCTGATTGAACGTCTTGGACAGCTTGGGTTCGTCATGGATGGGGAGTTGAGTCAAGATTTAGTCTTGCAGTCACTCCTGCACACCTTCTCACAATTTGTTGTGAATTTTCACATTAATAAGTTGGATGTCACTTGCTCAATTACTTAACATGTTGAAAATCGGCAAGGTCACTTCCCATCCAAGAAGAACCATGTCTTCTCGGTGGATGATTCTTCCAAGAAAAGGAAGAGGCCCAAGGTATTTTCAGAAAAGAAGAAATCCAAGAAGGCTAAGAGAAAGGCGAAAGTGAAGGATCAAAAGAAACCTGATCCAGCTAGCAAAGGAATTTGCTTCCATTGCAACAAGCCGGTCATCGAAGAGGAACTGCAAGGATTATCTTGCGAAACAAAAGCAGAAGAAGCTTGGAGAAGCTTCAAATCCTAATCAAGGTTTGTTTATGATTGAAATTAATTTTTCTGAAAGTCAATCTTCTACTTGGGTATTGGATACCGGATGTGGTTCTCACATATGTAATAATATGCAGGACTGGTCAGAAGTAGAAAGCTGAGCAAGGATGAGGTCGTCCTACGAGTGGGAAATGGAGCAAAGGTTGTTTGACATTAGTAGTAGGGACTTATTGTTTAGCACCGCTTACGGCAAGTTCATTAATTTAAATAATTGTTATTTTGTTCCAAATATCATTAGAAACATTATTTCTATCTCTCTCGTATTGGATATGGATGGTTTTAATATTATAATAAAGAACAACAGTTGTTCCATTTATAATGATAATGTTTTATATGGTGTTGGTAATTTGCTTGAAATGGACTTTATATACTTGACTTGCATGAAAATATATTTCAAATTGAACAAACTAATAAAAGGAAAAGAGATGATGTTAATTATACCTTCATGTGGCAATCAGAGACTCGGTCATATTAATGAAACAAGATTATCCAAGTTGCATAAAGATGGGCTCTAGAGCTATCTCGATTATGAATCATATCCAACTGTGAATCTTGTCTCATGGGTAAAATGACTAAATCTCCTTTTAGTGGAAAAGGAGAAAGAGTTACTGAGTTGTTAGCGTTAGTACACACAGATTTATGTGGACCCATGACAATGAATCGCACGAGGAGGGTATTCTTATTTTATTACATTCATCGATTTACCACTCAAGATTTGGATATGTGTATTTAATGAAATACAAATCAATCATTTGAAAAGTTCAAAGAGTTCGTAAGTGAAGTTGAGAAGCAAACCGTAAGAGTATTAAGATTCTTGATCCGATCGAGGAGGAGAATACTTAAGTGGTGAGTTTCTCAATTGTCTTAAAGAAAATGGTATAATCTCACAATGGACTCCACCGGGGACGCCACAAATGAATGGTGTATCTGAAAGGAGAAATCGAACATTGTTGGACATGGTTCGATCTATGATGAGCTTTACCGACCTTCCGCTTTCTTACGGGGATATGCCTAGAATCTATTTGCATACCTACTTAACAAGGTACCTACAAAATCCGTCCCCAAGACCCCATATGAGTTATGGATGGGGAGGAAACCAAATCTTAAGCATGTTAAGACTTGGGGTTGTCCAAACTTATGTCAAAAAGTTTGAAAATGATAAGTCACAGACTAGATCTCGACAAATGTAGATTTGTGGGATATCCTAAAGAAACATCGGGATATTATTTCTATCATCCAACCGATCAAAAGGTGTTTGTTATAAAACATGCGCCTTCTTGGAAAGGGAGTTTATCCTTGAAGGGGTCGATTGGGAGTAAGATATATCTTGAAGAAGTTCAAGAACCACAAAATACTACTGTATCAAAGTGAGGTACCTAACCAAGTAGAGATTCATTCATACCACACCCTATTCAGAAATCTGAAGAGTACCAAAGATACCGAGCAATATGGACTTGACATAGAAGATGACAATGAGGTGCGCATCGTAGATGATGATGATCCATTGAATTACTGAGCGGTTATGAGTAGTAAAGACTCTCGGAGAAATGGCAAGAAGCCATGAAATCCGAGATGGACTCCATGTATGAGAACCAAGTATGGACTTTGGTCTCACCACATGAAGGCATTAAGCCTATTGGGTGTAAATGGGTCTTTAAAAGAAAGACCGGAGCGGGCATTTTGCAGGTAGAGACCTATAAAGCCCGATTTGGTTGCAAAAAGGTTTCAAACAAAGACAAGGAGTTGACTATGACGAAACCTTCTCACCAAGAGCAATGCTCAAGTCCATTCGGATTTTGCTTGCGATTGCGACTTACCATGACTACTGAAATCTGGCGGATGGACGTGAAAACGGCCTTCCTCAATGGGAAACTTGAGGAGGATGTGTATATGACACAACCAGGAGGATTTGTTTCAAAGGTTGGAACAAATCAAGTCTCATAAGCTTCTGACGATCCATTTATGGATTAAAGCAAGCTTCTCGAGATGGAACATCCGTTTTGATGAGATAATCAAAAAGTTTGATTTTATCAAAAATGAGGATGAACCATGTGTGTACAAGAAGGTTAGTGGGAGCGTTGTTTCATTCCTTGTATTATATGTTGATGATATATTACTGATAGGGAATGATATTCCTATGCTGCAAACAATTAAAATCTGGTTATCTAAACACTTCTCCATGAAAGACTTGGGAGAAGCATCCTATATTTTGGGGATAAAGATCAATAGAGATAGATCTAATAGGATGCTTGGCTTATCCCAAGGAACGTACATTGACTTGATGCTAAAAAGGTTTAGCATGGAAGATTCCAAAAGAGGTCTCATGCCGATGAGCCATGGAATACATCTCTCAAGAAACAAGCCCCAAAGACACTGAGGAGAGAAAACCGTATGAGTAAGATTCCTTATGCTTGAAAGATAGGATCTATCATGTATGCAGTATGATATGTACTAGACCAGATGTCGCTCATGCACTTAGTGTAACGAAAAGATATCGATCGAATCCGGAGAAGAACACCTGGAAGGCGTTGAAAAAATATCCTAAAGTACTTAAGAAGAACTAAGGATGTATTTCTTGTCTACTGGTGGTCCGAATTAAAACTAGAGGGCTTCACAGACTCAAGTTTTCAAATAGACCAAGATGACGATGAAATCCGTTTGGGTATGTGTTTACCTTAAACGGAGGTGCGAGTGAGTTGGAAAAGTTCAAGCAAAAAACGATTCTTGATTCGATGATAGAGGCGAGTACATAGGCGCAAGTGAAGTCGCTGAAAGGGAAGCTGTTTTGGATGAAGAAGTTCATTACCAACTTGGTGTGGTTCCTAGCATTAAAGGACCAAAGGTGCCTTTATTTTGTGACAACACTCTTTGGAGTCATGTTGCATGAGCTAAGGAACCCAGGTCTCATCAGAAATCCAAACATGTGTTGCGGCGATTTCATTTGATCAGAGAGATCATTGAAAGAGGAGACGTCACCTTGGAGCGTGTGGACTCTCAAGACAATATTGCAGATCCATTTACTAAAGCGTTAACACAACAAATAGTTTGATCGTCACTTAGAGAAGATGGGTATGAGATACCATGGCGATTGGCTTTTAGTGCAAGTGGGAGATTGAAAGTATTATGCATACAAGCCAATCATGTATGATGATAAATCATATCTTGTGTAATCAATCTTATTTATTTATTAATAAAAGAATTATTTATTAAAGGCATTTATTATCTACATGGTGTTTGTTTTTAATAATATGTGATAAACCCATAGTTTTAAGCAACGCTTTTAGAATAATGATAATGATCATTCTAATGAGATCTAAATTCTTAGAAAGCTTAAAACTAAAATAGTTCCCAATCATTGGATTACTAAATTGGGGATTAGTGAATCCGGATAGATTGGTACATACGTTGCTTGCTCATTGGATGAGGATGATTGATCTCATGATCATTTGTGTGGAGACACTAAAGCAAGTATGTAGGTGCTTATTAGAGAATAAGTTCACTGAACGTGACTCGCTAAGGAATACCTAATGGAGTTTTACTTACATCGATAGGAATTCTAGTGAGTGATAGTAATCTGAAATGATCCTTAGACTTGAGATCATCATAGTATCTTATATATAATGAATTACACTTTGACTTATTCCTTAAGACTCTTAGAGTATATCAAAGGGTATGCTTGGGTGTAATAAGTTATATATGAAGATAATGAATGATCAATAAAGAATCTACCACTTCTAGTAAAAGGAGAAATGTCCTATGTGATTCGATAAATGACAACCCGTGAATCCTTGGCGAGGTGGAATGAAATTAGAAAGTAGTTTCTAATTTGCATTCATTGGGAGTTATTCATTTAGGAATCGAAATACATATAATTAAATAAAATAAGACTTGACAAGAATTCCATGTCTTATATTTAATTGAGACATAGTATGGTGGAAGGATTGAATTATGCGGTAACTATTTACTCAAAGGTTCTTTTATGATTAATGTTGAAATCTATATTATCCGGAAAGTCGTTGATCGCTAGGGAGGCTTATCCTTATTGTAGAATAAAATATTATTTATTTAAATAAATTATTTGTTTAATTTATTTATTTAAATGAGATTAGAATTGTTCTAATTGATTTATTCACAACCGGTTTAATATGGAGAACCTAAAGGGTCACACCATAAAAGGAAGAATAATTATTTAAGAAGTTAATGGCATAATTGTAATAATATGTTAAGTATATTTAATTTAATCTATGGTGATAGAATAAATTAAATAGCTTAATATTTATTATTTAATATTTTAGAAATATTAAATATAAATTAATAAGAGGAGTCTTATTAATATTATTATAATTATTATTATTTTAATTTCTAAAAGGTTTAGGAATTAATTTAATATTAGTACTCTCATTTATTCCTAATTGGATTAGGAAAGAAAATTAGTTAAAGGAGTTTAATTAATTATCCCTAATAGGATTAGGGAGCCCATTTAATTAAAAGAGTTTAATTAAATAAATAATACCTTATTTTAATTAAAATAGAGTTATATAATATCTTTATAAGAAGAGTCTTATATTAGATATGAAATATACGTAATTCCAAGATTTGGAGAGTACACCCCTTTTCTTATACAGATAGGAAAAACTAGGGTTTGAGCCAAATCCCTTCTTCTTGAAAAATTCCTCTTCCTTGGTGGATCACCTATAGAGGCCACACACTTGGGTGGCTTACATTGATCAAAGGAAGGAATCAACCCGGAGATTCAAGGAGATCGCGGAGAAGTAGGAGGTGAACTCGTACCTGAGGAAGCTCGTTTCTACAAGGGTATGATTTCATAATTTCTTATTCTTCGTTTTAATTAATAACATGCATAAAGGATGATCCGGGTAATTGGTTTGTGAAAAATTTTAAAATCTGATTTTATTTCGCTTTCGCTACGTTTTGCAATTTGATTGCTACTTTGATTTTCACGAAAACCTATCAATAACCTGTATACGCGGGCTACCCTATGCTTGGTGAAATTCTTCTGTTATTCCATTCTTTATCATTTTGTTGGAACATTCTGTCTGTGCGTTTACGCCGGACCTAGTTTCATTATTTATCATTCTGTTGGAACATCCTCATGCATAAGGCGTTCTCTACGACGGACTGGTTCCGCTCTTTATTATTCTCATTGGAATATCCCGTCTCAGACGCTTTTGCGGGACTGATTACGTCTTTATCCAGTATCTTTTCATTGAAATATTCTTCTGAGCATTCTTGAATTTTACTCTACAAAGCAGTATCATGTTGACAATTTGGACGTTATTGGTTCTTGGATAAATTAATTCTTGAACTTGTTTTATTGAATTTTTATATCACTGTCATCATCCTCATGTTTATATTTTGTTGAAACTCATCTGTGGCCTATAGTGCATAGATGGACTTGGTATGATTATGACCAGGGATTATTCGGTGTAATCATGACCGTAATGTTACATATGTTATGGAAAAAGTCCTCATTGGCCCGTAGTGCATAGATGGACAGTTGTTGGCATGATCATGACCATTATTGAATACACAAATATTCTTGGCCCGTAGTGCATGGATAATTGTGGTCGTGATACTAAAGAATATCCTTGGTAGTAGTGTGGGGTGATTCGATGATGTGGATTATTTATTAAGCTGAGTCCTATCGATAAAAGTGATGAAAAACCTTCTAAATCATAAAAGATAGTAGATTTTATTCTCTACTTGACTCTTTTAATGGATTGTTTGTTCCGCTGCAGTTAAACTTGATGGTTGTTTATTGTATCAGTTTAACACTGTTAAAGGCCTAACGATAATATATTCGCATTATCTTAGTCATAATATTTCCTACTGGGCTAGTTGAGCTCACCCTTTTACTTTTATTGTTCTCTTCAGGAAATGAGAACGTAGCAGGGACTAGTCGGGGAACGAAGTGACGGACCAGATGATAGCATTTATTGTCCTCACTATTCAGTGAAATAGTGGAAAATAAATGTAATAATATTGAATTTGAGTTTGTATATTGTCTAGATGACAATATTTGTATTAAAACTCACAGTTTATGTTTTGTCGTACTTTACACGACAGTTGTATAATTAAGTTGTATTTGTATTCTGTACCATGTATTTGACTACTCAGAATAGGTGATGTATACCTATTTTAGGGGCGTCATAGTTGGTATCAAAGCCTAGGGATATGATCCCTAGCTAAGACGTGAGACTAGAACTAGGAGGGGAGAGACGGGGAATTCCTTCGCTAGTATGACCTACCTATGTTTATTTGGTATTTAATTGGTTGGTCAGAGTATATGGATAATATGTTGCATGTCAATCGACCCTTGTTTTGTGGCAGTATTTGAAAATGGCATCCGAGAATATTGAGAATAGCAATGGAGCACAAGAAACCATTGAGTCTCCACAGATCAACAATCAGAATAATGTGCATCAGGAAGGCGACAATCCTCATGCAAACAACAACACTGACCAAATGATGAACGATGGAATGTTCAGAGGCTTTATGCAATTCATGCAACATCAGGCGAGAGTGGCTCATGTCCAAAATGTAGGTGGAAACACTGGAAACTCTTGGACGGTTACCACTAAACAGTTCAAGGAGCTGGGACCACCGGAGTTTATTAGAGAGCCAAAACCAGTTAAGGCTGAAGCATGGATAAAGCAGATCACCAAGATATTTGATGTTTTGGGATGCTCCGAGGAGCAAAAGGTTCCCTTCGCCACCTTCATGTTGCGTGAAGAGGCGATTCTTCGTGGGAATCAGAAAAGCATTACCCGACTGACGGACTCAAGATGTCTTGGGAGAAGTTACAAGAGCTATTCAACGACAAGTACTTTCCCGAAAGTATTCGTCACATGAAGAAGGTGGAGTTTATCAAGTTGGAACAAAACAATATGACCGTGTCGCAATACGAGGCTAAATTTGCGGAGTTATCCCGATTTGCATCCCATTTGGTCGATAATGAGGAGCGAATGACGCGAATATTTTTAAGAGGTTTGAAACCGGAGATACGTCAATATCTTATTTCTCATAAACTGTGTTTGTACTCAGATGTTGTAAATAGGGCTCGATTATTGGAGCGCGTAATCGAGTCAACGCAACTAAGGGAAAGCAAATTGTGATGAAAATACCAAAGGGTAATACCATCAAAAAGCGGTGACAACAAGCGTGGAGGCAATCAACATGCGTAAATGGTAACCACTTCGGTGGTAATCATGGCCAAGACAGTAAAAATGGACATTTCAAGAAAAGAAGATTCAACAATGATGGAAAGACGTTAGCACCAACACCCGTTGTCAAGGAAGGAGAACGACCACCTATCATATGCTTCAAATGCAGAGGGGAGGGACACATCAGTTCAAACTGCGCGATGCCGTCCAAAGCATGTTATAATTATGGAAGGGAAGATCACTTAGCTCAATTTTGTCATTCACCGAAGACAAGTTCAGCTAGGATGGAGGCACCAAAGGTCGTTCCCCGAAAAGTCAAAGCCAGTTGGTGCAAGGAGGCGTTTGTTGTGACCTCCTCCCGTAGCAAGCAAGGAACCCGAACGAGGTTATCATGGGTAAGCTTATCATAAACTCTAGTGAAGTCTATACCTTATTTGATACCGGGTTCTACCAATTCTTTTATTTCTCCTACTTGCGCTCAGCTTTAAATTTGACTCGGAGAAATTAGACTTTGACTTATCTGTTGAAACTCCATTAGAGAAACCTTCATTACATCCACTCGCTTATAAGTTTTGTTTGATTCAAATTGGTAACCGCATCGCTACTTACGTCGATCTTATCTCCTTAAAAATAGTTGCATTCGACGTGATTCTAGGGATTGATTAGTTAACTACTCATCATGCTAAAATTGATTATTTTCGTAAGGTTGTTAGCTTTCATATTCCTAATAAACCTATTATGCAAATTCAAGCGACCAAACCATTAAAATCAATCACGGTCATCTCAAGCCATAAAGCTATTCGTTTATTGAAAAACGGATGTCAAGCTTTCTTAGCTCATGTCACGGATTTAAACAAAAATACGTCAAATTTGAAGGATATTTCTATTGTTAATAAATTTCCTGACGTATTCCCTGAAAAACTTCCTGGCCTACCCCAGAGCGTGAAGTTGAATTTTGTATCGACCTTGAACCCTGTACAAAACCCATTTCCAAAGCCCCATATCGAATGGCTCTATTGAACTTCGTGGAGTTAAAGACCCAATTGCGAGGAATTGTTAGACATCGATTTCATTCATTCTAGTACATCTCCTCGGGGTGCTCTGTTCTATTCGTGAAGAAGAAAGATGGGAGTATGCGACTTTGTAATGATTATCTGGAGTTGAATCATGTCACCATCAAAATAGGTACCCATTGCCACGTATTGATGACTGTTTGACCAACAGCAAGGCACCAAATTCTTTTCAAAGATTGATCTTCGTCAGATATCTTCAATTCAAGATTAGAACCGATGACATTCCAAAGACGACTTTCGTAACTTCGATGACGGGCATTATGAATTCCTAGTCATGTCCTTTGATTGACTAATGCTCCTACCGCCTTCATGGATATGATGAACCGAGTATTCAAGGAATATTTGGATCATTTTGTGGTCGCCTTTATTGATGACAACCTCATATATTCCAAAAGCCGTGAAGATCATGAGCAACACTTGAGGCTGATACTCCAAAAGCTTCGTGAAAACAAGCTATATGCCAAGTTGAAGAAATGCGAGTTCTGGCTTGAGGAAGTTGCATTCCTTGGGCATGTGATATCAAATCATGGGATATCTGTTGACCCGGCAAAGATTGAAGCAATTTAAAGCTGGGAGCAACCTAAATCAGTAACCAAAGTACGTAGCTTTCTCGGATTAGCTGGTTATTATCGGAGATTCATAGAAGGGTTTTCTCGAATCGCTACTCCATTAACTCAGCTGACTCGAAAAGATACAAAATTGATTGGAGCGTGGAATGTGAGAAGAGTTTTCAAGAACTCAAGAGGAGACTCATTTCAAAGACTTGTTTTGACAATACCATCCGCCTCGGAGGGATTTGTCATCTCAAAGGATGCTTCGCAAAAGGGTTAGGATGTGTTCTTATGCAACATGGGAAAGTCATAGCCTATGCTTCACTTAAAACTCAAAGAATATGAGAGGAATTATCCTACTCATGATCTAGAGTTAGCAACATGTCGTTTCGCACTTAAAATTTGGACGCATTACTTGTATGGGGAGAAAGTGGAAATCTTCTGGATCATAAAAGCCTCAAATATTTCTTCACTCAAAAGGAACTCAACATGCGACAACGACGTTGGCTTGATTTGTTGAAAGATTATAATCATACCATCCAATACCATCCTGAAAAAGCGAACGTGGTAGCTGACGCATTGAGTAGAAGATCATATGCAAGTCTGAAAAGCGATATTGTCAACGCAAAGGCCCATTTTGTATGACTTGCAAAGGATGGAGATAGAGTTAAAGACTCCAGGGACCCACATGATGATGGCAAACATACGAGTAGATACGACTTTAATCGATAAAGTTAAAGCTGCTCAAGCTACAGACCTGGAGCTAATGCGTATGAAGAAGAAAGTGCAAGAAGGTGCTATGCCGGAAGCAAGAATCGATGAGGAAGGAATACTTCGAGTCAACTCCAGACTTTGTGTTCCTAACGACCCTGATTTAAAGTATAAAATCATGATGGAGGCGCACAACACACCGTTTGCAATCCATCCTGGGAGTACCAAAATGTATTGTGATCTTCGACATACATTTTGGTGGAGCAATATGAAGAGAGAGATAACAGAGTTTATCTCAAGGTGTTTAAATTTGTCAACAAATCAAGGCAGAGTATCAAGTACCAAAAGGTCCATTGCAACCACTTGAAATTCCAGAATGGAAGTGGGAACACATTACTATGGATTTCAAGCATCGGTCTTCCTGTGGTTTCTCAAGTCATAGATGCAATTTGGGTCATTGTTGATAGATTGACCAAGTCTGCTCATTTCCCACCTATACGAGAAACTTATACACTTGAACGTCTTGCTCGTACATACATAAGCGAGATTGTAAGACTGCATGGTATGCCAGTATCCATAGTTTTTGATCGAGACCCAAGATTAACTTTAAGATTTTGGGTTAGTTTGCAAAAAACTATGGGCACGGATTACGATTTAGCTCTGCATATCATCCTGAAACGGACGGGCAGTCAGAGAGGACCATTCAAACTCTTGAAGATCTATTAAGACTCTGTGTCCTTGACTTCAAGGGAAGTTGGGATAAGTTCCTACCATTGGTGGAGTTTTCCTACAACAACAGTTATCAAACAAGTATTGGCATGGCTCCATTTGAGGCATTGTATGGAAGAAAGTGTCGTTCTCCAGTATGCTGGGATGAGGTGGGTGAAGCAACGTTGTTGGGATTGGAGTTGGTACGTATGACTACGGAAAAGATACAAACGACCCGACAACGTATAAAAACCTCACAAGATCAACAAAAGAGTTATGCTGATCTTCATCGAAAGGACGTGGAATTCGATATTGGAGATCATGTGTTATTACGTGTTGCTCCATGGAAGGGAGTTACGAGATTTGGAAAGAGAGGAAAGATCAACCCTCGATTCATTGGCCCATTTTTAATCCTCAATCGAGTAGGAACTGTGGCGTATAGACTCACTTTACTGCCATGTATGGCTCGTTTTTATAACGTTTTTCACATATCTATGTTACGTAAATATGTGAAAGACCCGAACCGCATTATTGAATTAGAACCAGACGAGATAGAGGAAGATTTAATGTATGAAGAGTTACTTATTAAAATCTTGGATAAAAAGGATCATATTCTACGCTCCAATGTTATACCTCAAGTCAAAGTTTTGTGGAGAAACCACGATGTGGAAGAAATGACCTGGGATTTAGAATTTGAGATGAAATCAAGATATCCTTACCTCTTCGACATACCAGGTACGCACCCTAATTTCGAGGATGAAATTTCATAAGAAGGGGAGGTTGTAAGACCCCAACTTTTTGAATAAAGATTAAATTTTCTCGAAATATATTTTGAATATTATGGTGTGGATTTGATATAATGTTATAGTTGTGGGTAATATTTACAAATTTTGCAAAAGTACGCAAGTTGTTATATAATATTCGATTGGTGGGGAATATTCGCTTTTAACAGGAATATTCATACAACTAAGACAATCATTGGTGGACCCCTCATTAACGGAATTATTGTTTGGATTGAGAAAACGACAAAAATACATTATGAAAATAACGGCGGAAGTTTTACTGTTAACTGTTGAAACACCTTGTTAAAAAATACAAAGAATACGCTGCGTGGTTGCATAGTAGAACACGGTATTAATTATTGATGCTTTCGTGAGAAGTCACTCGCTTATACTCAATTATTGGTACAAGATGAATCACGTGATCATATCTATCATATTATTGATTCAATTATTGTCACAATATCATCCGCATAAAATGTTTTTTATTAAATCAATACTTGAGACGACAAAGTTATTCATATTATAAATTGCAATATTTACAATGTCTAGAAGTTACATCGAAGGAGAGGTTTGGTCACCTAATTGCATTTGCACGGTGGGGAGAAATCCTTATTGAAAGCCCCATCTTTCCGGAATGAATCGGGTTGATAAATATTGTGAGTTATAATATTAATGATGAATGTTGTTGAGTTGAATTTGGAGACGCGCATACATGATATTTGAGTTCTGAACTATTTAAATTAGTAAAAATAGTCTATAAACACAAAATTTTTCGGGATTCACTATTTGGTTAAAAAGTCAACAGTTGACTTTTTTCAGGAAAAGTCAAACTTCGAAATTTCAAATTTTATATTTTTGATAAAAATAGTTTCATTATGTTGGAATTGTTTGTGTTAGTGAAAATCGACATTTATTCCAATGATAATTGATATCTAGGGGTTATATTGACAAATCGGGTAATTTATCGGATAAATGAGCAATTAATTGCTACTAATTCACATGCTTATATAACTATTTGTTCACATATGTGTACTATTGAATCACATTATTTACTATTAGGGGAGTTGGTGCAAGATTGATAATACTTGCATGACTAAGTTAAAAATGGAGGTATAGATGGAGGTACTATACTGTAATTCATATTTTTCACATGATTATACTATTGATTCACATGATTGAACTATTGATTCACATTATTTACTATTAGGGGAGTTGGTGCAAGATTGATAATACTTGCAAGACTAAATTAAAAATAAAAGAAAAGTTTGAGGTATTGTACTGTAATTTTTTGAGCCCCAAAACGTGCAATTATCGAAACTATATTTTCCTATAAATAGAAGCTCATTCTTCCTTCATTTCTCACCAATTCACGAAAGCTTTAGAGCGATTATTATAGAGAGAAATTATAGAGAGAAAGAAGAAAAGAAATCTGCTACCTCACTATTCTAGTATCCAGTTTTTTCCAAGGTAGGGAGTATTATTTCTTTCTTATCCATGAAGAGAACTTCATTATTCCATTCTTTATTATTCTATTGAATAACTCAGATATCGCTGAGCTACCCTATACTTGGTGAAATTCTTCTCATTATTCCATTCTTTATTATTCTATTGAATAACTCAGTATATACCGGCCACCCTATACTTGGTGAAATTCTTCATTATTCCATTCTTTATCATTCATTTGGAACATCCCGTCTGCAATGCGTTTACGCTTGGACTGGTTTCATTATTTATCATTACATTGGAACATCCTATCTGCGTTCTCTACCGGACTGGTTCCGCCTTTATTATTCAGCTTAGAATATCCTGTCTGCATGCATTTTACGCTCGACCGATTCCGCTCTTTATTATTCATTGAATATCCTCACTGCATGCGTTTACTGCCGGGACCGATTCCGTTATTTATTATTCTGTTGGAATAACCTGCCTGTGCGGTCTATTGCATGCTTGGTGATTTCTTTTGTTATTCCATTCCTTGTTATACTCAGTTGGTTAAAGTGATGACTTCTATACTCCATGAAATTAGAGGAATATCCTTGATATTTGCGCTTCATCCAGTATCTTTTCATTGAAATATTCTTCTGAGCATTCTTGAATTTTTACTCTACAAAGCAGTATCATGTTGACAATTTGGACGTTATTGGTTCCTTGATAAATTAATTCTTGAACTTGTTTTATTGAATTTTTATATCATTGTCATCATCCTCATGTTTATATTTTGTTGAAACTCATCTGTGGCCTATAGTGCATAGATGGACTTGGTATGATTATGACCAGGGATTATTCGGTGTAATCATGACCGTAATGTTACATATGATATGGAAAAAGTCCTCATTGGCCCGTAGTGCATAGATGGACAGTTGTTGGCATGATCATGACCATTATTGAATACACAAATATTCTTGGCCCGTAGTGCATGGATAATTGTGGTCGTGATACTAAAGAATATCCTCGGTCAGAAAAGTGTGGGGGTGATTCGATGATGTGGATTATTTATTAAAATCGAGTCCCATCGATAAAAGTGATGAAAAACCTTCTAAATCATAAAAGATAGTAGATTTTATTCTCTACTTGACTATTTTAATGGATTGTTTGTTCCACCGCAGCTTAAACTTGATGGTTGTTATATTGTATCGCTTTAACAACATCGAAGGCTAACGATAATATATTCTCGCATTATCTTAGTCATAATATTTCCCATTGGGCTAGTTGAGCTCACCCTTTTACTTTTATTGTTCTCTTGTGAAATGAGAACGTAGCAGGGACTAGTCGGGGAGCGGAGTGACGGACCAGATGATAGCATTAGTAGTCCTCACTATTCAGTGAAATAGTGAAAAATAAATGTAATAATATTGAATTTGAGTTTGTATATTGTCTAGATGACAATATTTGTATTAAAACTCACAGTTTATGTTTTGTCCTACTTTACACGACAGTTGTATAATTAAGTTGTATTTATATTCTGTACCATGTATTTGACGACTCAGAATAGGTGATGTATACCTATTTTTGGGGCGTCACAACGAATGTCATATATAAATGACAGTGCGCACGAGGATTTCAAGCTTAAGATAACTTTTTATTCTATTGAGTCGGGACAGACTCGACATACTATAAGTCGAGATATTGTGTCGATTCTGGCGAACCAGAAGCATGAGAATGCTGTGCGGCAGTATTAGGAGTAGTATGGTAAATACTTTTATGTAGTGACATAAAACCCTCTTTTGTATAATTAAAGGGTAGTCATTTTATAAATCCCAATTTTTGTAAAAGTCAATCGCGGGATAAATATGTAATAGCTTTTGGGCTATGGAAAGCAACTTGTAAATAGTTTTAAGCTATAAAGAAGCATTTTAATATAAGGAAGTTTTTATTTTAAATTGCTTTGCTGTGTATGAGTTATTGTTCAGTTGTTTGACGACTAATAAAGAAGTAAGTAAATAAGTAATAACGAAACTTTATTTATTTAATCAGAAATACCGCCAAGAAGAAGGCAACGTAACCAAGAGGTGAAATTGCATAATGATAACGAGGGGGGTCCTAATAAACCAATGCAAGAGTTCGTTAATTTATTATCGACTGCATTTAACCAAGCTGGGGGTAGAGCACCCGTAGGACCTAGGGTAGCCCGAACGACTACCTTTAAGGAATTTAAGAGTGTAGGTCCACCCGAATTTAAGGGAACAACGGACCCAATGGAGGCCCAGACCTGGGTTAAGGAAATAGAGAAGGCGTTTGTTATTACAAACGTAGCTGAGGCGCAAAAGACTTCTTTTGCAACCTATATGATGAAGGGGGAAGCCAACTACTGGTGGGAGGCTCACCAGGGTGGGGCTAGAGCGGAAGCTGTTACATGGGAACAGTTTAAGAAGGTATTCTTTGAGAACTATTTCCCTACTAGCATGCAAGGGAGAATGGAGATTAAGTTCCTCGAACTTAAACAAGGGGACATGACTGTTCCCCAATACGCGACCAAATTCAATAAATTGGCAAGGTTTGCTCCACACCAAGTGGACACGGAGGAGAGGAAGGCTCGCAGGTTTGAGCAGGGCCTAAAGCCCTGGCTCTATAGTAGGATATCGATTTTTCAGAGTGCTTCCTACGGGACCATTCTGGAGAAGGCGATAATAGTGGAGGGTGGTAGTGAGGCATTGACCAAATACCACAAAGATAGAAAGAATAAGAGTAAGGGAGAGGGAGGAAATAAGGCAGAGGTTGCCAGTGGTAGTGGCAATATGCCTAAACGGAAGAATTTTAACCCTGGGAATACTTGGGCAAAATAAGGGGATCCTAAACGAAGGATGGAGGCATGTAAGACATGCGGTAAGACTCATCTGGGAGTCTGTCTGAAGGGGAAGACCAGTTGTTATAATTATGGGCAGGAGGGTCATATATCTCCCAACTGTCCTAATCCTAAGAAAAGCCGGGGATGTTTTGTTTGTGGGTCGGTGGACCACATGGCAAGAAATTTCCCGAAGAAAGGGGCGGAGGGTAGTAAAGGTTCTGGTAGTGGTAATTTAGTCATTACTGGACCAACACCGTTATTAGGTAGACCCTTAGCCCGAACGTTTAATATGACTATCCAAGATGCGGTTGCATCAACGGGTGTAGTAGTAGGTATCATTCCAGTCAATGAAATAAATGTTTACGTGTTATTTGACTCGGGTGCTACTTGTTCTTTTATAGCATGTGGATTTGCTCAGCAATTGGGATTAAATCCTGAAAAGTTAGAAATACCTTTAGACGTTAAGTTATCAAACGAGGAGATAATTCCCATTGAACATATTCATAGGAATTGTTTTGTAGATATCCGGGGTAATAGATTATCGGTAGATCTCTTACTGATAAGGTTAAGGGAATTTGATATGATTCTCGGCATGGATTGGTTAATTAACCATAGAGCAATAATAGATTGTTATAGAAAGAGTGTAAACCTAAGGCTTCTTAAGAAACCTGAGGTGGTGTATTATGGAAATTAATCACCGGGACGTTCTTGTTGTCTAACTATGACACAAGCTAGGAAGATGTTGAAAAAGGGGTGCAAGGGTTATTTGTGTCATGTAGTGGATACCCAAAGAGTGGGAACATCATTGGAACAGATAGCGGTAGTTTAAGAATTCACGGATGTGTTTCTGGAGGATTTACTCGGTATTCCGCCAGATAGGGATGTAGAATATTTGACTGATTTGTTGCCGGGTATGACACCAGTTTCAAATTCACCATATAGGATGACGCCAGTTATGATGAAGGAGTTAATGGTTCAATTACAGGAACTGTTAGATAGAAAGTACATTCAACCGAGTGTGTCTTCGTGGGGAGCACCAATATTGTTTATAAAGAAAAAGGACGGATCGTTACGACTTTGTAACGACTATCGAGAGTTGAACAAGTTAACTATTAAGAATAAATTCCTATTGCCCAGGATCGATAATCTATTTGATCAGTTGAAAGGAGCAAAGTATTTTCTAAAATAGATTTGCGCACGGGGTATCATCAACTGAAAGTGAGGAAGGAAGATATACCTAAGATTTTACGTTGTAACTTCGGTATGGGCATTACGAGTTTTTGGTTATGTCGTTTCGGTTGACGAATGTGCCAGCCGCATTTATAGATATGATGAACAGAGTGTTCAAACAGTATTTGAACAAGTTCATCGTAGTGTTCATTGATGATATTCTAGTCTATTCTATGATGCCAGAAGATCATGCTGAACATCTAAGAATAGTATTGGAAACACTGCGGAGGGAGAAGTTGTATGCAAAATTCACTAAGTGTGAATTTTGGCTCGAACGAGTGCAGTTTCTAGGACATGTTATAGACAAAGATGACATATCAGTAGATCTAGCGAAGGTGGAAGCGGTGAATGAGTGGGAGCAACCAAAAATGCCAACCGAGGTTAGGAGTTTTCTGGGGTTAGCGGGATACTATAGAAGGTTTATTCAGGACTTTTCTAAATTAGCTAATCTGTTGACAAATCTGACAAGGAAGTCGGTGAAGTATGTATGGACATAAAAGTGTGAGCATAGTTTTCAAGAACTAAAAAGGAGGTTGAGTGAGGCACCTGTATTATCTTTACCAGATGATACGGGGAATTTTGTAGTTTATAGCGATGCTTCGCATAGAGGACTAGGTTGCGTGCTTATGCAGCATGGCAAGGTCATTACGTATGCGTCACGTCAGTTAAAGGATTACGAGAAGGTCTATCCTACTCATGACCTAGAACTGGCAGCTGTAGTGTTTGCTTTAAAAATATTGAGGCATTATTTATACGGGGAAAAATGTGAGATATACACGGACCATAAAAGTCTGAAATATATCTTCACACAGAAGGAGTTGAATATGAGGCAGAGAAGGTGGTTAGAGTTGATAAAAGATTATGATTGTGATATCTTATATCATCCGGGGAAGGCGAATGTAGTAGCCGACGCGTTAAGTCGGAAGGGTAGAGAAAAACTGTAACACCCCCTTTCCGAAATAAAAAGAGAGGTTACTCAAAATACAACAAAACTAATAAATTTAATAGCAAGGCTCAAAGCCACAAAAGAATAGTCTTAATAACTGATAAATACCACAAGTCAACCATAATAAATCTCCAACTGTCTCAAACCACAATCTAAAAAAATTATTACAATTCCAAGTAAACTGACACATCAAGTCTAAACAAAATATTTCTAAATCATTGGAATGAATGGAGCTCTCATCACACTTTCCCTTGATTCCCCTGATTACCTGCCGGAAGAAAACACAGCATGAGCCAAATGCCCAGTACGGATATAGAATACAAATAATGAACCGAAATAATTAACTCAATTAAATGAAAAGAGACGAAACGAAACGAACAAATCTAACACAACGAAATAATAAAATTTGAATCAAATGGTCAGGTGTTATTTCATCACCGAGCTCAGAATAAAATAGAAATATACCTTGCCACACAGGCAGGTCAAATAATGCCACATAGGCAAATCAAATAATGCCACACAGGCAAGTCACACACATTGGACCCCGAATCCAATGAATGTAAAATCGGTAGGTGTGTTTGGCACAAACATCACAAATCCGCAAAAACAGAACAGAACAGAAAATTAGGGTCGACCCATACGTCTCCCACAACAAAAAACCAAATGGCCACCTCCCATCGGAGCACAAAACGGAGGCGCCGTGGACTGATCACACCGCCACGGAAGGTGTCATTCCTCGGTGCCAAGAGGACATGCCTGCGGTACCCCCACAGGTGGTTATAGCTCAGGTATACCCTACGGTATTCTAACAAAATATCATGTCACAATACATGCGACAAAATATCAACACAAAGAGGTTCTAACGTGTACATGTTAAATCGAACGAATCATCAACACAAGCCTCTAAAAAATATAATAACATGTACATCACTATAAAATATCAGAATAAAATTTAGACATGATTCACTAGTCTAAAGAGTACAAATATGAGTTCTAATACAACGCCAAGACAAATTTATCACAATAAATTGACAAAGAACAATTATGAGAGGCAATATTAAATTTCAAAACGAATAACGAAACGAACAAATCAAAAACAAAAGAGTCTCGCTGAAAGAGTACGGAATCCGTACCTGAATTAAGCAATGTAATACCCAAAATTTATACTCCAAATTTGACTTATTAAGACTCTCTCTGTTCAATCTAAATAATTTAATAAAATTTTATTACAATCCAATCATTAATAACACAATACTATTAAATGTATTATTAAAACTTCTATAACTATGTCAATAAAATTAATTAATTCAATATAATAAATATAATCTTTAAATTAACAAAATATAATATATATATATATATATATATATATGAATTTCATATAATACAAATCATACTTCACTGCAATAAACATATATATATATATATATATATATATATATATATATATATATATATATATATATATATATATATATATATATATAATGAATATATACCGCCATTATCAAATGCAAGGCTTTAAAAAAACTAAATCTAATTCGTATATAATAACTTAAACATGCACTTCACTGTTTTCGATTGAATGAGTACCTAATTTCACTAACAAAATAATAAAATTGTGATCCTCCTCCTTTTGCAAGTCACAACTCAGCCGTAAGTTTTCTTTTCTTTCTCTCCCAAACTCGTATTAGGCATATTGTTTAAGTGAATTATGTTTAGTTATTTATTCATTAAAAAAATAGATTTTATTAATTAATATATTTATTAACTCTCCAAATTTTAATAGGATTTTAAAATTACACAATTATAAATTTGACCCACTTAATTTAAAGCCCAATTTTACCAACTTAATTTACCCATCACTTATTATTACATTAGCCCACAAAAATTAAATGATTATTTTGACCCAAAATAAATGACATCCAAAAATATGTTTTAAAACAAGGTAATTTTTATTATTTAATATTATTTTTTTTCGGGTATTACATCACCTACCCCTTAAAAGAATTCCGTCCCCGGAATCAAAAGAATAGCACGTACCTAATTATCAAAAAGATGCAGATATTCCGTTCGAATAGACTCCTCTAGCTCCCAAGTGGCTTCTCGCTCTGAATGGTTCCTCCACAGAACCTTAACAAACGGAATAGTCTTCCTCCTCATAATCCTTTCTTGACGATCCAAAATCGCCTCAGCTTTCTCCTCACAAGTAAGATCCTCCCGAATCTTATCGAATGGATATTGCACCACATGCAACGGATGATAATGATAACTCCTCAACACCGACACATGGAATACATTGTGCACATGAGCTAGCTGTGGAGGCAAAGCTAACCGATATGCAACCTCACCAGCCCTCTCCAAAATCTCAAATGGGCCGATATCACGTGGACTAAGCTTTCCTTTCAACCCGAATCGCGAATGCCCTTCTAAGGAGAAACTTTTAGAAACACATGCTCACCAGGTTCAAACTCTAAAGTCCTCATATGCTTATCAGCATAACACTTCTACCGTGATCGAGCCGACTTCAATTTCTCCTTAGCCACCGGTACCTTCTCCGTAGTGATTTGAACTAACTCAGGTCCTTCTATGGCCCTTTCGCCAACCTCATCCCAATAAGTTGGTGCCCGACACTTTCTACCATACAGTGCCTCAAACGGAGCCATTCCAATACTGGCATGCCAGCTGTTGTTATAAGCAAACTCAACTAGGCTCAAGTAATCATCCCAATTACCCGACCACTCAAGTGCACAAGACCTCAACATGTCCTCCAATGTTTGAATAGTCCGTTCGGATTGCCCATCAGTTTGCGGATGAAAAGAAGTACTAAAGTTGAGCCGAGTACCCCAAGCTCGTTGAAACCCTTTCCAAAACCGTGAAGTGAACCGTGGGTCCCGATCTGAAATAATAGACACCGGAGTACCATAAAGTCTAACAATCTCCTGCTGAAAGATATGTGCCAACCTATCCACTGAGTAACCCTCATGGATCGCCAAAAAGTGTGCCGATTTGGTCAACCGGCCCACCGCTACCCATATGGCATCATTCTTCCTGAAAGTCTTCGGCAAACCAGTCACAAAATCCATCGTGATATCCACCCACTTCCACACTGGAATGTCTAACTGTTGCAGCAAACCACTAGCTCGTTGATGTTCTATCTTCACTTGTTGACAAGTGAGGCACTTCCCAACATATTCAACCCACGTCTCGTTTATCCCCATCCCACAAAAATTTCTCTTTCAAATCCTATACATCTTTGTAGAACCAGGATGGATAGAAAATGGCGAACTATGAGCCTCAACCAACACAGCCTCTCGAATGATTGGATCCGACGGTACACACAATCGTTCACCCAACCAAATCACACCATGGTCATTAATACGAAACTCAGACTGCTTACCCTCCTTTAGATTCTGTGTCATACTCCACAACTCCCCATCTTCTTTTTGAGCTCCTTTGACCCGCGAGATAAGAGAGGGCTCAACTCTCATACCTGCCCATTGCCCATCTGAACCTCGTACATACAACTCCAACTCGATCCGCTCCATATTCAAAATAAGTTGAGGTTGTGTAATAAGGGCTGCTACACTCCCTGAACTCTTTCGGCTAAGAGCATCTGCAACCACATTTGTCTTCCCTGGGTTATACTGAATTCTAGCATCATAATCCTTTAGAAGCTCCAACCAACGCCTCTGCCTCATATTGAGCTCCTTCTAAGTGAAAATGTATTTAAGACTTTTATGATCGGTGAAGATATCACAAGTCTCTCCATACAAATAGTGCCTCCAAATCTTTAAGGCAAACATCATCGCTGCCAACTCTAAATCATGTGTGGGGTAATTCACCTCGTAAGGTTTAAGCTGCCTAGAAGCATAAGTAATCACCTTACCGTGTTGCATCAAAACACACCCCAAGCCTTTCTTAGAAGCATCACTATAAATCTGGTAGTCTCCTGTCCCCGACGGCAATGCAAGTATAGGAGCTGTCACAAGTTGTTTCTTCAACTCCTCGAAACTCTTCTCATGCTCCTCATTCCACACAAACTTCACACCCTTTCTCATCAATCGAGTCGATGGTAAAATGAAGCAAAGAAAATCCTTCCACAAATCGCTATAATACCTGCCAAACCCAAAAAACTCCTAATCTACATCCTTTGTAGTAGGTCTCGGCCATTTAGTGATAGCCTCAACCTTCGCATGATCCACCTTAATGCCCTCAGCAGAAACAACGTGACCCAAAAATGCCACCTGCTCCAACTAAAACTCGCATTTAGAGAATTTAGCATACAACTTCTGTTTCTACAAAATCCCCAACACTGTGTGAAGATGCTCCTCATGCTCTTCCTTAGGCTTGGAGTAAACCAAAATGTCATCAATAAAAACAATAACAAATTGGTCCAAGTACTCCCTAAAAACCCGATTCATTAAATCCATAAACATTGCCGGAGCATTAGTCAACCCGAATGGCATCACTAGAAACTCGTAATGCCCATATCAAGTGCGAAAAGCTGTCTTAGGGATATCCTCATCCCTCACCCTCAAATGATGATAGCCCGACCTCAAGTCTATCTTCAAAAAATACTTTGCCCCTTGAAGTTGGTCAAACAAGTCATCAATCCTCGGCAATGGATACCGATTCCTGATGGTAATCTTGTTCAACTCTCTGTAGTCTATACACAACCTCATAGGCCCATCCTTCTTCTTTACAAACAAGACCAGAGCACCCCACGGTGAAACATTCGGTTGAATCACACCACGATCTAACAGTTCCTGCAACTGCTCTTTCAATTCTTGCAACTCCAATGGTGCCATCCGATATGGCGCCTTAGAGATAGGCTCCGTACCAGGAACAAGCTCAATAGAAAATTCTACTTCCCGCTGTGGTGGCAACCCTGACAACTCCTCAAGAAACACATCGGAAAAGTCACGAATAATTGGAACATCTTCAATATGAGACTCACCCTTGGAGGTATCTTTCACAAATGCCAAATACCCCTCACAACCCTTTGTTACCAACTTTCCAGCCTTCAAAGCTGAAATTAACTTCACCACTCTACTCGGTTGTGAACCCTGAAACACGAATTCTGGAGACTTCACATCTCCAAATATAACCTTCTTCGCCTGACAATCGATAGTGGCATGGTGTTTATCCAACCAGTCCATCCCCAGAATGATGTCGAAATCGTGCATACTCATCGGGAGAAGATTAACCCTACGAATCCAATCCACAAAACTGATCGCACACCCTCCATATAAATCAGAAATAACAACAGAAGTCCCCATCGGGGTAGCAATAGACATAATAGAATCTAAAGACTGAGATGGCACACCCACGTGCCGAACAAAAGACTGGGCAACAACAGAATGAGTAGAACCCGTATCAAATAAAATAGACGCCTCACGATTGCCAACTAAAAGGGTGCTAAAAATAGGACCTGGTGCACCTGCTGCCTGATTATATGTCAAGGTAAACACTCGACCACCCTGACATTGACCTCCATTACCACCATTATCTCCACCTCCACCATTTCCACGTGGCCCGGTATAATCTCTAGCCATATGACCCATCTGTCCACACAAGAAGCATGCACCGGTGAGTCTGTGGCACTGCCTCCCCGGATGATTTACCCCACAAGTAGAATAAGGAGCTATCGGAATGAGATTCGGGTTACCCCCACCAGCTGGTCCTGGATAACGACCCTGATTATGCCCCTGCTGACGATTCTGCCACTGCGGACGATTCTGACCATTCCAAGGTAATTGCAGCTGACGATTCTGCCCTTGCTAAGGCATCTACTGATAACCCCTGTTCTGATTCTGGCCACGCCACGACCCCTGTTGGCCACCACGATTCCTATTCAACTGACCACTCTGATTTCTCCTATACTGAACTAAAGTTTGACCCTATTGGTCATCTGTCCCTCTTTCGACTCCCATCCGGTTTAGAAGACCGAAAATCCTGTCGCTCCATCTCAATATTTTTGGCTGCATTTGCCACAGCCGACACATCTGCAAACTTGTTAATGAGATGTTGTCAATACCTATAATGAATCCTCCACTTAAACTTCTCTGCCTGTTCTGTTGCAGTCCCTGTTGAGGTTCCCGCAAAGCCTGCCAACCTAGTAAACCTCATCATGAAGTCCGTGATGGACTCATCATCTTTCTGCCGAATCGACAGATACTCTCTAGCAGAGGCCTCTTTATCAGCACCCGGGAAGTACTACTGATAAAAGACCTCACAAAACTCTGCCCAGCTAAGTGCCTCAAGATAACCATCACCCTTTGTTACTTTCATCGCTTTCCACCAACTCTGTGCATCCCCTTCTAGCTTGTAAGCTTCAAGCAACACTTTCTGATTATCTGAGCACCCCAACACATCAAAGATCTTCTCTAGGTGGGCAATCCAATTCTCTGCATCAATTGGAGTTGAAGCTGAACTGAATGCCTGTGGTTTCTACTTTTGAAACCTTTCCAACCACACATACATCAGAACCACCTGCTGATCATGACCATCCGCATTCCCTTCCTCAACATTTACATGCTGACCATTATTTCCGAATTCCTCGTCTCGAAATGTCCGGAGGCTAATTTCTTTGCATTACTGTATAACTGCGTGCCACCAACCGAGGTAACGCTTTGATTCATCTGATTCACTAAGGTAGCCAACAGAGCATTTATCTGATTATTAGGTTGCTCATTGGGCTTACCCTCACCTCTTCCCCTATTGTTGCCTCGCCTCCCAGCAACTCCGGCGGATCTACGAGCCATCTAACAAAGAGATCAACGAATATATAACAAAATAGATTAGAGACAAATTCGAATATAGCTGATACGCTAGTTGAACAGAAAATCAAATAGAACAAAACCTAACCCAGAAGTCTACCCATAACTCACAGGTCTAACCTAAATAGGTTTTCTACAAGAAAGAACCTAAGCTTTGATACCAACTCTGTAACATTCCCTTTCCAAAATAGAAAGAGAGGTTACTCAAAACACAACAAAACTAATAAATTTAATAGCAAGGCTCAAAGCCACAAAAGAATAGTCTTAATAACTGATAGATACCACAAGTCAACCATAATAAATCTCCAACTGTCTCAAACTACAATCTAAAATAATTATTACAATTCCAAGTAAACTGACACATCAAGTCTAAACAGAATATTTCTAAATCATTGGAATGAATGGAGCTCTCATCACACTTTCCCTTGATTCCCCTGATTACCTGCCGAAAGAAAACACAACATGAGCCAAATGCCCAGTACGGATATAGAATACAAATAATGAACCGAAATAACTAACTCAATTAAATGAAAAGAGACGAAACGAACTGAAATGAAACGAACAAATCTAACACAACGAAATAATAGGCTGAATCAAATGGCTGGGTGTTATTTCATACTGAGCTCAGAATAAAATAGAAATATACCTTGCCACACAGGCAAGTCAATTAATGCCACATAGGCAAATCAAATAATGCCACACAAGTAAGTCACATACATTGGACCGCGAGTCCAATGCATGTAAAATCAGAAGGTTTGTTCGGTACAAACATCACCAATGTGTAAAAATAAAACAGAACAAAAAACTAGGGTCGACCCATACGCCTCCCACAACAAAACACCAAATGGCCAACTCCCATCGGAGCACAAAACGGAGACGCCGTGGACTGATCACACCGCCACGGAAGGAGTCATGCCTCGGTGCCAAGATGACATGTGGTACCCCTATAGGTGGTTATAGCTCAGGTATACCCTACGGTATTCTAACAAAATATCATGTCACAACACATGCGACAAAATATCAACACAGAGAGGTTTTAACGTGTACATGTTAAATCGAATGAATCATCAACACAAGCCTCTAAAAAATATAATAACATGTACATCACTATAAAATATCAGAATAAAATTTTGACATGATACACTAGTCTAAAGAGTACAAATATGAGTTCTAATACAACGCCAAGACAGATTTATCACAATAAATTGACAAGGAACAATTATGAGAGGTAATATTAAATTTCAAAACGAATAACGAAATGAACAAATCAAAAACAAAAGTGTCTCGCTGAAAGAGTACGGAATCCGTACCTGAATTAAGCAATGTAATATCCAAAATTTATACTCCAAATTTGACTCGTTAAGACTCTCTCCGTTCAATCTAAATAATTTAAGAAAATTTTATTACAATTCAATCATTAATAACATAATACTATTAAATGTATTATTAAAACTTCTATAACTATGTCAATAAAATTAATTAATTCAATATAATAAATATAATCTTTAAATCAACAAAATATAATATATATATATATATATATATATATATATATATATATATATATATATATATGTGTGTGTGTGTGTGAAATTTCGCTATATACTTCTTATCATCAGCATGCACATAAGGTATATATATATATATATATATATATTATATATATATAAGATATATAACCTAATGAATATATACCTGCAATTATCAAATCCAAGGCTTTAAAAAAACTAAATCTAATTCGTATATAATAACTTAAACATGCACTTCACTGTTTTCGATTGAATGAGTACCTGATTTCACTGACAAAATAATAAAACTGTGATCCTCCTCCTTTTGCAAGTCACAACTCAGCCGCAAGTTTTCTTTTCTTTCTCTCCCAAACTCGTATTAGGCGTATTGTTTAAGTGAATTAGGTTTAGTTATTTATTCATTAAAAAAAATAAATTTTATTAATTAATATATTTATTAACTCTCCAAATTTTAATAGGATTTTAAAATTACACAATTATAAATTTGACCCACTTAATTTAAAGCCCAATTTTACCATCTTAATTTACCCATCACTTATTATTACATTAGCCCACAAATATTAGATGATTATTTTGACCCAAAATAAATGACATCCAAAAATATGTTTTAAAACAAGGTAATTTTTATTATTTAATATTTTTTTTTCGGGTATTACAAAAACTGTCAATGTTAACGACTCAGAATGAGTAAATAACAGAGATGGCAAGTGAAACAGCAGAGATATTATTCTCAATAGAGACTCAACCAACGATAGTGGAACGGGTTAAGGAAGTACAGATAAGTACTGAAGAATACGAGCGTGTGAAAAAGATAATGAAGGATGATGTAAAGACTAAGTATAACCTTGATAAAGAAGGTTTACTTCATTTTGAAGGAAGAATTTGGGTTCCAAATAATTCTGAGTTGAGAGCAGAGATTATGTGTGAGGCCCATAGTTCAAGGTACTCGATACATCCTGGTAGTACTAAGATGTATTAAGACCTTCATCAGAACTTTTGGTGGCCGAACATGAAGAGGGAGATTGCAGAACACGTTAATAAGTGCTTAACTTGCCAGAAAGTTAAGGCTGAACACCAAAGATTGAGTGGATTGATACAACCATTGGAGATTCCGAAGTGGAAATGGGACCATATCACCATGGAATTTGTGGTGGGACTTCCAATGACGAGAAAAGAATACAATGCTATTTGGGTAATAGTGGATCGGTTAACTAAATCGGTTCATTTTCTACCAATAGGAGTTAGGTATAACCTAGAGCAGTTAGCTAAGCTTTATGTTAAGGAAATCATTTCCAGACATGGAGTACCTATTTTGATTGTGTCTGATCGTGATCCACGATTCACGTCGAACTTTTGGAGGAGTTTGCAAGAGCAAATGGGAATGCAGTTGAGGTTGAGTACGGCGTATCATCTACAGACGGATGGATAAAGTGAACGAACGATTCAAATGCTAGAAGATATATTAAGATCTTGCGTTATGGATTTCAAGGGGAGTTGGGATGAGCATCTACCTTTGGTAGAATTTACTTACAACAATAGTTTTCACGCTAGTATAGGCATGCCACCTTACGAAGCGTTTATGGAAGGAAGTGGAGAACACCACTTTGCTGGGATGAAGTAGGTGAACGTCGAATGTTAGGACCTGAAATGGTACAACAAACGGCAGACATGGTAAAGCTGATAAGAGCTAGATTAGTAGCGGCTCAGGATAGACAACGGAAGTATGTAGATCCTCATCGAGAGAAGAGGGAGTTTGAAGTAGGTTCATATGTTTTTCTAAAAGTATCGCCTTGGAAAGGGAAGATTCATTTTGGAAAGAAAGGGAAGTTAAGTCCAAGGTTTGTAGGACCTTTTGAGATTTTAAGAAGGATAGGGGAGGTATCTTATGAAGTAGCCTTACCTCCCGAAATGGAAAGAATACACAATGTGTTTCACGTGTCTGTGTTGTGTCCTTATAAACCGGACTACAAACACGTAATAGAGTATGAATCTATTCATGTAGAAAAATACTTAACGTATGGAGAAATTCTGATTCAGATTATTGATAGGAAGGAACAAGTCTTGAGAAATAAAGTAATACCTTCAGTAAATGTAATTTGGAGTAACCACGATGCAGAAGAAGCAACGTGGGAGCTCGAAAGTAAAATGAAGGAAAAGTTTCCTCATTTGTTTATGTAAAGAATAGCGAGATTTTAGGGACAGAATCCTTATAAGGAGGGAAGAATATAACCCCCGAGAATTTCAAATTTTTAATGAATTAAATTTTTATTTGATTATGTGGATTAAATGAATTTAATTGAGTTATTATGTGAGTAAGATGTTCGAAGGTCATTCTATGACCTAGAATGTGTGGATGTGGTTAGTATTCTGACTTTGTACTAGAATTAATTGTTGTGAATTATCAAGATGAGAACGAAGGTTTTCCGAGAATGTTTGCGTAAAAATACTATTCATCTGATTTTGTTTGGAGCTAGGGTTTGAGATTCTGAGAAACGCGTAATGATAGAATACGAAGATGGTATGGAATATTCAATAATAATTCCGTTATGGCAAACGAAGTTTTTACTTGCGGACATAAAACCTAAGGGTTGAGTATATTGATTTCCGAGAAGGAAATGAAACGCGTAGAAGGAATTGCGTTATAGTTAAGGCATGTGTTATACAATTATGAGACTATTTAGTATCTATGTATAATACGTTGAGTTAATATGGAGTACAATACGATTATCGTACTAGTATTATACAGAAAGAATATGTGAATTATACATAAGGAATACGATTTGTATTCTAGAATTAAGTTAAGACTTAATGTTAATTCATTTGGTTGGATTATGTTTAGCCCAATCAATTGAATGAGCAAGCCCAAGGGATTAAGTGTTAAGCCCAAGTTAAGGCCCAATATTAGATTGGTTGAGCCCAATGCAAGAAAACTGAAATGTGAATCTAACCGGTGGGTCACCGAATGGGTAAAACCCATGGGGCAACCCATGGGGATGACCCATGGGCAAGGTGGGCCGGCCACTTGGTGTGCAAGACAAGCATATCACTTGGTCACCAAGTATTTTACTTGGTGACAAAGTGTTGAATAGTAAGGAGGTGGAGGTTTAATGCCTATTTTTCCCTCCATTTCAATTGCCTATAAATAGAAAGAAAGAGTTGGCCTTTTGCGAGTTTTTCAATTGCCATCCTAGATTATTGAGAGAGAAGGAGAGCTAAACTTAAACCATTCTTCTACCTTGAAGCTTTTTCATTAGAAGTTCAACAAGAACACTAAGAGTTCTTAATGTAATACTCTTCAATTCTAATTCCATCTCTTTTGGTTTTCTTTTATCATGGAGATTCATAAATGGGTGGGGTATGGCTTGTATGGTGGAATGAGAGTGACTTACCATAGATTCAATCTCTATAAGTCATAAGATCATAGAAATTATAAGGTTTGATATAGCTTAAAATCATGAAATTTTCATTGTTGAGATTGATTGTTGATAAACAATTGAACTCCATCAATACGTTAATATGTGCATCATGCTTGTTTAGAATGTAGATATGAAGTCCATGGAGAATTCCATGCAATTTGGCTTAGAGAACATTAGTAACGAAGTTATGGTGAATTTTACGAAAATAGACGTTAAACGTCGAAAACGTAAAAAGCCCGGATTAAAGGTCAAAAGTTGCCATGTGACTTAAAAATGTTGGTTTCCAATGTCAACACGTGAGATAAGGTAATTAAGAGCTGTTGGCAAAAGAATCGTCGCATTCCGACTTATAACGAAGAAAACGAGTATTGAACGGACGAAAACGTTAAACGAACGCTTAAAAATGAACTCAAAGGTGAATTCTGAGTTAACGAATTTGAAAATGTAAAATTCTTATACGAACACATAAAGGATGTGATTTGTGACTTGTAGGCTTTCGAATGGGTCAATTCGGATGTAAAACGAACAAATAAGGAAGCTGGGAGTTTCGTTAGGAAACCAAACTATTTTGGCTAATCTGGTGCATTGAGTTCTAAATGTATAAGCACTGAAACCCAAAGTTTTCTACCATGCCGCAGCGCCAAGTATGGCTGAGAGAAAATGAAAACGTCTGGAGATTCAAATACATAATGCGATAGTTTATACATGGACTCGTGTTGCAGTGCCGAAGTCCCAATAAAACTCTCTGGATAGTGATATTGGCCACCACTATAATGTATGAGATGTCGCGCCGCTGCGCCGATAGTAGGAAAATGTTGACCAAGTTAGGTTTTGTTCCATTTTGAATGTTGACCTAAAGTAAGACATTTAAAGTACTTTATGTACATGATAAGACTTACCCTAAATCACTTATAAGGTGTTAATGTAAGAAGATTTAGTAAGGTTTAATAGAAATTAAACGAAGAATACGAAGACGTAATAAGTGAACTGTGAATGACGTTCAACGTTGGTAGTTAACCAATAATGATCGAATGTCGGTTAAGGACATAAGGACGTTAATAAAATGTAACGAAGTATAGAAAGTCGAATCGACTTTAATAATAAAGTTAATTCAAATAAGACATAGAAGAGAAAGAAGTTGGTTAGAACTGTAAAGTTAGTTTGTTTAATAACTAATTACAGTGTGCTATATGAATATCTAATGTAGATCCTGTAAAGACTGAGAATAGTTGAATTGTAAATTCAAAGATGCTTGAAGGCAAGTCTTTCTTAAATGCTTGTCTAACCTTCGAGTTGGCCAAGTTTTTACGTGATGCATGTTATGCAATGCATGAATGATTTTAAAGAAAGAGTCGATGCCTGTTTTAACTCAGCTAGACTAATACTGAAGAGTTGATTGATTTATTTACAAGTCTTTCGATATAGAACTATTAACGATATCCTATGCCAAATATTTGGTACGAATGTAAAGGTAAGTTTGTCTATGTACCAACAAAAGTATATTTTTCATCGATTATTCGATGGGTACGCGAGGTTGCCAAATGTTGAACGTAAATACGTTTAACGTAAGAGTGTTGATCAACAGAGAGTACAATAGGTTGATCACCTAGAAGTGTTCATAAGTAAAGACGGGTGGATGGCATTAGTGCCGGATATCCTTTTCAAGTGTGAAAACGAAAAGAGTATGTTCATGGTCTATTGACCGGTTCATCATTCCTAAGCTATTATATATACTTTGGAATTGTTGTTATGATATGGGAAGTATTAGTCAAATGTTTCCTAATGCTTCATAGATAATTGTTCAATTATGGAATTAAAGTATGTAAATGTTCTTGTGATATTCATATGATTCTTTGTTAAGACTTGCTGAGCTAGTTATGCTCATTCTTGCTTGAACCATATGTTTGCAGCTAAAGTCGAGCGAACTGAAAGTTTTAAGAGAGATAAAGGCATGGCTAAGATGGACAATTAATCGTCCTGTAATAGACTAGTGTATTTGTATGTAATATACTCATAAAGAACAATGAATGTATTCGGTTAATGAACCTGGGAAAGGATTTATTACAAATATAATATAAAGATTGTAATTACACTCATTTTGTTGTTATCTCAATGGAATGATTGTATGGATTGTAGTATCGTGGAGCACCATCTGTCGGGTTGGAAGATACCCGGATTTGGGGGCGTCACAGGATTGATGATGTAGATATTGACACCATTGTCTTCTTCTGATGTGTATTCTGGTTATATCTTTTGATAGGCCTCTGTTAGATATTGGGTGGCTATGCCCCATTCTCTCTATATCTTTTGATAGGCCTCTGTTAGTAGTAGGGCGTCTGGGCCCCATTTCCTTGTATTTGTAGCTATACAGAGAAGATGTTTTAGAGGTTGATATACTTAGGAATGTACGCACAATTTTTCATTCCCTATATCATATTGGCATGCATTATCTGCTATGCATGTATCATGTTATGCATATGTATGTCCAAAGATATTCAGTATTGACCCCTGGATGGTCTTATGACACGGCCTGTACATATGTCTTCTTCGATAGTTAGCCGTATTGATCATACCCCACCATCATTGGTGGCATCGGGTATGTGATCGTGCTGTGATAACATGTCACCATCAGACAGGGTGACCGTAGATCATTTGTTGAAGCATACCATGACCTTATTGATGTTTCAGGTTCCCGTATGGTTTGTGGATGGCATGCTAGAGCATTGGGTATCAGATAGGAAGGTTTTTTGATTCGGGACCCAGGAGTTGACTCCTACTCTAGAGGAGAATGCACGGTTGACGATGCTGTCGCTGGACAGACCTTGCGTGCATATGGCTTTGGGGGACATGAGTCGACGGTTCATGACCCTCACTGGATTGAGACGCAGAGTGGTGCAGTATGAGCTTACATCAAGCCACATTATATCCCATCATTTTCTGTTTGACAGATTTGGCTCTGAGGATAGTTATTCATGACATTCCGAGGATTTCACCACACCGGAGGATCATTGGCGTCTAGCCAGGGTTGACGTACTGCTGTTGTGCGTACTGTCGTATGTCTATATGCCATGATACATGGATGAGATAGAAGTCGGAGTCATCATAGCGGTGAGAGCTCTTAGGGAGGGTCGTACCATTATACCGATGATCATAGCAGAGACCCTGCGGTCAGCCATCTACTGCTGCACTTGTCCGACAAGAGTGTACACGGGCAGCTCGGTCATGTTATATGTGTGGTTTATGTCACATTTGAGACCGATTGGCACTCTTAGACGACATGGGTATTGGTTCACCCACGATATAGCCATATCATACTCCTTTTAGCCATCAGAGTGTACAGAGGCTATGTCTTGGTCCATATTTTTGGCGGATATCAGAGATCCATTTGTCATATTACCGTGTTCGGGGCTCAGCTCACCCTACAACTTTATTACTCATGCTTTAGGCATGGACTACCTCCCTCTGGCTAGTTTGAGGGGCATGACTTCTTATCACCCGCTGGCCGTGATGTCGCAGTTTGACCAGTTTCAGGACTTTCATCTTTTCGAGGGGGCGATAGGTCAGCGTTCAGCTTCTCGCTATCTTTCAGTAGAGGACCGATCCCGTGTGTACGCATGTTGGGATCAGCATGAGATAGCTGATTTTTCTGTTAGTCATCCAGGTTGTTCTATAGAGTATTCTGCATGGATGGAGACAGAGATTTTATCGGTTGCGGTAGTATCCATAGTACCGGATAGTGAGTCAGATGAGGGAGAGCCCATGGAGGATATTGATTCCCACATCGAGGAGGAGCCAGGTGTTGGGTTGCCAACATCTCTTTTGGATTCTCCCAGTACCAGTACTATTGTGATTCAACATTCAGCACAGTACTTTGAGCAGAGTCTTCATCTGATGACCTTTGAGAGAGATCAGGCTAAATCTATGACGTTGACTGCCCTTGATGGGAGAGACACAGCTCTATTGGAGAGAAACGAGGCATTAGCTCGCAGAAATGCCATTGTTGTTGAGCGGGATGAGGCTAGATCAACCAGAGATGTAGTGATAGTCGAGCGGGATAGTGCCATATTTGCCTGGGATGTAGCCGTCACAAATGGTACTGTAGTGAGGTCCCTTACCACTAGCATGATCGCAGAGATGAGCGCTTACATTGATGAACATATGGTCACCATGCAGATGGCTGCAGATCTGTTGGGTCGTGTGGATATTCTCGTATAGGAGACCACAGCTTCGCCTCCTTCTTATGAGAGGGATGCCATGTTGGGCTTATTAGCTCGCATATACCCTGACTTGTAGATGAGCTTGTATTTTCCTGCAGAGAGTAGCTTAGCCATTTTGTCATGTACAGTTTACATTGTGTATATCAAACAACATTATATATATAACACGGAATTATATTTTTGATCACTTCCCTTTTAGATATGCTTTGCTACTTGCTTGATATTTTTCCTGCTGCTTCAGGGTTTGTTATCCTGATGTATTCTGAATTCCTCCTGGGTGGATGGACATTGAGTTGTCTCTGGATATTTCAGAATGGATCATCGATCTATATGTATCCCTACCATCTTTGGTGTCTTGGGACTGGTTTCTGAATGAAAATATGGAGAGGAGTGTTGCTTTCCTCTCTGAGATTGATCGCACCACAGATGGTCGCCAGTACTTCTATTTAGGAGAAACCTAGTTAATTCCATCTCTTATGGATTGGTGTTACTCTTTGAGGCACAACCGCAGCTTAGATGGTCACCGAATCTCCTATTTAGGAGGAGTTCAGCTAATTCCCTCCCTTTGGTCTGAAGCCGAATGAATTGTAGTGGATTGAAGGATGATCCAAGTACCAGTTGGCAATGGTTTGTGTTTTGGTAGGGGGTGAGACCGCACCATGAATGGCTGCCTACGTACTCCTATTGAAGAGGAGATCAGGTCTGCGTAGTTTGAACCTGGTGTAAGAGGTTCAACGCTGTATGTGGCAGGAATGGTGTAGAAATTTGTTTTTGTTTTTGTGAGGAGAAGAGGGTAGAAATGTTTTTGTTGTTTTTGTTTTATTGCGACCGGGCCATATGAAATGGTTGCCTACATACTCCTATTGAAGAGGAGATCAGGTCGACGTAGTTCTCCCTTCAGGGCGAGAGGATAAGCGTAATCCTATGTGCAGGTCAGAGTGCGGGGAGGAGAAAGTTTAATTCTAGGTTGAGGATAAACTGCAAGTATGAGAAGTTTGATCCCATGTATGGGTAGCCAAAATGCAAACACGAGAGGTTCAATCCGCAGTGGGATGACCTAAGTTGTAGGAACGCAGAGAAGCCAGGCTGCTGGCTTGAAAAAGTATGTTTCCTTGAGGGGAAAAGTGTGGAAGAGTTGCATGTGGTAATGGGTTAAAGAACCAAAATGACTGGTGATCTGATGGTTCAACACCAGGATGTTTGCTTGATAGCAACTTCAGACATAGTATCGTTTCACGGCGTCTGAGTTGTTGAGTTGTGGAAATTCATCGCCGTCCATTTCTTGTAATCTGAGAGCGCCTCTTGTCAATACTTCCTTGACAACAAACGGGCCTTCCCAGTTAGGAGCGAATTTTCCCTTAGATTGATCTTGGTTGCTAATGATCTTCTTCAAAACCAAGTCATGTTGTTTAAACTGCCGTAGCCGGACTTTTTTGTTATAGGATCTGACGATCCTTTGTTGATATAATTGACCATGGAAGATAGCCGCACCGCTTTTTCGCCTATTAGTAGACAATTGGTGATACATCTTGTACCCATTGGTCTTCATCCAACCGAGACGTCTATCAACACTTTAAGGGATTCCATTTCAACTTCTATGGGGAGCATTCCTCCATCCCATAGGTTAATCGTGAGGGGTTGCCCCAAATGAAATGCGCATTGAGGTTCTCGTAGGCTAACGAGTAAGAGGCGATAAGTCGAGGCCAATCTTTGTGGTTGGCGGACATCTTTGCATAATATTCTTGATATTTTGTTAGGCGCTTCAATGACACCATTCATCTTCTGGACGATAGATGACAGAGTTAAGAAGTTTGATGTGGAATTTACTGCATAATTCCTCCATCATTTTGTTGTTGAGGTTCTTAACATTGTCTGACACAATCACCTCTGGTTGTCCATATCGACAAATGACATTGTTTCTGATGAAAGCAATGATGACTTCTTTGGTAACCCTGGGGAAGGAGGCTGGCTCTACCCACTTGGTGAAGTAGTCGATCATGGTGAAGATAAATCGATGTCCATTACTGGCTTTAGGCTTAATGGGCCCGATAACGTCCATTCCCCACATTGAGAAGGGCCAAGGTGAACTCATGTTGTGGAGTTCTCGTGGAGGAGCGTGTATAACATTCCCATAAATTTGGCGCTGATAGCATCTCCTAACGTGGTCATTGCGATCGACTTTGAGAGATAGCGGTGAATGTCACATCACCGAGGACCTTCTTGACAAGGAGGGGGCCACTCATGTGGGGGCCACAGACTCCGCCATGGATTTCATCCATAAGCCTTTGGGCTTGATCTTTGTCTAAACATTTGAGGAGACCTAGTCCTGCATCTCTTTTGTAGAGCGCATCTCCACTCAGGTAGAATTTCATAGCAATTCGATGGATCTGCATTTTCTCAGTCGGGATCGCTTCCACGAGTGTAGATCCATCTTGTTGATATTACTTGATATGCTGATACCAATGATGTTTGATGGGAGGTAGCTCATCCGATACTTCTCCAACATAATTCCCATAGGCTGGGGCCTTGTGCAGGGAAATTGTGACGCTTGGCAAGTGTTCCTTGTCTGATATGCAAAACAAGGAGGCCAAAGTTGCTAACGCGTCTGCAAAGTCATTTCTATTACGAGGAACGTGTAGAAAGGAGATTTCTTTTAACTCCAAAACCATCCGTAAAACTTGCCGATGGTAGGGCAGCAAATGTAGTTCCTTGGTTTGATAGATTCTGGTAGATTGTCTGATTACCAACTTTGAATCTCAAAGACAGTTAACCGCCTGATGCCCATTGAACGGGCAAGTTTTAGCCCCATGACACAGCTTTCATACTCAGCTGTGTTGTTGGTGCTGACAAACTGTTATTTGACGGCAACGGGATACTGCTCCCCCATACCAGATACTAGAACTGCTCCAGCTCCAGAACCTTCCATATTAATAGCTCCATCAAAATACATATTCCATGATTGGCGCGCATCGTACTGATGGTGTTGCTAAATTGTCATTATTCCCTCATCGGGGAAGTATGTCTCCAAGGGTTTAAAATCCCCTGAAGGTGCTGCGACCAGTTGATCCACAATTCCTTGACCTTTGATGGAGTTTTGAGTCACATATACGATGTCAAATTATTGTAGGATCAACTGCCATCTGGACAACCGGCAATTTAACATGGGTTTGTTGAACACGTATTTGAGAGGATCCATGGGGGATATGAGATGGGTTGTGTGACCATGGAGGTAATGATGTAACCTTATGGAAGCCTATGCTAAAGCACAACACGTCTTTTTAATTAGAGTGTAGTTGTATTCACTGCTGCTGAATCTTTTGATGAGGTAATAGATAGCTCATTCTTGGCCTCTATCGTCTTTCTGTCCCAGCATGCAGCCCATCACATTGTCACTTATGGATAAGTACATAAGCAGGGGAACATCATCCCTGGGTGGTACCAACACGAGAGCTTTGACTAGTTATTTTTTGATTGTGAGGAAGGCATTCTGGCACTCATCATTCCATTTCATGGAGGAGTTCTTCCTTAACAGCTTGAAAATTGGCTCACAGGTTGCTGTGAGTTGAGAGATAAACCTGCTAATGAAGTTGATTCTTCCCGAAAATCCCCATATTTATTTTTCTGTCTGAGGAATGGGCATTTCCGTGATGGCCAGGATTTTGGCAAGATCTAGCTCAATCCCTTTGTGGCTGACTAAAAATCCTAGCAACTTGTCTGATTTAACTCCAAAGGTGCATTTGGCTAGATTCAACTTCAAGTCGTACTTACGCAACCTGTTGAACAACTTTCTGAGATGGTCTAGATGGTCATCCTTTTTTTGAGATTTGACAATGATGTCATCCACGTAGATCTCGATCTCTTTGTTCATTAAGTTATGGAAAAGATCCATCATAGCTTGCTGATAGGTGGCTCCGACATTAATGAGGCCGAATGACAACCGTCTATAGCAAAAGGTTCCCCAAGGCGTGATGAAAGCAGTATTCTCACGATCTTCCTCAGCAACCATGTTCTGATGATATCCCGCAAAGCAATCAGCAAATGAGTACATGTCGTATTGAGCAGTATTGTCAATGAGAATTTGGATAAATGGCATGGGAAAGCTATCTTTTAAGCAAGCTTTGTTCAAGTCCCGGTAATCCACGCAAACTCGCACCTTCCCTCCGGGTTTAGGCACGGGCACAATGTTGGATATCCACTCAGGATATGTAGACACCATGATGACGCCAGCTTGAAATTGTTTCACAATTTCTTCTTTCATCTTTAAACTCCACTAAGGTTTCAATCGCTTGAGCTTTTGCTTGACTGGCTTAAATCCCTCTTTAATGGGAAGGCAATGAAGGATAATGTCAGTGGACAAACCCACCATGTCTTCATGAGACCATGCAAACACATCCTAGAATTGGGTTAGTAGCGTAGCCATGTCACTCCTTTGGTTTGGGGTAAGGTCTGAACTAATCTGGATTAACTTAGGGCTTTCTAAGGATCTGAGATTGGAAGAAGTGGTTTGATCAAGGTTGGGTTTAGGTTTGTCTTTGACCTATTCTTGAATTTCTAGAGGCACCTCAATGTCGTCATGTATATCCATCAAGGCTGAATTCATCTCTACATCAAAGGTACAATCCTTGTGGAGAAGAGGCACCGTATCAGCAAGTACAGGCACATCTAAATTCAGGGTCCTGAAACAAAATATGCTTTCACTTAGTATATACGAAACGTTTTGATCATACACAGTGTTAGCATGTACTGACAAAATAAACTGCTAATACTGTAAAAAAAAGTAAGCAGTTATGATATCTACAGGGCAGAAAGAGTTCTGCCCGTTTTACCCTTGACGACCAATGGAAAGAGTGCTGTTCCAATTGGCAAGGGCAAAGTCCGGGTGGACTGCAGTGATGGAGGTATTGTCATCATCCCCCCGTCCCGAATGATGGCCATTACGTCTGGGAAATCATCATCTGGGGTGTATTTGTTGGTATGTTCATCATGAACGATGATACGTATGCCTGACATCATTCAGATGACGTCTTGCTTGATTCTTTGTTCCTCCTCTTCCACTGCGGGATTTGGAACAAAAACTTATTTCTCCTTCACTGGTACCGGCTTGGGAAATAACATAGCCATTACATTGACTGGCACCTTTATAGGAGGTTGTGCGGACTCAAAGTTTAAAGGCGAAGATAAATGTCACGCATTTGAAGCTGAAGGAATCTGTTGATGCTTATGAGGATTCCTATGACTAAAACTGGCAGAATAGCCTAGTCCAGCTGTTCCAGTTTGCTTGGTTAATTAAATTGCGTACTTGATACCCTGGCAATCTTTACCCAGCCCTTGTCCCGGATTATGACCCAATGACATCATTTCTTGAGTAGCCGACATTACCTCGGTAGAAATCTTGGGTTTGGGAAATGGCGTTCCAATAGCATGATATTGGGTATTGCTTACTTCCAAGGCATGAAAACTGACCGGTTCAACATCTGCATTGGCATTAATGAATGGTATGTCCCCGTGTTGAGGACACTCTGGTTCAACATTGACCATGACCAAGCTATTGTTGATAATGTATTTTAGTTGCTGATGAAGGGTGGAGGGGACTGCCCCTTCCATATGGATCTATGGTCGTCCCAAGAGCAGGTTGTATCCCAAATCTATCTTGAGCACGTGGAAAGATACGCAGAATGTATGGGGACCAATTTCAATTAGCAGTTCAATTACTCCGATCGAATTCCGACGGGCTCCATCAAAAGCTTTGATGACGGTATGGCTACTCCGGAGTCAGTTGAGATTGGTATTCATCTTCACCAAGGTAGCGTATGGACAGATATTTAGAGATGAACCTCCATCTATCAAGACTCCAGCTACCATGTATTCGGAGGACAAGACCGTAATGTTAAACGGCTTGCAATGACCGGTCCCCTCGGGCGTTATGTCATCATCAGTGAAGGATATCACATTGTTGTTGAAAATGTGATCAACCAGATGTTAAAATATTTCCGTAGATGTTGGTAGATAGGCTTCTTCTAAAACCTTCAACAAGATCTTCCGGTGATCCTCAGAAGTTAGGAACAAGTCCAAAATTGACATTTGATGTGGAGCTTCTCTTAAGCTTAAAACCACCTTAGCTTTGTTATGACCCATAGTGCGGAGGAATTTTTCAATCTTCTCAATTGGTATTTTCCCCTTTGATTTGGTGGTAGACTTCATCACCCGTTGGGGAATATACAGTGGATTTTCCTTCAACACTACAGCAGTTGTATGTGAGGTGGATCCTTCACCTTCTCCATAATTCCATGGAACCTTGCGCAAGCTAACAATAGGATATTGTGCTCTATACGACAAGTTGATTGGCTTGGGAGCGACCACTTTCAAAGGATTGTTGCTTCCCTTGAGTTGAATTGTTGGCATTGTGAGTGATTTGTTAGCCTCCTCAGTTTCAGTGGATATGACTGCTACCAAACTCTTCCACTTAGTAGGACATGTATTCTCACTTGCACGTAACACAGTATCATCGTCTGCTAGGTGCAAGACACCACTGTCAATTAGATTTTGGATGAGGTGGCGGAGTGCCCAACATTATTCTGTGCTGTGACCGCGAGAATGGGAGTGATATTGACATACTCCATTAGAATTATACCGTCCTGAATGGGGGTTGATTGGAGGTAGAAGGGAACTGATCCTTCCTTCATTGATTAACTTCTGAAGGATTTCCTCCGTAGGTTGGCCTAAATAGGTGAATTCCCTTTTGTTGGCAAAATCCCGACGGGCTTTTGCATTTGCTCTCTTTGTCACTTTGTCTTCCAGCATTTCATTTTCTGAAAGTGACGAGGGAATATTCATGACAAGAGGTAGGAGACTGGCATGCTCCTAGCTGATTAATTGACGTGTCACTTGATGTTGATAAGTCACCAATTCTGCCAATTGTTCAATTTGCTTGCATAGAGTTGTCATCTTTTGTTCAATTATGAACTGGAACTTGGCATAATCCCATTTGTCTACACCGTCTTTGAGGGTCTGGGAGGATTCACAGTTGAAATTGGAATTCTGTCCATTGCTCCAATTGATCATGTTGACCTCTTCTTCTTTGTGTTGAGGAAGAGGGTTGTCTTGAACATGAGGCTGATTTAGTTTTATGACCACGATCTCACCGTTGTCTATCAGGTCTTGGATCTTGTGTTTCAAGGCCCAATAATCCTGAGTATCATGTCCAGGTGCCCCGGCATGATATGCACATTTCCGAGCAGCATTGAAACCCCATCCATTAGGGTTGGCTGGTGGAAGAAGATGCGTAATTTTCTTCTGTGTTGTCAGAAGATTGAGAATGTTCTCGAGGGTGTCCCTTAAGGGTGTGAACACTCGAGGGCGTTTGACTTCTCCACCTTTTGGTATTGGAGGGTTCGCAGACTGTGCTTGAAAGGGAGTGTAGTTTCTCCTTTGAATAGGCATGTTCTGATTACCTTTTTGACCCTGTTGTGACGACCCCAAAATAGGTCCATTCCATCCAACCCATTCTGAGTCGCCAAATACATGGTACAGAAACAACTACAACTTTATTATTACAACAGTAAAACTGTGAGTTTAAATACAAATATTATCTTCTAGACAATATCAATACTCAAATAAATCCTCATCACATTTATTGATACATTATTTTACAATAATGGTGAGGACTACTAAACAACTCTCTCTAGAACCTTCATTCCATACCCCACTACTAGTACTCGCTACATTCTCGCCTCCCGAGAAGAAAAATGGAACAACAAGGAAAAGGGTGAGCTCAACTAGCCCAAGAAAAGAATGTTATGACTAAGATAATATACAACAAATTATCGTTAGTCTCCAACAGGAAAAATCGATAGAATACAATAGACAACAAGTTTCGGATCAATATTCGCAGCCGAAATAATAATTCATAGAAGAGTTACGTGAGAATGAAATCTACTATAATCTATGAATTTAACAGTCCATCATCAATATTTTATCCTGTAACATCAATCAATATTCATCAGAATCAACTATTCATCTTTTACACTACAGAGCAAAGATATTCATCGATTAATGTTCATCTCAACACTGCTTCATCTTTGCACTAAAGGCCAAAGATATTCATCGATCGGTCGTGTTCATTTAAACACTGCTCATCTTTGCACTACAGGGCCAAAGATATTCTTCAAAATCATTCATCTTTTTGCACTCTGGTAAAGATATTCAATAATATCATCATTTAAGACCGGGATGATGAAAATATTTTTAAAGAACGAATCCAAGGAAACAAAATGACAAGAATTAAGGATTCGTACTTTAAACAATCCGAAGTTCAAAAATACTTCATAAATAATCATAATCAAGTAAAATTCAAGAATGATCAAAACATGGATACAATCAAAGCTAGTATCCATAATAGATATTTTCGACGAAAAGAAGAAATTTTATTTTTCGATTGAATAGTCCGATATCGTGAATAGTAACTCCTACACCAAAAAGATAGAAATTTCACAAAAAAACATCTTCACGCTTACGTGAATAGTACTAAATGAATAGTAACTCGTGAATAGTAACTCATGAATAGTAACTCGTGAATAATAACTCATGAATAGTAACCCGACATGAAAAAAGTTCCAAATTTGATAAAAGTTCCAACCAATATTTCAAAGATAATGATATTGAAGAAATAATATCATTACTGAAAAAAAAAAATATCCCTTACCTCAAATAATCAAGATTTCTTGGAAGGAAAGGTCAAGTGATCTTGAATGAAACTTGTCTTGAACAAAGAACTCTCAAAGTATCTAAATACTCACAAAATAAGCTCAATAATATAGAGAGAGAAAGAGAGAAAACTTTGTTTCTGGTGTGATTTTCAATTCTAACTTAGCCCTCTATTTATAGGAAAATGTTAGCCCAAAAGCGGACTTGACTGCTACTGATGGCTTTACCTGCTACTATTGCCACCCACCACATTTGAAATAAAATTCAGCACATTTTTTCACCAACCACAAGTGGGGCCCACTCAATTCTAGAATTTTCCACCAAAATCAATTATAACCCTACTTTCCGAATCAGTCACCTCTTAAATTTCATAATAAATTATATGCTCATTTTTAACGGTTCAAAATTTGTGGACATATACTCAACTTATATATGTATAACATATCCAAAAATTACAACGATCCAACGGTCGGATTAAATATTATAACTCACACAATAAAGCTGTAATAACATCGATTTGATCTTTTAATACCTCCAATCCGACAAAATACAAATAAAACATCTCAGCATTAATTCCTTCATTAATAACCACATAAATAAATCCATCATTTATATTCATATAACATAAATATTTCCTTATCATATGAATCAATAATTAATTATTCACAAATAATATTACAGAATCCCATTTATGACAACCAGGCTGTTCCCAGGAAAGAGGGGGCTTTCCAATAAGAATTTCTTCTTACTAGCGCACAATTAGGTGACCAAACCTCTCCTTAGACGAACTTTCTAGACATTGCCAATAATGTTATCTAATAATATTATTCAAATAATATGAATTATTGATCCGATAATGGGAAATTACATGCGGTGTGACAATTATTGAAACAACAATAATATAAAATACCAACGCAAAGAATTATCAACTCAATAAAGTAAAATCTTTGAATAAGAATTATCGTAACCATTATTGAGTAGTGCCTTCAATAATTGGTGCAATCTGGTAATACTCTTGTCAACAACAACGCCAGACATTCGTGTTTTAACCACCAAGGGTATTCCAACAATGATAATCTGTGAATAACTACTACGCCGTTATTTTAAACCAACTTATATTTGTCGTTTTCTTCATCCAATCGCTTTCCGTTATGGGGCCCACACATGGTCATTTGCAGTAATTTAATATTCCCAAAGACGATCGAATATTCCACGACCAAACGAATATTCCCCGACAACAATGAATATTTTATCACCACTTGCTTATTTAAAATATTTGCGCATTTTACCCATAACTAACCACATTAATCAAATCCACCCTTACTATTTCAAAATAATAAATAAAGGAAATTCCTTTTAGTTTAAAAAATTCGGGGTCTTACACCTTCTAACATATATCTAACCAATAAATTATAACTAATAACATAAGATTACTGATTTTCAAAATTAGGGTTTATACCTCTTTCTAACTTGATTTTATTTTTATTTCTGATCTTTGATCTTGTTCTTGACTTGCTATTAACTGATCATGGTTCATCTTCTCTCTCTCTCTTTCGGTTTAAATTTTGGATTTTGGGGAGAGAATGGCTAAAGAAAAATTTGAGAATTCAAGTGAGCTTTTTCTCTCTTTCTAATCTATATAAGATTTGACGCAATAAGGTAGCTGAGCTAGTGGTGCTGATCTGCTTGGAGATATTGGTCACATAGAAATTTGCTAGAGTTGGTGGACAACTCACTTTTGACAAGTCTTGCAAGCTATTACACAATATTGCAACAAAGGGCACTTTGGCCATTTTGTATGAAAAATTAATGGCATTTTGGACATTGGCCAAACCCTTAGCGTTTAGGGTTAGGGTTAGGGTTTAGGTTTTGAAATCCTTAGGGTTTGAACACTTAGGGTTTAGGCAGGATCGTGTAGTCCTCATGTCATAATACAACACCAAAACAACAACATGGCCAGAAAATGAAAAGACTACAAGATCAGAGGCTTGAAAATCTTGTCAGACCATTGGAAAAAATTACAGGTTGCCCAAATTCAACTTTCGTGAATCCATTCAATGACCTTTGACTGCTCATAAGTTACGATCTAGACATGCTATGACTCTGTTCCAAGTTTCAGAACAAAGACCACATAACATACTACAAGTTTAAAACTTAAAACAACACAAATAATTAATATAGAAAGATCTAAGGCGTCTGACATTAAGCTGTCAGGCAACATTTTCCTAATTTTCCAGATTTGTGAAATCTTTAAATTTGAGCATCTAGATGTTATGGATCCATGATCCAACAACCCAGATCTCTAAAAGGCACCTTCTAACATATATCTAACCAATAAATTATAACTAATAACATAAGATTACTGATTTTCAAAATTAGGGTTTATACCTCTTTCTAACTTGATTTTATTTTTATTTCTAATCTTTGATCTTGTTCTTGACTTGCTATTAACTGATCATGGTTCATCTTCTCTCTCTCTCTTTCACTTTAAATTTTGGATTTTGGGGAGAGAATGGCTAAAGAAAAATTTGAGAATTCAAGTGAGCTTTTTCTCTCTTTCTAATCTATATAAGATTTAACGCAATAAGGTTGCTGAGCTAGTGGTGCTGATCTGCTGGAGATATTGGTCACATGGGGCTGCTAGAGTTGGTGGACAACTCACTTTTGACAAGTCTTGCAAGCTATTACACAATATTGCAACAAAGGGCACTTTGGTCATTTTGTATGAAAAATTAATGGCATTTTGGACATTTTCCAAACCCTTAGGGTTTAGGGTTAGGGTTAGGGTTTAGGTTTTGAAATCCTTAGGGTTTGAACACTTAGGGTTTAGGCAGGATCGTGTAGTCCTCATGTCATAATACAACACCAAAACAACAACATGGCCAGAAAATGAAAAGACTACAAGATCAGAGGCTTGAAAATCTTGTCAGACCATTGGAAAAAAATTCTGGGTTGCCCAAATTCAACTTTCTGTGAACGGTCAATGACCTTTGACTGCTCATAAGTTACGATCTAGACATGCTATGACTCTGTTCCAAGTTTCAGAACAAAGACCACATAACATACTACAAGTTTAAAACTTAAAACAACACAAATAATTAATATAGAAAGATCTAAGGCGTCGACATTAAGCTGTCAGGACAACATTTTCTAATTTTCGGTTTGAGAAATCTTTAAATTTGAGCATCTAGATGTTATGGATCCATGATCCAACAACCCAGATCTCTAAAAGGCACCTTCTAACATATATCTAACCAATAAATTATAACTAATAACATAAGATCACTGATTTTCAAAATTAGGGTTTATACCTCTTTCTAACTTGATTTTATTTTTATTTCTGATCTTTGATCTTGTTCTTGACTTGCTATTAACTGATCATGGTTCATCTTCTCTCTCTCTCTCTCTCACTTTAAATTTCGGATTTTGGGGAGAGAATGGCTAAAGAAAAATTTGAGAATTCAAGTGAGCTTTTTCTCTCTTTCTAATCTATATAAGATTTGATGCAATAAGGTAGCTGAGCTAGTAGTGGTGCTTGATCTGCTTTGGAGATATTGGTCACATGGGGCTTGGTAGAGTTGGTGGACAACTCACTTTTGACAAGTCTTGCAAGCTATTACACAATATTGCAACAAAGGGCACTTTGGTCATTTTATATGAAAAATTAATGGCATTTTGGACATTGGCCAAACCCTTAGGGTTTAGTGTTAGGGTTAGGGTTTAGGTTTTGAAATCCTTAGGGTTTGAACACTTAGGGTTTAGGCAGGATCGTGTAGTCCTCATGTCATAATAATGAACACCAAAACAACAACATGGCGAGAAAATGAAAAGACTACAAGATCAGAGGCTTGAAAATCTTGTCGGACCATTGGAAAAACATTACAGGTTTGCCCAAATTCAACTTTTCGTGAGCGGTCAATGACCTTTGATTGCTCATAAGTTACGATCTAGACATGCTATGACTCTGTTTCCAAGTTTTGAACAAAGACCACATAACATACTACAAGTTTAAAACTTAAAACAACACAAATAATTAACATAGAAAGATCTAAGGCGTCGACATTAAAACATCGGACAACATTTTTCTAATTTTCCAGATTTGAGAAATCTTTAAATTTGAGCATCTAGATGTTATGGATCCATGATCCAACAACCCGGATCTCTAAAAGGCACCTTCTAACATATATCTAACCAATAAATTATAACTAATAACATAAGATCACGTATTTTCAAAATTAGGGTTTATACCTCTTTCTAACTTGATTTTATTTTTATTTCTGATCTTTGATCTTGTTCTTGACTTGCTATTAACTGATCATGGTTCATCTTCTCTCACTCTCTCACTTTAAATTTCGAATTTTGGAGAGAGAATGGCTAAAGAAATATTTAAGAATTCAATGGGCTTTTTCTCTCTTTCTAATCTATATAAGATTTGACACAATAAGGTAGCTGAGCTAGTGGGGCTGATCTCATAGAGATATTGTTCAGATGGGGCTAGTAGAGTTGGTGGACAACTCACTTTTGACAAGTCTTACAAGCTACAAAACAATAGTTCAACAAAAGTCACTTTGGTCATTTTGTATACAAAATTAATGGCATTTTGGATATTGGCCAAACCCTTAGGGTTTAGGGTTAGGGTTTGAAATCCTTAGGGTTTGAACCCTTAGGGGTTAGGTAGGATCGTGTAGTCCTCATATCATAATACAACACCAAAACAACAACATGGCCAGAAAATGAAAAGATTTGCAAGATCGGAGGCTTGAAAATCTTGTCGGACCATTGGAAAAAATTACAGGTTGCCCAAATTCAACTTTCGTGAGCGGTCAATGACCTTTGATTTGCTCATAAGTTACGATCTAGACATGCTATGACTGTTTCCAAGTTTGAACAAAGACCACATAACATACTACAAGTTTAAAACTTAAAACAACACAAATAATTAACATAGAAAGATCTAAAGGCGTCGACATTAAATTTGTCAGGACAACATTTTCTAATTTTCCAGTTTGAGAAATCTTTAAATTTGAGCATCTAGATGTTATGGATCCATGATCCAACAACCCAGATCTCTAAAAGGGACCTTCTAACATATATCTAACCAATAAATTATAACTTATAACATAAGATCACTTATTTTCAAAATTAGGGTTTATACCTCTTTCTAACTTGATTTTATTTTTATTTCTGATCTTTGATCTTGTTCTTGACTTGCTATTAACTGATCATGGTTCATCTTCTCTCTCTCTCTCTCACTTTAAATTTCGGGATTTTGGAGAGAGAATGGCTAAAAAAAAATTTGAGAATTCAAGTGAGCTTTTCTCTCTTTCTAATCTATATAAGATTTGATGCAATAAGGTAGGCGAGAGCTAGTGGGGCTGATCTCATGGAGATATTGGTCACATGGGGCTAGTAGAGTTGGTGGACAACTCACTTTTGACAAGTCTTGCAAGCTATTACACAATAATGCAACAAAAGGGCACTTTGGTCATTTTGTATACAAAATTAATGGCATTTTGGACATGCCAAACCCTTAGGGTTTAGGGTTAGGGTTAGGGTTTAGGGTTTGAAATCCTTAGGGTTTGAACCCTTAGGGTTTAAGCGGGGATCGTGTAGTCCTCATGTCATAATACAACACCAAAACAACAACATGGCGGAAAATGAAAAGACTGCAAGATCGGAGGCTTGAAAATCTTGTCGGACCATTGGAAAAACATTACAGGTTGCCCAGATTCAACTTTCTCGTGAGCGGTCAATGACCTTTGGCGCTCATAAGTTCGATCTAGACATGCTATGACTCTGTTCCAAGTTTCGAACAAAGACCACATAACATACTACAAGTTTAAAACTTAAAACAACACAAATAATTAACATAGAAAGATCTAAAGGCGTCGACATTGGGTCATCGACAACATTTTTCTAATTTTCCGGTTTGAGAAATCTTTAAATTTGAGCATCTAGATGTTATGGATCCATGATCCAACAACCCAGATCTCTAAAAGGGACCTTCTAACATATATCTAACCAATAAATTATAATTTATAACATAAGATCACTTATTTTCAAAATTAGGGTTTATACCTCTTTCTAACTTGATTTTATTTTTATTTCTGATCTTTGATCTTGTTCTTGACTTGCTATTAACTGATCATGGTTCATCTTCTCTCTCTCTCTCTCACTTTAAATTTTGGATTTTGGAGAGAGAATGGCTAAAGAAAAATTTGAGAATTCAAGTGAGCTTTTTCTCTCTTTCTAATCTATATAAGATTTGATGCAATAAGGTAGCTGAGCTAGTGGGGCTGATCTGCGGGAGATATTGGTCACATGGGGCTGGTAGAGTTGGTGGACAACTCACTTTTGACAAGTCTTGCAAGCTATTACACAATAATGCAACAAAGGGCACTTTGGTCATTTTATATACAAAATTAATGGCATTTTGGACATTGGCCAAACCCTTAGGGTTTAGGGTTAGGGTTAGGGTTTAGGGTTTGAAATCCTTAGGGTTTGAACCCTTAGGGTTTAGGCAGGATCGTGTAGTCCTCATGTCATAATACAACACCAAAACAACAACATGGCCAGAAAATGAAAAGACTACAAGATCGGAGGCTTGAAAATCTTGTCGAACCATTGGAAAAACATTACAGGTTGCCCAGATTCAACTTTTCGTGAGCGGTCAATGACCTTTGATTTGCTCATAAAGTTACGATCTAGACATGCTATGACTCTGTTCCAAGTTTCAGAACAAAGACCATATAACATACTACAAGTTTAAAACTTAAAACAACACAAATAATTAACATAGAAAGATCTAAGGCGTCTGACATTAGGCCATCAGACAACATTTTCTAATTTTCCATTTGAGAAATCTTTAAATTTGAGCATCTAGATGTTATGGATCCATGATCCAACAACCCAAATCTCTAAAAGGCACCTTCTAACATATATCTAACCAATAAATTATAACTTATAAACATAAGATCACTGATTTTCAAAATTAGGGTTTATACCTCTTTCTAACTTGATTTTATTTTTATTTCTGATATTTGATCGTGTTCTTGACTTGCTATTAACTGATCATGGTTCATCTTCTCTCTCTCTCTCTCACTTTAAATTTTGGATTTTGGAGAGAGAATGGCTAAAGAAAAATTTGAGAATTCAAGTGAGCTTTTTCTCTCTTTCTAATCTATATAAGATTTGATGCAATAAGGTAGCTGAGCTAGTGGGGTTGATCTGCGGGAGATATTAGTCACATGGGGCTTGGTAGAGTTGGTGGACAACTCACTTTTGACAAAGTCTCTTGCAAGCTATTACACAATAGTGCAACAAAGGGCACTTTGGTCATTTTGTATGAAAAATTAATGGCATTTTGGACATTGGCCAAACCCTTAGGGTTTAGGGTTAGGGTTTTGGGTTTGAAATCCTTAGGGTTTGAACCCTTAGGGTTTAAGCGCAGATCGTGTAGTCCTCATGTCATAATACAACACCAAAAAAAACAACATGGCGAGAAAATGAAAAGACTACAAGATCGAGGCTTGAAAATCTTGTCGAGACCATTGGAAAAACATTACAGGTTGCCCAGATTCAACTTTTTGTGAACGGTCAATGACCTTTGACTGCTCATAAGTTACGATCTAGACATGCTATGACTCTGTTCCAAGTTTTAGAACAAAAACCACATAACATACTACAAGTTTAAAACTTAAAACAACACAAATAATTAACATAGAAAGATCTAAGGCGTCGACATTAGGGTCATCAGACAACATTTTCTAATTTTCGGTTTGAGAAATCTTTAAATTTGAGCATCTAGATGTTATGGATCCATGATCCAACAACCCAAATCTCTAAAAGGCACCTTCTAACATATATCTAACCAATAAATTATAACTTATAATATAAGATCACTGATTTTCAATATTAGGGTTTATACCTCTTTCTAACTTGATTTTTTTTTTATTTTACGATCTTTGATCTTGTTCTTGACTTGCTATTAACTCGATCATGGTTCATCTTCTCTCTCTCTCTCTCTTTAAATTTTGGATTTTGGAGAGAGAATGGCTAAAAAAAATTTGAGAATTCAAGTGAGCTTTTTCTCTCTTTCTAATCTATATAAGATTTGATGCAATAAGGTAGGTTGAGCTAGTGGGGCTGATCTCTTTGAGATATTGGTCACATGGGGCTGGTAGAGTTGGTGGACAACTCACTTTTGACAAGTCTTGCAAGCTATTACACAATAATGCAACAAAGGGCACTTTGGTCATTTTGTATACAAAATTAATGGCATTTTGGACATTGGCCAAACCCTTAGGGTTTAGGGTTAGGGTTAGGGTTTAGGGTTTGAAATCCTTAGGGTTTGAACCCTTAGGGTTTAGGCAGGATCGTGTAGTCCTCATGTCATAATACAACACCAAAACAACAACATGGCTAGAAAATGAAAAGACTACAAGATCAGAGGCTTGAAAATCTTGTCAGACCATTGGAAAAACATTCTGGGTTGCCCAGATTCAACTTTCTGTGAACGGTCAATGACCTTTGACTGCTCATAAGTTACGATCTAGACATGCTATGACTCTGTTCCAAGTTTTAGAACAAAGACCACATAACATACTACAAGTTTAAAACTTAAAACAACACAAATAATTAACATAGAAAGATCTAAAGGCGTCGACATTAGTACATGTCGACAACATTTTCTAATTTTCCAGATTTGAGAAATCTTTAAATTTGAGCATCTAGATGTTATGGATCCATGATCCAACAACCCAAATCTCTAAAAGGCACCTTCTAACATATATCTAACCAATAAATTATAACTTATAACATAAGATCACTGATTTTCAAAATTAGGGTTTATACCTCTTTCTAACTTGATTTTTTTTTATTTCTGATCTTTGATCTTGTTCTTGACTTGCTATTAACTGATCATGGTTCATCTTCTCTCTCTCTCTCTTTTAAATTTTGGATTTTGGAGAGAGAATGGCTAAAAAAAATTTGAGAGATTCAGTGAGCTTTTTCTCTTTTCTAATCTATATAAGATTTGATGCAATAAGGTAGTTGAGCTAGTGGGGCTTGATCTGCTTTGAGATATTGGTCACATAGGGCTGGTAGTAGAGTTGGTGGACAACTCACTTTTGACAAGTCTTGCAAGCTATTACACAATAGTGCAACAAAAGGCACTTTGGTCATTTTGTATACAAAATTAATGGCATTTTGGACATTGGCCAAACCCTTAGGGTTTAGGGTTAGGGTTAGGGTTTAGGGTTTAAAATCCTTAGGGTTTGAACCCTTAGGGTTTAGGTAGGATCGTGTAGTCCTCATGTCATAATACAACACAAAAACAACAACATGGCCAGAAAATGAAAAGACTGCAAGATCAAAGGCTTGAAAATCTTGTCAGACCATTGGAAAAACATTATGGGTTGCCCAGATTCAACTTTCTGTGAACGGTAAATAACCTTTGACCGCTTTCATAAGTTACTGATCTAGACATGCTATGACTGACTCTGTTCCAAGTTTGAAACAAAGACCACATAACATATTACAAGTTTAAAACTTAAAACAACACAAATAATTAACATAGAAAGATCTAAGGCGTCTGACATTAGGCTGTCAGACAACATTTTTCTAATTTTCCAGATTTGAGAAATCTTTAAATTTGAGCATCTAGATGTTATGGATCCATGATCCAACAACCCAGATCTCTAAAAGGCACCTTCTAACATATATCTAACCAATAAATTATAACTTATAACATAAGATCACTGATTTTCAAAATTAGGGTTTATACCTCTTTCTAACTTGATTTTATTTTTATTTCTAATCTTTGATCTTGTTCTTGACTTGCTATTAATTGATCATGGTTCATCTTCTCTCTCTCTCTCTCACTTTAAATTTCGGATTTTGGAGAGAATGGCTAAAGAAAAATTTGAGAATTCAAGTGAGCTTTTTCTCTCTTTCTAATCTATATAAGATTTGATGCAATAAGGTAGCTGAGCTAGTGGGGCTGATCTGCTGGAGATATTGGTCACATGGGGCTGGTAGAGTTGGTGGACAACTCACTTTTGACAAGTCTTGCAAGCTATTACACAATAATGCAACAAAGGGCACTTTGGTCATTTTGTATACAAAATTAATGGCATTTTGGACATTGGCCAAACCCTTAGGGTTTAGGGTTAGGGTTTAGGGTTTGAAATCCTTAGGGTTTGAACCCTTAGGGTTTAGGCGCGATCGTGTAGTCCTCATGTCATAATACAACACCAAAACAACAACATGGCCAGAAAATGAAAAGACTGCAAGATCAGAGGCTTGAAAATCTTGTCAGACCATTGGAAAAACATTCTGGGTTGCCCAGATTCAACTTTCTGTGAACGGTCAATGACCTTTGACTGCTCATAAGTTACGATCTAGACATGCTATGACTCTGTTCCAAGTTTTAGAACAAAGACCACATAACATACTACAAGTTTAAAACTTAAAACAACACAAATAATTAACATAGAAAGATCTAAGGCGTCGACATTGGGGTCATCAGACAACATTTTCTAATTTTCCAGTTTGAGAAATCTTTAAATTTGAGCATCTAGATGTTATGGATCCATGATCCAACAACCCGAGATCTCTAAAAGGCACCTTCTAACATATATCTAACTAATAAATTATAAATTATAACATAAGATCACTGATTTTGAAAATTAGGGTTTATACCACTTTCTAACTTGATTTTATTTTTATTTCTGATCTTTGATCTTGTTCTTGACTTGCTATTAACTGATCATGGTTCATCTTCTCTCTCTCTCTCACTTTAAATTTTGGATTTTGGAGAGAGAATGGCTAAACAAAAATTTGAAAATTCAAGTGAGCTTTTTCTCTCTTTCTAATCTATATAAGATTTGATGCAATAAGGTAGCTGAGCTAGTGGGGCTGATCTACTGGAGATATTGGTCACATGGGGCTGGTAGAGTTGGTGGACAACTCACTTTTGACAAGTCTTGCAAGCTATTACACAATAATGCAACAAAGGGCACTTTGGTCATTTTATATACAAAATTAATGGCATTTTGGACATTGGCCAAACCCTTAGGGTTTAGGGTTAGGGTTAGGGTTTAGGGTTTGAAATCCTTAGGGTTTGAACCCTTAGGGTTTAGGCAGGATCGTGTAGTCCTCATGTCATAATACAACACCAAAACAACAACATGGCCAGAAAATGAAAAGACTGCAAGATCAGAGGCTTGAAAATCTTGTCAAACCATTGGAAAAACATTCTGGGTTGCCCAGATTCAACTTTCTGTGAACGGTCAATGACCTTTGACTGCTCATAAGTTACGATCTAGACATGCTATGACTATGTTCCAAGGTTTCGAACAAAGACCACATAACATACTACAAGTTTAAAACTTAAAACAACACAAATAATTAACATAGAAAGATCTAAAGGCGTCGACATTAGGGTCATCCGGACAACATTTTCTAATTTTCCAGATTTGAGAAATCTTTAAATTTGAGCATCTAGATGTTATGGTTCCATGATCCAACAACCCAGATCTCTAAAAGGCACCTTCTAACATATATCTAACCAATAAATTATAACTTATAACATAAGATCACTGATTTTCAAAATTAGGTTTTATACCTCTTTCTATCTTGATTTTTTTTTATTTCTGATCTTTGATCATGTTCTTGACTTGCTATTAACTTATCATGGTTCATCTTCTCTCTCTCTCTCACTTTAAATTTCGGATTTTGGAGAGAGAATGGCTAAAGAAAAATTTGAGAATTCAAGTGAGCTTTTTCTCTCTTTCTAATCTATATAAGATTTGATGCAATAAGGTAGCTGAGCTAGTGGGGCTGATCTCTTTGGAGATATTGGTCACATAATGGGTAGAGTTGGTGGACAACTCACTTTTGACAAGTCTTGCAAGCTATTACACAATAATGCAACAAAAGGCACTTTGTATACAAAATTAATGGCATTTTGGACATTGGCCAAACCCTTAGGGTTTAGGGTTAGGGTTAGGATTTAGGGTTTGAAATCCTTAGGGTTTGAACCCTTAGGGTTTAGGCAGGATCGTGTAGTCCTCATGTCATAATACAACACCAAAACAACAACATGGCTAGAAAATGAAAAGACTGCAAGATCAGAGGCTTGAAAATCTTGTCAGACCATTGGAAAAACATTATGGGTTGCCCAGATTCAACTTTCTATGAACGGTCAATGACCTTTGACTGCTCATAAGTTACGATCTAGACATGCTATGACTCTGTTCCAAGTTTCAGAACAAAGACCACATAACATACTACAAGTTTAAAACTTAAAACAACACAAATAATTAACATAGAAAGATCTAAGGCGTCTGACATTAGGGTCATCGAGACAACATTTTCTAATTTTCCAGATTTGAGAAATCTTTAAATTTGAGCATCTAGATGTTATGGATCCATGATCCAACAACCCAGATCTCTAAAAGGCACCTTCTAACATATATCTAACCAATAAATTATAACTTATAACATAAGATCACTGATTTTCAAAATTAGGGTTTATACCTCTTTCTAACTTGATTTTATTTTTATTTCTGATCTTTGATCTTGTTCTTGACTTGCTATTAACTGATCATGGTTCATCTTCTCTCTCTCTCTCTCTCTCTTTTAAATTTTGGATTTTGGAGAGAGAATGGCTAAAGAAAAATTTGAGAATTCAAGTGAGCTTTTTTCTCTCTTTCTAATCTATATAAGATTTGATGCAATAAGGTAGGCTGAGCTAGTGGGGTGATCTCACTGAGAGATATTGGTCACATGGGGCTTTTAGTAGAGTTGGTGGACAACTCACTTTTGACAAGTCTTGCAAGCTATTACACAATAATGCAACAAAGGGCACTTTGGTCATTTTGTATACAAAATTAATGGCATTTTGGACATTGGCCAAACCCTTAGGGTTTAGGGTTAGGGTTAGGGTTTAGGGTTTGATATCCTTAGGGTTTGAACCCTTAGGGTTTAGGCAGGATCGTGTAGTACTCATGTCATAATACAACACCAAAACAAATACATGGCTAGAAAATGAAAAGACTGCAAGATCAGAGGCTTGAAAATCTTGTCAAACCATTGGAAAAACATTCTGGGTTGCCCAGATTCAACTTTCTGTGAACGGTCAATGACCTTTGACTGCTCATAAGTTACGATCTAGACATGCTATGACTCTGTTCCAAGTTTTAGAACAAAGACCACATAACATACTACAAGTTTAAAACTTAAAACAACACAAATAATTAACATAGAAAGATCTAAGGCGTCTGACATTAGGCTGTCAGACAACATTTTTCTAATTTTCCAGATTTGAGAAATCTTTAAATTTGAGCATCTAGATGTTATGGATCCATGATCCAACAACCCAGATCTCTAAAAGGCATCTTCTAACATATATCTAACCAATAAATTATAACTTATAACATAAGATCACTGATTTTCAAAATTAGGGTTTATACCTCTTTCTAACATGATTTTTTTTATGTCTGATCTTTGATCTTGTTCTTGACTTGCTATTAACTGATCATGGTTCATCTTCTCTCTCTCTCTCTTTTTAAATTTTGGATATTGGAGAGAGAATGGCTAAAGAAAAATTTGAGAATTCAAGTGAGCTTTTTCTCTTTTTCTAATCTATATAAGATTTGATGCAATAAGGTAGCTGAGCTAGTGGGGCTGATCTGCTAGAGATATTGGTCACATGGGGCTGGTAGAGTTGGTGGACAACTCACTTTTGACAAGTCTTGCAAGCTATTACACAATAATGCAACAAAGGGCACTTTGGTCATTTTGTATACAAAATTAATGGCATTTTGGACATTGGCCAAACCCTTAGGGTTTAGGGTTTGAAATCCTTATGGTTTGAACCCTTAGGGTTTAGGCAGGATCGTGTAGTCCTCATGTCATAATACAACACCAAAACAACAACATGGCTAGAAAATGAAAAGACTGCAAGATCAGAGGCTTGAAAATCTTGTCAGACCATTGGAAAAACATTATGGGTTGCCCAGATTCAACTTTCTATGAACGCAGGTCAATGACCTTTGACTGCTTTCATAAGTTACGATCTAGACATGCTATGACAATGTTCCAAGTTTCAGAACAAAGACCACATAACATACTACAAGTTTAAAACTTAAAACAACACAAATAATTAACATAGAAAGATCTAAGGCGTCTGACATTAGGCTGTCAGACAACATTTTTCTAATTTTCCAGATTTGAGAAATCTTTAAATTTGAGCATCTAGATGTTATGGATCCATGATCCAACAACCCAGATCTCTAAAAGGCACCTTCTAACATATATCTAACCAATAAATTATAACTTATAACATAAGATCACTGATTTTCAAAATTAGGGTTTATACCTCTTTCTAACTTGATTTTTTTTTTATTTCTGATCTTTGATCTTGTTCTTGACTTGCTATTAACTGATCATGGTTCATCTTCTCTCTCTCTCACTTTAAATTTTGGATTTTGGAGAGAGAATGGCTAAAGAAAAATTTGAGAATTCAAGTGAGCTTTTTCTCTCTTTCTAATCTATATAAGATTTGATGCAATAAGGTAGCTGAGCTAGTGGGGCTGATCTGCTGGAGATATTGGTCACATGGGGCTGGTAGAGTTGGTGGACAACTCACTTTTGACAAGTCTTGCAAGCTATTACACAATAATGCAACAAAGGGCACTTTGGTCATTTTTTATACAAAATTAATGGCATTTTGGACATTGGCCAAACCCTTAGGGTTTAGGGTTAGGGTTAGGGTTTAGGGTTTGAAATCCTTAGGGTTTGAACCCTTAGGGTTTAGGCAGGATCGTGTAGTCCTCATGTCATAATACAACACCAAAACAACAACATGGCTAGAAAATGAAAAGACTGCAAGATCAGAGGCTTGAAAATCTTGTCAGACCATTGGAAAAACATTCTTGGTTGCCCAGATCAACTTTCTACGTGAGCGGTCAATGACCTTTGATGCTTCATAAGTTACGATCTAGACATGCTATGACTCTGTTCCAAGTTTTAGAACAAAGACCACATAACATACTACAAGTTTAAAACTTAAAACAACACAAATAATTAACATAGAAAGATCTAAGGCGTCTGACATTAGGCTGTCAGACAACATTTTTCTAATTTTCCAGATTTGAGAAATCTTTAAATTTGAGCATCTAGATGTTATGGATCCATGATCCAACAACCCAGATCTCTAAAAGGCACTTTCTAACATATATCTAACCAATAAATTATAACTTATAACATAAGATCACTGATTTTCAAAATTAGGGTTTATACCTCTTTCTATCTTGATTTTTTTTTATTTCTGATCTTTGATCTTGTTCTTGACTTGCTATTAACTGATCATGGTTCATCTTCTCTCGCTCTCTCACTTTAAATTTTGGATTTTGGAGAGAGAATGGCTAAAGAAAAATTTGAGAATTCAAGTGAGCTTTTTCTCTCTTTCTAATCTATATAAGATTTGATGCAATAAGGTAGCTGAGCTAGTGGGGGGCGATCTCATGGAGATATTGGTCACATGGGGCTGGTAGAGTTGGTGGACAACTCACTTTTGACAAGTCTTGCTAGCTATTACACAATAATGCAACAAAGGGCACTTTGGTCATTTTGTATACAAAATTAATGGCATTTTGGACATTGGCCAAACCCTTAGGGTTTAGGGTTAGGGTTAGGGTTTAGGGTTTGAAATCCTTAGGGTTTGAACCCTTAGGGTTTAGGCAGGATCGTGTAGTCCTCATGTCATAATACAACACCAAAAAAACAACAACATGGCTAGAAAATGAAAAGACTGCAAGATCGAGGCTTGAAAATCTTGTCGACCATTGGAAAAACATTACGGGTTGCCCAGATTCAACTTTCTCTCGTGAATCCAATCAATAACCTTTGATCGCTTTCATAAGTTACGATCTAGACATGCTATGACTCTGTTCCAAGTTTCGAACAAAGACCACATAACATATACTACAAGTTTAAAACTTAAAAACAACAAATAATTAACATAGAAAGATCTAAGGCGTCGACATTAGAGGTCATCCGACAACATTTTTCTAATTTTCCAGATTTGAGAAATCTTTAAATTTGAGCATCTAGATGTTATGGATCCATGATCCAACAACCCAGATCTCTAAAAGGCACCTTCTAACATATATCTAACCAATAAATTATAACTTATAACATAAGATCACTGATTTTCAAAATTAGGGTTTATACCTCTTTCTAACTTGATTTTATTTTTATTTCTGATATTTGATCTTGTTCTTGACTTGCTATTAACTGATCATGGTTCATCTTCTCTCTCTCTCTCACTTTAAATTTTGGATTTTGGAGAGAGAATGGCTAAAGAAAAATTTGAGAATTCAAGTGAGCTTTTTCTCTCTTTCTAATCTATATAAGATTTGATGCAATAAGGTAGCTGAGCTAGTGGGGGGATCTCTGCTTGGAGATATTGGTCACATGGGGGGTTGGTAGAGTTGGTGGACAACTCACTTTTGACAAGTCTTGCAAGCTATTACACAATAATGCAACAAAGGGCACTTTGGTCATTTTGTATACAAAATTAATGGCATTTTGGACATTGGCCAAACCCTTAGGGTTTAGGGTTAGGGTTAGGGTTTAGGGTTTGAAATCCTTAGGGTTTGAACCCTTAGGGTTTAGGCAGGATCGTGTAGTCCTCATGTCATAATACAACACCAAAACAACAACATGGCTAGAAAATGAAAAGACTGCAAGATCAGAGGCTTGAAAATCTTGTCAGACCATTGGAAAAACATTCTGGGTTGCCCAGATTCAACTTTCTGTGAACGGTCAATGACCTTTGACTGCTCATAAGTTACGATCTAGACATGCTATGACTCTGCTGTTCCAAGTTTCGAACAAAGACCACATAACATACTACAAGTTTAAAACTTAAAACAACACAAATAATTAACATAGAAAGATCTAAGGCGTCGACATTAGGTGTCATCGACAACATTTTCTAATTTTCCATTTGAGAAATCTTTAAATTTGAGCATCTAGATGTTATGGATCCATGATCCAACAACCCAGATCTCTAAAAGGCATCTTTCTAACATATATCTAACCAATAAATTATAAATTATAACATAAGATCACTGATTTTCAAAATTAGGGTTTATACCTCTTTCTAACTTGATTTTATTTTTATTTCGATCTTTGATCTTGTTCTTGACTTGCTATTAACTCGATCATGGTTCATCTTCTCTCTCTCTCTCTCACTTTAAATTTTGGATTTTGGAGAGAGAATGGCTAAAAAAAAAATTTGAGAATTCAAGTGAGCTTTTTCTCTCTTTCTAATCTATATAAGATTTGATGCAATAAGGTAGGCCGAGCTAGTGGGGGCTGATCTCATTGGAGATATTGGTCACATATGGAATGGGTAGAGTTGGTGGACAACTCACTTTTGACAATCTTCTTGCAAGCTATTACACAATAATGCAACAAAGGGCACTTTGGTCATTTTGTATACAAAATTAATGGCATTTTGGACATTGGCCAAACCCTTAGGGTTTAGGGTTAGGGTTAGGGTTTAGGGTTTGAAATCCTTAGGGTTTGAACCCTTAGGGTTTAGGCGGGATCGTGTAGTCCTCATGTCATAATACAACACCAAAACAACAACATGGCATGGCTAGAAAATGAAAAGACTGCAAGATCGAGAGGCTTGAAAATCTTGTCGACCATTTGGAAAAACATTACTGGGTTGCCCAGATTCTACCTTCTGTGAACGTTCAATGACCTTTGACTGCTCATAAGTTACGATCTAGACATGCTATGACTCTGTTCCAAGTTTCAGAACAAAGACCACATAACATACTACAAGTTTAAAACTTAAAACAACACAAATAATTAACATAGAAAGATCTAAGGCGTCTGACATTAGGCTGTCAGACAACATTTTTCTAATTTTCCAGATTTGAGAAATCTTTAAATTTGAGCATCTAGATGTTATGGATCCATGATCCAACAACCCAGATCTCTAAAAGGCATCTTCTAACATATATCTAACCAATAAATTATAACTTATAACATAAGATCACTGATTTTCAAAATTAGGGTTTATACCTCTTTCTAACTTGATTTTATTTTTATTTCTGATCTTTGATCTTGTTCTTGACTTGCTATTAACTGATCATGGTTCATCTTCTCTCTCTCTCTCACTTTAAATTTTGGATTTTGGAGAGAGAATGGCTAAAGAAAAATTTGAGAATTCAAGTGAGCTTTTTCTCTCTTTCTAATCTATATAAGATTTGATGCAATAAGGTAGCTGAGCTAGTGGGGCTGATCTGCTGGAGATATTGGTCACATGGGGCTGGTAGAGTTGGTGGACAACTCACTTTTGACAAGTCTTGCAAGCTATTACACAATAATGCAACAAAGGGCACTTTGGTCATTTTGTATACAAAATTAATGGCATTTTGGACATTGGCCAAACCCTTAGGGTTTAGGGTTAGGGTTAGGGTTTAGGGTTTGAAATCCTTAGGTTTTGAACCCTTAGGGTTTAGGCAGGATCGTGTAGTCCTCATGTCATAATACAACACCAAAACAACAACATGGCTAGAAAATGAAAAGACTGCAAGATCAGAGGCTTGAAAATCTTGTCAGACCATTGGAAAAACATTCTGGGTTGCCCAGATTCAACTTTCTGTGAACGGTCAATAACCTTTGACTGCTCATAAGTTACGATCTAGACATGCTATGACTCTGTTCCAAGTTTCAGAACAAAGACCACATAACATACTACAAGTTTAAAACTTAAAACAACACAAATAATTTACATAGAAAGATCTAAGGCGTCTACATTTTTGGTCGTCGACAACATTTTTCTAATTTTCCAGATTTGAGAAATCTTTAAATTTGAGCATCTAGATGTTATGGATCCATGATCCAACAACCCAGATCTCTAAAAGGCACCTTCTAACATATATCTAACCAATAAATTATAACTTATAACATAAGATCACCGATTTTTTCAAAATTAGGGTTTATACCTCTTTTCTAACTTGATTTTTTTTTATTTCGATCTTTGATCTTGTTCTTGACTTGCTATTAACTCGATCATGGTTCATCTTCTCTCTCTCTCTCTCACTTTAAATTTTGGATTTTGGAGAGAGAATGGCTAAAAAAAAATTTGAGAATTCAAGTGAGCTTTTTCTCTTTTCTAATCTATATAAGATTTGATGCAATAAGGTAGTTGAGCTAGTGGGGGCTGATCTGCATTGGAGATATTGGTCACATGGGGTCTTGGTAGAGTTGGTGGACAACTCACTTTTGACAAGTCTTGCAAGCTATTACACAATAATGCAACAAAGGGCACTTTGGTCATTTTGTATACAAAATTAATGGCATTTTGGACATTGGCAAACCCTTAGGGTTTAGGGTTAGGGTTAGGGTTTAGGGTTTGAAATCCTTAGGGTTTGAACCCTTAGGGTTTAAGCGAGGATCGTGTAGTCCTCATGTCATAATACAACACCAAAACAACAACAACATGGCTAGAAAATGAAAAGACTGCAAGATCGAGAGGCTTGAAAATCTTGTCGAACCATTGAAAAACATTCGGTGGGTTGCCCAGATTCAACTTTTCGTGAAACGCGGTCAATGACCTTTGACTCGCTCATAAGTTACGATCTAGACATGCTATGACTGCTCCCAAGTTTCAGAACAAAGATCACATAACATACTACAAGTTTAAAACTTAAAACAACACAAATAATTAACATAGAAAGATCTAAGGCGTCTGACATTAGGCTGTCAGATAACATTTTTCTAATTTTCCAGATTTGAGAAATCTTTAAATTTGAGCATCTAGATGTTATGGATGCATGATCCAACAACCCAGATCTCTAAAAGGCATCTTCTAACATATATCTAACCAATAAATTATAAATTATAACATAAGATCACTGATTTTCAAAATTAGGGTTTATACCTCTTTCTATCTTGATTTTTTTTTTTATTTCTGATCTTTGATCTTGTTCTTGACTTGCTATTAACTGATCATGGTTCATCTTCTCTCGCTCTCTCACTTTAAATTTTGGATTTTGGAGAGAGAATGGCTAAAGAAAAATTTGAGAATTCAAGTGAGCTTTTTCTCTCTTTCTAATCTATATAAGATTTGATGCAATAAGGTAGCTGAGCTAGTGGGGCTGATCTACTGGAGATATTGGTCACATGGGGCTGGTAGAGTTGGTGGACAACTCACTTTTGACAAGTCTTGCAAGCTATTACACAATAATGCAACAAAGGGCACTTTGGTCATTTTGTATACAAAATTAATGGCATTTTGGACATTGGCCAAACCCTTAGGGTTTAGGGTTAGGGTTAGGGTTTAGGGTTTGAAATCCTTAGGGTTTGAACCCTTAGGGTTTAGGCAGGATCGTGTAGTCCTCATGTCATAATACAACACCAAAACAACAACATGGCCAGAAAATGAAAAGACTGCAAGATCAGAGGCTTGAAAATCTTGTCAGACCATTGGAAAAACATTCTGGGTTGCCCAGATTCAACCTTCTGTGAACGGTCAATAACCTTTGACTGCTCATAAGTTACGATCTAGACATGCTATGACTCTGTTCCAAGTTTCAGAACAAAGACCACATAACATACTACAAGTTTAAAACTTAAAACAACACAAATAATTAACATAGAAAGATCTAAGGCGTCTGACATTAGGCTGTCAGACAACATTTTTCTAATTTTCCAGATTTGAGAAATCTTTAAATTTGAGCATCTAGATGTTATGGATGCATGATCCAACAACCCAGATCTCTAAAAGGCATCTTCTAACATATATCTAACCAATAAATTATAAATTATAACATAAGATCACTGATTTTCAAAATTAGGGTTTATACCTCTTTCTAACTTGATTTTTTTTTTATTTCTGATCTTTGATCTTGTTCTTGACTTGCTATTAACTCGAGGTTGGTTCATCTTCTCTCTCTCTCTCACTTTAAATTTTGGATTTTGGAGAGAGAATGGCTAAAAAAAATTTGAGAATTCAAGTGAGCTTTTTCTCTTTCTAATCTATATAAGATTTGATGCAATAAGGTAGCCGAGCTAGTGGGGTGATCTCATGGAGATATTGGTCACATGGGGGTGGTAGAGTTGGTGGACAACTCACTTTTGACAAGTCTTGCTAGCTATTACACAATAATGCAACAAAGGGCACTTTGGTCATTTTGTATATAAAATTAATGGCATTTTGGACATTGGCCAAACCCTTAGGGTTTAGGGTTAGGGTTTAGGGTTTGAAATCCTTAGGGTTTGAACCCTTAGGGTTTAGGCGAGGATCGTGTAGTCCTCATGTCATAATACAACACCAAAACAACAACATGGCTAGAAAATGAAAAAGACTGCAAGATCGAGAGGCTTGAAAATCTTGTCGAACCATTGAAAAACATTCGGGTTGCCCAGATTCAACTTTCTCGTGAACGGTCAATAACCTTTGACTGCTCATAAGTTACGATCTAGACATGCTATGACTCTGTTCCAAGTTTCAGAACAAAGACCACATAACATACTACAAGTTTAAAACTTAAAACAACACAAATAATTAACATAGAAAGATCTAAGGGCGTCGACATTAGGCTGTCAGACAACATTTTTCTAATTTTCCAGATTTGAGAAATCTTTAAATTTGAGCATCTAGATGTTATGGATGCATGATCCAACAACCCAGATCTCTAAAAGGCATCTTCTAACATATATCTAACCAATAAATTATAAATTATAACATAAGATCACTGATTTTCAAAATTAGGGTTTATACCTCTTTCTAACTTGATTTTATTTTTATTTCTAATCTTTGATCTTGTTCTTGACTTGCTATTAACTGATCATGGTTCATCTTCTCTCTCTCTCTCACTTTAAATTTTGGATTTTGGAGAGAGAATGGCTAAAGAAAAATTTGAGAATTCAAGTGAGCTTTTTCTCTCTTTCTAATCTATATAAGATTTGATGCAATAAGGTAGCTGAGCTAGTGGGGCTGATCTGCTGGAGATATTGGTCACATGGGGCTGGTAGAGTTGGTGGACAACTCACTTTTGACAAGTCTTGCAAGCTATTACACAATAATGCAACAAAGGGCACTTTGGTCATTTTGTATACAAAATTAATGGCATTTTGGACATTGGCCAAACCCTTAGGGTTTAGGGTTAGGGTTTAGGGTTTGAAATCCTTAGGGTTTGAACCCTTAGGGTTTAGGCAGGATCGTGTAGTCCTCATGTCATAATACAACACCAAAACAACAACATGGCTAGAAAATGAAAAGACTGCAAGATCAGAGGCTTGAAAATCTTGTCAGACCATTGGAAAAACATTATGGGTTGCCCAGATTCAACTTTCTGTGAACGGTCAATAACCTTTGACTGCTCATAAGTTACGATCTAGACATGCTATGACAATGTTCCAAGTTTCAGAACAAAGACCACATAACATACTACAAGTTTAAAACTTAAAACAACACAAATAATTAACATAGAAAGATCTAAGGCGTCTGACATTAGGCTGTCAGACAACATTTTTCTAATTTTCCAGATTTGAGAAATCTTTAAATTTGAGCATCTAGATGTTATGGATCCATGATCCAACAACCCTGAGGTCTCTAAAAGGCATCTTCTAACATATATCTAACCAATAAATTATAACTTATAACATAAGATCACCGATTTTTTCAAAATTAGGGTTTATACCTCTTTCTAACTTGATTTTATTTTTATTTCTGATCTTTGATCTTGTTCTTGACTTGCTATTAACTGATCATGGTTCATCTTCTCTCTCTCTCTCACTTTAAATTTTGGATTTTGGAGAGAGAATGGCTAAAGAAAAATTTGAGAATTCAAGTGAGCTTTTTCTCTCTTTCTAATCTATATAAGATTTGATGCAATAAGGTAGCTGAGCTAGTGGGGTTGATCTGCGGGAGATATTAGTCACATGGGGCTGGTAGAGTTGGTGGACAACTCACTTTTGACAAGTCTTGCAAGCTATTACACAATAATGCAACAAAGGGCACTTTGGTCATTTTTTATACAAAATTAATGGCATTTTGGACATTGGCCAAACCCTTAGGGTTTAGGGTTAGGGTTAGGGTTTAGGGTTTGATATCCTTAGGGTTTGAACCCTTAGGGTTTAGGCAGGATCGTGTAGTACTCATGTCATAATACAACACCAAAACAAATACATGGCTAGAAAATGAAAAGACTGCAAGATCAGAGGCTTGAAAATCTTGTCAAACCATTGGAAAAACATTCTGGGTTGCCCAGATTCAACTTTCTGTGAACGGCCAATGACCTTTGATCGCTTCATAAGTTACGATCTAGACATGCTATGACTGTTCCAAGTTTTTAACAAAGACCACATAACATACTACAAGTTTAAAACTTAAAACAACACAAATAATTAACATAGAAAGATCTAAGGCGTCTGACATTAGGCTGTCAGACAACATTTTTCTAATTTTCCAGATTTGAGAAATCTTTAAATTTGAGCATCTAGATGTTATGGATCCATGATCCAACAACCCAGATCTCTAAAAGGCATCTTCTAACATATATCTAACCAATAAATTATAAATTATAACATAAGATCACTGATTTTCAAAATTAGGGTTTATACCACTTTCTAACTTGATTTTATTTTTATTTCTGATCTTTGATCTTGTTCTTGACTTGCTATTAACTGATCATGGTTCATCTTCTCTCTCTCTCTCACTTTAAATTTTGGATTTTGGAGAGAGAATGGCTAAAGAAAAATTTGAGAATTCAAGTGAGCTTTTTCTCTCTTTCTAATCTATATAAGATTTGATGCAATAAGGTAGCTGAGCTAGTGGGGTGAATCTGCAGGAGATATTGGTCACATAATGGCTTGGTAGAGTTGGTGGACAACTCACTTTTGACAAGTCTTGCAAGCTATTACACAATAATGCAACAAAGGGCACTTTGGTCATTTTGTATACAAAATTAATGGCATTTTGGACATTGGCCAAACCCTTAGGGTTTAGGGTTAGGGTTAGGGTTTAGGGTTTGAAATCCTTAGGGTTTGAACCCTTAGGGTTTAGGCAGGATCGTGTAGTCCTCATGTCATAATACAACACCAAAACAATAACATGGCCAGAAAATGAAAAGACTGCAAGATCAGAGGCTTGAAAATCTTGTCAGACCATTGGAAAAAAATTCTGGGTTGCCCAGATTCAACTTCTTGTGAACGGTCAATAACCTTTGACTGCTCATAAGTTACGATCTAGACATGCTATGACTCTGTTCCAAGTTTCAGAACAAAGACCACATAACATACTACAAGTTTAAAACTTAAAACAACACAAATAATTAACATAGAAAGATCTAAGGCGTCCCGACATTAGGGCATCGTCGACAACATTTTCTAATTTTCCAGATTTGAGAAATCTTTAAATTTGAGCATCTAGATGTTATAGATCCATGATCCAACAACCCAGATCTCTAAAAGGCACCTTCTAACATATATCTAACCAATAAATTATAACTTATAACATAAGATCACTGATTTTCAAAATTAGGGTTTATACCTCTTTCTAACTTGATTTTTTTTTTATTTCTGATCTTTGATCTTGTTCTTGACTTGCTATTAACTCGATCATGGTTCATCTTCTCTCTCTCTCTCTCTTTTTAAATTTTGGATTTTGGAGAGAGAATGGCTAAAGAAAAATTTGAGAATTCAAGTGAGCTTTTTTCTCTTTCTAATCTATATAAGATTTGATGCAATAAGGTAGCTGAGCTAGTGGGGCTGATCTCATGGAGAGATATTGGTCACATGGGGCTGGTAGAGTTGGTGGACAACTCACTTTTGACAAGTCTTGCAAGCTATTACACAATAATGCAACAAAGGGCACTTTGGTCATTTTGTATACAAAATTAATGGCATTTTGGACATTGGCCAAACCCTTAGGGTTTAGGGTTAGGGTTAGGGTTTAGGGTTTAAAATCCTTAGGGTTTGAACCCTTAGGGTTTAGGCAGGATCGTGTAGTCCTCATGTCATAATACAACACCAAAACAACAACATGGCCAGAAAATGAAAAGACTGCAAGATCAGAGGCTTGAAAATCTTGTCAGACCATTGGAAAAACATTCTGGGTTGCCCAGATTCATCCTTCTGTGAACGGTCAATGACCTTTGACTGCTCATAAGTTACGATCTAGACATGCTATGACTATGTTCCAAGTTTCAGAACAAAGATCACATAACATACTACAAGTTTAAAACTTAAAACAACAAAAATAATTAACATAGAAAGATCTAAGGCGTCGACACATTAGTCATCGAGACAACATTTTTCTAATTTTCCAATTTGAGAATCTCTTTAAATTTGAGCATCTAGATGTTATGGATGCATGATCCAACAACCCAGATCTCTAAAAGGCATCTTCTAACATATATCTAACCAATAAATTATAAATTATAACATAAGATCACAGATTTTCAAAATTAGGGTTTATACCTCTTTCTATCTTGATTTTATTTTTATTTCTGATCTTTGATCTTGTTCTTGACTTGCTATTAACTGATCATGGTTCATCTTCTCGCGCTCTCTCACTTTAAATTTTGGATTTTGGAGAGAGAATGGCTTAAGAAAAATTTGAGAATTCAAGTGAGCTTTTTCTCTCTTTCTAATCTATATAAGATTTGATGCAATAAGGTAGCTTTGAGCTAGTGGGGATCTGCTTGGAGATATTGGTCACATGGGGCTGGTAGAGTTGGTGGACAACTCACTTTTGACAAGTCTTGCTAGCTATTACACAATAATGCAACAAAGGGCACTTTGGTCATTTTGTATACAAAATTAATGGCATTTTGGACATTGGCCAAACCCTTAGGGTTTAGGGTTAGGGTTTAGGGTTTAAAATCCTTATGGTTTGAACCCTTAGGGTTTAGGCGCGATCGTGTAGTCCTCATGTCATAATACAACACCAAAACAACAACATGGCCAGAAAATGAAAAGACTGCAAGAAGATCGAGGCTTGAAAATCTTGTCGACCATTGGAAAAACATTACGGGTTGCCCAGATTCAACTTTCTCGTGAACGGTCAATAACCTTTGACTGCTCATAAGTTACGATCTAGACATGCTATGACTCTGTTCCAAGTTTCAGAACAAAGACCATATAACATACTACAAGTTTAAAACTTAAAACAACACAAATAATTAACATAGAAAGATCTAAGGCGCCCCGACATTAGGGCACGTAGAGACAACATTTTCTAATTTTCCAGATTTGAGAAATCTTTAAATTTGAGCATCTAGATGTTATGGATCCATGATCCAACAACCCAGATCTCTAAAAGGCATCTTCTAACATATATCTAACCAATAAATTATAAACTTATAACATAAGATCACCGATTTTCAAAATTAGGGTTTATACCTCTTTCTAACTTGATTTTATTTTTATTTCGATCTTTGATCTTGTTCTTGACTTGCTATTAACTCCATCATGGTTCATCTTCTCTCTCTCTCTCACTTTAAATTTTGGATTTTGAGAGAGAATGGCTAAAGAAAAAATTTGAGAATTCAAGTGAGCTTTTTCTCTCTTCTAATCTATATAAGATTTGATGCAATAAGGTAGTTGAGCTAGTGGGGCTGATCTCATGGAGATATTGGTCACATGGGGTCTTTGGTAGAGTTGGTGGACAACTCACTTTTGACAAGTCTTGCAAGCTATTACACAATACTGCAACAAAGGGCACTTTGGTCATTTTGTATGCAAAATTAATGGCATTTTGGACATTGGCCAAACCCTTAGGGTTTAGGGTTAGGGTTAGGGTTTAGGGTTTGAAATCCTTAGGGTTTGAACCCTTAGGGTTTAGGCAGGATCGTGTAGTCCTCATGTCATAATACAACACCAAAACAACAACATGGCCAGAAAATGAAAAGACTACAAGATCAGAGGCTTGAAAATCTTGTCAGACCATTGGAAAAACATTCTGGGTTGCCCAGATTCAACTTTCTGTGAACGGTCAATAACCTTTGATCGCTTCATAAGTTACGATCTAGACATGCTATGACTGCTTCCAAGTTTTAGAACAAAGACCACATAACATACTACAAGTTTAAAACTTAAAACAACACAAATAATTAACATAGAAAGATCTAAGGCGTCCCCACATTGGGGTCATCGACAACATTTTTCTAATTTTCCAGATTTGAGAAATCTTTAAATTTGAGCATCTAGATGTTATGGATCCATGATCCAACAACCCAGATCTCTAAAAGGCACCTTCTAACATATATCTAACCAATAAATTATAACTTATAACATAAGATCACTGATTTTCAAAATTAGGGTTTATTCCTCTTTCTAACTTGATTTTATTTTTATTTCGATCTTTTGATCTTGTTCTTGACTTGCTATTAACTCGATCATGGTTCATCTTCTCTCTCTCTCTCTTTTAAATTTTGGATTTTGGAGAGAGAATGGCTAAAGAAAAATTTGAGAATTCAAGTGAGCTTTTTCTCTCTTCTAATCTATATAAGATTTGATGCAATAAGGTAGCCGAGCTAGTGGGGATCTCATCTGCTTTGGAGATATTGGTCACATGGGGCGGTAGAGTTGGTGGACAACTCACTTTTGACAAGTCTTGCTAGCTATTACACAATAATGCAACAAAGGGCACTTTGGTCATTTTGTATACAAAATTAATGGCATTTTGGACATCGCCAAAACCCTTAGGGTTTAGGGTTAGGGTTAGGGTTTAGGGTTTGAAATCCTTAGGGTTTGAACCCTTAGGGTTTAGCGAGGGATCGTGTAGTCCTCATGTCATAATACAACACCAAAACAACAACATGGCTAGAAAAAATGAAAAGACCGCAAGATCGTAGGCTTGAAAATCTTGTCGGACCATTGAAAAAACATTCTGGTTGCCCAGATTCAACTTTCTCGTGAACGGTCAATGACCTTTGATCGCTTCATAAGTTACGATCTAGACATGCTATGACTGCTCCAAGTTTCGAACAAAGACCACATAACATACTACAAGTTTAAAACTTAAAACAACACAAATAATTAACATAGAAAGATCTAAGGCGTCGACATTAGGTCATTAGAACAACATTTTTCTAATTTTCCAGATTTGAGAAATCTTTAAATTTGAGCATCTAGATGTTATGGATCCATGATCCAACAACCCAGATCTCTAAAAGGCACCTTCTAACATATATCTAACCAATAAATTATAACTTATAACATAAGATCACTGATTTTCAAAATTAGGGTTTATACCTCTTTCTAACTTGATTTTTTTTTATTTCTGATCTTTGATCTTGTTCTTGACTTGCTATTAACTGATCATGGTTCATCTTCTCTCTCTCTCTCTCTCACTTTAAATTTCGGATTTTGGAGAGAGAATGGCTAAAGAAAAATTTGAGAATTCAAGTGAGCTTTTTCTCTCTTTCTAATCTATATAAGATTTGATGCAATAAGGTAGCTGAGCTAGTGGGGCTGATCTGCGGGAGATATTGGTCACATGGGGCTGGTAGAGTTGGTGGACAACTCACTTTTGACAAGTCTTGCAAGCTATTACACAATAATGCAACAAAGGGCACTTTGGTCATTTTGTATACAAAATTAATGGCATTTTGGACATTGGCCAAACCCTTAGGGTTTAGGGTTAGGGTTAGGGTTTAGGGTTTGAAATCCTTAGGGTTTGAACCCTTAGGGTTTAGGCAGGATCGTGTAGTCCTCATGTCATAATACAACACCAAAACAACAACATGGCTAGAAAATGAAAAGACTGCAAGATCAGAGGCTTGAAAATCTTGTCAGACCATTGGAAAAACATTCTAGGTTGCCCAGATTCAACTTTCTCGTGAACGGTCAATAACCCTTTGATCGCTTCATAAGTTACGATCTAGACATGCTATGACTCTGTTCCAAGTTTCAGAACAAAGACCACATAACATACTACAAGTTTAAAACTTAAAACAACACAAATAATTAACATAGAAAGATCTAAAGGCGCCCCGACATTAGGTCATGTCGACAACATTTTTCTAATTTTCCAAATTTGAGATATCTTTAAATTTGAGCATCTAGATGTTATAGATCCATGATCCAACAACCCAGATCTCTAAAAGGCTCCTTCTAACATATATCTAACCAATAAATTATAACATATAACATAAGATCACTGATTTTCAAAATTAGGGTTTATACCTCTTTCTAACTTGATTTTATTTTTATTTCTGATATTTGATCTTGTTCTTGACTTGCTATTAACTGATCATGGTTCATCTTCTCTCTCTCTCTCTCACTTTAAATTTTGGATTTTGCAGAGAGAATGGCTAAAGAAAAATTTGAGAATTCATGTGAGCTTTTTCTCTCTTTCTAATCTATATAAGATTTGATGCAATAAGGTAGCTGAGCTAGTGGGGCTGATCTGCTGGAGATATTGGTCACATAATTTGGGTAGAGTTGGTGGACAACTCACTTTTGACAAGTCTTGCAAGCTATTACACAATAATGCAACAAAAGGGCACTTTGGTCATTTTGTATACAAAATTAATGGCATTTTGGACATCGCCAATCCCTTAGGGTTTAGGGTTAGGGTTAGGGTTTAGGGTTTGAAATCCTTAGGGTTTGAACCCTTAGGGTTTAGGCAGGATCGTGTAGTCCTCATGTCATAATACAACACCAAAACAACAACATGGCCAGAAAATGAAAAGACTCGCAAGATCGAGAGGCTTGAAAATTGTCGTGACCCATTGAAAAAACATTCTGGGTTGCCCAGATTCAACTTTCTCGTGAACGGTCAATGACCTTTGATCGCTTTCATAAGTTACGATCTAGACATGCTATGACTCTGTTCCAAGTTTCGAACAAAGACCACATAACATACTACAAGTTTAAAACTTAAAACAACACAAATAATTAACATAGAAAGATCTAAAGGCGTCGACATTAGGTCATCGAGACAACATTTTTCTAATTTTCCAGATTTGAGAAATCTTTAAATTTGAGCATCTAGATGTTATGGATCCATGATCCAACAACCCGCATCTCTAAAAGGCACCTTCTAACATAAATCTAACCAATAAATTATAACTTATAACATAAGATCACTGATTTTCAAAATTAGGGTTTATACCTCTTTCTATCTTGATTTTTTTTTATTTCTGATCTTTAATCTTGTTCTTGACTTGCTATTAACTGATCATGGTTCATCTTCTCTCGCTCTCTCACTTTAAATTTCAGATTTTGGAGAGAGAATGGCTAAAGAAAAATTTGAGAATTCAAGTGAGCTTTTTCTCTCTTTCTAATCTATATAAGATTTGATGCAATAAGGTAGCTGAGCTAGTGGGGCTGATCTACTGGAGATATTGGTCACATGGGGCTGGTAGAGTTGGTGGACAACTCACTTTTGACAAGTCTTGCTAGCTATTACACAATAATGCATCAAAGGGCACTTTGGTCATTTTGTATACAAAATTAATGGCATTTTGACATCGGCAAACCCTTAGGGTTTAGGGTTAGGGTTAGGGTTTAGGGTTTGAAATCCTTAGGGTTTGAACCCTTAGGGTTTAGGCAGGATCGTGTAGTCCTCATGTCATAATACAATACCAAAACAACAACATGGCCAGAAAATGAAAAGACTGCAAGATCAGAGGCTTGAAAATCTTGTCGACCATTGAAAAACATTCGGGTTGCCCAGATTCAACTTTCGTGAAACGGTCAATAACCTTTTGATCGCTTCATAAGTTACGATCTAGACATGCTATGACTGCTCCAAGTTTCGAACAAAGACCACATAACATACTACAAGTTTAAAACTTAAAACAACACAAATAATTAACATAGAAAGATCTAAGGCGCCCGACATTAGGGCTCATCGACAACATTTTCTAATTTTCCAGATTTGAGAAATCTTTAAATTTGAGCATCTAGATGTTATGGATCCATGATCCAACAACCCGGATCTCTAAAAGGCATCTTCTAACATATATCTAACCAATAAATTATAAATTATAACATAAGATCACCGATTTTCAAAATTAGGGTTTATACCTCTTTCTAACTTGATTTTATTTTTATTTCGATCTTTTGATCTTGTTCTTGACTTGCTATTAACTGATCATGGTTCATCTTCTCTCTCTCTCTCTTTTAAATTTTGGATTTTGGAGAGAGAATGGCTAAAGAAAAATTTGAGAATTCAAGTGAGCTTTTTCTCTCTTTCTAATCTATATAAGATTTGATGCAATAAGGTAGCTGAGCTAGTGGGGCTGATCTGCTGGAGATATTGGTCACATGGGCAGGTAGAGTTGGTGGACAACTCACTTTTGACAAGTCTTGCAAGCTATTACACAATAATGCAACAAAGGGCACTTTGGTCATTTTGTATACAAAATTAATGGCATTTTGGACATCGGCAAAACCCTTAGGGTTTAGGGTTAGGGGTTAGGGTTTAGGGTTTGAAATCCTTAGGGTTTGAACCCTTAGGGTTTAGGCAGGATCGTGTAGTCCTCATGTCATAATACAACACCAAAAACAACAACATGGGCTAGAAAATGAAAAGACTGCAAGATCGAGAGGCTTGAAAATCTTGTCGCACCATTGAAAAAACATTACGGGTTGCCCAGATTCAACTTTCTCGTGAACGGTCAATAACCTTTGACCGCTTTCATAAGTTACGATCTAGACATGCTATGACTGTTCCAAGTTTCGAACAAAGACCACATAACATACTACAAGTTTAAAACTTAAAACAACACAAATAATTAACATAGAAAGATCTAAGGCGTCGACATTAGTCATCGACAACATTTTTCTAATTTTCCGATTTGAGAAATCTTTAAATTTGAGCATCTAGATGTTATGGATCCATGATCCAACAACCCGCATCTCTAAAAGGCACCTTCTAACATATATCTAACCAATAAATTATAACTTATAACATAAGATCACCGATTTTCAAAATTAGGGTTTATACCTCTTTCTAACTTGATTTTTTTTTTATTTCGATCTTTGATCTTGTTCTTGACTTGCTATTAACTCGATCATGGTTCATCTTCTCTCTCTCTCTCTCACTTTAAATTTTGGATTTTGGAGAGAGAATGGCTAAAGAAAAATTTGAGAATTCAAGTGAGCTTTTTCTCTTTTCTAATCTATATAAGATTTGATGCAATAAGGTAGTTGAGCTAGTGGGGGCGATCTGCATGGAGATATTGGTCACATATGGGGTGGGTAGAGTTGGTGGACAACTCACTTTTGACAAGTCTTGCAAGCTATTACACAATAATGCAACAAAGGGCACTTTGGTCATTTTGTATACAAAATTAATGGCATTTTGGACATCGCCAAACCCCTTAGGGTTTAGGGTTAGGGTTAGGGTTTAGGGTTTGAAATCCTTAGGGGTTTGAACCCTTAGGGTTTAGGCAGGATCGTAGTCCTCATGTCATATACAACACCAAAACAACAACATGGCTAGAAAAATGAAAAGACTGCAAGATCGAGAGGCTTGAAAATCTTGTCGGACCATTGAAAAACATTCGGGTTGCCCAGATTCAACTTCTTCTCGTGAACGGTCAATAACCTTTGATCGCTTCATAAGTTACGATCTAGACATGCTATGACTCTGTTCCAAGTTTCGTAACAAAGACCACATAACATACTACAAGTTTAAAACTTAAAACAACACAAATAATTAACATAGAAAGATCTAAGGCGCCCCGACATTAGGTCGTCGACAACATTTTTCTAATTTTCCAGATTTGAGAAATCTTTAAATTTTGAGCATCTAGATGTTATGGATCCATGATCCAACAACCCGCATCTCTAAAAAAGGCATCTTCTAACATATATCTAACCAATAAATTATAACATATAACATAAGATCACTGATTTTCAAAATTAGGGTTTATACCTCTTTCTAACTTGATTTTATTTTTATTTCTGATCTTTGATCTTGTTCTTGACTTGCTATTAACTGATCATGGTTCATCTTCTCTCTCTCTCTCTCTTTAAATTTTGGATTTTGGAGAGAGAATGGCTAAAGAAAAATTTGAGAATTCAAGTGAGCTTTTTCTCTTTCTAATCTATATAAGATTTGATGCAATAAGGTAGCCGAGCTAGTGGGGCTGATCTCATGGAGATATTGGTCACATAAATTGGTAGAGAGTGGTGGACAACTCACTTTTGACAAGTCTTGCAAGCTATTACACAATAATGCAACAAAGGGCACTTTGGTCATTTTGTATACAAAATTAATGGCATTTTGGACATCGCCAAACCCTTAGGGTTTAGGGTTAGGTTAGGGTTTAGGGTTTGAAATCCTTAGGGTTTGAACCCTTAGGGTTTAGGCAGATCGTGTAGTCCTCATGTCATAATACAACACCAAAACAACAACATGGCTAGAAAATGAAAAGACCGCAAGATCGAGGCTTGAAAATCTTGTCGACCATTGAAAAACATTCTGGTTGCCCAGATTCAACTTTCTCGTGAACGGTCAATGACCTTTGATCGCTTCATAAGTTACGATCTAGACATGCTATGACTGCTTCCAAGTTTCGTAACAAAGACCACATAACATACTACAAGTTTAAAACTTAAAACAACACAAATAATTAACATAGAAAGATCTAAGGCGTCCGACATTAGGGTCGTCGACAACATTTTTCTAATTTTCCAGATTTGAGAAATCTTTAAATTTGAGCATCTAGATGTTATGGATCCATGATCCAACAACCCAGCATCTCTAAAAGGCATCTTCTAACATATATCTAACCAATAAATTATAAATTATAACATAAGATCACCGATTTTCAAAATTAGGGTTTATACCTCTTTCTAACTTGATTTTATTTTTATTTCGATCTTTGATCTTGTTCTCGACTTGCTATTAACTCGATCATGGTTCATCTTCTCTCTCTCTCTCACTTTAAATTTTGGATTTTGGAGAGAGAATGGCTAAAGAAAAAATTTGAGAATTCAAGTGAGCTTTTTCTCTTTTCTAATCTATATAAGATTTGATGCAATAAGGTAGTTTGAGCTAGTGGGGGCTGATCTGCGGAGATATTGGTCACATAAATGGTAGAGTTGGTGGACAACTCACTTTTGACAAGTCTTGCTAGCTATTACACAATAATGCAACAAAGGGCACTTTGGTCATTTTGTATACAAAATTAATGGCATTTTGGACATCGCCAAACCCTTAGGGTTTAGGGTTAGGGTTAGGGTTTAGGGTTTGAAATCCTTAGGGTTTGAACCCTTAGGGTTTAGGCAGGATCGTGTAGTCCTCATGTCATAATACAACACCAAAAAACAACAACATGGCTAGAAAATGAAAAGACTGCAAGATCGTAGGCTTGAAAATCTTGTCGACCATTGAAAAAACATTCTGGGTTGCCCAGATTCAACTTTCTCTGTGAACGGTCAATAACCTTTGACCGCTTCATAAGTTACGATCTAGACATGCTATGACTGCTCCAAGTTTCGTAACAAAGACCATATAACATACTACAAGTTTAAAACTTAAAACAACACAAATAATTAACATAGAAAGATCTAAGGCGTCTGACATTAGGCTGTCAGACAACATTTTTCTAATTTTCCAGATTTGAGAAATCTTTAAATTTGAGCATCTAGATGTTATGGATCCATGATCCAACAACCCAGATCTCTAAAAGGCATCTTCTAACATATATCTAACCAATAAATTATAACTTATAACATAAGATCACTGATTTTCAAAATTAGGGTTTATACCTCTTTCTAACTTGATTTTATTTTTATTTCTGATCTTTGATCTTGTTCTTGACTTGCTATTAACTGATCATGGTTCATCTTCTCTCTCTCTCTCTCACTTTAAATTTTGGATTTTGGAGAGAGAATGGCTAAAGAAAAAATTTGAGAATTCAAGTGAGCTTTTTCTCTTTCTAATCTATATAAGATTTGATGCAATAAGGTAGCGAGAGCTAGTGGGGCTGATCTACTGGAGATATTGGTCACATGGGGCTGGTAGAGTTGGCGGACAACTCACTTTTGACAAGTCTTGCTAGCTATTACACAATAATGCAACAAAGGGCACTTTGGTCATTTTATATACAAAATTAATTACATTTTGGACATTGGCCAATCCCTTAGGGTTTAGGTTTAGGTTTAGGTTTAGGGTTTGAAATCCTTAGGGTTTGAACCCTTAGGGTTTAGGCAGGATCGTGTAGTCCTCATGTCATAATACAACACCAAAACAACAACATGGCTAGAAAATGAAAAGACTTCAAGATCAGAGGCTTGAAAATCTTGTCAAACCATTGGAAAAACATTCTGGGTTGCCCAGATTCAACTTTTTGTGAACGGTCAATGACCTTTGACTGCTCATAAGTTACGATCTAGACATGCTATGACTCTGTTCCAAGTTTCAGAACAAAGACCACATAACATACTACAAGTTTAAAACTTAAAACAACACAAATAATTAACATAGAAAGATCTAAGGCGTCTGACATTAGGGTCATCGAATAACATTTTTCTAATTTTTCAGATTTGAAAAATCTTTAAATTTGAGCATCTAGATGTTATGGATGCATGATCCAACAACCCAGATCTCTAAAAGGCATCTTCTAACATATATCTAACCAATAAATTATAAATTATAACATAAGATCACAGATTTTCAAAATTAGGGTTTATACCTCTTTCTATCTTGATTTTTTTTTTATTTCGATCTTTGATCTTGTTCTCGACTTGCTATTAACTCGATCATGGTTCATCTTCTCTCTCTCTCTCTCACTTTAAATTTTGGATTTTGGAGAGAGAATGGCTAAAGAAAAATTTGAGAATTCAAGTGAGCTTTTTCTCTTTCTAATCTATATAAGATTTGATGCAATAAGGTAGCTGAGCTAGTGGGGCTGATCTGCTGGAGATATTTGTCACATGGGGCTTTGTAGAGTTGGTGGACAACTCACTTTTGACAAGTCTTGCAAGCTATTACACAATAATGCAACAAAGGGCACTTTGGTCATTTTGTATACAAAATTAATGGCATTTTGGACATTGGCCAAACCCTTAGGGTTTAGGGTTAGGGTTAGGGTTTAGGGTTTGAAATCCTTAGGGTTTGAACCCTTAGGGTTTAGGCAGGATCGTAGTAGTCTCATGTCATAATACAACACCAAAAAACAACAACATGGCTAGAAAATGAAAAGACTGCAAGATCGTAGGGCTTGAAAATCTTGTCGCACCATTGAAAAAACATTCGGGTCATGCCCAGATTCAACTTTCTCGAACGGTCAATAACCTTTCGATCGCTTCATAAGTTACGATCTAGACATGCTATGACTCGTTCCAAGTTTCGAACAAAGACCACATAACATACTACAAGTTTAAAACTTAAAACAACACAAATAATTAACATAGAAAGATCTAAGGCGCGTCGACATTATTAGTCATCGTCGACAACATTTTTCTAATTTTCCAGATTTGAGAAATCTTTAAATTTGAGCATCTAGATGTTATGGATCCATGATCCAACAACCCGCATCTCTAAAAGGCACCTTCTAACATATATCTAACCAATAAATTATAACTTATAACATAAGATCACCGATTTTCAAAATTAGGGTTTATACCTCTTTCTAACTTGATTTTATTTTTATTTCGATCTTTGATCTTGTTCTCGACTTGCTATTAACTCGATCATGGTTCATCTTCTCTCTCTCTCTCACTTTAAATTTTGGATTTTGGAGAGAGAATGGCTAAAGAAAAAATTTGAGAATTCAAGTGAGCTTTTTCTCTCTTCTAATCTATATAAGATTTGATGCAATAAGGTAGTTGAGCTAGTGGGGCTGATCTGCATGGAGATATTAGTGGTCACATGGGGCTGGTAGAGTCAGGTGGACAACTCACTTTTGACAAGTCTTGCTAGCTATTACACAATAATGCAACAAAGGGCACTTTGGTCATTTTGTATACAAAATTAATGGCATTTTGGACATCGCCAAACCCTTAGGGTTTAGGGTTAGGGTTAGGGTTTAGGGTTTGAAATCCTTAGGGTTTGAACCCTTAGGGTTTAGGCAGGATCGTGTAGTCCTCTCATGTCATAATACAACACCAAAACAACAACATGGCTAGAAAAATGAAAAGACCGCAAGATCGTGAGGCTTGAAAATCTTGTCGACCATTGAAAAACATTCTGGGTTGCCCAGATTCAACTTCTCGTGAACGGTCAATAACCTTTGATCGCTTTCATAAGTTACGATCTAGACATGCTATGACTCTGCTCCAAGTTTCGAACAAAGACCACATAACATACTACAAGTTTAAAACTTAAAACAACACAAATAATTAACATAGAAAAGATTCTAGGCGCCGACATTATTAGTCATCAGACAACATTTTTCTAATTTTCCAGATTTGAGAAATCTTTAAATTTGAGCATCTAGATGTTATGGATCCATGATCCAACAACCCGCATCTCTAAAAGGCATCTTCTAACATATATCTAACCAATAAATTATAACTTATAACATAAGATCACCGATTTTCAAAATTAGGGTTTATACCTCTTTCTAACTTGATTTTATTTTTTTATTTCGATCTTTGATCTTGTTCTCGACTTGCTATTAACTCGATCATGGTTCATCTTCTCTCTCTCTCTCTTTTTTAATTTTGGATTTTGGAGAGAGAATGGCTAAAGAAAATTTGAGAATTCAAGTGAGCTTTTTTCTCTTTTCTAATCTATATAAGATTTGATGCAATAAGGTAGTTGAGCTAGTGGGGATCTCATGGAGATATTGGTCACATGGGGCCGGGTAGTAGTTGGTGGACAACTCACTTTTGACAAGTCTTGCTAGCTATTACACAATAATGCAACAAAGGGCACTTTGGTCATTTTGTATACAAAATTAATGGCATTTTGGACATCGCCAAACCCTTAGGGTTTAGGGTTAGGGTTAGGGTTTAGGGTTTGAAATCCTTAGGGGTTTGAACCCTTAGGGTTTAGGCAGGATCGTAGTCCTCATGTCATAATACAACACCAAAAACAACAACATGGCTAGAAAATGAAAAGACTGCAAGATCGAGGCTTGAAAAATCTTGTCGCACATTGAAAAACATTCTGGGTTGCCCAGATTCAACTTTCTGTGAACGGTCAATGACCTTTGACTGCTCATAAGTTACGATCTAGACATGCTATGACTCTGTTCCAAGTTTCAGAACAAAGACCACATAACATACTACAAGTTTAAAACTTAAAACAACACAAATAATTAACATAGAAAGATCTAAGGCGTCTGACATTAGGCTGTTAGACAACATTTTTCTAATTTTCCAGATTTGAGAAATCTTTAAATTTGAGCATCTAGATGTTATGGATCCATGATCCAACAACCCAGATCTCTAAAAGGCATCTTCTAACATATATCTAACCAATAAATTATAAATTATAACATAAGATCACTGATTTTCAAAATTAGGGTTTATACCTCTTTCTAACTTGATTTTATTTTTATTTCTAATCTTTGATCTTGTTCTTGACTTGCTATTAACTGATCATGGTTCATCTTCTCTCTCTCTCTCTCACTTTAAATTTTGGATTTTGGAGAGAGAGTGGCTAAAGAAAAATTTGAGAATTCAAGTGAGCTTTTTCTCTCTTTCTAATCTATATAAGATTTGATGCAATAAGGTAGCTGAGCTAGTGGGGCTGATCTGAGGGAGATATTAGTCAAATGGGGCTGGTAGAGTTAGTGGACAACTCACTTTTGACAAGTCTTGCAAGCTATTACACAATAATGCAACAAAGGGCACTTTGGTCATTTTTTATACAAAATTAATGGCATTTTGGACATTGGCCAAACCCTTAGGGTTTAGGGTTAGGGTTTAGGGTTTAGGGTTTGAAATCCTTAGGGTTTGAACCCTTAGGGTTTAGGCAGGATCGTAGTAGTCCTCATGTCATAATACAACACCAAAACAACAACATGGCTAGAAAATGAAAAGATCGCAAGATCGAGGCTTGAAAATCTTGTCGCACCATTGAAAAAACATTCTGGGTTGCCCAGATTCAACTTTCTCGTGAACGGTCAATAACCTTTGATCGCTTTCATAAGTTACGATCTAGACATGCTATGACTGCTTCCAAGTTTCGAACAAAGACCACATAACATACTACAAGTTTAAAACTTAAAACAACACAAATAATTAACATAGAAAGATCTAAGGCGTCTGACATTAGGCTGTCATTAGAAAAACATTTTTCTAATTTCCCAGATTTTAGAAATCTTTAAATTTGAGCATCTAGATGTTATGGATCCATGATCCAACAACCCAGATCTCTAAAAGGCATCTTCTAACATATATCTAACCAATAAATTATAACTTATAACATAAGATCACTGATTTTCAAAATTAGGGTTTATACCTCTTTCTAACTTGATTTTATTTTTTATTTCGATCTTTGATCTTGTTCTCGACTTGCTATTAACTCGATCATGGTTCATCTTCTCTCTCTCTCTCTCACTTTAAATTTTGGATTTTGGAGAGAGAATGGCTAAAGAAAAATTTGAGAATTCAAGTGAGCTTTTTCTCTCTTTCTAATCTATATAAGATTTGATGCAATAAGGTAGTTGAGCTAGTGGGGCTGATCTCATGGAGATATTGGTCACATGGGGTGGGTAGTAGTTGGTGGACAACTCACTTTTGACAAGTCTTGCAAGCTATTACACAATAATGCAACAAAGGGCACTTTGGTCATTTTGTATACAAAATTAATGGCATTTTGGACATCGCCAAACCCTTAGGGTTTAGGGTTAGGGTTTAGGGTTTAGGGTTTGAAATCCTTAGGGTTTGAACCCTTAGGGTTTAGGCAGATCGTGTAGTCCTCATGTCATAATACAACACCAAAACAACAACATGGCTAGAAAATGAAAAGACTGCAAGATCGTGAGGCTTGAAAATCTTGTCGCACCATTGAAAAAACATTCGGGTTGCCCAGATTCAACTTCGTGAACGGTCAATAACCTTTGATCGCTTCATAAGTTACGATCTAGACATGCTATGACTGCTCCAAGTTTCGTAACAAAGACCACATAACATACTACAAGTTTAAAACTTAAAACAACACAAATAATTAACATAGAAAGATCTAAGGCGTCTGACATTAGGCTGTCAGACAACATTTTTCTAATTTTCCAGATTTGAGATATCTTTAAATTTGAGCATCTAGATGTTATAGATCCATGATCCAAAAACCCAGATCTCTAAAAGGCTCCTTCTAACATATATCTAACCAATAAATTATAACATATAACATAAGATCACTGATTTTCAAAATTAGGGTTTATACCTCTTTCTAACTTGATTTTATTTTTATTTCTGATATTTGATCGTGTTCTTGACTTGCTATTAACTGATCATGGTTCATCTTCTCTCTCTCTCACTTTAAATTTTGGATTTTGCAGAGAGAATGGCTAAAGAAAAATTTGAGAATTCATGTGAGCTTTTTCTCTCTTTCTAATCTATATAAGATTTGATGCAATAAGGTAGTTGAGCTAGTGGGGATCTGCTGGAGATATTGGTCACATGGGGCTGGTAGAGTTGGTGGACAACTCACTTTTGACAAGTCTTGCAAGCTATTACACAATAATGCAACAAAGGGCACTTTGGTCATTTTGTATACAAAAATTAATGGCATTTTGGACATCGCCAAACCCTTAGGGTTTAGGGTTAGGTTTAGGTTTAGGTTTGAAATCCTTAGGGGTTTGAACCCTTAGGGTTTAGGCAGGATCGTGTAGTCCTCATGTCATAATACAACACCAAAACAACAACATGGCTAGAAAATGAAAAGACCGCAAGATCGAGGCTTGAAAATCTTGTCGCACCATTGAAAAAATATTCGGGTTGCCCAGATTCAACTTTCTCGTGAAACGGTCAATAACCTTTTGATCGCTTCATAAGTTACGATCTAGACATGCTATGACTATGTTCCAAGTTTCAGAACAAAGACCACATAACATACTACAAGTTTAAAACTTAAAACAACACAAATAATTAACATAGAAAGATTTAAGGCGTCTGACATTAGTCATCGACAACAACATTTTCTATTTTCCAGATTTGAGAAATCTTTAAATTTGAGCATCTAGATGTTATGGATCTATGATCCAACAACCCAGATCTCTAAAAGGCACCTTCTAACATATATCTAACCAATAAATTATAACTTATAACATAAGATCACTGATTTTCAAAATTAGGGTTTATACCTCTTTCTAACTTGATTTTATTTTTATTTCTAATCTTTGATCTTGTTCTTGACTTGCTATTAACTGATCATGGTTCATCTTCTCTCTCTCTCTCTCACTTTAAATTTTGGATTTTGGAGAGAGAATGGCTAAAGAAAAATTTGAGAATTCAAGTGAGCTTTTTCTCTCTTTCTAATCTATATAAGATTTGATGCAATAATGTAGCTGAGCTAGTGGGGCTGATCTCACTGGAGAGATATTGTCACATGGGGCTAGGTAGAGTTGGTGGACAACTCACTTTTGACAAGTCTTGCAAGCTATTACACAATAATGCAACAAAGGGCACTTTGGTCATTTTGTATACAAAATTAATGGCATTTTGACATCGCCAAACCCTTAGGGTTTAGGGTTAGGGTTAGGATTTAGGGTTTGAAATCCTTAGGGTTTAGGAAGGATCGTGTAGTCCTCATGTCATAATACAACACCGAAACAACAACATGGCTAGAAAATGAAAAGACTGCAAGATCAAAGGCTTGAAAATCTTGTCGCACCCATTGAAAAACATTCTGGGTTGCCCAGATTCAACTTTCTCGTGAACGGTCAATAACCTTTGATCGCTTTCATAAGTTACGATCTAGACATGCTATGACTGACTGTTCCAAGTTTCGAACAAAGACCACATAACATACTACAAGTTTAAAACTTAAAACAACACAAATAATTAACATAGAAAGATAAGGCGTCGACATTAGGGTCATGTCGACAACATTTTTCTAATTTTCCAGATTTGAGAAATCTTTAAATTTGAGCATCTAGAAGTTATGGTTCCATGATCCAACAACCCAGATCTCTAAAAGGCACCTTCTAACATAAATCTAACCAATAAATTATAACTTATAACATAAGATCACTGATTTTCAAAATTAGGGTTTATACCTCTTTCTATCTTGATTTTTTTTTTATTTCTGATCTTTGATCTTGTTCTTGACTTGCTATTAACTCGATCATGGTTCATCTTCTCTCTCTCTCTCACTTTAAATTTTGGATTTTGGAGAGAGAATGGCTAAAGAAAAATTTGAGAATTCAAGTGAGCTTTTTCTCTCTTTCTAATTTATATAAGATTTGATGCAATAAGGTAGTTGAGCTAGTGGGGCTGATCTGCTGGAGATATTTGTCACATGGGGCAAGTAGAGTTGGTGGACAACTCACTTTTGACAAGTCTTGCAAGCTATTACACAGTAATGCAACAAAGGGCACTTTGGTCATTTTGTATACAAAATTAATGGAATTTTGGACATTGGCCAAACCCTTAGGGTTTAGGGTTAGGGTTAGGGTTTAGGGTTTGAAATCCTTAGGGTTTGAACCCTTAGGGTTTAGGCAGGATCGTGTAGTCCTCATGTCATAATACAACACCAAAACAACAACAACATGGCTAGAAAATGAAAAGACTGCAAGATCGAGGGCTTGAAAATCTTGTCGCACCATTGGAAAAACATTCTGGTTGCCCAGATTCAACTTTTCTCGTGAACGGTCAATGACCTTTGATCGCTTCATAAGTTACGATCTAGACATGCTATGACTCTGTTCCAAGTTTCGAACAAAGACCACATAACATACTACAAGTTTAAAACTTAAAACAACACAAATAATTAACATAGAAAGATCTAAGGCGCCCGACATTAGGTCATCGGACAACATTTTTCTAATTTTCCAGATTTGAGAAATCTTTAAATTTTAGCATCTAGAAGTTATGGTTCCATGATCCAACAACCCAGATCTCTAAAAGGCACCTTCTAACATATATCTAACCAATAAATTATAACTTATAGCATAAGATCACTGATTTTCAAAATTAGGGTTTATTCCCCTTTCTAACATGATTTTTTTTATGTCTGATCTTTGATCTTGTTCTTGACTTGCTATTAACTGATCATGGTTCATCTTCTCTCTCTCTCTCACTTTAAATTTCGGATTTTGGAGAGAGAATGGCTAAAGAAAAATTTGAGAATTTAAGTGAGCTTTTTCTCTCTTTTAATCTATATAAGATTTGATGCAATAAGGTAGCCGAGCTAGTGGGGCTGATCTCGCTGGAGATATTTGTCACATGGGGCTTGGTAGAGTTGGTGGACAACTCACTTTTGACAAGTCTTGCAGCTATTACACAATAATGCAACAAAGGGCACTTTGGTCATTTTGTATACAAAATTAATGGCATTTTGGACATCGCCAAAACCCTTAGGGTTTAGGTTAGGGTTAGGGTTTAGGGTTTGAAATCCTTAGGTTTTTGAACCCTTAGGGTTTAGGCAGGATCGTGTAGTCCTCATGTCATAATACAACACCAAAACAACAACATGGCCAGAAAATGAAAAGACTGCAAGATCAGAGGCTTGAAAATCTTGTCAGACCATTGGAAAAACATTCTGGGTTGCCCAGATTCAACCTTCTATGAACGGTCAATGACCTTTGATCGCTTCATAAGTTACGATCTAGACATGCTATGACTGCTCCAAGTTTCGTAACAAAGACCACATAACATACTACAAGTTTAAAACTTAAAACAACACAAATAATTAACATAGAAAGATCTAAGGCGTCGACATTAGGGTCATCGTATAACATTTTTCTAATTTTCCAAATTTGAGAAATCTTTAAATTTGAGCATCTAGATGTTATGGATCCATGATCCAACAACCCAGATCTCTAAAAGGCACCTTCTAACATAAATCTAACCAATAAATTATAACTTATAACATAAGATCACTGATTTTCAAAATTAGGGTTTATACCTCTTTCTATCTTGATTTTTTTTTTATTTCTGATCTTTGATCTTGTTCTCGACTTGCTATTAACTCGATCATGGTTCATCTTCTCTCGCTCTCTCTCTCACTTTAAATTTCAGATTTTGGAGAGAGAATGGCTAAAGAAAAATTTGAGAATTCAAGTGAGCTTTTTCTCTCTTTCTAATCTATATAAGATTTGATGCAATAAGGTAGCTGAGCTAGTGGGGCTGATCTACTGGAGATATTGGTCACATGGGGCTGGTAGAGTTGGTGGACAACTCACTTTTGACAAGTCTTGCTAGCTATTACACAATAATGCATCAAAGGGCACTTTGGTCATTTTGTATACAAAATTAATTACATTTTGGACATTGGCCAATCCCTTAGGGTTTAGGGTTAGGGTTAGGGTTTAGGGTTTGAAATCCTTAGGTTTTGAACCCTTAGGGTTTAGGCAGGATTGTGAAGTCCTCATGTCATAATACAACACCAAAACAACAACATGGCCAGAAAATGAAAAGACTGCAAGATCAGAGGCTTGAAAATCTTGTCAGACCATTGGAAAAACATTCTGGGTTGCCCAGATTCAACTTTCTGTGAACGGTCAATGACCTTTGACTGCTCATAAGTTACGATCTAGACATATACACTGCTTCCAAGTTTCAGAACAAAGACCACATAACATACTACAAGTTTAAAACTTAACACAACACAAATAATTAACATAGAAAGATCTAAGGCGTCTGACATTAGGCTGTCAGACAACATTTTTCTAATTTTCCAGATTTGAGAAATCTTTAAATTTGAGCATCTAGATGTTATGGTTCCATGATCCAACAACCCAGATCTCTAAAAGGCACCTTCTAACATATATCTAACCAATAAATTATAACATAAGATCATTGATTTTCAAAATTAGGGTTTATACCTCTTTCTAATTTGATTTTATTTTTATTTCTGATCTTTGATCTTGTTCTTGACTTGCTATTAACTGATCATGGTTCATATTCTCTCTCTCTTTCACTTTAAATTTTGGAATTTGGAGAGAGAATGGCTAAAGAAAAATTTGAGAATTCAAGTGAGCTTTTTCTCTCTTTCTAATCTATATTAGATTTGATGCAATAAGGTAGTTGAGCTAGTGGGGCTGATCTGCTGGAGATATTGGTCACATAAATGGTAGTAGTTGGTGGACAACTCACTTTTGACAAGTCTTGCAAGCTATTACACAATAATGCAACAAAGGGCACTTTGGTCATTTTGTATACAAAATTAATGGAATTTTGGACATTGGCCAAACCCTTAGGGTTTAGGGTTAGGGTTAGGGTTTAGGGTTTGAAATCCTTAGGGTTTGAACCCTTAGGGTTTAGGCAGGATCGTGTAGTCCTCATGTCATAATACAACACCAAAACAACAACATGGCTAGAAAATGAAAAGACTGGAAGATCAGAGGCTTGAAAATCTTGTCAGACCATTGGAAAAACATTCTTGGTTGCCCAGATTCAACTTTCTGTGAACGGTTAATGACCTTTGACTGCTCATAAGTTAAGATCTAGACATGCTATGACTCTGTTCCAAGTTTCAGAACAAAGACCACATAACATACTACAAGTTTAAAACTTAAAACAACACAAATAATTAACATAGAAAGATTTAAGGCATCTGACATCAGGCTATTAGACAACATTTTTCTAATTTCCCAGATTTTAGAAATCTTTAAATTTGAGCATCTAGATGTTATGGATCCATGATCCAACAACCCAGATCTCTAAAAGGCACCTTCTAACATATATCTAACCAATAAATTATAACTTATAACATAAGATCACTGATTTTCAAAATTAGGGTTTATACCTCTTTCTAACTTGATTTTTTTTTTATTTCTGATCTTTGATCTTGTTCTTGACTTGCTATTAACTGATCATGGTTCATCTTCTCTCTCTCTCTCTCACTTTAAATTTCGGATTTTGGAGAGAGAATGGCTAAAGAAAAATTTGAGAATTCAAGTGAGCTTTTTCTCTCTTTCTAATCTATATAAGATTTGATGCAATAAGGTAGCTGAGCTAGTGGGGCTGATCTGCGGGAGATATTTGTCACATGGGGTCGGGTAGTAGTCAGGTGGACAACTCACTTTTGACAAGTCTTGCTAGCTATTACACAATAATGCAACAAAGGGCACTTTGGTCATTTTGTATACAAAATTAATGGCATTTTGGACATTGGCCAAACCCTTAGGGTTTAGGGTTAGGGTTTAGGGTTTAAAATCCTTATGGTTTGAACCCTTAGGGTTTAGGCACGATCGTGTAGTCCTCATGTCATAATACAACACCAAAACAATAACATGGCCAGAAAATGAAAAGACTGCAAGATCAGAGGCTTGAAAATCTTGTCGCACCATTGGAAAAATATTCTGGTTGCCAGATTCAACTTTCTCGTGAACGGTCAATGACCTTTGATCGCTCATATAAGTTACGATCTAGACATGCTATGACTGTTCCAAGTTTCAACAAAGACCACATAACATACTACAAGTTTAAAACTTAAAACAACACAAATAATTAACATAGAAAGATTTAAGGCATCTGACATCAGGCTATTAGAAAACATTTTTCTAATTTCCCAGATTTTAGAAATCTTTAAATTTGAGCATCTAGATGTTATGGATCCATGATCCAACAACCCAGATCTCTAAAAGGCACCTTCTAACATATATCTAACCAATAAATTATAACTTATAACATAAGATCACTGATTTTCAAAATTAGGGTTTATTCCTCTTTCTAACATGATTTTTTTTTATGTCTGATCTTTGATCTTGTTCTTGACTTGCTATTAACTGATCATGGTTCATCTTCTCTCTCTCTCTCTTTAAATTTCGGATTTTGGAGAGAGAATGGCTAAAGAAAAATTTGAGAATTTAAGTGAGCTTTTTCTCTCTTTCTAATCTATATAAGATTTGATGCAATAAGGTAGTTGAGCTAGTGGGGCTGATCTGCTGGAGATATTTGTCACATGGGGCTGGTAGAGTTGGTGGACAACTCACTTTTGATAATTCTTGCAAGCTATTACACAATAATGCAACAAAGGGCACCTTGGTCATTTTGTATACAAAATTAATGGCATTTTGGACATTGGCCAAACCCTTAGGGTTTTGAGTTAGGGTTAGGGTTTAGGGTTTAAAATCCTTAGGGTTTGAACCCTTAGGGTTTAGGCCGGATCGTGTAGTCCTCATGTCATAATACAACACCAAAACAACAACTTGGCCAGAAAATGAAAAGAATGCAAGATCAGAGGCTTAAAAATCTTGTCAGACCATTGGAAAAACATTCTGGGTTGCCCAGATTCAATTTTCTGTGAACGGTCAATGACCTTTGACTGCTCATAAGTTACGATCTAGACATGCTATGACTCTGTTCCAAGTTTCAGAACAAAGACCACATAACATACTACAAGTTTAAAACTTAAAACAACACAAATAATTAACATAAAAAGATCTAAGGCGTCTGACATTAGGCTGTCAGACAATATTTTTCTAATTTTCCAAATTTGAGAAATCTTTAAATTTGAGCATCTAGATGTTATGGATCCATGATCCAACAACCCAGATCTCTAAAAGGCACCTTCTAACATATATCTAACCAATAAATTATAACTTATAACATAAGATCACTGATTTTCAAAATTAGGGTTTATTCCTCTTTCTAACATGATTTTTTTTTATGTCTGATCTTTGATCTTGTTCTTGACTTGCTATTAACTGATCATGGTTCATCTTCTCTCTCTCTCTCTCTCACTTTAAATTTCGAATTTTGGAGAGAGAATGGCTAAAGAAAAATTTGAGAATTAAAGTGAGTTTTTTCTCTCTTTCTAATCTATATAAGATTTGATGCAATAAGGTAGTTGTGCTAGTGGGGCTGATCTGCTGGAGATATTTGTCACATGGGGCTGGTAGTGTTGGTGGACAACTCACTTTTGACAAGTCTTGCAAGCTATTACACACTAATGCAACATAGGGCACTTTGGTCATTTTGTATACAAAATTAATGGCATTTTGGACATTGGCCAATCCCTTAGGGTTTAGGGTTAGGGTTAGGGTTTAGGGTTTAAAATCCTTAGGGTTTGAACCCTTAGGGTTTAGGCAGGATCGTGTAGTCTTCATGTCATAATACAACACCAAAACAACAACATGGCTAGAAACTGAATAGACTGCAAGATCAGAGGCTTGAAAATCTTGTCAGACCATTGGAAAAATATTCTGGGTTGCCAGATTCAACCTTCTGTGAACGGTCAATGACCTTTGACTGCTCATAAGTTACGATCTAGACATGCTATGACTCTGTTCCAAGTTTCAGAACAAAGACCACATAACATATTACAAGTTTAAAACTTAAAACAACACAAATAATTAACATAGAAAGATTTAAGGCATCTGACATCAGGCTATTAGACAACAATTTTCTAATTTCCCAGATTTTAGAAATCTTTAAATTTGAGCATCTAGATGTTATGGATCCATGATCCAACAACCCAGGTCTCTAAAAGGCACCTTCTAACATATATCTAACCAATAAATTATAACTTATAACATAAGATCACTGATTTTCAAAATTAGGGTTTATTCCTCTTTCTAACATGATTTTTTTTATGTCTGATCTTTGATCTTGTTCTTGACTTGCTATTAACTGATCATGGTTCATCTTCTCTCTCTCTCTCTCACTTTAAATTTCGAATTTTGGAGAGAGAATGGCTAAAGAAAAATTTGAGAATTAAAGTTAGCTTTTTCTCTCTTTCTAATCTATATAAGATTTGATGCAATAAGGTAGTTGTGCTAGTGGGGCTGATCTGCTGGAGATATTTGTCACATGGGGCTAGTAGTGTTGGTGGACAACTCACTTTTGACAAGTCTTGCAAGCTATTACACACTAATGCAACATAGGGCACTTTGGTCATTTTGTATACAAAATTAATGGCATTTTGGACATTGGCCAATCCCTTAGGGTTTAGGGTTAGGGTTAGGGTTTAGGGTTTAAAATCCTTAGGGTTTGAACCCTTAGGGTTTAGGCAGGATCGTGTAGTCTTCATGTCATAATACAACACCAAAACAACAACATGGCTAGAAACTGAATAGACTGCAAGATCAGAGGCTTGAAAATCTTGTCAGACCATTGGAAAAATATTCTGGGTTGCCAGATTCAACTTTTCTCGTGAACGGTCAAATACCTTTGATCGCTTTCATAAGTTACGATCTAGACATGCTATGACTCTATTCCAAGTTTCAGAACAAAGACCACATAACATATTACAAGTTTAAAACTTAAAACAACACAAATAATTAACATAGAAAGATCTAAGGCGTCTGACATTAGGCTGTCAGACAACATTTTTCTAATTTTCCAGATTTGAGAAATCTTTAAATTTTAGCATCTAGAAGTTATGGTTCCATGATCCAACAACCCAGATCTCTAAAAGGCACCTTCTAACATAAATCTAACCAATAAATTATAACTTATTACATAAGATCACTGATTTTCAAAATTAGGGTTTATACCTCTTTCTATCTTGATTTTTATTATTTCTGATCTTTGATCTTGTTCTTGACTTTCTATTAACTTATCGTGGTTCTTGATTTTGGAGAGAGAATGGCTAAAGAAAATTTTGAGAATTCAAGTGAGCTTTTTCTCTCTTTCTAATCTATATAAGATTTGATGAAATAAGGTAGCTGAGCTAGTGGGGCTGATCTGCTGGAGATATTGGTCACATGGGCAGGTAGAGTTGGTGGACAACTCACTTTTGACAAGTCTTGCAAGCTATTACACAATAATGCAACAAAGGGTACTTTGGTCATTTTGTATACAAAATTAATGGCATTTTGGACATTAGCCAAACCCTTAGGGTTTAGGGTTAAGGTTAGTGTTTACTAATCATAATTTAATCTTGCTAATTAGGATTAATATATCCTAATTAAAATTGCTAATTACGCAATTAGGGTCAAAATCATGCATTATGGGTTATAACCCAGAATTAGGGTTTCTAAATAGAAAATAATTTTTCTAAATTAGAAATTTGGTTTCGTAATTAGATTATGGTTTTCTAATTACTTATAACTTTAAAATTAGGATTAATATTTCCTAATTAACATTAAAATTAATAAATTAACACTTAGGTTTTTTCCTATTTATAAATTAGGGTTTCTAATCCAGAAATTAGGATTTTCTAATTTTAAATTAGGGTTTGCTAAATAAATAAGCTTTACCCTAATTAATATATTAATTAATAGCACTTAAGCAATATAATTCTCCGTTAAGTTCCCAGATTAGGGTTTTAACTTTGCAAATTAGGGTTTCGGATTCCTGGAACTGAAATTAGGGTTTTCAGAACCGATTTTAGGGTTTCCTGTAATTCGCTAGGGTTTTCTAAACGAACGTTGACGTTCTTAATATATACTTAGGGTTTCTTACAGATATCGTTTATCTGGTCAACCCTTGACGCTTAACCACATATTGCACACATATACACAGTACATATTCACTTATTCTTTAATCCTGAATAATTCACCTAAATCCTTACAGAATTTTGAAATCCTCAAAATTCCTTCTTAAAAATATCAAACGCATACACTTATTTTCTGTCTAGGTTCTAATGTTGAACCTTAAATCAATTAATTAAAAATTTTAAAAATATTCAAAATTCTCGGGTTGTCACAGGATCTGCTCAGGTTTTGCCTTTTTTCAATGCTCATTTTCTTAGGCACTAAGTTACCCATGTAAGGATCGTTGGGCCGAAGACTCCCAAACCAGATGGCTTTAGGGCACCAGGTGTAAAGACACCCCTCAGGCTTAATAACTCGAGCAACCTAGGCCACGATTCGAGACATTAGGCTGACGACTTATCTTTTATCTTTTCATTAATTGTCATTACTTTTTCCATAGCTTTATACCCCACAAGTAAGAGTCAGGGCAATCGCAAAATGCAAACATGCATATAAGGTCAAGTTTGTTCCAAAAAATGCTTTGAACTAAGATGATGTGCCCAATCAAAAAGGTTGAATAGTCTTAATACTCTAATTGTTCCTGTACTTCTTGCCCCACGGATACTTATCAAAATTAATCCCATTCATAACAAGTTAAGCAAGAACTTCTTTCTAAGAATACTTAACATGTATATTATCACTGATGCATGTAAATGGAGAATGAAAGCTCATAACGAGATGAAAAAGTCATATCTTAGATGTGGATTATTCATTCTGAGAACAATATGATGGGAAAAGACCAATTGATCATACTGAATCACTATTGAGATGATATGAGGGAAGCTTCGATGATGATGAACCATGTTGATGGTGCTGACTGGTGTATTTTCCTCTTTAGGATAGTTGAGAAATGCCCCAGTGTTGAGCTGTCGCTGTTTCCGAGATTGCCCCCAGTCTTATTGTAAGGGTTCCAATATCGGGTTATCGCTAATTTTGAAATTTTCGCAGACTTTCTTGTTGCCTGAGATAATTGCTTTGACAGATGTGATGATAAGATGTCGAGATCGTAAGAGGCTTTAACTCTGTACCATATGGTGAACAGGTAGTGGATTTGGGCTTTGATGCCCTCAATCATTGTTCTTGAATTGTTCGCGCAATTGGTCTTGATGATTTTCTTATAATTTGATGAAGACTTGTGATTGAGGGTGTAGGCTCTTTGAAGGTCCTCGCTGCTAGTTGTGCTTGATATATCATTGTGTTGTTGTTACAACTTTGATGATTGATGTCGAGAGGCTTGCAGACTCCATTAAATTGGCCCAAAGATCTTAGCTTTGTTGGTGATGACTTCACCCAAGTTTGATTTGATCTGCAAGGTTTGATTTATTATCTTGGGATTGAAATTTGGGTTTGGATGTTTCTTTTGAGGGTCAGACCGCACCATTGATGTTTGCCTACGTACTCCCATTGATGAGGGGAGATCAGGTCTACGTAGTTCATGCTTGATGAGCTGAATAGTTTGAGAAGTGTTTGTTTGGGTTTTTGGGGTTTTTGTTTGGTTTGACCGCACCATAAATGGCTTCCTACGTACTCCCATTGATGAGGGGAGATCGGGTCTTTCGTAGTTCAGGCTTTTGGCTGAGACCTAACTAGTTTGATTTTTTTATTTTATTTTTTATTTTTTTTAATATTTGCACGCATGGAAAATAAAAGGCATACTATGAAGATAGTGATATTGTCCCAACATCTTCTAGAACTCACAACTTTATTTCCTGGATCTACATCTTCTTGGCTACTTGAGGCCTGATAGTCTAGTTGTCAGTGGTTATGTTGCCTTCAAGGCTCGCGATAGAGGTTACCTCTAGGTTTTGATTGTCTTCACTTATGGCCATAACTTGATCGCTTCCTGATTCAGTACATTCCTCAGGGACGTTTAAACTGGACCCCTCACAAAAAAGGATGAACTCTATATTCTTCAATGGGTTGGCTTCCCCGACAACCTCACCATCTTTTCCTTCATCTGTTCCTTCACATTTTTACTGAGTTTGAGAGGATTCGAACATGAAATCTCCCTCAAACTGTTGTTGCATTTCTTGCGAGGAACTTTCCTTTTTGGCTTTTCCTTCCTTGGAAAGGATTAGTATTTCCTCCTCATCATCCAAGGTGATAAAATCAGGAACGTTGTTGCTATCTTTGGACCACAAGATGTTTGATGTTGGCGGAGGAATCCCTTTGGGGATTCCCTTATCTCCTCTGTCATTCCTTGCATTAGGAAAAGTCCACCTTGTGTTCTGCCAGGATTGCTGCTTATAGCCTTCACCTCCTTTGAACTGCATCTCTTGAGTGGACATCTTAAGCTTTTTATTTTCTCTTTGCTTATTCTGGTCATGAGGAATTCTGTCTTCAGCTCTTCATTTTCAATGAGATCCTGGATTTTATGTCGTAAAGACCAGCATTCCTCAATCGTATGTCCAAGTGAGTTAGAATGGTAGAGACATATCTTGGTGGAATCATAACTCTTTATCTTGGGATTTATAGGAGGCAGCAACTCAGTAATCCTTCATTCGCTTATCAGAAAGTGTAGCATTTCTTCATTTGATTTGCTCAGAGGGGTGAATTTTTGACCTCTTGTGGAGGTTGTTTGATCTTTCTTCTTTGAGAATTCGCATTCCCTCGAGTGATTTTTCTGTTGGCGAGATCTTCTAGCAATTTTATCATCCCCTTTTTCTTTTCCTTTCAGCCTGCTATGATCTTCTTCATTTAGCTGGCTCATCATGGAGAGATATGGGCTTGCATTATGGTTAACTTCTTTTTTCTCTTGGTTTTCTGATAGTTGAGTGAAAAACTGCCTCGTATCCTGATGTTGGCGCACTATTAGCTTAGCTAACAGATTTATTTGATTCATGATCGTCTCTAATTTTTGCATTACTGTCATACCCTCCTCCGAGTTTTCCCACTTTAGGACATTTGTTATGTGCCTTTGGGGGTATTCCTCCATCCTTAGTATGTACTTACGATTTGGATACATTTCAGTGCTTCCTGACCCGATCATGTTTACTCCCTCCGTATCATGCTACAACTGAAGGTTGGTGTTGACATTTTGTTGGTTAGGTTGTTGGACCACAATACTGCCACTTTCTATCAGATTTTGAATTTTATGCTTCAAGGGCCAACAATCTTCTTTATCATGTCCTAGAGACCCTGAGTGGTAAGCACATCTCTAGCTTGGATTTTATCTTTTTCTCCCTGGTTCCAAACGTAGAGCCAGTTCAGTAATTTTCTTGTGATCTATTAATATCGCCAATACATTTTCAAGGGAATCGCCTAGTGGAGTGAACACCCGAATTTCCATTCTTTAAAATTTTCTTTTTCTGTCCTAGCATTAGTTGAATGCAGCATGTTGTTGAAATGGTTGATTGCCTTGCTTTTTCCAAATGCGGGGGATATAGGTTGGTCTCCTAGCATGCCCCTGTAAAACGAGGGATACATCTCCATTGCCTTTATCTGGTACCCTCTTGGGATCGCTCGCATACTTGTTAGTCTGTATATGCTTGGCGATTACTTCCAAGGCAGTTAAGTCTTTAATCTTGCCTGCCTTTAGGCCCATCTCTGCCATTTCACTGTGTTTGATCATTTCCGAGAATGTCTTTCCTATGCCTACTAAGATCCTTGATGAGTGGGATTTATACCCGCAAATCAGATACTTTATGGCTTAAATAGTTGCCTGATATTCATAGATTTTATATAGTTTTATATGATTACAGTGTTATGGCTTTCCTATGTTTAACCGACATATTGCAGGGCTTTACGGGTGTTTTCAAGCATTCAATGGGCAAAAGGGTCATCTTTCACATACTCGCGTCGCGTTAGCCCAACTTGAAGCTCGCATCGCAGCGCCACCCCTTGGTCCTTGCTGACGTCACCTTCGCACCGCAGCGCCACTAATCATTTATGGGCTCGCGCTGTAGCGAAGCGCTCCGTTTTTTTTCCTACACGCGTGAAATGCATCAATACACCCATAGGCATATTGCTCGCACCGCAACGCGAGTTCTGGTCCCAGGCAGAGAGGGGCTTGGTTTGACCTAGCGAAAAAAGGAAACAGATATATATATATATATATATATATATATATATATGTCAATAGAGCCTCTACATCTCATATCATATATCATATATCAGACCTTATAATCATATAGCTTAGCTTAAGATAGTTTCTTCTGTAATTTCTTTCTCTTAGTTGATATATGTAAACATAGATTAGGTAGATTAGGGAGAAGTCTGGATTTCTTTGGAGCATCAAGAGCAGTGAGCTACACGGATTGGAAAGCTTGAGAGGAGTGAAATGCTTGGAGACTAAAGAATCTCGACAGAGTTTATTCTTATCATTTTATTTCCTCTGCTTTTGTAGTCCATAAATGTTGTCTTTATTGCTACTTATATTTTGTTCCATAGCTATGAACCGAATATTGGCTCTAAGGTTATAATGGAACTCTTTGTTATTTAAATTGATTGTATTATCTCTTTGGTAGGCACCATATGATTTGGTTTAATATATTCATGCTTAATGATTCTCGCTAAGACATTAGTGATGATTTTGGTTATTTATATGATATTGACAGAAGGATTGTAGATTTACACCTAAATATATTGGCATGTGATTATGGGTTTCGACTGCATAAGTTGTGCGTAGAATATACATATATATGTACGCCACGTGCGGCCTATTTGAGAACTTTTGCTTAAATCCTTGTTAGGTTAATTTGCATAGACATGTGTAGGATTATCACCTAGCTTGGACGTTCTTTTCTGTTTTATTCTCTTTCGGGTGGATCTGGAGAGGATATGTTTGTGCATACCTCGACAGAGGTGCATAAGTACATGTGTGTTCTCGGTCGATAAATTGTCGTGACCATTAAGACCAAAGAGAGAAGGGTAGGTAGTTTTATGAAGCATAGCACGCCAGGTGTTCAACAGAATGCTTTGTTAATTAGTGATAACTAGATTAATCACACTTCCATTTATTGCTGCTCGAATAAGATTTTAGCGATACAAAGTCGGTACTTGGTAAATATTAGTGATAGGTCCTCGTGGGTACGACACTCTACTTATCACTGTATTACTTGTTAGACCGCGTATACTTACGCATGTTTAGTGATCAGTTTTCTGACCAACAATCCTCTTATAGTAATGAGCCTCTTGGATATCAATAAACGTCATTACCATCTCAGTTTCTATCATTGATGGAATGACTTGCGCTGCTAGATGTCTCCACCTTTGGGCATATTCTCAGAAAGATTCAGTACTTTATTTTTTGACTTTAGTCACTTGGTATCGATTCGTTGCCATTTGTGACTGAAAACTGTACTGATTTAGAAAGGTGTGGGCCAATTCTTCCCAATTATGGATTTTGGCATTGTCAAGTCGGGCATCCCAGGCTTTAGCCTCTCCGGTGAGACTCTTTTGCAAAAGCTGCATTTTGAGGCTTTCATCTTCAGCATAAGACCCTAGCTCTCCAATGTATACTTTTAGGTGCGTATAGGGATCGACTGCCCCATTGTACTTTTCAAACTCTTGGAATTTGAACTTGTCAGGATAGCGAGCCCCTGGGAATATGCAGAGATCTGAATAGGTGACACTTCCATAGTTTCTAGTCCCTTTGATTAACCGGATGGTTTCCTCCATTTGTTAGACTTTCTTTCTTATATCCCTAGTTTCAAGATCATCCCTGAGTTTTGTGATTTCAGGGGTTTTGTTGGTTCCTTTATTGGAATGAGGTTCAGGTACTTGGGTTTCCATCTTTTTCCCAATATCCTGACTGCTCCTTGGTGTGAATAACTTTGGTTGAGTAGGCATTGTCTGGCCCTGAGTGTTTTTACTTAGTTCTTTTAGAAAGACAGCCAATTCTGCTATTTGATTCCTTAATCCTTCGAACTCCTCTCGGGAAACAGGAGTAGGATCAGGCTGGGCACTTGTATCCATGTCTGACGGCGGGCTTAGTGCCTTTTTGTACTTTAAACGGGAAACGGGACCAATCGTTTCCCTACAAAAGACTACGTAGTTTAGTCTGGGAAAACGGAGAAATGTTACATGCTATGTAATTGTGTCCATTTTTTAGGAGTGTTTTAAGGTTTTCCTGCAAATATGATGTCAGTCGTTTTGATGACAAGATAGCATGAAAGGTTTTGATATGAAAAAGTAATGCATGTTCACATACTCCTTTATATTTTCCATTACATTAAGATTGACATGGAAATGTAATTATAAGTAATTAACATTACAGGTAATTAAAATGGGAATGTATGAAGAGACTTCTCTTCGCGTTTGGTTTATCAGAGGCTTACCTATCTTAGGTTACTCTCGCGGATTTTAGGCAAGAAGGTCCCTAGATCATCGCAATTTATTTGATGGTAAGTTAATCCGATCTTTCAACTGGAGGAAATATGGGTGGTGCATTTCCTAAGCCTCGTGGAATTAGTCTCCCGACGTGTCCAGTAATCAAACACCGATGGGATAGCCTCCTGGTGGAGGGACCACACACATACATTCACATACATCACATCTCACCGTATGAAAATGATGACATGTGTGAAGCACTAATATCACAGGCAGTTATGGTGCGAAGCACTAAGTGCAGTAAATAAAGCATTAGTACACATTCATTCAAATGTAAATGTAGCATCCACGCACAAGCAGTTTTTATTTGTCCCTTTATGTTCTTGTCTTTTGGTGTTATCATATTAGGTGAGATTTTTTTGAAAAAACAAGTTTGAAAAGTTCTGACATGTATATGTCGACGATTTGACTGTAAGAGTCGCCAGTTGGTATTTTTTAATGGTTGTACCAACTCAACCGGAAAAGGTTTGCACAAAGACCTAGTGATGTGACACTATTTAACTGGTCTGTGAAACCGAGATTTGTTAGGGTCCGAGGGCTTGATTAAGAGGAGGGATGGTGCTAGGCACCCCCTGACATCCGTGATAACACGGTTACCACCACTTTTCAATTTAAACTTTTATCTGAATGTGTGTGTAGGTCAATGTGAAATTATCCGGAAGTAGTGTTATACCTCGTTTGCACCAATATACAAAGGGTTTCAATTTTGTATAAAAGTTCAATTTTAACGAGATATGGCAATGATGTTTGTAAAATAGGTTTTTCAAACCCTTATGCTCAATAGTAATTGAGGAATTTGATACTTCCATTTTATTATGTGTTCGGCTTGATTGCTTTTATTATTTTCGAGATGCGAAGCATCTTCGAGAAAATAAGGTACATAGCAGCGCCGAACTTCTTGTGGGCATGAGAGTCATCTAAGGAAATTCAGACACCGTGAATAATTTACAAGCTGGATACAGCTGAAAATGTCCATCACGGGAACCGAATCTAGATTCAAGAACTGAATCTGTGATCACATGCTTCCTTGGCTCAGATGATGATGCAATATGTACAAAAACTAGAAAACGAACTAGATCTGAATAAATCTAAGCATTACAGCTTCAACGGTTCCAATTTAGTCCCTATGAACCTGTTAAAGTGAGAAATAGCTAGATTTAGGCAAGTCTAGCCTGCAGGATGATAAACAATTATATATATATATATATATATATATATATATATATATATATATATATATATATATATATGAGGGGGATCCAAATCAGAGTCCGAAATGGCTTAACCTCCGGACCTTCCTTTTTTTTTGTTTTTTTTTTTAAAAACAACTAAAAAAAGTTTAATATTTTATGAAACTGGAATTTTTTCATAATACAGTATTTTGGGTGTGATTTGGATACATATAACCAAATATGTATGTATATATATCTAAGATGTAAACGCACTGGATATCACACCCAGGCTCAACCGAACATAGTTCGATAATAGTATATATATATATATATATATATATATATATATATATATATATGGGAGCCCTTCCTTAGCAGCCGGTTGCTATGAGTACTGTGCAAAACCCTCTTTTTGGATCGTTGATAAATTGAATTGATGGTTGCAATTAACTTTTCTATTCGATAAGCCGGTACAGGTTGTTGTGCCTAATTATTTACCTGTACCGGCTTCTATTTTAATAAGTGAGGCCCACGTAAAATTATATTGTCAGTATAGTTATAAAAAGTGAATATTTATTATTAAAATAATCCGACCGGAAGAGCTTCTACCGGCTTACACATTTTTTTTTTAATTTTTTTTTATTTCTCCCGGCCGGTACAGGCTGATACGGCTGGCATTAAAATAATAAAATAATCCGGCCGGAAGAGCTTCTACCGGCTTACACATTTTTTTTTATTTCTCCTACTGATGCAATAATGATACTACTTGCATTAAAATAATAAAATAAATTCCATTTTGATGCAATCGACACTACCGGTATTAAAAATTGAAAAAATTAGCCGTAAGGTATAACTTGTCACAAATTTGATAAAAATTGAAAAAAATGATTTTATTCAAGCAATTCGCTGCTAAACAGATTCAAACTCGCAACCTCAAACTCCATACACTCGTCATATGACCACCCGAGCACCACGGGCCTAGCTGTTAATTTCAACCAAGGATATATCTTTATATTAAAACTTCATCATCCCCTAAAATCTATATTCTTGCATTATTATAATATTACGATTTATTATTATTAATAAGTCTATATAATACATATGGGGGTTTTCTATTTAGAAATAAGTTAATATCTATATTTATTAAGCAATGATTATTAGTAATGATTTTATATATTAAGCAATGATTTTATTATTCGAAATGATTTTATTATTAATAAAACTAGTGAAGTATAATAATAATGTGATTATCGAATTTATAAAAGTAGTGAAGTATTATAATAATAATAATAATAATAATAATAATAATGTGATTATCAATATTAGAAGTACAGATTATACCAATACTAGTACTACATAACATTAAGAGGAATAGTACATATTACATGTTCATTTTCATAAAATAAAAAAAACATAGAATGATTAATACAACCGACGCCTATTTTTTTGGCTCAGGAATCCCTAGCACTCGATAGTGATTTCGTTTATCGTGGTCGGTTTCAAAGCCACAAATTGTACATTTTCGATGAGTCTTAGAAGGAATGATTTTCTCGAGTGCACTCTTGAATCTAGATTGTTTTTTGCGACCCTTTGTTTGAGAAATATTAGGCGGCAAAAACTCTTCTTCTTCTTCCACCTCTGCATCTTCATCGTCATTATCGTATCCCATATCGTGATTTGGATCTCCAACTGTTCAATCAATGTCGTCATCTGGCCAGTCAATTAATATTCTCATCCGGATCATACGGTCAACCAACTCTTTTCCTCGTGCATTCGGTTTAAGAACGCTTTTGTAATTCCTCGATCGAAAGTGCCGCTTTGCTCGCTAACTCCTGGTAATAACCCATCAAATGATTATAGTGCATTGCTTGATTTTGTTCGAAGTCAGCAGATGTGGAGTTAAAGAGTAAGTCTTCACCATTGCTTTTATTCGCGTCTCTTGTCCACCGATGAAGGATCATGTCGGTCGGTATTTGTGAAATACTCTTTGCTATGAAATATCTCGAGATGTGCCTCCATAATTCACCAGAGTGAGAAAACATTTGGCAGTTACATGTTACCGATCCCAGTTGTCAATTGTTGACAACTTCTTTATATCTTCCACCACTTTCGGGCCAGATTGCATGCATTATACAATCGCATAAACCTTAGTATCGGTGACACACAACTCACTAAGTTTATGAACATTGTATTTCATGGAATCGACAAATTGACGTTGGAAACGTCTAAACATCTCTTTGTGTACACTTGTGCAAAGATGAACTTCTAAAGATGAACCGAGTACCATAATCCTTTTACGATGTTTTGTTATGTAGTCTCGGCCTTCCTCTCCCTGATAAACTGTCTTTCTACAGCCTTTTGACTCTGCAATACAAAACATAGCATACCTGTTGATGCATTAACATACTCATCAAAAAAGACATTCATGCTCTCGCTTCTTCTAGTGGTAGTCATTCCCGCGGCAAAATATCTCTTTGTATATGCTGGAATCCATTTCTGTCCCACAAATTTTGGACCACAATCCCAATACACATAAGTCAATAAAGGGCTTGGGAAACAAACTGATTATGTTGTACAAGAGAGCTACATACTCACCCCACAAGTAATCGAGGAGAGCTCAATTCCCACCACCCAAGCCTACGAGGAATGTTACATTCCAACCTTCCAAACCTATGAGGAGTGTTACATTCCAACCAACTCTTCATTTGCGGGACTTTCTGATGCCAAGGGATCTAGTTCACAAAAGGTATATATAGTTATGTTAATAGTGATGGTTTTAATTATTATTGCTAAATAATAATAATGTACATTTGGGTCTTAATCAGGTACAAGATGCGGGAGACCACATCTCTTATGGACCAAAAGGGTCCTTATCCAAAAGACTTAAAGATTGGAAGGAGACATTTATAAATAAACATATGTTTGGAAATGTGGTGGCACCAGAAGAGGATTTATATCCTTTATCACATCCGCGTCTTATTATATGAATTAGAACACAATGCAAAGGTAATCCTTAGGGCCCAGGAGTTGGATATTCGAGCATGTCATCGACGCTTATATGTTGTTGCTACGAGACAGAGAGGAATACTACAGGTCGCGGGGAATACAAAGGTGGTCCCAATTTGGTTTCGTGAATTCATTCTTCATGCATCTTGGGCAGGGCTATGTGCCCTGCACTAACGTGAATACTACATGGAGTTTTTGCAAACCGTATGTTAACCAAGATGTTGGTCCACCTTTACACGAATGCAAATACATATTCATGCCAGTGTGTATTACCAATCAATGCCATTTTGTCTTGTTCCTATTCGCAGTTGAAGATTGGATGGTTACCATAATTGACCCGCACTACAATGACACTATGTATATTAAGTTACATGAAATGTACTCAGAATTCGTTAAAGTTGCGGTATGTTTAGTTTTAAAATATTTTAATTTTATAATGTCCTTTAATATTAAAAAATTATTTAACCAACTACTTTGTACATGCAGGTACATTTGATACCATTTTGTTTGTGAAATGGTAATCCGATGCGTGAGTGGCCCAGCGGTAATCCTACTGTGCAGACCTTAAAGATTCGACCGAAACAACACAACAACTCAGACTGTGGCATTTTTGTATGCAAGTATGTTGACTGTTTCGTTAGGGCCAATGGTAATATTTCTGAAGAGAAGTGGTCCTTGGAAGATGTCACAGTCTTTCGTTACCGCGTCGCATGGGAGCTCTACAAGAAATCCGCAAGATTACTTCCGGCCTCTGAGATATAGAACTTATCCAACGTTATCTAATGTACATATTAATTAATAAGAATGTCTATTTGGTTGAACTTTATGGGATTTTCAAATTCATAACTTAGTAATATTAATAATCCAACTTTATGGGATATTTTATTCTGGACTAATAGTAATAATCACATTATTTATATTAATATTAAAAATCATTATTAATATTATTTTTAATAATAGTAATACATGAATATAATAATAATAGTAATACATGAATATAAAATCATCATTTATATTTTATTAAAGAATGATATTTTTTTAATATATTAATAATCCTTTTATTGATATTATTACAAAAATAAGAAAAAAAATATTAAAGGGGATAATAATAAATATAGATAATAACTTATTTCTAAATAGAAAACCCCCCATATGTATTATATAGACTTATTAATAATAATAAATCGTAATATAATAATAATGCAAGAATATAGATTATGGGGAATGGTGAAGTTTTAATATAAAGATATATCCTTGGTTGAAATTAACAGCTAGGCTTGTGGTGCTCGGGTGGTCATATGACGAGTGTATGGAGTTTGAGGTTGCGAGTTCGAATCTGTTTAGCAGCGAATTGCTTGAATAAAATTATTTTTTTCAATTTTTATTGTCACCGTAGTGTCAAAATTCTCTTAAGCTATTATTTTTTCAATTTTTAATACCCGGTAGTATCACCAGTCTCTACCGGAATTTTTTTATTATTTTAATGCTAGCCAGATATCAGCATCTGCTACGGAGAAATAAAAAAAAATTAAAAAAAATGTGTCAGCCGGTAGAAGCTCTTACGGCGGATTATTTTATTATTTTAATGCCACCAGATATCAGTTTATGGCCGTGAATTTTTTTATTATTTTAATGTCACCAGATCATTTTGTCTGCACTCTACGAGAAATAAAAAAAATGTGTAAGTAGGTAGAAGCTCTTCCAAATTTATTTATTTTATTATTTTAATGCCACCAGATGTCACTGTGCATCTACGGGAGAAATAAAAAAAAAAAAAAAAAAAAAATGTTCTTGAAAGCTCTTCCTACGGATTATTTTAATAATAAATATTCACTTTTTATAACTATACTGACAATATAATTTTAGGGCCTCACTTATTAAAATAGAAGCCGGTACAGGTAAATAATTAGGCACAACAACCTGTGCTGGCTTATCAAATAGAAAAGTTAAACGCAACCATCAATTCAATTTATCAACGGTCCAAAAAGAGGGTGTTGCACAGTACTCATAGCAACCGGCTGCTATGGAAAGGATCCCTATATATATATATATATATATATATATATATATATATATATATATATATATAAGCAAAGAACGCTCCAAATGTACATCCAGGCTCAATCAAACAGAGTTTGATAACAATATATATAAGTATTTACATATATATATATATAAGTAGTAAACGCTCCGAATATTATATTCGGGCTCAATCGAAGCATAGTTCGATAATTATATATATATATATATATATATAGGTATATATATATAAGCCATAACAGCCACGGATCGACGATCCGGGCATACACACACAACACGACTCTCAACGTGAATAAGTATGTGTGGATGGAAGTGAGAAAAGGCTTAAGAAATCTGAGATGTCTTACAGTGGGCTTCCAAGAAGACTTCTGATAGCTTTCAATGAATGAATACTCGGTTTCCACCGGTTAAATGTAGCAAAACACGAGCTCAAAAGTGTTTGAAAAAAGAAAGCACTCGGTTTAGAGGGTGTACAGAGTAAAATGGACAGGGCTTTCTCGTCTTTTTTCTCTTTAACTGGCCACCCCAAGCCCTCTATTTATAGAGGGGGGGAGCCGCAGGTCTACTTGTTGCTACCCGGGGTGCCACGAGCTTTGCGGGTCCCGCCGTCTTGAAGTACGTGCACTCGGACAACGCCTTGTTCGCTTAAACCTTTATAACTTTCAATCCGGGAGTCCGATGAAAGCGTGTCATACCATTCCGGAAAGCTCTTTTCGAGAGCTAAGCAATGACATAGGATTTGCCCTTTTTGATTCCGAGAATATGGGTCCATGACCAAAATAGTATTTCTGGGTCTCCGTCAGGTAGTCCGTTGAGCTGTTTTGTGTAGTTTGCGCTTGGAAGTTAAGATATGGTTCTTGTGGAACTTCTTTTGAAATAGTTTGAGTTGAAATGAGTTGATTTGAGTTGTTGAGTTTGAGTTGGCAAAATGACCATTTTGTCCCTCCCAGGTTTGTTTCTGACTTTGGCCCAGTTGTAGCGGTCTATTCCCAGGGTTATATCTGAGATTGTCATGTTGTTGACTCTGAATGTCGTCAGGGTTATCTCTGAGGTTGACTGGATCTCCTGGGGTTATCTCCAGGGTTGGAACTGATGTTATGGTCCTCCAGGGTTATCTTTGGAGTGTGAAAAACACGATTTTGTCCTCCTGCATAGTTAATAACTAGAAAACAAAAATTCAAGTGTCTGCACAGGTTATTCGGAATACCCAAAAAATCAAAATTATTAATTAAAAAATAAAAATTTTATAATTATATCTGTATGACAGTACAAGTCTATCTGTCTAATGAGTCTATCTTTATTCCGTTATTCGCATCCCAAATCCTTCACGGTCTTGCCTCTAATCTTTGTGACAACCCGAGAATTTAGGAAATTATTTAAATCTTAAATGATGGATTAAAGGTTGAATAATAAACCTAGACAGAAAATAAGTGAATGGATTTGACACTTTTGAGAAGGAATTTTAAGTATTTCAAAATCTTTTGGTGAATTATTTAGGATTAAGTATATAAATGTATATGTTTTGTGTATATGGTAGTATATGAGTTCAGTTTGTGGTTAAGGGTCAAGGTTTGACCAGATAAATTATATATGTGACAAATCCTAAGTATATATTAAGAACGTCAACGTTCATATAGAAAACCCTAGCAATGGATAAGAAACCCTAGAACCCGGTTCTGAAAACCCTAATTTCAGTTTTGAGAATCCGAAACCCTATTTCGGAAAATGAAACCCTACTTTGGAAATTCAAAGGCTAAATTTAATGATTTAAGTAATTGTGATTATAATATAATTAGGGATAACCCTAATTGACTATTTAGAAAACCCTAATTCTTGGATTATAAACCCTAATACCCATTTTGGAGAAACCCTAATATCTCTCATGTGCCATATATCTATTGTATCAGCCAACTTGTTAGATCAGATACATTGTATTTTGGATTAATAGCATAAAAGTCAAGGAAAGTAACTCACTTTACTTTTCCAAATAACCAAGACCCTTCTCTCTCTAAAAATTCAGAATGTAGAGTGAGAGTGTGTAAAAAGTTAAGCTAAGATCATGTGTTAGCTCTCCAAGAACAAACATAAAGGATCAGAATCTAGATCAAGGTTGAAAAAAGTATAAAAAGCCTAAACCTAGAAATCATATGATTTGATGTTAGATGTTGTTGTTTATTGTTTAAAGTTGTGTAATAAGATGTCATTTAGTGATCTGGGTTGTTAGATCCCAGATCCATAACATCAAAGTGCTCGAAATTGAAGTTTTTTGAAATCTAGAAAAATTGAAAAGTGTGATCTGACAACCGAAAGTCAGAGCCTCTAGATTCATCTGTGTTAATGATTTATGGTGTTTGAAGTTTTATATGTGTAGTATGCCATGTATGCTTTGATCTTTAACTTGAATCAGGGTTGGATCATGTCTAGATTTCATGTTATAAGCAGTCAAACTGCGTTGACCGATCACAAAAATGGGTTTCTGGGTATCCCAGAAACCCAGATCTTGTCTGATAAGTTTTTAATAGCCTTTAATCTTGTTGTGGTTATGTAGTTTGGACAAGTTGTTGTTTTAATGTTGTAGACTGACATGTAGGCTACACATATATGTCTTTAGATCACTTAGGTCTTACACTGGATCAAATATATAAAGGGTTAAAGTAGGGTTGACCACCTGTTTTGATGAATTTTTGGAAAACCAAGAATTTACCAGTTTTCTGACATGGTTTGACCATGCCAGATTTTGTTCCTGTGATGTTGTTATGATGACCTGATGTATTATAAATAATCCTTGACATATGGACTACAAGTGTGAACTCTTAGATCACACAAATTATGCCTAGAATCAAAGTTACAAGGATCCAAAGTAGGTACCCTGCAACTGTTCTTCATTTCTGGAAAACCCAGAAATGAAGAACAGCTCTGACATGATTTTTAAGGGCTTAGATCTCTCTGTTGTTATGTTGTTTAGCTATGAACTTGAGTAGGAATGGTAGTATTACACTTATACTACATATATGATACCATTAGCTGCCTAGAAAATAACATGAACATGAATCTAATGTTGGTCAAACTTTGTAACCTGATAACTGACTTTGAAATTCTGAAAAAGCTCAAGTACACCTATAGCGACGGTTATGTCGCTATAGGGCCCTTTAGAAACACTTAATTTCTGAAAATTAATTATTTTATTAAATAATTAGAGAAAAATAATTTTAAATATGAAAATACAAAATAAATTCCTAAAAAAATTTTAAAGCCTAAAAATGGGTTTTTCATAATTTAGAGTATATTTCATAAATATTTAATATTTTGAAATATTAAAGGTATTTAATTTATTTATTTATAATATTAAATATAACTTTTGATATTTTGTCATAAAAATATTAATATTTTGATATTAGGGTCAATTATTGTATAATGGATTTAAAGGTTTAAAAATTATATAAATATAATTTTATGATATTAAAAATACTTTGATATATTATAAATATATTATAATATTATGTTATGATTTTCATTAATATTTAATATAAATAAATATTAATGATAGGGAATAATGTGGTATTTAATTTATATAAATACGATATAAGTGATTATAAAATTTTGATAAATGGTAATAATTATTACGAGCCCTTGAAAAATACTTTGACTGATAATAAAATTATCTAAGTTAATTGTTATTAGGCTCGCGAATAGTCCGATTAGACCCTCGATATGTCAGAATTGTACCGGGTTCAACTCAGACTGAAATAGTTTGACTTGATACTATGTCTTAGGTAGTTTGTTGACTAATACGGTTATGTGTTATGTGTTTAAGTTATTATATATATATATATAAGTATTATATTATGATGATATTATTCTAATATTGGAGATCTATATTACTAATATTAGGTCTTTGGGTAAAGAGATATAAAATGTGTAGCAGTAGTCGGTGATACAGGCAAGTTTCTAACCTTGAACTTCTAATTATTGTGCAAGTTTTCTTTTAACTTGACCTCGAGTTATTTCATTCAAAGATACTTGTGGTTAATCATTGCTGATTGTCATGTCCATGAATTGTTAATCGCACTATGTGCATATTGCATGTATTCCTCAGGTATGAAAGGCTCGTCACCTTCATTACCATCTGGTTCAGATATATTTGTTTATGTTCAATGTTCGTTCAGCTATAAAAGTTTGTTCATGCTAGTTAACAATTATATTGTTGAATGTTAGCCAGCTATTATTCAAATTCTTTCAATCATGATATATCCTCAAATAAACTTACACTTGTTGGGCAAACCTGTTGCTCACCCTTGCTATATCATGATAAACATTGCAAATAAGGCGAATACATCGGATACAAGGAAAGGTCAAAAACAAGTCCATCTTGGTATTATTATGTGCAGCTAGAAATGTAACAGTATTGTATGATAATAACATTATTTGTTAGATAGGTTATGATATGTTTATAAGTTAAGGTTACTCGACCTTGGGGAATGGTGTGTAAATGTAATGTGTAAACAATTTATGTTTATATCTTCCGCGATAGTAATAGAATGGTTGTACCGAATCCGCGGTGATTTGGGACCCGGATTTGGGGCTCTCATAGTTGGTATCAAAGTTGTTGGTTATAAATCTAGGGTAGGATTACCTTAGTCTAATAACCGCAATGATTAGGATAAGTACTAACTCAAATAGAGTTAGTGTGTTGGTAAGATTCAAAGATGAATCTCGGCGAGTTATAAGATATAGAGTTCCCTAACTCTGATAATAAAGGTGAACAGTAGTAATGAATAGATAGAGTATAAAAGACTAAAAGTACAGGGATAGGAGATTGTAAAAAAAACAACAAGACATAGAAATGAATCGTAATATATACGATGAGATCACCCCGTGATCTGATAAGGTTATAGTATAGAGAAGGATCAAGTGAATGATTGAAAATTTTATGGTAAGAATGATGTGTGTCAGTTATACTATGAATTGGTACAAATTCAGGAAAGGATTATAATACGGATTAAATGAAATTCATATTGAGAAGGGAGTTAGGATAATTATTGGAATGTTTATGTCGTACTATTTGCTATATACCTATTAAGAAGGTGATTCTTTTTTCATGTATATAACAGATAGATAGGGTATAGGTAGAGAATATAGGATTAAGTATGAGTTTGACGAACTGGGTAGAATTAAGTGTGAATGGAATATTGACGATAATAGGAACAGATAGATTGATTAAGCAATTGATCATTAGTGGAGACATAGGTTTTTCCAAATCTTCTAGCTATGCTAAATTCGAAAAATTTTGACATCAAGCTAAATACGCACTATGTGCCTTTTTGGAAAAATAACTTTTTATTCTCAACTCCTGGTAACCATTGTGTATGAGTCGACTTCGGGCCACCGACACATCGTTACTTGTTGAGATGATAAAACTAAATTGCAATAGTTTTTGAACAGTTTAAAGAATAGTTTATGCAACTTGTTTCAGCTAGACGATAATGATTTAAAATATCAAAATATATTTTTATTTATCACTTATGTACCATATATGTAACCTGGTGCAGAGATGATAAAAAGTTGATGGAGTTGTAAATACATGAATACTTAGTGTTAAATTTGATCTAAAATCTTTATTCCACTATTGTATGATGTGTTATGGAAAAGTCACTCGATGACGACATCCTCAAACGGGTTGTTAATACAGTACGACATCATGACGTAATTTTTAAACAATTTTCAAAATTTTAATTTGCCAACGGGATTTTGGCTACACACATTCGTATTTCGATTGAAATTAAAATATTGATACGAGTCTATGCTATTTAATTCGGCTAGACCAACGTTTATAAAATTCTAAGCGTTCTTTGAAAACTTTCTCGAACCAAATTGTTTTGGTACAGAATTCTATGATAAGATTGAGGAAAAATTTTGTACCTATGACAGAGATGAGAAACAGATCAAACCAGTATTACTGGGCCAGTACATGGCAGAACAGGCTAATTACCCACTATATTCATAAGACCAGTGCGGTTTGCGGATGAATTTCCATAAAACCTTTGCAAAAATGACAGACAATAGTCTATATAACTCCTTAGCAATATTTGAAAACTTTTACTCTTGTGAGGAATGTATTGGGTAGCATGTGATGCTGTGAATGAATGGTGAATGGTTAAAGGTGTAAGGTGTAAGGTAAATTTTGGGGACAAAATTTTTAGAAGAAGGGGTGAATGTGACAACTCGAGAATTTAGGAAACTATTTAAATCTTAAATGATGGATTAAAGGTTGAATAATAAACCTCTTAGAATTAGTAAATTTATATACTAATATTCTCACGTATCATAACCCTTAAGTTAATAAATTTTTCATTCCTAATATATAATTAGATTACATTAATTTCTTTTATTTGTTTATATTAATAAAAATATAAACCATCACATAATATTCATATTCATTACTCACATAACTCACAAAAATATTTACCATAATATATTCTCATATATTAAGCTAGACATTTAATTCAATGTCTTATAATTAAAATCTCTTAATGCGGTTTGCTACAATCAATAAACCTTTTTCATATGGCTTAACATATATATTACTCCCTCCGTCCCTATTTAAATGACATTTTAGAGTTTTTTTATGTGTCCCTAATTAATTGACGTTTGTTCAAATCTAGGAGAATTAATGATTTTTCCAAAATTACCCTTCATTACTCTACCTATTTTTTTGGTACTTTAAACTCTTGTGCTACGATAAATTAATGATTTAAGGGTATTATAGATAATTGAATACTATATTTAATGCTTTCCAATCATTATCTTAATTCTTGTGTCCATCTCTAAAACGTCATTTAAATAGGAACGGAGGGAGTAGTACATAATCTCTTTCAATTAGTAAATCGTACAGATTTTCTTAAAAAAATTTAAATAAACCATCTATTTCCACTCTAGGTTTTAAAGTTTAACCTTTAATTTAATCATTTAAGATTTTCTAAATTTTTGGGTTGTCACATTCACCCCTTCTTCTAAGAATTTCGTCCTCAAAATTACAGCCTACTACATCATACTCCTTTCATTCACCAAAACTAGGTTTTCAATACAACCTTTATTCAATAATATAGATTCTACCCGTACACAGCGAGATCATACTCTTTCATACACATCATCATAAACTACCCGAAACATCACTCTAAAGAGTAAAAAATTTTAAATCATGTTGAAGGGTCATATAGACCATGAACACATATTTTAACGGTATTTATTCCGAAAATAGTAAATTAATAAGAATGTTTACAATCACAAAGAAAGTAAACTACTGATGCTAGTACTTTAATCATAGATTTAATTTTTTTATCCAATCGACATATTTCACCTCAGCCTTATCATATAATTAAGCACCAAATAATTCGGTTCGAGAAAATTTCAAAGAACACTTTGAATTTCATTAAAGTTGGTCTAGCCGAATCAAATAGCTTAGACTCATATCAATAATCAATTTTAATCGAAATATTAATGTATAGCCAAACCTCGTTGGCAAATTAAAATTTTAAAATATTAGTTTGAAAATAACGCCTTGATGTCGTACTGTATTAACAGTCCATTTGAGGATGCCGTCATCGAGTGACTTTGTCATAACACATCATATAATAGTGGAATAACGATTTTAGATCAAATTCAACACTAAGTATTCCTGTATTTACAACTCTAGCAACTTTTTATCATCTCTGCACCAGGTTACATGGTGCATAAGTGATAAATAAAAATATTTTTGATATTTCAAATCATTATTTTCTAGCCGAAACAAGTAGTATAGACTATACTTTAAACTGTTCAAAAATCATTACAAATCTATTTTATCATCTCAACAGGTAACGAGGTGTCGGTGGCTCGAAGTCCACTCATACACAATGGTCACCAGGAGTTGAGAATAAAAATTCATTTTTCAAAAGCACATAGTGCGTATTTAGCTTGATGTCAAAATTTCGAGTCTAGCATAGCTAGAAGATTTGGAAAACTTATGTCTCCACTAATGATCAATTGCTTAGTAATCTATCTATTCCTATTATCCTCAATACACATAATTATTCCAATTTCGTCAAACCACACTCATGAGTTCATGAACTTTTCACCATCATATGAGTTTAAGAACTTGTCCCAGTCAGACCTTTGGCGTCCATTCGCTGAGGGGTTCATAAACATTTCATATAATCATGAGTCACGAACTTACCATAAGTATGAGTTTTAAGAACTCGTACTTAACTTGATATTCTCTACCTATAACCTATGTATCTGCTATACACATGAGAAAAGAATAACATTCTCAACACACATATAGCAAATAGCGTGACATAAATATTTCAATGATTATCAGTGTAAGAAACTAAGTGGTTGTTACACAGAGTACAATTCCCCTCCCATAGGAAAAATCATACAACTTAGCTGCTGACAAGTGTCCTCAATTGAAATTCTCACTTAATACTAACTCCCTTTTTAATACAAATTTCATTTAATTTGTATTCTTAATCCTTCCTGAATATGTATTAATTCATAGTACAACTGACACACAACATTCTTGCTGTAAACTTTTCAATCATTCGCTTGATCCTTCTCCATACTATAAACTTATCAGATCACGGGGTGATCTCATCGTATATATTATGATTCATTTATATATCTTGATCGTTTTGTTTTAGGATTTCATATTTCTGGACTTTTAGACTTTTAGACTATATCTATTCATCACTACTATTCACCTTTATTATCAGAGTTAGGGAACCCTGTATCTTATAACTCGCCGAGATTCGTCTTTGAATCCTACCTACCAACTAACTCTATGTGAGTTAGATCTTATCCTATTCACTGCGATTATTGGCCTAAGGTATTCCTACCTAAGGTTTATAATCAACAGCTTTGATACCAACTATGAGAGCCCCGAATCCGGGTTTCAAATCACCACGGATCCGATACAATCATTCTATCACTATTGCGGAAGATATAAACATAAATTGTTTATAAAATAAACTTTACACACTATTCCACAAGGTCGGGTAAACTTAACTTATACACAATTCATAAACTATCTAACATATAACATTATTATCATATTATACTATTACAATTTAGCTGCACATATTATCCCAAGTTGAACTTGGCTTATCCTTTCCTGTACCCGAACGTATTCGCCTTATCTGCAATGTTTATCATGATATAGCAAGGGTGAGCAATAAGTTTGCCCAACAAGTATAAATTTATTTGAGGATATATCATGATTGAAAGAATTTGAATAATAGTTGGCTAACATTTAACAATATAATTATGAACTAGCATGAACTAATTTTACATAGTTGAACGAACATTGAACATGAACATATATATATATCTGGATCGAATGGTAACGAAGGTGATCAGCCTTTCATAATTGATGAATACATGCAGTATGGTCAATGTGCGATTTAATAATTCTTAGACATGGAAATCAGCAATGATTAACCACAAGTATATTTGAATAAAAAACTTAAAGTTGAGTTAAGAAAAACTTTCATGTATCGTTGATTACCGCTATGTAATTTAATAAGCTTTGTCTGAAGACCTAATATTAATAATATTTATTTCTATGTTAGAATAATATCATCACAATATTTAAAATAACCTAAACACATTATCACATAATCCTATCAGTCTATAAAACACATAAAACTTACCCTCAAGTCAAACGTTTACAGTCTGAGTCGAGCTCGGTACAAGTCTGACATCCCGACGGCCTAGTCGGATAATTATCGAGTTTAAGTTCAATTAAATTTTGCCTAAACACTTAACAATTATCTTAGTTAATTATATTATTAGTCAAAATAATTTTCCAAGTCTCATAATAATTTTTACATAATAATTATCATTTATCATGATTTTTCAATCATAACTATTATATTTATATGATTTAAATACTTTAATCTCATATATTAAAAGTTTTTCCTGAACATAAAAGTCAAATACCAATCCAGCAAGCCAGATTTGGAATCCAACAAGTTGGATTCTAAATCCAGTATCTAGATGGCCAATCCATCAAAACAAACTGCAATCCAGCAAACTGGATTTCAAATCCAGTAACTAGATTGCAATCCAGCAAGCTGGATTCAATATATTTTCAATTCAGTAAACTTCTTTTCAATCCAGCAAGCTGGATTCATCAAATTTTTCAATCCAACAACTAGATTAATTAATTATTCAATCCAGCAAGCTGGATTTCATATCCTTTTCACGAAAACACCAAATCAGCTTATTATTTTTCTATCCTTTGTTCAAACACATATACCTATAAATTATACACAAAAAGTATTTTTTCATAATTTTCCAACTTTCTTTAGTATTTTTCAAAAATCATTTTTAGTGCGTAGCTTAAGAAATTAGCCCTATCATGCTCAAATCCAGAAATTCTCATATCTTAACAAAATCTTGTACGTGTTAACGTAAGCCTACAGTTTAAATTTCGTGGCCATCGGAGTTATAGAACTCTGGTTATAGTCGTTTTTGTCAGAAAATCAAAAAAAAATGAAATGGTCATAACTTGGTCATTTTAAGTCGGAATGAGCTCATTTTTGGACAGGAGGTACGTAATACCATATATTTTCATGTCCCAAAAATCCGGAATTTATTTCACAAACTAAGTTGCCGAAACAGCCCCTAGAAAGTTCTTGGCAGTATCAAATTTGGAAAAAACAAGTTTTTCGTACTTTGTTAAAAATAATCCATACGGAAATCTACAACTCCTTTTTTCGTGATTTCACTTGGAGATGTTAGAAAACGTATCATATTATCCTCCCAAAGTTTTCCAAAATTTTTTGAATGTCAGAAAAAATGACGAAATTTCCCCTACCCATGACTATCCAAAATAGTCTATTTTCTTTAAATGACACAAAATTGTTTTTGCTAAATCAGTCACTACGAACTGTGTACTCAACATTTATGAGTGCTACCACTTGGGTTTAGTAGTTAACTTACATATCTAGCACCTCTCTTTGACGAATCACAAAAATAAGGTGTATATCAAAAATGATGGAAATCCAAAGTACATAGAAATTTTAGGGTTTATAAACTAGAAAATCACTTTTCTTTACTTTTGATTTTCAACTGAAACAACACCCAATATGGGTATAACAAAACATGAAACACTCATAAACACATATATCTAAGGTTTTAAACCTCAAGATCATAACTTCATATTATCAAAAATCACATCAAACCAAAAAGAAATAATACTATATTAAGGTTAAAATTTTATATCTTTGCTTACTCTTCTCTTTTCTTCTTTTTGCTAACTTTGATTATGGAGCTAGATCGGTTGCAAAAACTCTACCTCTCTCTCTATGCTGACCGAAAATGGCGTTCCTCTCTCTCTCTCTCTCTTTCACTCTCTTTTTGGTTTGGTTAACATCTTATGGAAATGAGAAGAAAGAGAAAGAAATTAGATTTTTTGTTAGGATGAAATGTATAGATATATGATGTATATCTAAGATACACTCCCATCTACTCTCTTATCTTATGATGCTTGCACTCCACCTCTTGCTTGCACCTTTGGCTAAAGTGTTGGCTTAATTAGAAATTTGACACATATGGAGAGTTGGTAAATTCCATCATTACATTCATTCCCTCTTTCCCTCCTCTTCCTTGGCCGAAATTCTCCTTCATTCTATCCCAATTGTGTTTTATTTCTAATGCTTTAATTAACTTACTTAATGTCCAACATGTTCCCTCCCACTTGGTCTAAAGGTTGGGCCACTCCTTTAATTCTTTTGGGCTTTCAAATTAGTTTCTTGGGCCAAAACAAATAACATCTTCCGAAACTTCTAATATTATCGTTCCCTAATTATTTAATTAGGGTTTTAATTTCCACAATTATAACATAAATCCTTACTCACGCGCATTTAATTGCTTAACCCAATTAGACTTGCTATAATTAGGTTATAAAATTAATTAACTGAGATGTATAAAATAAATCTCTTAGAATTAGTAAATTTATATACTAATATTCTCCCGTATCATAACCCTTAAGTTAATAAATTTTTTATTCCAAATATATAATTAGATTACATTAATTTCTTTTATTTGTTTATATTAATAAAAATATAAACCATCACATAATATTCATATTCATTACTCACATAACTCACAAAAATATTTACAATAATATATTCTCATATATTAAGATAAACATTTAATTCAATGTCTTATTAAAATATCTTAATGCGGTTTGCTACAATCAATAAACCTTTTTCATATGGCTTGCCATATATATAAGTACATAATCTCTTTCAATTATTAAATCGTTTAGATTTTCCTAAAAATTTTAAATAAATCATCTATTTCCAGTCTAGGTTTTAAAGTTTAACCTTTAATTTAATCATTTAAGATTTTCTAATTTTTTAGGTTGTCACAAATACTCCTTACGAATATTGAACGAAAATAATATTCATACGAATACGAAAAATAATATATCTTCAGAATATGAAATAAATAATACCCCTTACCTCAGAAGAAGACTGGATACTGGAATAGTAAAGTAATAGACTTCTCTTCTTCTTTCTCTCTATAGCTTCTCTCTCTATAATTACTCTTGTGAGTCTTAGTGAATTGGTGATAATGAAAGAAGAATGAGCTTCTATTTATAGGAAAACATAGTTTCGATAATTGCACGTTTTGGGGCTCAAAATATTAGAGTATAATACTTTCATCTTTTCCTTCATTTTTAATTTAGTCCTGCAAGTATTATCAAACTTGCACCACCTCCCCTAATAGTACATCATGTGAATCAATAGTACAATCATGTGAATAAATAGTTCTATACATGTGGGAATTTTTTTTACAGTATACTACATTCATTTATACCTCCATTTTTACTTTAGTCATGCAAATATTATCAATCTTGCACCACCTCCCCTAATAGTACATGCATGTGAATCAATAGTACATACATGTGAACAAATAGTTATAAGTATGTGAATTAATAGCAATTAATTGCTCATTTATCTGATTAATTACCCGATTGGTCAATATAGCCTCTAGAAATTAATTATTATTGAAATAAATGTCGATTTCCACCAACTCTAAAAATCCCAACATAATGGAAACATCAATTTCATCTTTAATCAACATGAACTTATTCATCATTAATATTATAACTCACAATATTTAATAACCAGATCATTCACAAGAAAGAGGGAGCTTTCCGATAAGGATTTCTCCTTATTGGCACGCAATTAGGTGACCAAACCCTTTCCTCGGCAGAACTTTCTAGACATCGTCAATAATGTAAATAATAATATTAATAACTTTGTCGTCTCAATTATTGATTTAATAATATAAAATATTGTGACAATAATTGAATCAATAATATGAGAGATATTATGCAGCAATTACTGCAACAATAATTGAGTATAAGTGAGTGACTTCTCACGTAAGCATCAATAATCAATCACCGTGTATTACTACTATGCAACCACGCCAGACATCGCATTTTTTTACCACCGGGTAGTTCAACGGTTTAATGGTAAAAACTTTAAGTCGTTATTTTTACAAAAGATATTTCGCTGCTTTTTTAACTAGGATAATACTTCCGTTGTGGAATTCAACCAATGATTGTGTTGTCATACAAATATTCCCTGTTGAAAAGAATATTCCCCGACCAAACGAATATTTCCCGACACAACGAATATTTTATATCAACTTGCTTACTTTGCAAAATTTTCAAATGTCACCCTTTACTTTAACATTTATCAATTTAACCATTTACTAAATAAAATAATAATTATAAAAAAATTGAATACTTTCATTTCATAAAATTCGGGGTCTCACAATCTCCCCACCTTATGAAATTTTGCCCTTAAAATTTACGTACATGTAGTTCGAAGAGATTTGAATACATTGCTTTCTTTTCGGATTGTACCTTCCCAGTTATTTCCTCTGTATCATGATTTTCCCCATTGCTCATCTCCTGTATTTCAAATATCATTCGAGAATATAACTTCAAAACAAAGGTTAATTGACATATCACAATTGGTTAATTTATCAAGTAAACAATTTCAGCTTAGGTAAGTCACACACTAGCGAAGTATATTACTCGTCTCTCCCCTCCTATTTCTAGACTCATATCTCCGCCAGCGACCATATCCCTAAGCTCTGATACCATTTGTGACGCCCCTAAAATAGGTCCACACGACCCATTCTGAGTCACCAGATATCACACTACAAAAATTAAATACAAACTTCATTTATACAACTGTTGAACTGTCGTACAGAGTACAACAACACATAAGTTGTGAGTTTTAATACAAATATATATAACTCTCATAGTGCCTCGACCACAACACCTTACAATGGTACTTTACATAAACGTACAATCAATAACTATTTTAGAAATTAAAATCTTTAGAAAATGCTTAAGGAAACCTTCGTCCATGGGAGGCCATGCATCTAAGTTATGATAGATATCATATGACTCGAGAATTATCCTTGGTTGACCCAATAGGCCCCAAAGAAAAATGAGAAGATTACTGTCATGTTTTTTTCAATGGTGAGTCTTCTCTTGACATATAATTATCTCCATTGTCTCCAATTGAGAATTATATTTCAACCAAACTCTAAGATTATATAGGTAGTGCTCATAGATATAATCAGCAAGTGCATGTGCACAACCATATCTTATGATAACACGAAGTCGTCTGTCATTAGACATCTTATATGATAGTGGTAAAACACCCTTCCAAAGTTGGGTTCACCTCACCCTATTTGGTTCACCAAAATCAACGGTTAAAATGACGTATAAAATACGACACACTTATCTAAAATTCTAAATAAATTATTTCCATACTGATTTAGGGGAAACCTCAACAGCTATAGACTATCGTTCTATTCCCCTGTTACCCCCGCTTTACCCAGCTACACTTTTATTACTTGAAAGGAATTGTGAAGCAAAAGGGTGAGCACAACTAGCCCAGTAAAGAATATCATAACTAAAGATAATTAAATTATCAATAGCCTTCATCAGTAATAAATCAGAGATTTAGAACATATGGTAGATGATAAATTTTTCAACCATAGTGGCAGCGGAACGAGCAATCCATTATAAGAGTCAAATAGACCATAAAGTCTATTATCTTCTCCAGGTTAAAAGTCCACCAACAATGTTTTATCCCTGTAACATCAATCAACAGTTTTTATCCACAATCATGTGAATAACTCATAATCATAATTGTGATTCTAAATTCCTCTTCGCACCCAGGACGAAGATAATTTTCATCACCTGTCTTTGCCTGAAACATCAAATATCATGGTTATACCAAATAACAGTTCCTGTTCATAATCATACTAATAAATTCATCTTTCACTACGGGCCAAAGATATTCATTAACAGATCATCTTTGCACTACAGGCCAAAGACATGCAACTATATTTTAGAAGAGTCAAGTAGAGCATGATATCTACTGTCTTCTACGATTTAAAAGTTTACCAACAATTTTATCGCTGAGACTCAACTTAATAAATAATTCACATCACCGAATTATCCATACACTACGGGGCAAGGATATTCGTGTTTTCACCAATGGTCATGAACACGCCAAACAACAATTCATCTTTGCACCCTTGGCCGAAGAGTACGCATGGTCATGATCATACCAAAAACTATCGCTGAGACTCAATTTAATAATTAGTTATTCAACCACGAATTATCCATGCCATACGGCCCAAGAATATTCATGTAATCATCAATGGTCATGATTATACCGAATAATCCCTGGTTATAATCATACCAACAACTGTCCATCAATGCACTACAGGCCACTGAGGACTTTTACCACATCATTTGTAACATTATGGGTCATGATTATACCGAATGATCCCTGGTCATAATCATACCAATCAACAGTCCATCTATGCACGTAAGCCAAAGATGACTTTCATCACAATATAAGCATGAGGATGATGAAAATGATATAAGAATTAATCAAACGAAATCAAGGATAAATATTAAAGACTTTAAATTTATCCAGAGTTTATAAATATCCAAATTGTCAACATGATACCGCTTTGTGGGGTAAAATTCAAGAATAATATGCATGTATCAAAAATAATTTAGACAGAAAAGAAATATATTTTTCAGGTGAATAGTATCCTGTGAATAGTACTTCGGGAATAATACCCCATGAATAGTACTTTGTGAATAGTATTCGTGAATAGTACTTTGTGAATAGTATAAATGAATAGTAAATCATGAATAGTAACTCGTATTCATAAATAGTATTGTATACGTGAATAGTGTCGTATACGTGAATAGTACCCATGAATATTACTCTGTGAATAGTACTCATAAAAGGAAAATACAAAAGAAAACGATATTCTATGACGAGTACAAAAGAAATGATATCTCATACGAGTATAATAGAATATATGAAACTGAAAATGGATTTTCACCCGCCATGCGGTAATCCACGTAGACAGATCATTTCTATAATTTAATAAAGAATGAATAAGAAGGGTTATTCACCATGCATGCGGTAGTACGTGTAGACAGGTTATTCCAACAGAATAATAAAGAATGGAATAACAGAAGAATTTCACCATGCATGCGGTAGTCCGCGTAGACAGGTTATTCCAACAAAATAATAAGGAATGGAATAACATAAGAATTTCACCATGCATGCGGTAGTCCGCGTAGACAGGTTATTCCAACAGAATAATAAAGAATGGAGTAACAATCCTTACGAGTATTGAAAGAAAATAACTCTCTTCATGAATACGGAAGAAATAATACTCCTTACAAATATGGAACGAAAATAATACTCATACGAATACGAAAAATAATATCTCAACATAATGGAAATATCAATTTCATCTTTAATCAACACGAACTTATTCATCATTAATATTATAACTCATAATATTTAACAACCATATCATTCTCAGGAAAGAGGGGGCTTTCCGATAAGGATTTCTCCCTATTGGCGCACAATTAGGTAACTAAATCCCTTTCCTCGACAGAACATTCTAGACATCATCAATAATGCAAATAATAATATGAATAACTTTATCGTCTCAGTTATTGATTTAATAATATGAAATATTGTGACAATAATTGAATCAATAATATGAGAGATATTATGCAGCAATTAATGTAGCAATAATTGAATATAACTAAGTGACTTATCACATAAAAGCATTAATAATCAATACCGTGTGCTACTATGCAACCATGCGTATTACTGTACTTTTCACTACAAGAAAAAGACTTATCAGCGACCACATATCAGCGACTGCCTATGGTCGCAGATCGTAGTCGCAGATTATTTGGTCGCTGGATGGACATTAGCGACCACCAATAGCAACCGTTTTCTCAGCGACCGCATTCGTCGCTATTATGATTCATGCTGAGTTATTTGTCAGCTGTGACGTGGCACACGTGTCCACGACCGGCAATAGCGATTGCATCGATGATCCTACTGAGTTATATGCGGTATTAGCGACCGCATGCGGTCGCTGATCCTTTTTTTTAAAATATTTTTCCTGTTTTATTGATTTCCCAAAAATAACCTGCTTTGTACCTGCTTTCTATCCCAACACACAGCAGTATATATAAGCATCCATCCATTATAACTACCATATAATAAACATTCATCCATGATAACTACTATATGATAAACATCCATCGTAAACTAACACAATAGAATAGTAAACATCCATATAATATAATCATAAACCAATACAATTGTCCAAAGAATCAATCTAAAAGAGTACAAGGCTTTAAAAATCTAAAAAACAAGTCTAGCAAAGCTTTAAAAATCTAACATATATGACTCGTCGATCTAGCTCTTCATAGATCATCCAAATTAGTACCCTGTAATTAACAAAAGAATAAAACATATATGTTACATGTGTTGATACTGCTATGACTTGGGAATTAAAAGCTAAACAATATCGATATATATACCTGGTCGCCACCCTGATGTTGTGATGCTGCTACCGCCACTGCCTCCGCCAACTCATCAGGACTAAGAAAATGCAGATGCCCGCCCAGTATATGAAGAAGCTCATGATTCTGGCAGATCGCTCTCACACAATCAACAGGAGTATGATAGGCTGGATGACCTGATGGCTATGTAGACTGGGTATCAGAACTGCCTGTGCCACTGATGGTCAGGCGTCGTTTTTGTCCTTGGCCTTTAACATAGTTTTTCTTCACGACAGACGCCCTCTCCCACAAATCTTGATCAATCGACGGACGCGGGGTGCCTTCAGGATAGCGCTCGTTCATTAAGCCCTTATAAGTGTCCTGTCAGAAGATCAAATATTAAATAGTTAAAAATAAATAAAAAAATGCTAAAAAGGTCGTCACAATTTATAAACAACATATTAGTATAAAGTTAACTTATTACCGCTATATGAACAGCATCAGGCAGACCATCACGGGTGGCCACATACACATCCAACCAATTGATAGGTTGACCTTGAGACTCAGACTCCTACAGTTCATGTTCACATATTAATATGTAAGCATATGATATTTTAGCTACAAAACATGATTGTAAACATAAAAACAAATAACTAAGCCAATAAGTTTTCTATACATACGTACCCTAGCAGCAATATGTTGCAGCTGTGATATACTGCCGCCCTTGTACGTGCCTTTTGCCTTTTCGCCTTCAGATACACCTGAAGATCTGTTCGAGGCCGCAGTCTTGTGTCTCTTGACCCAACTCTCTGCTCTCCACTGGTCACACATCTCCACCTATATGGGATGTGCGCACCACCAGGGACTATGCTCATGCATATACTGCTCACCCTGTCCTGGATGGTCAATCTCAGCATTGTGCAGGGCTTTTTATCGTTCCTTGTTCGATTATCTTTAATTGGACGTTGCACTTCGCGTAGCGATGTATCTAAATAATCGATGCTCGTATGTTGTCCCATCTATACCACTTCTGCAAATAAAACAATAATAATATTAAAAATGTTATATTATATTACCATAATCTAACATTACTAAACAATATTATTTGATTAACTATGTATTATCTATCAGAGTGATAAAAAAAATATACCTGAAATTCAGCCCAAACTGCATCCTTATAGGCTAGAGGTGTGCTCGCCCATTTAATCACTAGTGTAGGCCAGTTCTGTAAGCATAATTGTGAAATGCACTTCACAATTTTACATACTTGAAAATCACTACAATATACAATAATTTACAGTCATATATATTTATAACAATGGAAATATTAAACCCTTATATATACACGATGTTTAACTTACGTGCTTTCTGGAGGAGGACGGATCTGTATAAGAATGCGATCATCCGGATTAGCCGGGGACTTTGGCACATGATTAGGGCCCCGACCCAACTCACGCTTTCGTACTGCAGGTTCAGAAGACATCTATAGATAAAAAATTTGGGATGTTAGTATGACTTATAAATGAAAGATACATAAACGTGTCAAGGATATAGAGAACATGTACATATGTAATTGTATGTAATACAATTAAAACTAAACATACATTTTATATAAAAGGACAATAATGACAATTAATTATATGAAATAGTTAACTATCTGCCCATCTGCGGGATGATTTAGTTCTCCATCTTTAGCTGGAGATTTCGCATGCCAACTCATATGTTTAGCTGTTCTTGAAGACATGTACAATCTTTTTAGCCGATGTGTTATTTGAAAATACCTTAGAATCTTAAACGGTATACTTGATTTTTTTTGTAGTCACACCCTCTTAATTAGGCCTAAACCGATTATGACTGCAAAACGTACATCTTGTCATCTGTTCATTTTCCTTATAAAATAACATGTAATCGTTGGGACATGCATCGATCTTTTGGTATCCAACACCCAACTTCTTCACCATTTTCTTACAAAAGTAATAGTTACCAGGTAAATTCTCACCGTCAGGCAACATACTCGTAATGGCCTTCAAGAGCGACTCAAAACACTAATGGCTCATGTTGTGATCAGCCTTGATGTTAAGTAATGTCGCCACTGCAGACAATGTACTGTGTTTGGTGTAACCATTCCACAATGGCTCGCTACCCTCGTCTAACAACTTAAAGAAGTCTTTGGCACCAGAATTCATAGGTTGTTCTCTGCCTTGTTCCCAATCAAAATCTGGCCTTATTACCAAGAACAGTTTTCTGACATGGTTTGACCATGCCAGATTTTGTTCATGTGATGTTGTTTGGATGACCTGATGTATTATAAATGTTACTTGACATATGGACTACAAGTTTGAACTCTTAGATCACACAAATTATGCCTAGAATCAAAGTTATAAGGATCCAAAGTAGTTACCCCGCAACTGTTCTTCATTTCTGGAAAACCCAGAAATGAAGAACAGCTCTGACATGATTTTTAAGGGCTTAGATCTCTCTGTTGTTATGTTGTTTAGCTATGAACTTGAGTTGGAATGGTAGTATTACACTTATACTACATATATGATACCATTAGCTGCCCAGAAAATAACATGAACATGAATCTAATGTTGGTCAAACTTAGCAACCTGATAACTGACTTTGAAGTTCTGGAAAAGTTCAAGAACACCTATAGCGACGGTTCTGTCGCTACAGGGCCCTTTAGTGACACTTAATTTCTGAAAATTAATTATTTTATTAAATAATTAGAAAAAAATAGTTTTTAATTATGAAAAATACAAAATAAATTCCTAAAAATTATTTTAAAGCCTTAAAATGGGTTTTTAATAATTTAGAGTATATACCATAAATATTTAATATTTTTGGAATATTAAAGGTATTTAATTTATTTATTTATAATATTAAATAAATTACTTAAAATGGTTTTAATGCTTGAAAATCATTGGAATATATATTAAGGTGTTAGAAAATATTTTAAGTTATTTCTAATGAGTTTTAATATTTTGTGATGAATTTCATTAATTAATTAATATTAATGGTAATTGATTTATTTAATGAATATATTAAATAAATTATGGAAAATTAGAATTAATGCTTTAAAAATCATATAAAAAATGATTTAAGGATTAGAAAATATTTTGAGTTATAAAATATAATTTTTGATATTTTGTCATGAAAATATTAATATTTTAATATTAAGGTCAATTATTGTATAATGAATTTAAAGGTTTAAAAATCATATAAATATGATTTTAAGGTATTAAAAATACTTTGATATATTATAAATATATTATAATATTATGTTATAATTTTCATTAATATTTAATATTAAATAAATATTAATGATAAGGGAATAATGTGGTATTTAATTTATATAAATACAATATTAGTGATTATAAAATTTTGATAAATGGTAATAATTATTTAAAAATTATTACGAGCCTTTGAAAAATACTTTGACTGATAATAAAATTATCTAAGTTAATTGTTAAGTGTTTGAACCGAGTCTTAGTAATATTAGGCTCGCGAATAGTCCGACTAGAGCCTCGTGATGTTAGAATTGTATCGGGTTCAACTCAGACTGAAATAGTTTAACTTGATACTAAGTCTTAGGTAGTTTGTGGACTGATAGGGTTATGTATTATGTGTTTAAGTTATTATATATATATATATAACAATATTATATTATGATGATATTATTCTAAATATTGGAGATCTATATTACTAATATTAGGCCTTCGGGTAAAGAGATATAAACTGTGTAGCAATAGTCGGTGATACATGCATGTTTCTAACCTTGATGTGACGCCCCCAAATCCGGGTTCTCTAACCTCATATTCGGTGCTCACGATTTATCATCATCATAAGCATTCTATAAACTATTACATAATAATAAACATACATTGTTCATTATAATAAAATTTCATAACATACTCCCAAGGTCTTCTTAACCTTAACTTAAACACACCATTCATATTACAAAAGGTTTACATAAGAAATCCCATTAGATAATAATAATTAACATTCATTCTAAACTATTCTTGGATCTTGCCCTAGCCCTTGTCCTTCCCATTGGATTCTTCAGGCTTAACTGAAATAAATGCAATGATATAGCAAGGGTAAGCAACTAATTTGCTTAGCAAGTTTATATACAAGGGAGATATATCATGACTGGAAAGAAGTTTTGCTTTCAATATTCAACAATAATATAAGGTTGTGAAGGAACATGAATTAACAATTAACAATTGAATACTTGAATAATTGAATAAGATAATGCAGAATAAATTAAAAATATTATGACTAAGATAATGCAGAATAAATTATCATTAACCTTCAACAGTGTTAAACTGATACAATATAACTGAAACAACCCGGGTCAAATCCCGAGTCCAGAACAAATCTTAAGTCAAATCCCAAGTCCGAATCGAATCAAATCCATCCAAATAAGGCCTCAAACCACTAGCCCAATAGTATCTTCTTGGGTCATCTAGCCCACCACAGGTTCCCAAAAGGTCATGACTTGAAGGTACTATTGGTAGTAACTTATTTTCTTATATGGAGACAAATTTTTCCCCTAACTTTCGATGTGGGACTGGGGTGTTATAAACTCACCCACTTAAATTTCTGATGTCCCCGTCAGAACCGATCACACACACGGCCCAAAGATCTTTGTCTCTCTAGCCATTGTGGGATAATATCGGCTGGCTTCGTGTCCCCACCTCCGGACCTCCATCTCTCCATTGTGGGATAATACCACCAGCTTTCGTGTCCCCACCTCCGGCAGCTCGATCGGATGACCCGACCCGAGCTTTCGAGAGTCTGCTTTGATACCAACTCTATAACACCCCCTTTCCAAAATAGAAAGAGAGGTTACTCAAAACACAACAAAACTAAGGAAGATCACAGGGCTCTAAACCACAAAAGAATAATCTCATAATAATTCAATGTCATAAGACAAACCATAATAAATGTCACACTATCTCAATCCACAATCTAAAATAATTATTACAACTTTAAATAAATCAATGTGTCGAAACCTAACAAAATATATCAAAACTATTGGATTAAAGGAAGCTCTTGTCACACTTGCCCTTGGTCCCCGATTACTGCTTAGGAAGAAAACACAAAGATGAGCCAAATGCCCCAGTACGGATATAGAATACAATTAATGAACCGAAATAACTAACTCAATTAAATGAAATGAGATGAAATGAACTGAAACGAAAAGAACAAAACTAACACAACGAAATAATAGGCTAAATCAAATGGCTGGGTGTTATTTCATACCGAGCTCAAAACAAATAGTAATATACCTTGCCACACAGGCAAGTCACATAATGCCACACAGAAAATCAAAATAATGCCACACATGCACTCACACATCTGGATCACAAGAATCCAGATCAAGTGCAGTAAAATCGGAAGGTGTGTTTGGCACAAACATCACCAATCCGCAGAACAGAACAGAACAGAAAACTAGGGTCGACCCATACGCCTTCCACAACACATGCGACACAATATCAACACAAATAGGCTCTAACGTGTACATGTTAAACTAAAACGAGATATCAACACAAAGTCTCCAAAAATATTAACATGTACATTACTACAAATATCAAAATAAATTTAGACATGTTGTACTAGTCTACAGAGTACAAATATGAGTTCCAACTATGAACGCCAAACGAATTTATCATAGTGAATTTGACAAGAAATAATCATGAGAGGCAATACTAATTTTCAAAACGCATAACGAAACGAATAAATTAAAAACAAAAGATTCTCGCTGAAAGAGTACGGAATCCGTACCTGGATTAAGCAATGTAATACCCAAAATATATTCCAAAAACTCGTTTGGACTCTTCCCGTTTAATCTAAATAAAATAAAATACAATTTTATTACAAACTTAACAATCTCTAACATAATGTTATTTAATTTAGATGTAATACCCGGTAAAAAAAATTAATTAATAAATAAATATTAAATAATAAAAGATTATTTTGTTTTACAAACATATTAATTGGACTTTGTCATTTATTTGGGTCAAACTAGTATTTAATTTATATGGGCTAATAAATATTAATAAGTGTGGATAGATTAATTGGTAAAATTGGGCTTTAAATTAAGTGGGTCAAATTTATAATTGTATAATTTTAAAATCCTATTAAAATTTGGAGAGTTAATAAATATATTATATTCATTACTAAAATCTATTTTAAGTGAATAATAACTAAAACCTAATCTTCCTCATATCTGATACAAACTGAGGGGAGAAGAAAAAAAACAAAAATGGCGACAGTAAGAACAAGAAGCAAAAAGGTACTGTTCTATTCCTGTTAATAAAGATTTGTTTGAAATTGATTCTTGATTGGTGTGTTAAAATATGTCTATCACACACACACACACACATATATATATATATATATATATATATATATATATATATATATACCGTGTTATCCCACACCACCCATTTTAGTAGATTCTGACTATTTGCATCATATTGTTATTTGTATGCATATTAAAAATAAAATAAAATACAGGCCTATTCCATAATACTTGAACATATGAATGGTGTATATCGCTTATCAATTTAATATAGTCTTATATTTGATCTAATTTATATGTATTATTTGTTATGGCTTTAAAGCTAGAATAGTAATCTGCATTCTTAGAACCATTAGATAATAATAATAATAATAATTTTTGGAAAAGTAATTTATAATTAGTAATTTAACTTACAGTTGGTGAATTATTATGGTTGACTTGTGGTATTTATCAGCTGTTAAGATTATTATTTTAGGGCTTGAGCCTTGCTATTAAATTCATCAGTTTTGTTATGTTTTGAGTAATCTCTCTTTCTATTTCGGAAAGGGGGTGTTACAGAGTTTATATCATAGTCGACTCTCGAAAGCTCATGTCGGGCCATCCGATAGGGTTGCCGGAGGTGGGGACATGAAGGCTGGTGGTATTATCCCACAATCGAGAGATGAAGGTCCAGAGGTGGGGACACGAAACCAACCAGTATTATCCCACAATGGCTAGGGAGGCAAAGATCTTTGGGCCGTGTGTGTGATCAGTTCTGACGGGGACGTCAGAAATTTAAGTGGGTGAGTTTGTAACACCCCAGTCCCACATTGAAATTTAGGGGAAAAATTTGTCTCCATATAAGGAAATAAGTTACTACCAATAGTACCTTTAAGTCATGACCTTTTGGGAGCCTGTGGTGAGCTAAGATGACCCAAGAAGATACTATTGGGCCAGTAGTTTGATGCCTTATTTTGATGGATTCGATTCGGACTTGGGATTTGACCCAAGATTTGTTTCGGACTCGGGATTTGACCTGGGTTGTTACAGAGTTGGTATCAGAGCTTAGGTTCTTTCTTGTAGAAAACCTATTTAGGTTTGACCTGTGAGTTATGGGTAGACTTCTGGGTTAGGTTTTTGTTACGCTTGATTTTCCGTCACCTATCATATCCGCTAATATTTGAATTTGTCTCTAATCTGCTTTGTTTATATTCGTGATCTCTTTCTTAGATGGCTCGTAGATCCGCTAGAGTTGCTGGGAGGCGAGGTAACAATACGGGAAGAGGTGAGGGTCAGCCCAATGAGCAACCTAATAATCAGATAAATGCTCAGTTGGCTACCTTGGTGAATTAGGTAGTGAATCAGGCTTTACCTCAGTTGGTGGCACAGGTTGTATAGGCAATGCAGCAGCCGCCACTAGAAATTCCTGAACAAGAGAACCCGGGAAATAATGGTCCACAGGCAAACGAAGAGGAAGTGAATGCAGATGGTATTGATCAGCAGGTGGTTCCAATGTATATGTGGTTGGAAAGGTTTCAAAAGCAGATACCACATGCATTCAGTTCAGCTCCAACTCCAATTGATGCAGAGAATTGGACTGCCCACTTAGAGAAGATTTTCGATGTGTTGGGGTGCTCGAATAATCAGAAAGTGTTGCTAGCTGCTTACAAGCTGGAAGGGGATGCGCAGAGGTGGTGGAAAGCATTGAAAACAATAAAGGGTAATGGTTATGTTGAGGCACTTAAGTGGGCGGAGTTTTGTGAGGTCTTTTATCAGCAGTATTTTCCAGCGGCTGATAAAGAGGCCTATGACAGAGAGTATGTAAGACCCCGAAATTTTTTTTAAATAAAAAGGAATTTCCTTTATTTATTATTTTGAAATAGTAAGGGTTGATTTGATTAATGTGGATAGTTAAGGGTTAAATATGCAAATATTTCAAAATAAGCAAGTGGTTATAAAATATTCATTGTTGTCGGGGAATATTCGTTTGGTCATGGAATATTCAGATGCGATTCGGGAAATATTCGTGATTTACAGTAAGCGACCCATGTGGGCCCCATAACTAAAAAGCGATTGGATGAAGAAAACGACAAATATAAGTTGTTTTTAAATAATCTGCGTAGTTATTACCAAGTAATCTTGTTGGAATACCCGTGGTTAAAACACACTAATACGCTTTGTTGAACAAGAAGCACCAGATTTGCACCAATTATTGATTCTTACGTAAGAAGGCACTACTCAATAATGGTTACGATAATTATCGCTCAATATTTTATTGAGTTAATAATTGCTGCGTTGATATTTTATATTCATTGTTGTTTCAATAATTGTCATTACACAAGATCTTTCATTATCGAAGCTAATAATTCATATTATCTGAATAATATTATTAGATAACATTATTGGCAATGTCTAGAAAGTTCTCGCTCAAGGAGAGGTTTGGTCACCTAATTGCTACGCAAAGAAGAAGAAATTCTTATTGAAAGCCCTCTTTCCTAGAACCGCCTGGTTGTCAATATTGTGATTCTCAGAATATTATTTGTGAATAATTAATTATTGATTTATATGATGAGGAAAATATTGATTTTATGTGGATATAGATGGAGAAAATTTTTAAAATGACAATTGTTGAAAATTAATATTTTATCTTTTTCTCGATAAAATAATTCATTTAAATATATTATTTTAATAATATATTAACTGGTGATATTTTTACAACGAATGTGGGATATATGAGTATACGAGGAGGAAGAGTATTTTTGTTGCAATAAATGTTTAAAACATGTTAAACATGTCGGTGGGACCCCATTTATTGATCGAAATTTGATTATAGCACAGTAAAATTGCCCGCTTTGTGGATTTCATCTATTTCGATTGGAATTTGGAAAAACTTTCTTCGCAAAAGTTGTAGAGAATTTAATTTCCTATAAAAACTCGCAAGATTCGAATTGTCTGATGAAAGGGATATTTATTATGAATTATTGAAGTTCCAAGTTCTTCAAATAATTGATTTTTGAAGTTTAAAATATTTAAAATTAGAAAAACGTTTTTCTTATTTTTTCTAGAAGGTGGCATGTGTTTGATGGCTGAAATCAGATTCTAGACATGTGTAGAAAATAATATAATTATATTATTAATTTATTAAATTTTACGCTTTGGTGTTCTAAGCAATTTCCTATAAATAGGTGCTTAGGTTAGAATTGAAAATCACACCGTAAATTGAAGTTTTCTCTCTATATTATCGAGCGTATTCTTGTGAGTATTTTGAGTATACTTTGAGTATTGCTATACTATGCAAGTCCAAGTCATAGCCTTTATATCCTGTTTCAAATTTAGAAATACTTGATCTTTCGAGGTAAGGGGATATTATTTTTTCAGAATGATATTATTTCTTCAATATCATTATAATTTGAAATATTGATCCAAGTTTTTATCAAATTTGGAACTTTTTCATGCTCTGGGTTACTATTCATGGATTACTATTCATGAGTTACTATTCACGATTTACTATTCATGAGTTACTATTCACGAGTTACTATTCACGAGTACTATTCATGAAGCGTGAAGATGTTTTTGTGGAATTTCTATCTTTTGGTGTCGAAGTTACTATTCACGATATCGGTAAGACTATTCACGATATCTGACACTATTCACGTACTACGGATTATTCAATCTAAAAATAAAATTTCTTCTTTTCGTCCAAAAAACTATTCGGATACTAACTCGATTGTATCCATGTTTTGATCATTCTTGAATTTTACACCACTATGATTATTTTTTTGAGGTATTTTTGGGCGTGATAAAACCAACTACTTAATCTTTAATCCTTAATCCTTGTCATTTTGTTTCACCGGATTCGCTTCTTAAAAATATTTTCATCATCCTCGGTCTTAAATGATGATATTATTGAATATCTTTGGCCTGTAGTGCAAAGATGAACAGGTGTTGAGATGAACATGACCGATTGATTAATATCTTTGGCCTATAGTGCAAAGATGAACAAGTGTTTAAATGAACATGACCAACTGATGAATATCTTTGGCCTGTAGTACAAAGATGAATATTTGATTTCGATGCATATTGATTGATGTTACGGGATAAAATATTGATGATGGACCGTTAAATTCATAGATTATAGTAGATTTCATTCTCTACGTAACTCTTCTATGAATTATTATTTCACGCTAATAATATTGATCCGAAACTTGTTGTCTATTGTATTCTATCGATTTTTCCTGTTGAAGACTAACGATAATTTGTTGTATATTATCTTAGTCATAATATTCTTTTGGGCTAGTTGAGCTCACCCTTTTCCTTGTTGTTCCATTTTTCTTCTCGTGAGGCGAGAATGTAGCGAGTACTAGTCGGGGTATGGAATGAAGGTTCTAGAGAGAGTTGTTTAGTAGTCCTCACCATTTTGTAAAATAATGAATCAATAATTATGATGGGGATTTATTTATGTGTGGATATTGTCTGAAGACAATATTATATTTAAACTCATTAAGATATATTGTCGTATTTCACACGACATTTGTATTATTGAAGTTGTAGTTTGCCTCTTGTACCATGTATTTGGCGACTTCGTGAATGGGTGTTGTGTATACCTATTTTGGGGGCGCCACAGCTTGGTATCGAGCTTAGGGATATGATCTCTGGCGGAGATCGGGAATAAAACTAGGAGGGAGAGACGTAAATCCTTCGCTAGTGTGTCCTACCTAAGCTTATTTGTTAGTTGGTCAAGATATAGGAATATTATGTGATATATTGATTTCCTTAATTAACCCTTATTTTATGACGATGATTTGAGAATGTCGATCGAGAATATTAACAAAGGAGTAAATGAGACCGTGGAGATGCCTGTACTCACCAACGAGGAGAAACGTGTAACAGTCGGTAATGTTCCTCATGAACAACACCACCGAAAGCGAGATGATGAACGAGGGATGTTTAGAAGCTTTTGCGCTTTATGCAAAATCGATTTAGGAGAGACTCGTGTTCAAAATACAGGAGAAATGATAGCAATTCACGGTGGTCACAAACCAAGCAGCTTCAAAGAGTTGGGACCACCAGAATTACGGGAAAGCCGGATCCGATTAAGGCGAGACGTGGGTCAAACAAATTACCAAGATATTCGATGTCTTGGGATGCACGGAGAACAGAAAGTTCCATTCGCGCTTTTATGTTCCGTGGCGCGGCATTCTTGGTGGGAATTGCATGAAGCGTACCCATCCAAATTGCACTTTCGGCATGTCATGGGAGACGCGTTTGAAGCAGCTTCAATGACAAGTACTTCCACGAAAGTATTCGGCGTATACGAAGGAAGTGGAGTTTATTAGACTAGAGCAGAATAACATGACGGTGTCCCAGTACGAGGCGAAGTTCGCGGAGTTATCCAGGTTTGCACCTCATTTGGTGGAGAATGAGGAACGTATGACGCGGATGTTTCTGAGAGGTTTGAAACCCGACATACGTCAGTATCTCATTTCTCATAAATTTTCTCTCTATTCAGATGTTGTCAACAGGGCTCAGTTGTTAGAGCGAGATAACGAGTATGTTCAACCGAGGGACCATAACCAGGATCATACCGAAGATAGCAGTCATCAGAATAACGATAACCAGCGGAGAAAGAAGAATACTGAATTAAAGCGGTAACCACTCCGGGTGGTAATCGTGGCCATGAAAATAGAAGAAGCGAGTCGGGAGGAGATTTTAAAAGAGGAGATTCAACAACGACCATGTGAAGCTACGTACCAAAGAGCAACTAGTTCTAAGGAGGAGAACGACCACCGGTCGATGTTACAAATGCGGAAAGAGGACATATCACCCAAACGCCCACAACAGTTTAAGGTATGCTATAATTGTGGAAAAGAAGGACATATCGCTCGAGATTGTACGATATCGAAACCCAGTCCAGCGGGAATGGTGACTCAAAAGGATGTCCCAGAAAAGTCAAAGTCAACGGTTCTTGGAAGAGCGTTTGTCGTGGACCAATCAAAATGCAAGGAACCCGAACGAAGTTAGCACGTTAGTTAATTATAAATTCTTGCGAAGTTTATACCTTACTAGATATCGGTTCTACCCATTCTTTTATCTCTCTTACTTGCGCTCAACGTTTAAACTTGACTACGGAGAAATTAAACTTTGACCTATCTGTGGAGACTCCATTAGGAGAAACTTTCATTACATCCGTTGTTTAAAAATCTTGCTTGATTCAGTTGGCACTATCACATTACCTAGGTAACCTTATTTCTATAGAGATATTTGTTTTGATGTGATTTTAAGGTTAACTACTCATCATGCCGAAATTGATTATTTTCGTAAGGTTGTTAGTTTTCATATTCCTAAGCAACATGTTATTCGAATTCAAGCAATCAAACCATTGTAGTCAAACATTTTCATATCAAGCCATGAAGTCATTCGTTTATTACGGATGTCAATTTTTCTAAGTCCATGTTATGGATTTGAATAAAGACACGTCAGATTTGAATAATATTCCTGTTGTTATTGATTTTTCCTGACGTATTTCCTGAAGAATTTCTTGGCTTACTCCCAAAGCTCGATATTAAATTTTGTATCGACTTTGAACCCCAGACAAAAACTCATTTCTAAAATCTCATATCGAATGGCTCTATTGAACTTCGAGAGTTAAAAATTCAACTATAGAATTTGGTACCGAGCCTTTATCTTGTGACTTCCTTTGTGGAATTCACCTAAGCCACTCTCTCTGTAGGGGACGCCATATTCGTATGCGATAGTAAATCGATAGGTGTCATTGTGACGTGCTATCCAAGATTGGGATATGAGTCACGATTGAGAGTAACCTAAGTCGATGAATCGAAATACGTAGCTTTCTAGGCTTAGTTGGTTATTATCGGAGATTCATTGAAGGATATTCTCGAATCGCTATTCCATTAACGCAAATTGACTCAGTAGAGATACAAAATTCGAATGGAGCAAGGAATGTGGGAAGAGCTTCAAGAACTCAAGAGGAGACTCATTTCAAAGACATGTTACGATCATGCCATCCCGAAAAGCGAACGTGGTAGGCGACGCGATGAGTAGAAAGATCATATCTTGCGGAACGAAAAGCGATGATGTCAAGTATACGCGACAGAGCCAACTTTAATAGAAAAAGTTAAGATTGCTCAAGCCACCGAATTCGGAGGGTGATGCGTATGAAGAAGAAAGTACAAGAAGGAGCTATTCAGAAGCGAGAATTGATGAAGAAGGAATACTTGAGTCCACTCTAGACTTTGTGTTTCCTAACGACTCGATTTGAAGTACAAGATTATGATGGAGGCACACAATCGCCATTTGCAATCCATCTCAGGGAGTACCAAAATGTATTATGATCTTCAACATACATTTTGGTGGAGCAATATGAAGAGAGAGATTGCAAAGTTTATCTCGATGTGTTTAACTTCCCAACGTGTAAAGGCGGAGCATCTTGTACCTAAGGGTCCGTTGCAACCACTTGAGATTCCTAATGGAAGTGGGAACACATTACTATGGATTTCACATACGGGTATTCCTACGGTTTCTCAAGGCATCAATGCTATTTGGGTTATTATTGATAGATTAACCAAGTCCGCTTCATTTCTTCGACACGGAGACTTATTCCCTTGAACGCCTCTTGCTAGTATGTATATGCGTGAATGAGATTGTGAGGTTGCATGGCATGCCTCAGTATCCATAGTTTCGATCGTGACCCAAGATTCACTTCAAGATTTTGGGTTAGCTTGCAAAAAGCTATGGGCACGGATTTGCGATTTAGTTCAAAGATACCATCCCCAAACCAGACGGACAATCGAGAGGACTATTCAAACTCTTGAAGATATATTAAAACTCGTGTCCTAGATTTCAAAGGAAGTTGGGATAAGTACTTGCCATTGGTGGAATTCTCATACAACAATAGTTATTAAACAAATATAGGCATGGTTCCATTCAAGCATTATATGGACAAAATGTCGCTTCTCAATATGTTGGGATGAGGTGGGTGAAGCAACATTGTTGGGACCCGAGTTAGTACGTATGACTAATGATTCGACAACGTATACAAACGCAAGACAAGATCGACAAAAGAGTTATGCGGATCTTCATTGAAAGGACGTGGAATTTAATGTAGGGGATCATGTATTGTTGCGAGTTGCTCCATGGAAGGGTGTTACAAGATTTGGGAAGAGAGGAAAGCTCAATCCACGATTTATTGGTCCATTTCAAATTCTTGACCGAGTAGGAAATGTAGCCTTTATAGACTTGCGTTACCTCAAAGTATGTCTCGTGTTCATAATGTGTTTCACATATCCGTATTTCAAATATGTGAAAGACCCGAACCACGTTATTGAGTTAGAACCGGACGAGATAGCCGAAGACTTAACGTATGAGGAGGTACCTGTCAAGATCTTGGATAGGAAGGAGCATGTCCTACGTGCAAAGGTCATACCACAAGTTAAAGTTTTGTGGAGGAATCATGCTATAGAAGAAATGACCTGGGAATTGGAAATGGAAATGAAAGCGAGGTATCCTCACCTTTTCGAAACACCAGGTACGTACGTCAATTTCGAGGACGAAATTTCATAAGGAGGGGAGGTTGTAAGACCAAAAATTTTTTTAAATAAAAAGGAATTTCCTTTATTTATTATTTTGAAATAGTAAGGGTTGATTTGATTAATGTGGATAGTTAAGGGTTAAATATGCAAATATTTCAAAATAAGCAAGTGGTTATAAAATATTCATTGTTGTCGGGGAATATTCGTTTGGTCGTGGAATATTCGTGCGGTCGGGAATATTCGTACGACGGCGCAGCCATGTGTGGGCCCATAACGGAAAGCGATTGGATGAAGAAAACGACAAATATAAGTTGTTTTTAAATAACTACAGTTAGTTTATTACAATTATCTTGTTGGAATACCGGTGGTTAAAACACACTAATACGCGTTGTTGAACAAAGAGCACACCTATTGCACCAATTATTGATTCTTACGTGAAGAAGGCACTACTCAATAATGATTACAATAATTACTGCTCAAGATTTTATTGAGTTAATAATTCTTTGCGTTGATATTTTATATTGTCATTGTTTCAATAATTGTCATTACACAAGATCTTTCATTATCGAAGCAATAATTCATATTATCTCGAATAATATTATTAGATAACATTATTGGCAATGTCTAGAAAGTTCATGTCTAAGGAGAGGTTTGGTCACCTAATTGCATGCCAAGAAGAAGAAGAAATTCTTATTGAAAGCCCCTTTCCTCAGGAACTACCTGGTTGTCAATATTGTGATTACGTAATATTATTTGTGAATAATTAATTATTGATTTATATGATGAGGAAAATATTGATTTTATGTGGATATAGATGGAGAAAATTTTTAAAATGACAATTGTTGAAAATTAATATTTTATCTTTTTTCGATAAAATAATTCATTTAAATATATTATTTTAATAATATATTAACTTGGTGATATTTTTACAACGAATGTGGGATATATGAGTATACGAGGAGGAAGAGTATTTTTGTTGCAATAAATGTTTAAAACATGTTAAACATGTCGGTGGACCCCATTTATTGACCGAAATTTGATTATAGCACAAAAATTGCCCGTTTGTGGATTTCGGTCAATTTCTGATTGGAATTTGGAAAACTTTCTTACGCAAAGTTGTAGAGAATTGAATTTCCTATAAAAACTCGCAAGATTCGAATTTTCTGATGAAAGGGCTATTTATTATGAATTATTGAAGTTCAAGTTCAAAATAATTGATTTTTAGAAGTTTAAAATATTTAAAATTAGAAAACGTTTTTCTTATTTTTCTAGAAGGTGGCATGTGTTTGATGGCTGAAATCAGATTCTAGACATATGTAGAAAATAATATAATTATATTATTAATTTATTAAATTTTACGCTTTGGTGTTCTAAGCAATTTCCTATAAATAGGTGCTTAGGTTAGAATTGAAAATCACACCGTAAATCAAGTTTTCTCTCTATATTATCGGCGTATTCTTGTGAGTATTTTGAGTATACTTTGAGTATTGCTATACTGGTGCAAGTCCAAGTCATAGCCTATATCCCAAGTGTTTTAGCTAGAAGTCTTCGATCTTTCGAGGTAAGGGATATTATTTTTTGTAATGATATTATTTCTTCAATATCATTATAATTGAAATATTGATCTGAAGTTTTATCAAATTTGGAACTTTTTCATGCTCGGGTTACTATTCATGGATTACTATTCATGAGTTACTATTCACGAAGTTACTATTCATGAGTTACTATTCACGAGTTACTATTCACGAGTACTATTCATGAAGCGTGAAGATGTTTTTTGTGGAATTTCTATCTTTTGGTGTCGAGTTACTATTCACGATATTCGGCACTATTCACGATATCTGACACTATTCACGATACTCACGATTATTCAATCAAAAATAAAATTTCTTCTTTTCGTCCAAAACATCTATTCTGGATACTAACTCTGATTGTATCCATGTTTTGATCATTCTTGAATTTTACACCACTATGATTATTTTTGAGGTATTTTTGGGCGTGGATAAAACCAAGTACGAATCCTTAATCCTTAATCCTTGTCATTTTGTTTCACTGGATTCGTTTCTTAAAAAATATTTTTCATCATCCTCAGTCTTAAATGATGATATTATTGAATATCTTTGGCCCGTAGTGCAAAGATGAATGATTTCTGAAGAATATCTTTGGCCTGTAGTGCAAAGATGAACAGGTGTTGAGATGAACATGACCGATTGATTAATATCTTTGGCACATGAGTGCAAAGATGAACAGTGTTTAAATGAACATGACCAATCGATGAATATCTTTGGCACAGTAGTGCAAAGATGAATATTTGATTTCGGATGCATATTGATTGATGTTACGAGGATAAAATATTGATGATGGATTTGTTAAATTCATAGATTATAGTAGATTTCATTCTCTCACGTAACTCTTCTATGAATTATTATTTCACGCTGCGAATATTGATCCAAAACTTGTTGTCTATTGTATTCTATCGATTTTTCCTGTTGAAGACTAACGATAATTTGTTGTATATTATCTTAGTCATAATATTCTTTATGGGCTAGTTGAGCTCACCCTTTTCCTTGTTGTTCCATTTTTCTTCTCGTGGAGGCGAGAATGTAGTGAGTACTTAGTCGGGGTATGGAATGAAGGTTCTAGAGAGAGTTGTTTAGTAGTCCTCACCATTTTGTAAAATAATGAATCAATAATTATGATGGGGATTTATTTACGTGTGGATATTGTCTAGAAGACAATATTATATTTAAACTCACAGTATATATTGTCGTATTTCACACGACATTTGTATTATTGAAGTTGTAGTTTACTTCTTGTACCATGTATTTGGCGACTCAGAATGGGTGTTGTGTATACCTATTTTGGGGGTGTCACAGAGTATCTGTCTATTCGGCAAAAAAATGATGAGTCCATCACGGATTTTATGACGAGGTTTACTAGGTTGGCTGGTTTGCGGGAATTTCTGCAGGGACTGCAGTGGAACAGGCGGAGAAGTTCAAGTGGCAGATTCATTATAGATATCGTCAGCATCTTATTAACAATAAGTTTACAGACGTGTCAGCAGTGGCCAATGCAGCAAAGAATATTGAGATGGAGCGACAGGACTTTCGGTCTTCTAAACCGGAAGGGAGTTGAAAGAGGGACAGAGATGACCAGCAGGGTCAAACTTTGGGTCAGCACGGGAAGAATCAGGGTTGTCAGTGGAACAGGAACCGTGGTGGCCAGCAGGGGCAGTGGCGTGGTCAGAATCAAAATAGGGGTTATCAGCAGATGCCTCAACAAGGGCAGAATCGTCAGCTACAGCTACCTTGGAATGGTTAGAATCGTCAGCAGAATCGTCAGCAGGGACAGAATCAGGGTCGTTATCCGGGACTAGCTGGTGGGGGTAACACAAATCTCATTCCGATAGCTCCTTGTGCTACTTGTGGGGCTAGTCATCCGGGGAGGCAGTGCCACAGACTCACAGGTGCATGCTTCTTGTGTGGACAGATGGGTCATATCCCTAGGGATTGTACCGGTCCACGCGGAAATGGTGGAGGTAGTGATAATGGTGGCAATGGAGGTCAACGTCAGGGTGGTCGAGTGTTTGCTTTGACGTATAACCAGGCGGCAGGTGCGCCAGGTACTATTTCTGGTACTCTTTTAGTTGGAAATCGTGAAGCGTCCATTTTGTTTGATACGGGTTCTACTCATTCTGTTGTTGCTCAGTCTTTAGATTCTGTGATGTCTATTTCTACCCCGATGGGGACTTCTGTCGTTATTTTTGATTTGTATCGAGGGTGTCCGATAAGTTTTGGGGATAAGATCCATAGTGTTAATCTTCCTCCGATGAGTATGCACAATTTTGATGTCATTCTTGGGATGGACTGGTTGGATAAGCACCAGGCCACTATCGATTGTCAGGCGAAGAAGGTTATATTTGGAGATGTGAAGTCTCCGGAGTTCGTGTTTCAGGGTTCACAGCCGAGTAGAGTGGTGAAGTTAATTTCAGCTTTGAAGGCTGGGAAGTTGGTGGCAAAGGGTTGTGAGGGGTATTTGGCGTTCGTGAAAGATACCTCTAAGGGTGAGTCCCGTATTAAGGATGTTCCAATTGTTCGTGATTTTTCCGATGTGTTTCTTGAGGAGTTGTCAGGGTTGCCACCGCAGCGAGAAGTGGAGTTTGCTATTGAGCTTGTTCCTGGTGCGGAGCCTATCTCTAAGGCGCCGTATCGGATGGCACCGTTGGAGTTGCAGGAGCTAAAGGAGTAGTTGCATGAGCTTTTAGATCGTGGTGTGATTCGGCCGAGTGTTTCGCCATGGGGTGCTCCGGTCTTGTTTGTAAAGAAGAAGGATGGGTCTATGAGGCTGTGTATAGATTATAGGGAGTTCAACAAGATTACCATCAGGAATCGGTATCCATTGCCGAGGATTGATGACTTGTTTGACCAACTTCAGGGGGAAAAGTATTTTTTGAAGATAGATTTGAGGTCGGGCTATCATCAGTTGAGGGTGAGGGATGAGGATATCCCTAAGACGGCTTTTTGTACTCGATATGGGCATTACGAGTTTCTGGTGATGCCATTCGGGTTGACTAATGCTCCGGCGGTGTTTATGGATTTAATGAATCGGGTGTTCAGGGAGTACTTAGACCAATTTGTCATTGTCTTTATTGATGATATTTTGGTTTACTCCAAGTCTAAGGAAGAGCATGAGGAGCATCTTCGCACAGTGTTGGGAATTTTGCAGAAAGAGAAATTGTATGCTAAATTCTCTAAATGCGAGTTCTGGTTAGAGCAGGTTGCATTTTTGGGCCACATTGTTTCTGCTGAAGGCATTAAGGTGGATCCTGCGAAGGTTAAGGCTATCACCAAATGGCCGAGACCTACTACAGTGATGGAGATTAGAAGTTTCTTGGGTTTGGCAGGGTATTATAGGCGATTTATGGAAGGATTTTCTTTGCTTGCCTTACCATTGACCTAGTTGATGAGAAAGGGGACAAAGTTTGTGTGGAATGAGGAGCGTGAGAAAAGTTTTGAGGAGTTGAAGAAATGACTTGTGTCAGCTTCTATACTTGCATTACCGTCGGGGACTAGAGGTTACCAGATTTATAGTGATGCTTCTAAGAAGGGCTTGGGGTGTGTTTTGATGCAACACGATAAGGTGATTGCTTATGCTTCTAGGCAGCTTAAACCTTACGAGGTGAATTACCCCACACATGATTTGGAGTTGGCAGAGGTGATCTTTGCCTTAAAGATTTGGAGGCATTATTTGTATGGAGAAACTTGTGATATCTTCACCGATCACAAAAGTCTTAAATACATTTTCACTCAGAAGGAGCTCAATATGAGGCAGAGGCGTTGGTTGGAGCTTCTAAAAGACTATGATGCTAGAATTCAGTATCACCCGGGAAATGCAAATGTGGTTGCAGATGCTCTTAGCAGAAAGAGTTTTGGGAGTGTAGCGAATTTTATTACACAACCCCGGCTTATTTTCAGATATGGAGCGGATCGAGTTGGAGTTGTATGTACGAGGTTCAGATGGACATTTGGCGGGTATGAGAGTGGAGCCCTCTCTTATCTCGCGGGTCATAGAAGTTCAAAAGGAAGATGGGGAGTTGTGGAGTATGGCGCAGAATCTAGAGGAGGGCAAGCATCCCGAGTTTTGTATTGATGACCATGGTGTGATTTGGTTGGGTGAACGGTTGTGTGTACCGTCGGATCCAATCATTCGAGAGGCTGTGTTGGCTGAGGCTCATAGTTCGCCATTTTCTATTCATCCTGGTTCTACAAAGATGTATAGGGATTTGAAGAAGAATTTTTAGTGAAATGGAATGAAACGAGACGTGGCTGAATATGTTGGAAAGTGTCTTACTTGTCAATAAGTGAAGATAGAACATCAACGAGCTAGTGGATTGCTGCAACAGTTAGACATTCTAGTGTAGAAGTGGAGGATATCACGATGGATTTTGTGACTGGTTTGCCAAAGACTTTCAGGAAGAATGATGCGATATTGGTGGTGGTGGACCGGTTGACCAAATCGGCACACTTTTTGGCTATCCATGATGGTTACTCGGTGGATAGATTGGCACATATCTTTCAGCAGGAGATTGTTAGACTTCATGGTACTCCGATGTCTATTGTTTCAGATCGGGACCCACGGTTCACTTCAAGGTTTTGGAAAGGGTTTCAATGAGCTTGGGGTACTTTACTCAACTTCAATACTTCTTTTCATCCATGAACCGATGGGCAATCTGAAAGGACTATTCGCACATTGGAGGACATGTTGAGGTCTTGTGCACTTGAGTGGTCGGGTAATTGGGATGACTATTTGAGCTTAGTTGAGTTTGCTTACAATAACAAATTGGCATACAAGTATTGGAATGGCCCCATTTGAGGCATTGTATGGTAGGAAATGTCTGCACCAACTTGTTGGGATGAGGTTGCTTAAAAGGGCCATAGAAGGGCTTCATGCGTTAGTCCAAATCACTACGGAGAAGGTAGTTGTGGCTAAAGAGAAATTGAAGTCGGCTCGATCACGGCAGAAGTGTTATGCTGATAAGCATAGGAGGACTTTAGAATTTGAACCTGGTGAGCACGTGTTTCTAAAAGTTTCTCCTTGGAAGGGCATTCGTCGATTTGGGTTAAAAGGGAAGCTTAGTCCACGTTATATCGGTCCATTTGAGATTTTGGAAAGGGTTGGTGAAGTTGCGTATCGGTTAGCTTTGCCTCCGCAGCTAGCTCATGTGCACAATGTGTTTTATGTGTCGGTGTTGAGGAGTTATCATTATCATCCGTTGCACGTGGTGCAATATCCATTCGATAAGATTCGGGAGGATCTTACTTGTGAGGAACAAGCCGAGGAAATTTTGGACCGTCAAGAGCGAATTATGAGGAGGAAGACTATTCCGTTTGTTAAAGTTTTATGGAGAAATCATTTGGAGCGAGAGGCTACTTGGGAGCCTGAGGAGTCTATTCGAGCGGAATATCCGTATCTTTTTGATAATTAGGTACGTTTTATTCTTTTGATTCCGGGGACGGAATTCTTTTAAGGGGTAGGTGATGTAATACACGGTAAAAAAAATAATTAATAAATAAATATTAAATAATAAAAGATTATTTTGTTTTATAAACATATTAATTGGACTTTGTCATTTATTTGAGTCAAACTAGTATTTAATTTATATGGGCTAATAAATATTAATAAGTGTGGATAGATTAATTGGTAAAATTTGGCTTTAAATTAAGTGGGTCAAATTCCGTACTCTTTCAGCGAGACTCTTTTGTTTTTAATTTGTTCGTTTCGTTATTCGTTTCGAAATTTAGTATTGCATCTCATAATTATTTCTTGTTAATTTATTTTGATAATTCGTTTTGGTGTTCATAGTTGGAACTCATATTTGTACTCTTTAGACAAGTACAACATGTCTAAAATTATTTTGATAGTTCCGTCTTGGTATTGATACTTAGAACTCGTGTTTGTACTCTGGATCTAGTGAATCATCTTTTTTATTTATTTTGATTCTCGTAGGAAGTACATGTTAATATTTTTGGAGACTTGTGTTGATGATTTGTTTGATTTAACATGTACACGTTAGAATCCCTTTGTGTTGATATTGTGTCGCATGTGTTGTGACATTATATTTTGTTAGAATACCGTAGGGTATACGAGAGCTATAACCACCGTGGGGTACCACGCATATGTCCTCTCGCACCGAGGCATGACACCTTCCGTGGCGGTGTGATCAGTCCACGGCGTCTCTGTTTTGTGCTCCGGTGGGAGTTGGCCATTTGGTGTTTTGTTGTGGGAGGCGTATGGGTCGACCCTAGTTTTCTGTTCTATTCTGTTCTGCGGAGTGGTGATGTTTTTGCCAAACACGCCTTCCTATTTTACATGCATTGGATTCACGGTCCAATGTGTGTAACTTGCCTGTGTGGCATTATTTGACTTGCCTATGTGGCATTATTTGACTTGCCTGTGTGGCAAGGTATATTTCTATTTTATTCTGAGCTCGGTATGAAATAACACCCAGCCATTTGATTTAGCCTATTATTTCGTTGTGTTAGATTTGTTCGTTTTGTTTCAGTTTATTTCGTCTTTTTTCATTTAATTGAGTTAGCTATTTTGGTTCATTATTTGTATTCTATATCCGTACTGGGCATTTGGCTCATGTTGTGTTTTTCTTCCAGCAGGTAATCAGGGGAATCAAGGGCAAGTGTGATGAGAGCTCCATTCATTCAAATCATTTATAAATATTCTGTTTAGACTTGATGTGTCAGTTTACTTAGATTGTAATAATTATTTAGATTGTGGTTTAAGACAGTTTGAGATTTATTATGGTTGACTTGTGGTATTTATCAGTTATTAAGGCTATTCTTTTGTGGCTTTAAGACTTGATATTAAATTCATCAGTTTTGTTATGCTTTGAGTAACCTCTCTTTCTATTTCCGAAAGTCGGTGTTACAGAGTTGGTATCAAAGCCGACTCTCGAAAGCTCGTGTCGGGCCATCCGATCGGGTTGCCGGAGGTGGGGACACGAAGGCTGGTGGTATTATCCCACAATGGAGAGATGAAGGTCCAGAGGTGGGGACACGAAACCAGCCGGTATTATCCCACAATGGCTAGGGAGGCAAAGATCTTTGGGCCGTGTGTGTGATCAGTTCTGACGGGGACGTCAGAAATTTAAATGGGGGAGTTTGTAACACCCCAGTCCCACATCGAAAGTTAGGGGAAAAATTTGTCTCCATATAAGGAAATAAGTTACTACCAATAGTACCTTCAAGTCATGACCTTTTGGGAGCTTGTAGTGGGCTAAGATGACCCAAGAAGATACTATTGGGCCAGTAGTTTGAGGCCTTATTTTGATGGATTCGATTCGGACTTGGGATTTGACCCAAGATTTATTTCGGACTCGGGATTTGACCCGGGTTGTTACAGTTAATACGGTAGTGTGTATATATATAAATTATACTATTTGTTTTATATTAACTCACTTATGTTATTATAAATTAAATTTAAAATTGTGTATACTAATTAATTATTCTAATGATAAAATTATAAATTTACTTGATAATAAATTAAATAACATTATGTTAGAGATTGTTAAGTTTGTAATAAAATTGTATTTTATTTTATTTAGATTAAACGGGAAGAGTCCAAATGAGTTTTTGGAATATATTTTGGGTATTACATTGCTTAATCCAGGTACGGATTCCGTACTCTTTCAGCGAGACTCTTTTGTTTTTAATTTATTCGTTTCGTTATGCGTTTTGAAAATTAGTATTGCCTCTCATGATTATTTCTTGTCAAATTCACTGTGATAAATTCGTTTGGCGTTCATAGTTGGAACTCATATTTGTACTCTGTAGACTAGTACAACATGTCTAAATTTATTTTGATATTTGTAGTAATGTACATGTTAATATTTTTGGAGACTTTGTGTTGATATCTCGTTTTAGTTTAACATGTACACGTTAGAACCCATTTGTGTTGATATTGTGTCGCATGTGTTGTGACATGATATTTTTGTTAGAATACCGTAGGGTATACTTGAGCTATAACCACCTATGTGACATGATGTCCTCTTGGCGCCGGGGCATGACACCTTCCGTGGCGGTGTGATCAGTCCACGGCGTCTCCGTTTTGTGCTCCAGTGGGAGTTGGCCATTTGGTGTTTTGTTGTGGGAGACGTATGGGTCGACCCTAGTTTTCTATTTTGTTCTGTTATGCGGATTGGTGATGTTTGTACCAAACACACCTTCCGATTTTGCACGCATCTGGATTGCGCAGTCCGATGTGTGAGTGTCTGTGTGACATTATTTTGATTACCTATGTGGCATTATGTGACTTGCCTGTGTGGCAAGGTATATTACTATTTGTTTTGAGCTCGGTATGAAATAACACCCAACCATTTGATTCAGCCTATTATTTTGTTGTGTTAGTTTTGTTCGTTTCGTTTCAGTTCATTTCATCTCATTTCATTTAATTGAGTTAGTTATTTCGGTTCATTAATTGTATTCTATATCCGTACTGGGCATTTGGCTCATGCTGTGTTTTTCTTCCGGCAGGTAATCAGGGGGACCAAGGGCAAGTGTGACGAGAGCTTCCTTTAATTCAATAGTTTTGATATATTTTGTTAGGTTTCGACATATTGATTTATTTAAAGTTGTAATAATTATTTTAGATTGTGGATTGAGCCATTGTGGCATTTATTATGATTTGTCTTATGACATTGAATTATTATGAGATTATTTTTTTGTGGTTTAGAGCCCTGTGATCTTCCTTAGTTTTGTTGTGTTTTGAGTAACCTCTCTTTCTATTTTGGAAAGGGGGTGTTACAGAACTGTAACAACCCGGGTCAAATCCCGAGTCCGGAACAAATCTTGGGTCAAATCCCAAGTCCGAATCGAATCCATCAAAATAAGGCCTCAAACTACTGGCCCAATAGTATCTTCTTGGGTCATCTTAGCCCACCACAGGCTCCCAAAAGGTCATGACTTGAAGGTACTATTGGTAGTAACTTATTTCCATATATGGAGACAAATTTTTCCCCTAACTTTCGATGTGGGACTGGGGTGTTACAATAACGAACATCAAGTTTAACTGCAGCAGAACAAGCAATCCATTAGAAGAGTCAAGTAGAGAATAAAATCTACTATCTTCTATGATTTAAAAGGTTTTTCATCACTTTTATCGCTGAGACTCAGCTCAATAAATAATCCACATCATTAAATCATCCCTGCACTACAGGCCAAGGATATTCTTTAGTATCACGACCACGAATTATCCATGCACTACGGGCCAAAGATAATCGTGTTTTCATCAACGGTCCTGATCATGCCATAAAAGAATTCATCTTTGCACCCTTGGCCGAAGATAATCCATAGCCATAATCATACAAAAAATTGTCCATCAATGCACTGCAGGCCAATGAGGACTTTTTCCTCATCATTTGTAACATTACGGTCATGATTATACCGAATAATCCCTGGTCATAATCATACCAAGTCCATCTATGCACTACAGGCCACAGATAACTTTCAACATACTATAAACATGAGGATGATAACAATGACATAATAATTCAATAAAATAAGTTCAAGAATTAATTTATCCAGGAACTAATAACGTCCAAATTGTCAACATGATATTCTTTTTAGAGTAAAATTCAAGAATGCTCAGAAGAATATTTCCATGAAAAGATACTGGATAAAGGGCAAATATCAAGGATATTACACTAATTTCATGGAGTATAGAAGTCAAAACATTAACCAGCTGAGTATAATAGAATATATGAAACTGCAAATGGATTTTTTCCCGCCATGCGGTAATCCACGTAGACAGATCATTTCCACAATTTAATAAGGAATGAATACGAAGGATCATTCGCCATGCATGTGATAATCCACATAGACAGGTTATTCCAACAGAATAATAAAGAATGGAATAACATAATGATTCACCATGCGTGCGATAGACTGCACAGACGTGTTATTCCCAATAGAATAATAAATAATGGAACCAGTCCCATGTAAACGCATGCATGTGATATATTCAAGCGGATAATAAATAATGGAATCAAGTCCCAAGATAAACGCATGCATGCACAAGATATTCTCGCGAGTAATAATAAATAATGGAATAACAACAGAAATCACCACGCATGCGATAGACCGCACCACAGCATGTGTTATTCCAATGTAATAATAAATAATGGAACTGTGTTCTACAGAACGCACGCAGATGATGATATTCAACGTAATAATAAAGAACGGAATATTAGAAGAATTTCACCATGTATGTGGTACTTCACATAATAGGTTATTCCAACATAATAATAAAGAATGTAATAACAGAAGAATTTCACCAAGTATAGGGTATTCCGCGTATACAGGTTATTCCAATAGAATAATAAAGAATGGAATAACAGAAGTTCTCTTCATGAATAAGAAAGAAAGAATACCCCTTACGAGTACAACAAATAATATTCCCTACCTTAGAAAGAAGAGTACTGGATATAAAAGTAGTGAAGTAGCAGAACACTTTTCTTCTTTCTCTCTATAGTTTCTCTCTCTAGAGTTTCAGTGAATTCGTAAGAAATAATGAATGAATGAGCTTCTATTTATAGAAAAATGGACTGCATAGTAACTAACTGATGAACGGTCTAGATTGATTTACTTTAATCTAACGGTCCATATTTAAAGGAAAATCTTTTAAATAAAATATAATATATTCTATTTATAATCTAATAAAATAAATAACTTTATAAAAATTTTACTATGCAAACACTATACGTGCACTATGCAAATACTATGCATAATAAAATATAATATATTCTAATTATTGTCTATTAAAACAAATAACTTTATAAAAGTATTTTATTTTATATAAAAAGATTTTACTATGCAAAACACTATGCAAACACTATGCAACACTATGCATAATAAAATATAATATATTCTATTTATAGAATAACTTTATAAAAGTATTATGTTTATATAAAAATATTTTACTATGAAAAATACTATGCATAATAGAATATAATATATTTTATTTATAGAATAACTTTATAAAAGTATTCTGTTTTATTACATTAATAATACAAATAAAACAAATATGAGTGACTTATCACGTAAGCATCAATAATCAATACCGTGTGGTACTATGCAACCACGCCAGACATCATACTTTTAACAATTTAGTGTTTCAAATAGCTTAACGGTAAAACTTCCACCGTTATTTTCATAAAATATTTTTGTCGTTTTCTTAATCCGAAAATAATTCTGTTGCGGGGTCCACCAATGATTGTACCATCATACGGATATTCCCCGACAAGAAAAATATTCCTCGACCAATCGAATATTATACAACAACTTGCATACTTTTCAAAATTTATAAATACTACCCACAACTATAACATTATCTCAAATCCACACCATAATATTCAAAAAAGATATTTTGAGAAAATTAAATCTTTATTCATAAAATCTAGAGTCTCACAATCTCCCATCCTTATGAAATTTTGCCCTCGAAATTTACGTACGTACCTGGTATGTCGAAGAGGTGAGGATACCTTGACTTCACTTCAAATTCTAACTCTTGAGGTATAACCTTTGAGTGTCGAATATAATCCTTCTTATCCAAGATTTTAACACGTATCTCTTTATACGTTAAATCATCCGCTATCTCGTCCGGTTCTAAATTAATAATATGGTTCGGGTCGTCCCCATATTTACGTAACGTCGATACGTTATGAACACGCGACATACTTGGCGATAAAATGAGTATATAGGCCACAGTTCCTATTCGATCAAGGATTTCAAATGGGCCAATAAAATCGAGTGTTGAGATTTCCTCTCTTCATCGATTCTTGCTTCTAGAATAACGCTTTCTTGAACCTTCTTCTTCACATTCCTCAGCTCTGAGTATGTAGCTTGCACGACTTTAACTTTATCGATTAAAGTCGATTCTACTCGTATATTTGATATCACCACGTGGGTCCTTAGAGTCTTTAACTCTATCTTCATCATTTGTAAGTTATACGAAATAGGTTTTTGTGTTAACAACATCGCACTCATAAACGCATACGATCTTTTACTCAACGCATCAACTACCACGTTCGTTTTTCCTACGATGGTATTGAATTGTGCGATCGTAATCTTCAACAGCTCGAGTCAACGTCTTTGGCACATTACACGTTCGTTTTAGGTGAAGAAAATATTTGAGGGTTTTAGAAATGGGTTTTGTACTGGGGTCAATACAAAATTCGATTTCACGCTCTAGGGTAGGCTAAGAAGTCTTCAAGAATACGTCAGGAAATTTATTAACAATAGAAATATCATTCAAAACTGTGACTCTCATCCAAGACTTGGATAGCACGTCACATTGATACCTGTCAACTTATCACCGTCATTCACGATGTTGCCTACAGAAAGTCTGGCTTCGGTGCATTCCACACAAGAAAGTCTACAACAAAAGGATCGGGGCTCTTTATTTATGGCTTGATATGACAATGATTGACTTTAGTGGTTTGGTTACTTTGAATTCGCATAACAGGTTGGTTAGGAGTATGAAAGCTAACAACCTTACGAAAAGCATGATGGGTAGTTAACTAATCGATTCCTAAAATCGCATTAAAGGAAAATATTTTCAAAGAGATAAGATTGGCACGTAACGTGAAAGTGTCAATTTGAATTAAACAAGGTTTATAAATATTGGAGGTAACGAAGGTTTCTACTATCGAAGTTTCAGCCAATAAGTCAAAGTCTAATTTCTCCGAAGTTAAATTTAAACGTTGAGCACAAGTAAGAGATATAAAAGAATGGGTAGAACCGGTATCTAATAAGATATAGACTTCGCAAGAATTTATAATTAACTAACCCGTGATAACTTCATTCGTGTTTCTCGTCACAAAAAAATGCTCTCTTTTAAACAATCGATTTTGACTTGTTTGGGACATTCTTTGGCGTCACCATCCCAGCTAGACTTGACTTTGATATGGAGTACATTCCACCCTTAATTGCTTCGTCACATTCCTGATCCATGATTTGAATCATTACTCCCCGATCCATATTGAATTGGGGTTGACCGCTCTGTACAGGGTAATTCCGAATTCGATGTTGGATTCTCCCAATTGTTGTCCAAAAAGAAAAATTCATTTCATCTATTTTGACTTTATTGGATCGGACGTCTTTTTCGACAATATCAACGCGTCGTGTGGCTTTTACCCACGCATCATCTATTATCCTTCGTTCAGTTATTTCTGCTTTCATCAGAACTTTGATCATAGCATTCTCAGATTCCTGCTCTAATATCTTATACTCTGCCAAAGAGTTCTTCTGTTCAAGCATCGCACTTCGGGTAACACAATTTTGAATGGTTGCATCTCTTTTCTCCACGACCGCCTGCTGTTCTTCAGCCTGCTCTTCTAACTAATGGATACGATTTTGTAATGCTAAATTTTGATCATAAAATTCTTCTAACCAATTCTCCTCAGGTTCCTCTTCTTCCTATTCTTCCTCACTCTCAGTTGCTACCTCTGCAACTAGTTCAGGTGCAACTATTAGTTCTTCACTCACAACGTAGATATCTCTAATTTCTCCTTTGTTCGACATCACATTAACCTGGTTAGTGATTAAAGGTGTCTCAACGGTCTCATTCACTCCATTATGAACATTTTCAGCTGCCATTTACAAATACTACCACAAAACAAAGGTTAATTGACATGTAACATATTATCCATATACTCTGACCGACCAATTAAATATCAAATAAACTTAGGTTGGTCATACTAGCGAAGGAATTTCCAGTCTCTCCCCTCCTAGTTCTTGTCTCACATCTCAGCTAGGGATCATATCCCTAAGCTTTGATACCAATTGTGACGCCCCCAAAATTAAGTATACATCACCCATCTTGAGTCGCCAGATACATGGTACAGAATTCAAATACAACTTAATAATACAACCGTGTAAATATACAATACGACAAAACATAAACCGTGAGTTTGAATACAAATATTGCCTACTAGAGAGTATACAAACTCAAAAGGAGTCCTCATTACAATTATTATCACACTATTTCACGTAATAGTGAGGACTACTAATGCACCATCTAGGACCATCACTGCTCCCCGACTAGTCCCAACCCACGCTCTCATTTCCCGAATAGAAACGAAAAGAAAGGGTGGGCCCAACTAGCCTAGTAAGAAATATTATGACTAAGATAATGCAGAATAAATTATCATTAGCCTTCAACAGTGTTAAATTGACACAATATAACAAACATCAAGTTTAACTGCAGCGGAACAAGCAATCCATTAGAAGAGTCAAGTAGAGAATAAAATCTACTATCTTCTATGATTTAAAAGGTTTTTCATCACTTTTATCGCTGAGACTCAGCTTAATAAATAATCCACATCATTAAATCATCCCTGCACTACAGGCCAAGGATATTCTTTAGTATCACAACCACGAATTATCCATGCACTACGGGCCAAAGATAATCGTGTTTTCATCAACGATCCTGATCATGCCATAAAACAATTCATCTTTGCACCCTTGGCCGAAGATAATCCATAGCCATAATCATACCAAAAACTGTCCATCAATGCATTGCGGGCCAATGAGGACTTTTTCCGCATCATTTGTAACATTACGGTCATGATTATACCGAATAATCCCTGGTCATAATCATACCAAGTCCATCTATGCACTACAGGCCACAGATGACTTTCAACATAATATAAACATGAGGATGATAACAATGACATAATAATTCAATAAAATAAGTTCAATAATTAATTTATCCAGGAACTAATAACTTCCAAATTGTCAACATGATACTACTTTGTAGAGTACATGTGACGCCCCCAAAATTAGGTATACATCACCTATCTTGGGTTGCCACTTACATGGTACAGAATTTAAATACAACTTACTAACATAACTGTCGTGTACAATACGACATAAATCGTGAGTTTAAATACAAATATCGCTTCACTAGATATTATACAAACTCAAAAAGGAGTCCTCATTACAATTATTATCTCACTATTTCACGTAATAGTGAGGACTACTAATGTTATCTTCGGGACCATCACTGCTTCCCCACTCGTCCCAGCCTATATTCTCATTTCAAGAAGAATAAAGGTGAAAGAAAGGGTGAGCTCAACTAGCCCAAGAAGAAATATTATGACTAAGATAATGCGTAATAAATTATCAATAGTCTTCAACAATGTTAAACCGATAAAATACAATAGACAACCAGTTTAACTACTGATGAATATCAATCCATTAAAAGAGTCAAGTAGAAAATAAAGTCTACTATCTTTTAGGTTTTAAAAGGTTTTTCATCATCTTGTTATAGCTGAGACTCGACTTTAATAAATATTCCACATCATCGAATCACCCTCCGCACTACTGACCAGGATATTCTTTAGTATCACGACCATAATTATTCATTACACTACGGGCCAAGAATATTTGTGTATTCATTAATGGTCATGATCATGCCAACAATCGTCCATCAATGCACTACTACCATTTGAGGATTTTTACCACATCATTTGTAACATTACTTAAGCATGATTACAATCGAATAGTCTCTCGGTCATAATCATACCAAGTCCATCTATGCACTCTACAATACACGATGACTTTAAAAAATATAAACATGAGTATGATGACAATGATATAAGAATTCAAAAAACAAGTTCAAGAATTATTTTATCCAGAATTATTAACGTCCAAATTATCAACATGATCTTTGTTTTGTAGAGTAAAATTCAAGAATGATCGTAAGAATATTTTCATGAAAAGATATCGGATGAAACGCAAATATCAAGGATATTCCACTAATTTCATGGAGTATAGTAGTCAAAGTTTTAACCAACCGGGTATAATAAAGAATGGAATAACAAAACAAATCACCATGCATGCGATAGACCGCATGCATAAAGTTATTCCAATGTAATAATAAAGAAGCGGAACCAGTCGTGAAATTCACACCGGCGGGATGATGTTCCAATGTATAATAAAGATGGAACTGCATCCGGTGTAAAACACACGATAGGATATTCCAACGTAATAATAAAGATTTTAACCAGTCCTGTAAAACACACGCATGTGATGTTCCAACGAGAATAATAAAGATGTAACCCAGTCCGGTGTAAAACACACGCATGCGGGATGTTCAACAAAATAATAATAATAAAGATTTTACCCGAGTCCTGTAAAACACACGAGCATGTGATGTTCCAATGAGAATAATAGAAGAATGTCACCAAGTATAGGGTAAACCACTTATACAAAGTTATTCCAATGAATAATAAGCAATGGAATAACAACAGTTCTCTTCATGAATAAGAAAGAATAACACCCCTTACATTTGGTAGGAGATTGAATACTACAAACGATTAGTAGTAACAAAATATTCTTCTTCTTTCTCTCTTATTCTCTATACTTTCTCTCTCTAGCTTGAATGAATTCGTGAAAAATAATGAAGCCCTAGGCCTCTATTTATAGAAGATTTCTAGCTTAGCACCTTGCCATGTGAAAAGGCAAGTGGCTTGCGACTAATGATGTGAAAAGAAAAGTGGTTTGGCGCTTTGTAATGTGAAACGACAAGTGGTTCGGCCTTTTGTAATGTGAAACGACAAGTGGTTCGACGTCTGGTAAAGGTAATTACTATTAACGAAGGTAAATACTATTGACGAAGGTAAATACTATTCATAAGGGTAATTACTATTGACGAAGGTAAATACTATTCACAAGGGTAATTACTATTGACGAAGGTAATTACTATTGACGAAGAGACTCTTAAATGATGACATATGAGCCCCCCATAAAATAATCAAACTTACCACAAATCATTTTTTTTCATCAACACATATTTAATCTTTCAACAATTATTAATCATTTATAACTTGTCGCCTCAATTATTGATTTAATACTATAACATATTATACGAGATGATCTTGTGACAATAATTGAATCAATAATATAAGAGATATGATGCGAAATTATCAGAGCAATAATTGAGCATAGTGAAAGTGACTTCTCACGTAAGCATCAATAATCAATACTGTGCTACTTTTGCAACTACTGGCATATAAGCTGTATTTTTTACCAATGGTAGTTCAACAGCTTTAACGGTAACACCTCATAGATTATTTTTATAAAATGTTTTTGTCATTTTCTCAATCCGACAATAATTACATTGTGGGGGTCCACCAATGATTGAGCCATTGTACGAATATTCCCTAACAAAAAGAATATTCCCCACCAAAATGAATATTTTATAACAACTTGCATACTTTGCAAAATTTATAAATATTACCCACAACTATAACATTATATCAAATTTATTCCATAATATTCAAAAATAATATTTATAGAAAAAATTCATCTTTATTTATAAAAGTCGGGTCTTACAACCTCCCTTCTTATGAAATTTCACCCTCGAAATTAGAATGGTACGACTGTATGTCGAAGAGGTAAGGATACCTTGATTTCATTTCGATTCTAACTCCCAAGTCATTTCCTCAACATCGTGGTTCCTCCACAAAACTTTGACTTGAGGTATAACCTTAGAGCGTAGAATATGTTCCTTCTTATCCAAAATTTGAACAGAACCTCTTCATACGTCAAATCTTCCGCTATTTCGTCCTGGTTCTAACTCAATAATATGGTTCGGGTCTTTCACATATTTACGTAACATAGATATGTGAAAACGTTATGAACACGAGACATATTTGGCGGTAAAAGTGAGTCTATAGGCCACGCCCTACTCGATCGAGGATTAAAATGGACCGATGAATCGAGGATTAAGTTTTCCTCTCTTTCCAAATCTTGTAACTCCTTTCCATGGAGCAACTCTTAACAACACATGATCTCCTATATTGAATTCCACGTCCTTTCGATGAAGATCAGTATAACTCTTTTGTCGATTTTGTGAGGTTTTTATACATTGTCGGATCGTTTGAATCTTTTCCGTAGTCATACGTACCAACTCCGGTCCCAACAACGTTGCTTCACCCACCTCATCCCAAAGATACCGAGAACGACACTTTCTTCCATACAATGCTTGAATGGAGCCATGCCAATACTTGCTTGATAACCGTTGTTGTAGGAAAACTCCACCAATGGTAAGAACTTGTCCCAACTTCCTTGAAATCAAGTACACAGAGTCTTAATAGATCTTCAAGAGTTTGAATAGTCCTCTCTCGTCGTCTGGTCAATCTCGAGGATGATATCCGAAAGCTAAATTGTAAGTCTGTGCCCATAGCTTTTTGCAAACTAACCCAAAATCGTGAGGTGAATCTTGGGTCTCGATCGAAAACTATGGATACCAAAGATACCATGCACCTTACAATCTCGTTTATATACATACTGAGCAAGACGTTCAAGTGTATAAATTTCTCGTGTCGGTAAGAAATGAGCGGAGACTTGGTCAATCTATCAACAATGACCCAAATCACATCAATGCCTTGAGAAACCTTAGGAAGACCGGTAACGAAATCCATGGTAATGTGCTCCCACTTCCATTCTGGAATTTCAAGTGGTTGCAATGGACCTTTTGTGTAACAACCCCAAAATAGGTCCATTCCATCCAACCTATTCTGAGTCGTTAAATACATGGTACAGAAAAACAACTACAACTTTATTACAACAATTGTCGTGCAAAAATACAACAACACCTATCTTTGAGTTTGGATACAAATATATACCAACCGTAGCATGTCACAATGACACCTTACATAAAGGTATAATCAAAAACCTGCTTTAGAAATTAGAATCTTTGGGAAGTGCTCAAGGAACCTTCGTATATGGGAGGCCATGCTTTTAGGTTATGGTAGATATCATATGGCCACAGAATTATCCTTGGTTGACCCAATAGACCCCTAAGAAAAACAAGAAGATTACTATCATATTCTTCCCAATGGCGAGTCTTCTCTTGACATATCATTATCTCCACTGTCTCTAATTTAGTATTATACTCCAAACAAACACCAAGATTATATAGGTAGTGCTTGTAAATATACTCAGCAAGTGGATGAGCACAACCATGTCTTATGATAACACGAGGTTGTATGTCATTAGACATCTTGTATGATAGTGACAAAACACCTTCCAAGTTAAATTCACCTCACCCTCAACATCTATAGACCACCACTCTATTCCTCGCTATCCCCGCTCGACCCAAATTCTACACTTTTATTACACAAAGGAATTGTGAAACAAAAGGGTGAGCACAACTAGCTCGATAAAGAATATTATGACTAAAGATAAATAAATTATCAATAGTCTTCATCAGTAATAAATCAGAGATTTAGAACATATGGTAGATGATAAAACTTTTCAACCATAGTTGCAGCGGAATGAGCAATCCATTAGAAGAGTCAAATAGACTATAAAGTCTATTGTCTTCTCCATGTTAAAATCCACCAACAATGTTTTATCCTCAGTAACATCAATCAACAATTCTTGTCCACAATCACGTGTATAACTCATAATCGTAATTGTAGTTCTAAATTCCTTTCCTCATCCAAGACAAAGATAATTTTCATCACTTGTCTTTACCTGAAACATCAAAGATCATGGTTATACCAAATCACGCCTCGCTCATAATCATACTAATAAATTCATCTTTGCACCACGAGCCAAAGATATTCATCAACAGTTAATCTTTACACTACAGGCTAAAGATATTCAACAACGGGTCATCTTTGCATTACAAGCCAAAGATATTCATCAATAATTCATCTTTGCACTGCAGGTTAAAGATATTCAACAACGGGTCATCTTTGCATTACAAGCCAAAGATATTCATCAATAATTCATCTTTGCACTACCGGCTAAAGATATTCAACAACAGATCATGTTCATTTAAACACCTGTTCATCTTTGCACTACAGGCCAAAGATATGTTAGGTTTGTAATATTCATGAAGCAATCAAATTACATAAAAAATGCGGAAGCGTGTAAAATCAGAGTTTAAAAATTTTACAAACCATATACCCGGATCATCCTTTATGCATAATTATTAATTAAACGAAAAGATAAAGAATAAAATCATACCCTTGAAGATCGAGCTTCCTCAGGTACAAGTTCACCTCCAAATCCTTTCGCGTTCAATCTTGAATCCACCGGGTTTGGTTCCTTCCTTTGATCAACGTTAGCCACCCAAATGTTTGGCCTCTAGAGGTGATCCACCAAGGAAGAAGAAAATTCAAGAAGATGGGTATTTGGCTCAAACCCTAGTTTTCTATCTCTATAGAAAGGGCATACTCCCAACAACTTGGAATTATTACGTATTTGTTAAAATCAACAACCCATACTCACCCATAATAAGACTCCTCTTATTTATTGATGTGGGCAACCCTCCTTAACAATTAAGGAATTGGGTTTTAATTAATTAATTCTTTTAATTAATTAAGCTCCCTAATCTTATTAGGGATAATTAATTAAACTCCTTTAATTAATTTTCCTTCCTAATCCAATTAGGAATAAATGAGAGTACTTATATTAAATTAATTCCTAAACTCTTTTAGAAATTAAAATAATAATAATTGTAATAATATTAATAAGACTCTCTTATTAATTTATATTTAATATTTCTAAAATATTAAATAATAAATATTAAGCTATTTAATTTATTCTATCACCATAGATTAAATTAAATATACTTAACTATATTATTACGATTATGCCATTAACTTCTTAAATAATTATTCTTCCTTTTATGGTGTGACCCTTTAGGTTCTCCATATTAAACCTGCCATTGTGAATAAATCAATTAGAACAATTCTAATCTTATTTAAATAAATAAATTAATCAATTAATTTATTTAAATAAATAATATTTATTCTACATAGGGATAAGCCTCCCTAATGCAATCAACGACTTTCCAGATAATATAGATTTCAACATTAATCATTAAAGAACCTTTGAGTAAATAGTTACCGTATAATTCAATCCTTCCACCATACTGATGTCCCAATTAAATATAAGACATGGAATTCTTCACAAGTCTTATTTTATTTAATTATATGTATTTCGACTCTTAAATGCACAACTCCAAATAATGCAAATTAGAAACTCCTTTCTAATTTCATTACGCCTTAACCAAGGACTCTTTGGGTTGTCATTTATCGAATCACATAGGACATTTCTCTTCTTTTATTAGAAGTAGTAGATTCTTTATTGATCATACATTATCTCCATGTACAACTTATTATACCCAAGCATACCCTTTGATATACCCTAAGGGTCTTAAGGAATAAGTCAAAGTATAACTCATCATACACAAGATACTATGATGATCTCAAGTCCAAGGATTACTTGTACTACTATCACTACAGGAATTCCTATTGACAGCAAATAAAACTCCATTAGGTATTCCTTAGCAAGCCGCGCTCAAATTGAACTTATTCTCTAATAAGCACCTACATACTTGCTTTAGTGTCTCCACAAAATGATCATGAGATCAATCATCCTCATCCAATGAGCAAGCAACGTATGTACCAATCTATCCGGATTCACTAATCCCCAATTTAGTAATCCAACGATTGGGAACTATTTTAGTTTTAAGCTTTCTAAGAATTTAGATCTCATTAGAATGATCATCATCATTATTCTAAAAGCATTGCTTAAAACTATGGGTTTATCACATATTATAAAACAAAGATCATGTAGATAATTAAAAGCCTTTAATAAATTAATACTTTTTATTAATAAATGAATAAGATTGTTACAAAGTATATGCTTTATCATCAAACATGATTGGCTTGTGTGCATACTACTTTCAATCTCCCACTTGCACTAAAGCCAATCGTCATGGTATCTTATACTCTTCTTCTCTAAGTGACGATTATCCTGGCATTGTTGGATAAGCTTTAGTTAATGGATATGTAATGTTGTTCATGAGAGTCCACTATCTCTATAGTGATTTCCCATCTTTCAATGATTCTAATAATCAAATGAAAGTGCCACAACACATGTTTAGATCCAAGATGAGACTTAGGAACTATTCCTAGTTCGGTAATGAACTTTTAATCCAAACAATCAACTTGCGCCTTCATTTATAGCTATATACTTTGTCTTTATCACTAAACCAAAGAACTCTTTCACATTTGGAACCTTTCCAATTCACTGCACCACCGTTCAAGGTAACACTTTACCTTAAAGTGGATTTTCTGTCGTCTTGGTCTGTCTGAAAAACTTGAGTCTGTTAAGCCCTCTAGTTTTAATTCAGACCCACCATGAATATGATCACATCCTTAGTGCCGGTTAAGCACTTTAAGATGTTTTTCACTGACTCATAGTGAACTTCTCCATAATATGACTGATCAACATCAGGTCTCGTATATTTCATTGCATACATGATAGTCACTCATGCGACCTCTCTTTTCAGGAGTCTGTGGGGACTATTAAGAGAGATACACTCCATAGCTCATCGATATGAGACATCTCTTGGAGTTTGCCATGCTAAACAACTTTAGCATCAAATGATTATACGTTCCTTGGGTTAAGTCGAGCATCCTTTTAAATCTATCTATATAGATTTTATCCCCAATAGTGATACTCTTCCCAAATCATTCATGGACGATTGTTTAGACAACTTTATCTTTACTGATTGTAGCATTGGTATGTAATTTCTCATCCGTAGTATATCAACATATAATACTAGAAATTTCACGATGCTCCCACTGACCCTTTTGTACACACTAGAACTCTTACCTCATCGTATGTTACTCTGGATCATCATCTTCTATGATGCGTACCTCATCATCATCATCCATGATGAATCCATACCTCCTAGGTATCTTTGGTACTATTCCGTTTACGATTCTGCCAGGTAAAATAGGTCTATCTACATGTGTTCCTCTTATTTGACTTATAGTGTTTTGTGGATCATGAACTTTTCAAGATCTATAATCCTCCCACTAGCTCTTTCAATGATAAACACCTTTATCTTAGAAAGGCGTGTGTTTCGTAACAAACACCTTTTGCTAAGTAGGATTATAGAACATATACCCTAAACTTACTTTAGGATGTCCCACAAATCAGATTTGTCAAATCTTGTCCCAAGCTTATCCTTTTGAAACCTTTTCACATAAGTTGGACAACCCTTATCTTAACATACTTAAGATTAGGAATCCTCCACGTCCATAACTTTTATGGAGTCTTGGGGCCGGATTTTGAGGTTACCATTTTCGTGATATGTCAGCCCATTTCTAGGACATTATCCCAGAAGGATACTGGAATGTCGGTAAAATCATAATGGACCATACCATGTCCAACAAGGTATGATTTTTCCATTCAGATACATCAATCAATTATCACGTGTCGGGATGTTTCCATTATGAAAAACCATTTGAGATGATTTAGAAACTTATTGCACAAGTATTTATTCCTTGATCTAATCAAAGAATCTTAATACTTTGCCAATTTGTTTCATTTCCGAATTCTTTGAACCTTTCAAATAATTCACAATTGTATTTCAGCAAATACACACATTCAACTCTTTGAATGATCATCTCCTTTTCTTATACTAATTTGTTCAATATGCAAAATTATTTTCATGTAAGTCAAGTATACAAAATTTATTAAGTAATATTCCAGTTCTATACAAAACATTATTATTATAAATAGAACAACAATTGTTCTTAATTATAATCCCAAAGTTTTCATTGTCCAACAATAAAATGGAAATAATATTTTTAACGAGAACTGGAATACAATAACAACTTATTGACTTAATAGACTTGCCCGTAGGCTGTGCTAAACTATAAGTTTCTATAGCTAATGCAGCAACCTTTGCTTCATTTTCCGCACATAGGATTACTTATATCTATTTAGCTTTCTACCTCTGCTTGGTCCATTCATAAATCTATATTTATGATAACCAAAGTCGATATCGAATATCCAAGTAGAACCTTGACTTAAAGAAAAATTTATTTTAAATCATGAACAAATTTGTATTTATAACCGAAACTTCATTAAGCTTCTTTTGGTTAGCCTCTGCAAGATGCTTCTCGTAGTTTCTTTCCAGTGTCCTTACTTATTGTAGTGGAAGCAAACTCCTTAGCTATCCGTATCAGTTTTGCTCTTATTATCCTTTGTTTACGCCTTTCTGTATACCTTCTTTGAAGCGTTCTTCTTTTCAGAAGATCCTTTGGCCCCTACCAGTAAGACTTTATCTTTCTTGGATGGAAAGTGACTCTCAACATTTTTCAACACGTTAAGCAAATCAGCAAAGCTGATATCTAGCTTGTTCATATGAAAAATTCACAACAATTGTGAAAGGAGTCCGGGAGTGAGTGCAAGATCAAATCTTGGCTCAACTCTCCATCCATGACAAAACCAATTGTCCTAATTGATCAATCAAATTGATTATGTTAAGAACTTTTTGTCTGTACTATAGTGCCATTGGCCATTCTAGATCGGAAGAGCTCCTTAGATATCTGATATCTATCAGTCCTACTTTCCTCACCATCAACTACTTGATGTGTAGGAATATAGTAAGAGCATCCATAGTTTCATCTTCGACGTGAAGCTCAAGTACTCATGGATGCGAGCATGATGCATCGAGCCAATCAGGCATCATCTTGCCACTTTCTAAAAGTAGCAATCTCTTCCTCAGAGGCATTGTCTGCAACCATTGCAGGGATAGGCGTATTAAGGACATAAGATAGCTTTTCAGCCATGAGAACTAGTGTCAAATTCCTTAACCAATCCATTTAATTCGGTCTGGTTAATTTAGCATTTAATATGCTTCGCAGTGATAGTAATTTTAGACATTGTAAAATTCTGTAAATGAATTTGTAATTAACAACATTTTAACATACATTCTTTTATTAATTACCAAAATAATTTAGGTCTTGTTTTAAATTGGTATCTCCCACTATTTTCTTCAAACTATATTACCCTCACTTATATAGTTCTAAAAATCTAATTAAAGATTTAGCTAGTGAGAATAAGGATCCCATTTCAAATGTATATAGCCTTGTGGTGACACAAACAAACTATATATAAATAAATAGGTAGACAACTCTTGTCAATTACATCAACTATGCAACTCCTTGTATTTTGCCTCTTAGATTATTTTGATCAAGTTGTGGCACATCCGAATCAAAATTATCCAAGTTAAGTCCAACCTAGCACTCCATATATTCAAAAAAGAAAAATATCATCCTTGTGGTGACACAACAAAACAATATTGTTCAATTTTCTTTATAAGCATCAAATGTGATAAATTAACATCTTAAATACTTAATACTTGTCTTGTGGTGACACAACAAACTCATATTAAATATTTAATACTCTATTAATTTTATCATGCTAGAAGGCGACGTTCGATATTCCAAATATCTTTGAACGCTTAGGACTTAATATAAAAATTGAGGGGTTTGTTGTTAATTTGTCTCATCTTGTTTAGCGCGCATGCAAATATATATATAAAATACGCATCATATTAATTAACATGCGAAGCATGTTTGCATAATATATAATATATATAGTATAAGCATGCACATATAGAATACTATATTCTACCCGGATTGATTATGGACTTTTATTCTAGTTTGGTTCACTAGAGCCACCAAGTGAACCAAAAGGTCAAACCCTAAGGGTACAAGAAATAATATTTAAATATAACTATTACATTTAAACCTGGGCTCCATTACAAACGGGTCTTCAAGCGCTCCTTATCCCTTGATCTTCAATTTTTCAAAATTAATTCTAACTATTCCTATTACAAAACTATTTAAAATAAATAGAAAACTTGATCAGCAGTCAAGGGGAAGTACATAGGAGGGAGATAGAATTTACATTAAGAAAAATTAGAGAAGACGACGTACGCAGACCCCATTTAATAAAACCCATACATTCATGCATCCAACTAAAATAAAATCCAATCATATTGGTCAATAGTCCATAATCAATCCCATTTATTATCATACACATCACCATATGCATCAATAAATAACATTCATCTCATGAATAATAAACATTTAATATATATATTGATATCATTTAATGGGCAAATTTAGTTAGTATAAAATCTATTTTTGAATAAAAATAAACTCCTTTATTTAAATCCAAATTTAAATCAAAATAAAACTATTTTATTTTAATTTATCCTATTTTGAATAAAATAAACTATTTTATTTTAATCAAAATTTTAATCAAAATAAACTCCTTTATTTTAATTAATTATGGAATCCAATTCCACGTAAAAAAAAACTTTAATTAAAATAAACTCTTTTAATTTTAATTAATTATGGAATCCAATTCCATGTAAAAAAAAATCTTTTATTAAAGGAAACACTTGATATTCTTTCCTATTCACAAATAAACTCCTTTATTTTGAATAATATGAAATCTTATTCCATATTTAAATTAACTCCTTTATTTAAGGAAACATGGATTCTCTTTCCTATTCACAAATAAACTCTTTTATTTTGAATAATATGAAATCCTATTTCATATCTAAATAAACTCCTTTATTTAAGGAAATTAGGCAATCCAATTTCAACTCTAATTAGTTAGCATGGAATCCAATTCCAACTCTAATTAGTTAGCATGAAATTCTAATTTTTAAAATTAAAATAAACCTTTTTATTTTAATATAAAATAAACTTTTTATTTTAATATTAAAATAAAATTTTTATTTTAATAATAAAATTATTAAGAATATTATATATATATAATAATAAAACAAAACTATTATTTTATTATATATATAATAAAACCGTATATATATATATATTTATATATATAATACGGTATATATATATATATATATATATATAATATATAAATTTATGTTCCAAAAAAAAAATTTTACAAACCATATACCCTGATCATCCTTTATGCATAATTATTAATTAAACGAAAAGATAAAGAATAAAATCATACCCTTGAAGATCGAGCTTCCTCAGTGCAAGTTCACCTCCAAATCCTTTCGCTTCAATCTTGAATCCACTTTGGGTTTGGTTCCTTCCTTTGATCAACGTTAGCCACCCAAATGTTTGGCCTCTGTGAGGTGATCCACCAAGGAAGAAGAAAATTCAAGAAGATGGGTATTTGGCTCAAACCCTAGTTTTCTATCTCTATAGAAAGGGCATACTCCCAACAACTTGGAATTATTACGTAGTTGTTCAAATCAACAACCCATACTCACCCATAATAAGACTCCTCTTATTTATTGATGTGGGCAACCCTCCTTAACAATTAAGGAATTGGGTTTTAATTAATTAATTCTTTTAATTAATTAAGCTCCCTAATCTTATTAGGGATAATTAATTAAACTCCTTTAATTAATTTTCCTTCCTAATCCAATTAGGAATAAATGAGAGTACTTATATTAAATTAATTCCTAAACTCTTTTAGAAATTAAAATAATAATAATTGTAATAATATTAATAAGACTCTCTTATTAATTTATATTTAATATTTCTAAAATATTAAATAATAAATATTAAGCTATTTAATTTATTCTATCACCATAGATTAAATTAAATATACTTAACATATTATTACGATTATGCCATTAACTTCTTAAATAATTATTCTTCCTTTTATGGTGTGACCCTTTAGGTTCTCCATATTAAACCTATTGTGAATAAATCAATTAGAACAATTCTAATCTTATTTAAATAAATAAATTAATCAATTAATTTATTTAAATAAATAATATTTATTCTACAATAGGATGATAAGCCTCCTAAATGATCAACGACTTTCCGTATAATATAGATTTCAACATTAATCATTAAAGAACCTTTGAGTAAATAGTTACCGTGACAATTCAATCCTTCCACCATACAATGTCCCAATTAAATATAAGACATGGAATTACTTTATCACAAGTCTTATTTTATTTAATTATATGTATTTCGACTCTTAAATGCACAACTCCAAATAATGCAAATTAGAAACTCCTTTCTAATTTCATTCTCGCCGCCAAGGACTACTTTGGGTTGTCATTTATCGAATCACATAGGACATTTCTTCTTTATTAGAAGTAGTAGATTCTTTATTGATCATACATTATCTCCATGTACAACTTATTATACCCAAGCATACCCTTTGATATACCCTAAGGGTCTTAAGGAATAAGTCAAAGTATAACTCATCATACACAAGATACTATGATGATCTCAAGTCCAAGGATTACTTGTACTACTATCACTACAGAATTCCTATTGACAGCAAATAAAACTCCATTAGGTATTCCTTAGCGAGCCACGCTCAAAGAACTTATTCTCTAATAAGCACCTACATACTTGCTTTAGTGTCTCCACACAAATGATCATGAGATCAATCATCCTCATCCAATGAGCAAGAACGACGTATGTACCAATCTATCCGGATTCACTAATCCCCAATTTAGTAATCCAACGATTGGGAACTATTTTAGTTTTAAGCTTTCTAAGAATTTAGATCTCATTAGAATGATCATCATCATTATTCTAAAAGCATTGCTTAAAACTATGGGTTTATCACATATTATAAAACAAAGATCATGTAGATAATTAAAAGCCTTTAATAAATTAATACTTTTATTAATAAATGAATAAGATTGTTACAAAGTATATGCTTTATCATCAAACATGATTGGCTTGTGTGCATACTACTTTCAAGATATTCTTCAGAAATCATTCATCTTTGCATTGGTTTTATCCACGTCCAAAAATACCTCAAAAATAATCATAGTGGTGTAAAATTCAAGAATGATCAAAACATGGATACAATCAAAGCTAGTATCCAAAATAGATATTTTGGACGAAAAGAAAATTTTCATTTTTCTATTGAATAGTCTTAAATGATTCGTGAATAGTCAGATATCGTGAATAAAGTCTTATATCGTGAATAGTAACTCTACACCAAAAGATAGAAATTCCACAAAAAAAAAACATCTTCACGCTTCATGAATAGTACTTACTGTGAATAGTAACTCGTGAATAGTAACTCATGAATAGTAACCCCGACATGAAAAAGTTCCAAATTTGATAAAAGTTCCAACCAATATTTCAAAGATAATGATATTGAAGAAATAATATCATCCGAGAAGAAAATAACATCCCTTACTATCCCTTACCTCAAAAGAGCAAAGACTTCCGACGGATATCTGGATATGACGTGAAGGAAACTTGCAATCGATGAATATCAACTCACCAAGTATCTAAATACTCACAAATTACACTCAATAATCTAGAGAGAGAAAGAGAAAACTTTGTTTCGGTGTGATTTTCAATTCTAACTTAGCCCTCTATTTATAGGAAAATGTTAGCCGTACCAAGCAGACTTGACTCGCACCGATGGCTTTACCGCTACTATTCCACCCACCAAAAATCAGCCATCTTCCCAACAACCAAGAGTGGGGCCCACTCAATTCTAGAATTTTCCACCAAAACCTAATTTCCTAATCGCCACCTCTTAAAATTCATAACAAATCATACGCTCATTTTAACGGTTCAAAATTGGTGGACATATACTCAACTTATATATGTATAACATATCCAAAAATTACAACGATCCAACGGTCAGGATCAAAATTTATAACTCATGCAATATAGTCAAGAACACTGATTTTTCTTGGACTATTAGTCCTTCTGGACGATTTCATTCAAAATTTCACCACGAAATATCTACAAAAGAATTTTTGGGTGATTCAAATTTCTACAGATTAGCTTACTTCTAGGGCTTTCTTTTGATATATTGCTCATCTCTTAACTCATTATACATTAAAGAGTTATGGATTTTACAAAATCAAGTAATAAACTAATTTTTCCGAAAATCCCATATTTTGTTCTCCATTCGACAAATAATGATAAAACACCTCATCATTAATTCCTTCACTTATAAATACATAAATAAATCCATCATTTATATCCACATCAAATAAATATTTTCTTATCATATAAATCAATAACTAATTATTCACAAATAATATTACGTAATCACAATAATGACAACCAGCGGCTCCTCAGAAAGAGGGGCTTTCCAATAAGAATTTCTCCTTCTTCAAGCGCGCGAATTAGGTGACCAAACCTCTCCTTGATGAACTTTCTAGACATTGCCAATAATGTTATCTAATAATATTATTCAAATAATATGAATTATTGATCCGATAATGGAGATCTTTGTGCGTTGACAATTATTGAACAACAATAATATAAAATATCAACGCATCAATTATTGAATCAATAAAATAAAATATTGAATAATAATTATCGTAATAATTATTGAGTAGTGCCTTCTCACGTAAGAATCAATAATTGAAAAAATATCGCAATAATACCGGTAAACTCTATCGTGCAACAACGCCAGACTTTACTTTACCAACCGGGTATTCCAACAAAGTTAATTCAGTACGACGATTACGCCAGCTATTTTATAAAAACTTAGTTTTGTCGCTTTCTTTCATCCGACGCTTATTCTCATTATGGGGCCCACAAATAGTCTACTGGCAGCATTTAATATTCCCGACGGAAAGAATATTCCACGACCAAACGAATATTCCCGACAATAATGAATACTTTATACCCCACTTGCGTATTTTGAAAAAAATTTCATATATCACCCTTAACTTTAACTTTTATCAATTTAACCATTTACTGAATAGAAAAATTGAATACTTTTATTTCATAAAATTCGGGGTCTTACAATCTCCCCTCCTTATGAAATTTCGTCCCCGAAATTTACGTACCTGGTATTTCAAAGAGTTGAGAATACCTTGCTTTCATTTCGATTTCATCTTTCCCAATCATCATGATTTCTCCATTGCTCATCTCCCGTATTTCGATATCATTCTAGAATACAACTTCAAAACGAGGGTTAATTTAACAAATTAACATATCACCTAATATCCCGATATTATGACTGACCAACAAATAAGCTTAGGTAGGACACACTAGCGAAGGATTTACACATCTCTCCCCTCCTAGTTCTATTCCCGATCTCCTTGGAGATCATATCCCTAAGCTCGATACTAAATGTAACAACCCAAAATAGGTCCATTCCATCCAACCTATTCGAGTCGTTAAATACATGGTACGAAAAAACAACTACAACTTTATTACAACAATTGTCGTGCAAAAATACAACAACACCTATGTCATGAGTTTGGATACAAATATATACCAACCAGTAGCATGTCACAATGACACCTTACATAAAGGTATAATCAAAAACTGCTTTTAGAAATTAGAATCTTTGGGAAGTGCTCAAGGAAACCTTCGTATATGGGAGGCCATGCTTTTAGGTTATGGTAGATATCATATGGCCACAGTAATTATCCTTGGTTGATCTAATAGACCCCAAAGAAAAAAAAACAAGAAGATTACTATCATATTCTTCCCAATGGCGAGTCTTCTCTTGACATATCATTATCTCCACTTGTCTCTAATTTGGTATTATACTCCAAACAAACACCAAGATTATATAGGTAGTGCTTGTAAATATACTCGAAAAGTGGATGAGCACAACCATGTCTTATGATAACACGAGGTTGTATGTCATTAGACATCTTGTATGATAGTGACAAAACACCCTTCCAAGTTAAATTCACCTCACCCTCAACATCTATAGACCACCACTCTATTCCCTCGCTATCCCCGCTCGACCCAGCTACACCTTTATTACCTGAAAGGAATTGTGAAACAAAAGGGTGAGCACAACTAGCTCCAGTAAAGAATATTATGACTAAAGATAAATAAATTATCAATAGTCTTCATCGATGAATAAATCGTAGATTTAGAACATATGGTAGATGATAAAACTTTTCAACCATAGTTGCGTGGAATGAATGAGCGATCCATTAGAAGAGTCAAATAGACTATAAAGTCTATTGTCTTCTCCATGTTAAAAATCCACCAACAATGTTTTATCCCTGTAACATCAATCAACAATTCTTGTCCACAATCACGTGTATAACTCATAATCGTAATTGTAGTTCTAAATTCCTTTCCTCATCCAAGACAAAGATAATTTTCATCACTTGTCTTTACCTGAAACATCAAAGATCATGGTTATACCAAATCACGCCTCGCTCATAATCATACTAATAAATTCATCTTTACACCACGAGCCAAAGATATTCATCAACAGCTTAATCTTTACACTACAGGGCTAAAGATATTCAACAACGGGTCATCTTTGCATTACAAGCCAAAGATATTCATCAATAATTCATCTTTGCACTGCAGGCTAAAGATATTCAACAACGGGTCATCTTTGCATTACAAGCCAAAGATATTCATCAATAATTCATCTTTTGCACTCTACCTAATAAAGATATTCAACAACAGATCATGTTCATTTAAACACCTGCTCATCTTTGCACTACAGGCCAAAGATATTCTTCAGAAATCATTCATCTTTGCATTGGTTTTATCCACGTCCAAAAATACCTCAAAAATAATCATAGTGGTGTAAAATTCAAGAATGATCAAAACATGGATACAATCAAAGCTAGTATCCAAAATAGATATTTTGGACGAAAAGAAAATTTTCATTTTTCTAAATGAATAGTCTTGATTCGTGAATAGTGTCAGATATCGTGAATAGTCTTCCGTATCGTGAATAGTAACTCTCACACCAAAAGATAGAAATTCCACAAAAAAAAACATCTTCACGCTTCATTAATAGTACTTTGAATAGTAACTCGTGAATAGTAACTCATGAATAGTAACTCGTGAATAGTAACTCATGAATAGTAACCCCGATATGAAAAAGTTCCAAATTTGATAAAAAGTTCCAACTAATATTTCAAAGATAATGATATTGAAGAAATAATATCATCCGAGAAGAAAATAACATCCCTTACTATCCCTTACCTCAAAAGAGCAAAGACTTCGACGGGATATCGGATATATGACTGAAGGAAACTTGCAGACCGATGAATATCAACTCACCAAGTATCTAAATACTCACAAATTACACTCAATAATCTAGAGAGAAAAGAGAGAAAACTTTGTTTACGGTGTGATTTTCAATTCTAACTTAGCCCTCTATTTATAGGAAAATGTTAGCCCGTAGAGGCAGACTTGACACTGCACCGATGGCTTTACCTCGCTACTATTCCACCCACCAAAAATCAGCCATCTTCCCCAACAACCAAGAGTGGGGCCCACTCAATTCTAGAATTTTCCACCAAAACCTAATTTCCTAAATCGATTACCTCTTAAAATTCATAACAAATCATACGTTCATTTTAACGGTTCAAAATTGGTGGACATATACTCAACTTATATATGTATAACATATCCAAAATTACAACGATCCAACTATTTGATCAAAATTTATAACTCATGCAATATAGTCAAGAACACCGATTTTTTGGACTATTAGTCCTTCTGACCGATTTCATTCAAAATTTCACCACGAAATATCTACAAAGAATTTTTGGGTGATTCAAATTTCTACAGATTAGCTTACTTCTAGGGCTTTCTTTTGATATATGGCTCATCTCTTAACTCATTATACACAAAGAGTTATGGATTTTACAAAATCAAGTAATAAACTAATTTTTCCGAAAATCCCATATTTTGTTCTCCATTTCGACAAATCTTGATAAAACACCTCATCATTAATTCCTTCACTTATAAATACATAAATAAATCCATCATTTATATCCACATCAAATAAATATTTTCTTATCATATAAATCAATAACTAATTATTCACAAATAATATTACGAGAATCACAATAATGACAACCAGCGCTTCTCAGGAAAGAGGGGCTTTCCAATAAGAATTTCTCCTTCATCGCCAATTAGGTGACCAAACCTCTCCTTGATGTAACTTTCTAGACATTGCCAATAATGTTATCTAATAATATTATTCAAATAATATGAATTATTGATCCGATAATGGAGATATTGTGCGAAGACAATTATTGAACAACAATAATATAAAATATCAACGCATCAATTATTGAATCAATAAAATAAAATATTGAATAAGATAATTACTCAGTAACAATTATTGAGTAGTGCCTTCTCACGTAAGAATCAATAATTGAAAAAATCTTTATGCAATACCGTGGTGCTACTTGTAACAACAACGTATTACTTTACTTTACCAACCGGTATTCCAACGGTATTAATTCAGAACGATTACGCCGTTATTTATAAAAACTTAGTTTTGTCGTTTTCTTCATCCGATGCTTATTCTCATTATGGGGCCCACAAATAGTCACTACTGTAATTTAATATTCCCAAAGCGTAAAGAATATTCCACGACCAAACGAATATTCCCCGAAAATAATGAATACTTTATACCCTTGCGTATTTTGAAAAAAAATTTCATATATCACCCTTAACTTTAACTTTTATCAATTTAACCATTTACTGAATAGAAAAATTGAATACTTTTATTTCATAAAATTCGGGGTCTTACAAAAACTTGAATTGTTGACTGGTATGATCATGACCATTGAATTTACAATTGAATATTTTTAGCTTAAGCGCAAAGGTGAATTGATCAACATGGTTATAATTATTGTTATATAACTTCTGAAATGATTATGTATTTATTTGAGATATGAATATCTTCTGCTCGTAATGCAAAGATGACCTGTTGTTGAATATCTTTAGCCTGTAGTGCAAAGATGAATTATTGATGAATATCTTTGGCTTGTAATGCAAAGATGACCTGTTGTTGAATATCTTTAGCCTGTAGTGCAAAGATAAATTATTGATGAATATCTTTGGTACTTGATGCTCCGCTTTAACTCGTTGACAAGTTAGACACCTTGAGATAAACAGCGCTATCTCTCTCTTCATATTGCTCCACCAAAATGTATGACGAATATCATGATACATTTTGGTACTCCTGAGATGGATTGCAAATGGTGTGTTGTGCGCCTCCATCATGATATTATACTTTAAATCGTGGTCGTTAGGAACACAAAGTCCGGAGTTGACTCAAGTATTCCTTCTTCATCGATTCTTGCTTCCTAAGATAGCACCTTCTTGTACTTTCTTCCTCATACGCATCACTCCGTGTCCGTAGCTTGAGCACTTTTTACTTTATCGATTAAAGTCGGTTCTACTCAGATACTCGCTATCATCACATGCGTCCTCGAGTCTTTAACTCTATCTCCATCCTTTGCAAGTCACTCAAAATGGGCCTTTATTGACAATATCGCACTCGTACTTGCATATGATTTTCTACTCAATGCGCCGGCTACCACGTTCGCTTTTCGGATGGTATTGATGGTATGATCATAATCTTTCAATGCTTCAAGCCAACATCGTTGTCGCATGTTGAGTTCCTTTTGAGTGAAGAAATATTTGAGGCTTTTATGATCCGTAAAGATCTCCACTTTCTCCCCATACAAGTAATGCCTCCAAATTTTAAGTGCAAAGATAACAAACCGCTAACTCTAGATCATGAGTAGGATAATTCCTCTCATATTCTTTGAGTTGTCGCGAGGCATAAACTATAACTTTTTCATGTTGCATAAGAACACATCCCAACCCTTTTGCTCAAGCATCATCAGAGATGACAAATCCTCCGAGCCGGATGGTATTGTCGTAATGTCTTTGAAATAAGTCTCCTCTTGAGTTCTTGAAAACTCTTCTCACATTCTTCGCTCCAACCGAACTTTGTATCTTTTCGAGTCACCGAGTCATCGGAGTAGCGATTCGAGAAAATCCTTCCACGAATCTCCGATAATAACCAAATAAACCGAGAAAGCTAAGTACTTTGGTCCATCGATTTAGGTTGTTCCCAACTTTGAATAGCTTCAATCTTTCTTTGGTCAAGATATTCCATGACTTGATACCACGTGCCCAAGGAATGCTACTTCTTCAAGATAGAACTCGCATTTCTTCAACTTGGCATAAAACTTATATTCACGAAGCTTTTGGAGTGTCAGCCTCAAGTGTTGCTCATGATCTTCACGGCTTTTGGAATAAATAAGGATGTCATCAATAAAGACGACCACAAAGTGATCTAAATATTCCTTGAATACTCGGTTCATCATATCCATGAAGGCAGCAGGAGCATTAGTCAATCCAAAGGATATGACTAGGAATTCATAATGCCCGTCTTCGAGTTCCGGAAAGCCGCCTTTGGAATGTCGGTGGTTCTAATCTTCAATTGGTGATATCCTAACGAAGATCTATCTTTGAAAAGAATTTGGCTCCTTGCAACTAGTCAAACAGTCATCAATACGCGTGGCAATGGATACCTATTTTGATGGTGACATGATTCAATTCCCGATAATCAATACAAAGTCTTATACTCCCATCTTTCTTCTTCACGAATAGAACAGGAGCACCCCAAGGAGAAGTACTAGGATGAATAAAGCCAATGTCTAACAATTCCTGCGCATTGGGTCTTTAACTCCTCGAAGTTCAATAGAGCCATTCGATATGGGGCTTTGGAAATAGGTTTTGTCTGGGTTCAAGGTCGATACAAAATTCAATTTCACGCCTGGGGTAGGCCAGAAAGTTCTTCTAGAATACGTCAGAAATTTATTAACAATAGGAATATCGTTTAAAACCGGCGTATTTTTATTTAAATCAGTAATATGAGCTAAGAAAGCTTGACATCCGCTTTTTCAATAAACGAATAGCTTTATGGCTTGAGATGACCGTGATTGATTTTAATGGTTTGGTCGTTTGAATTCACATAATAGGTTGATTAGGAATATGAAAGCTAACAACCTTACGAAAAACAATCAATTTTTGCATGATAAGTAGTTAACCAATCAATCCTCCAGAATCACGTCAAATGCAAGTATTTTTAATGAAATAAGATCGATGGTAATGTGAGGGTACCGATTTGAACCAAACAAGACTTATAAACAATTGGATGTAATGAAGGTTTCTCCCAACGGAGTTTCCACAGATAAGTCAAAGTCTAATTTCTCCTGAGTCAAATTTAATCGATGAGCGCAAGTAGGAGAAATAAAAGAATGGGTAGAACCAGTTATCAAATAAAGTATAGACTTCATTAGAGTTTATGATAAGCTTACCCGTGATGACCTCATTCGATTCCTTGCTCTTTGGGAGGTCACAACAAACGCTCTCCCTCAGACTACTGGGTTTTGAATTTTCCGGGATGGCCTTTGGTGCCTCCATCCTAGCTTTGAATTTGTCTTCTAGAACGACAAAATCGAGCTAAGTGACCTTCTCTTCCACAATTATAACATGCTTTGACTGAGCATGACGCAGCTTTGGACCGATGTGTCTCTCTCTCGCATTTGAAGCATATGATAGGTGGTCTTTCTCCTTCCTTAACAATGGGTGCTTTGGTCTTGACGCTCTTTCCACCATTGTTGAATCTCCGCTTCTTGAAATGTCCATTCTTATTGTTTTGGCCCCGATTACCATCGAAGTGGTTACCATATCCGCCCATTGATTCCTCCACGCTTGTTGTCACCGCTCGATGACTACTCTCCGGTATTATAATTTTGCTTACCGCTTCTTTTTTAGTTGCGTTGACTCATTATCGCGTTCCACTAACTGAGCCCTATTTACACAATTTATGAGAAATAAGATGTTGACGTATCTCCGGCTTCAAACCTCTTAAAAACATTCGCGCCATTCTCTCTTCATTATCCACCAAGTGGGACGCAAACCGTGATAACTCCGCAAATTTTGCCTCTTAATGCGACACTCATCCATATTATTTTGTTCCAACTTGATAAATTCCACCTCCTTTATATATGGCGAATACTTTCGAAAGTATTTGTCGTTGAATGTACTCTGGAACTTCTCCCAAGATATCTTCAAGACAAAGAAGTTGAGTACGCTTTACCGATTCCCACCAAGAATCCGCCTCTCAGCAAGAACATAAAGGCGTGAAAGGGAACCTTTTGCTCCTCGAGCATCCCAAGACATCAAATATCTTGGTAATCTGTTTTATCCATGCTTCCGCCAAAAGTGGTTTTGCTCTCCTTAAACTCCGGTGGTCCCAAATCCTTGAATTGTTTAGCGGTGACCTTGGAGAGTTTTCCGTGTTTCCACCTACGTTTTGGACGAGTCGTTCTCACTCTTTGTTGCATAAATTGCATAAAGCCTCCGAACATTTGATCATTCATCATTTGGTCGGTGTTGTTGTTTGCATGAGGATTGTCGCCTTCGATGCACATTATCCTCGATTATTGATATGTGGTGAATCAACGTTACGCTGCGCTCCATTGCTATTCTCAACATTCTCGGATGTCATTTTCGAGATCACGCCACAAAACAAAAGGTTAATCGACATGTAACAAATTATCCCTATCTTCCGACCAACCAATAAAATAGCACATAAACTTAAAGAGATCATACTAGCGAAGGTATTCCCGTCTCTCCCCTCCTAGTACTATTCTTACATCTTAGCCGTGGATCATATCCTAAGCTCGATACCAACCGTGACGCCCCCAAAATTAGGTATACATCACCCATCTTGGGTCGCCACTTACATGGTACGTAATTTAAATACAACTTACTAACATAACTGTATCGTATACAATACGACATAAATCGTGAGTTTAAATACAAATATCGCTCTACTAGATATTATACAAACTCAAAAGGAGTCCTCATTACAATTATTATCACACTATTTCACGTAATAGTGAGGACTACTAATGCTATCTTCGTGACCATCACTGCTTCCTTTCCCTCGCTTCAAATATATATTCTCATTTCCTGAAGAGAACAAGGAAGAAAGGGTGAGATCAACTAGCCCAAGAAGAAAATATTATGACTAAGATAATGCGTAATAAATTATCAATAGTCTTCAACAATGTTAAACCGATAAAATACAATAGACAACCGGTTTAATCTGCGCTGAATATCTGATCCATTAAAAGAGTCAAGTAGAAAATAAAGTCTACTATCTTTTAGGTTTTAAAAGGTTTTTCATCATCAAGTATAGCTTAGACTCAAACTTTAATAAATATTCCACATCATCGAATCACCCCCCACTTTTCTGCTACCACGAGGATATTCTTTAGTATCACGACCACAATTATTCATGCACTACGGGCCAAGAATATTTGTGTATTCATTAATGGTCATGATCATGCCAACAATCGTCCATCAATGCACTACTACCAATCGAGGATTTTTACCACATCATTTGTAACATTACTACCATGATTACACAGAATAGTCTCTCGTCATAATCATACCAAGTCCATCTATGCACTTACAAAAGCCACGATGACATTAAAAAATATAAACATAAGGATGATGACAATGATATAAGAATTCAATAAAACAAGTTCAAAAATTATTTTATCCAGAATTATTAACGTCCAAATTATCAACATGATACTGCTTTTGTAGAGTAAAATTCAAGAATGATCGGAAGAATATTTTCATGAAAAGATATCTTTGGATGAAACGCAAATATCAAGGATATTCCACTAATTTCATGGAGTATAGAAGTCAAAGTTTTAACCAACCGGGTATAATAAAGAATGGAATAACAAAAGAAATCACCATGCATGTGATAGATCGCATGCATAAAAGTTATTCCAATGTAAATAATAAAGAATCGGAACCAGTCGTGAAATTCACACCGAGCGATGTTTCAACAGAATAATAAAGATGGAACCCGGATCCTGTAAAACACACGATAGGATATTCCAACAGTAATAATAAAGAAGGAACCAGTCCTGTAAAACACATGCATGTGGATGTTCCAATGAATAATAAAGATTTTAACCAGTCCTGTAAAACACATGAGCATGTGATGTTCCAACATAATAATAATAAAGATTTTAACCAGTCCCGTGTAAAACACACGCATGTGATGTTCCAACGTAATAATAAAAGAATGTCACCAAGTATAGGGTAAACCACTTATACAAAAGTTATTCCAACGTAATAATAAGCAATGGAATAACAAATGCTTCTCTTCATGAATAAGAAAGAATAACACCCCTTACATTTGATAGGAGATTGAATCTTCGCAAAGTTGTAGTAATAAAATATTCTTCTTCTTTCTCTTATTCTCTCTATACTTTCTCTCTCTATAGCTTGAATGAATTAAGTGAAAATAATGAAGCCCTAGGCCTCTATTTATAGAAGATTTCTAGCTTAGCACCGCCGCCATGTGAAAAGGCAAGTGGCTTGACGACTAATGATGTGAAAAGAAAAGTGGTTTGACGCTTTTGTAATGTGAAACGACAAGTGGTTCGACGCTTTTAATGTGAAACGACAAGTGGTTCGACGTCCGGTAAAGGTAATTACTATTAACGAAGGTAAATACTATTGACGAAGGTAAATACTATTCACAAGGGTAATTACTATCGATGAAGGTAATTACTATTGACGAAGGTAAATACTATTCACAAGGGTAATTACTATCGACGAAGGTAATTACTATTGATTTAAGAGACTCTTAAATGATGACATATAGAGCCCCCATAAAATAATCAAACTTACCACAAATCATTTTTTTTCATCAACGCATATTTAATCTTTCAACAATTATTAATCATTTATAACTTGTCGTCTCAATTATTGATTTAATACTATAACATATTATATGAGATGATATGTGACAATAATTGAATCAATAATATAAGAGATATGATGCGTTAATTATTGTAGAAATAATTGAGCATAAATGAGTGACTTCTCACGTAAGCATCAATAACCAATCTGCGTGCTTCTATCGCAACTACGCCAGATTCTTGCACTTTTTACCAAGGGTAGTTCAACGCTTTTTAATTCTAGTAACACCTCCGCCAATTATTTTTATAAAATATTTTTGTCGCTTTTCTCGATCCGATAATAATTTCATTGTGGGGTCCACCAATGATTGAGCCATTATGCGAATATTCCTAACAAAAGAATATTCTCCGACCAAACGAATATTTTATAACAACTTGCATACTTTTTGCAAAATTTATAAATATTACCCACAACTATAACATTATATCAAATTTATTCCATAATATTCAAAAATAATATTTATAGAAAAATTCATCTTTATTTATAAAAGTCGGGGTCTTACAAATCTGATTCAAGAATGCTCAAAGAATATTTCCATGAAAAGATATCTTTGGATGAAGCGCAAATATCAAGGATATTCCACCAATTTCATGGAGTATAGAAGTCAAAACATTAACCAACCGAGTATAATAGAATATATGAAATCTATGAATGGATTTTTGCCGCCATGCAGAATCCACGTGAGCAGATCATTTCCACAATTTAATAAGGAATGAATACGAAAGGATCATTCACCATGCATGTGATAATCCACATGTATGCATTATTCTTAATGTAATAATAAAGAATGGAATAACATAATGATTCACCATGCGTGCGATAGATCGCATGACGGACATATTATTCCCAATGAATAATAAATAATAGAACCAGGTCCCAAAGAACGCATGTATGTGATATTCGACGAATAATAAATAATGGAACCAGTCCCATAAACGTCTGATGTGATATTCGGCGAGTAATAATAAATAATGGAATAACAACATAAATCACCACACATGCGATAGACCGCACAAACAGGTTATTCCAACAGAATAATAAATAATGGAACCCGTCCCACAGAACGCACAAAGTGCGAATATTCCGGCGAGAATAATAAAGAACGGAATATTAGAAGAATTTCACCATGTATGCGGTACTTCACATAACATGTTATTCCAACATAATAATAAAGAATGGAATAACAGAAGAATTTTACCAAGTATAGGGTATTCCGCGTATACAGTTTATTCCAACAGAATAATAAAGAATGGAATAACAGAAGTTCTCTTCATGAATAAGAAAGAAAGAATACCCCTTACGAGTACAACAAATAATATTCCCTACCTTAGAAATAAGAGTATTGGATATAAAAGTAGTGAAGTAGCAGAACACTTTTCTACTTTCTCTCTATAGTTTCTCTGTAGTTTCATTGAATTAAATGAAATATAATGAATGAATGAGCTTCTATTTATACAAAAATGGATCGTGATAGTAACTAACTCATGAAACGGTCCAGATTGATTTACTTTAATCTGACGGTCCATATTTAAAGCAAAATCTTTTAAATAAAATAAAATATATTCTATTTATAATCTAATAAAATGAATAACTTTATAAAAGATTTTACTATGCAAAACACTATGCAGTATTTATGCAAACACTATGCATAATAAAATATAATATATTCTAATTATTTTCTAATAAAATAAATAACTTTATAAAAGTATTTTGTTTTATATAAAAATATTTTACTATGAAAAATACTATGCAACACTTATCATAATAAAATATAATATATTCTATTTATAGAATAACTTTATAAAAGTATTATGTTTTATATAAAAGATTTTACTATGCAAAACACTATGCATAATAGAATATAATATATTCTATTTATAGAATAACTTTATAAAAGTATTCTGTTTTATTACATTAATAATACTAATAAAACAAATCTGAGTGACTTATCACGTAAGCATCAATAATCAATACTGTGTGGTAATATTCAACCACTCGTATTACTGTACTTTTAACACCGAGTGTTTCAACAGTTAACGGTAAAACTTCCGCCGTTATTTTCATAAAATATTTTTGTCGTTTTCTCAATCCGACAATAATTTCATTGCGGGGTCCACCAATGATTGTACCGTCATACGGATATTCCCCGACAAAAAAAAAATATTCCCTGACCAATCGAATATTATACAACAACTTGCATACTTTTCAAAATTTATAAATACTACCCACAACTATAACATTATCTCAAATCCACACCATAATATTCAAAAAAAATATTTCGAGAAAATTAAATCTTTATTCATAAAATATGGGGTCTCACACATAGCATAACATTAGATTATGTAATCACATAGATATTATATATTACATGTAGTTCTTAGAAATATTATCCTGCCTCGATAATGTTACTATTAATTAACAACTACCTTTAATTCACTTAATATTATTAATCTTGATAATATTTAATTCATCTCTTAGTATTATTAGTTTACTAATAATACTTTTATTCATTTACTAATATTATTAATCATTTAATAATATCTTATTCCATTACTAATATTATTAATCATTGAATAATATCGTATTCCATTATTAATATTATTAATCATTTAATAATATTTTATTCCTTTACTAATGTTATTACATTTTTAATAACTTTTTATTTAATCTCGAATATTATTATTTACTCAATAATAATACTTTAATTTTATATTAATAATATATTAATAATATTTTAATCTAAGATTAATATTTTAATCTAATATCATTTAATAATACTTTAATCATTTATTAATGCTTAAATCAAATATTATTAACCATTTAATAATATTTTAATGAAGTTTTAATCTTAATATTTTTATTTACTTAACAAAATCATATACTAATATTATTAATATCATAATAATATTTTTAATAATTTATTGGATTAATAAATAATTTAATCTAATTGTTCACCCTTTATTAAACCTCTTATTTCATATCCATAAAAGGTCATAAATAATATTTCTTATTATAAATTACTAAAATGCCCTAAAATAGTCATAATATTATATATTAGGAATATTCAAGCATTAAAAATCATTTTTATTATTTAAGACATCATTTCACTATTTATTTCCTTTTATTCATAACTTAATCATTTTTAGAAAAAATAGCAAACTGATTCTAAATATTCTCATTTTTTGGATTTGGACATTATATGAACCAACAATGATCCCCAAATTTTTCTGGAATTTTAGAAAATGATTTACTAATTTTAAAGTGCTCAAAACACTCAGGTCTTGCTTCATTTTTCATAAATTCAGTTCTGCTCAGAAACATCTGAAATTTTCAGGGTATACTCTCATAACATATATGAACCTACTGTAACAATTTCGGAATTTTCCAGTGTATACAGTGAGATATTCGAAGGTTAATATTTCGGAGTTCTTGACGGAAATAGCCATTACGCACAACCTATAAATCGAAACGTGTCCGTTCTTTTTCCTACATGTAGATAACTTCTCAAGGTACCTCTGTGATTTTTTCCAGAATTTTAAAAGACATGAAATCGTCTGTAAAATGGGTCCCAAGAAAAAGCGGAACGATGAATTATTTTGGGTTTTGAACCCTTAACATTCAAAGTGGACTGTTTTGGGGAAAATAGCCCCAAAGGTTTCAAAACATACTAGATTTGTGTTCTACCGCTTGAGTTTACTAGATAACTCATGTATCTAGCACCCCCCCTCTGACGCCCCCAAAATAGGTCCAATCCAACCAACATATTCTGAGTTGCCAAATACATGTTACAGAAACAACTACAACATCATTAATACAATTGTCGTGCAAAATACGACAACACATAAATTGTAAGTTTAAATACAGATATTATCTTCCAGGCAATATCTACACTCAAATAAGTCCTCATTACAATTATTGATACACTATCTTACAAAATAGTGAGGACTACTAAAACAACTGTCTTGAACCATCACTCCACACCCCGACTAGTTCCCTGCTATATTCTCGTCTCCTAAGAAGAAAAATGGAACAAAAAGGAAAAGGGTGAGCTCAACTAGCCCAATAAAGAATATTATGACTAAGATAATGTACAAAAAATTACCCTTAGTCTTCAACAGGGAAAAATCTGATAGAATACAATGAGCAACAAGTTTTAGATCAACAATCTGCAAATGAAACAACAATTCATTAGAAGTGTTAAGTAGAGAATGAAATCTACTATCATCTATGAATTTAAAAGTCCATCATCGATATTTTATCCCTGTAACATCAATCAATATACATCATAAATCAAATATTCATCTTTGCACTACAGGCAAAAGATATACACCAGTTGGTCATGTTCATCTAAATACATGTTCATCTTTGCACTACGGGCCAAAGATATTCATCATAAAATCATTCATCTTTGCATTACGGGCCAAAGATATTCAGTTATATCATCATTTAGGATTGAGGATGATGAAAAATATTTTAAAGAAAATGAATCCAGTGAAACAAAAGAACAAATATTAAGGATTCGTACTTTAAACAATCCAAGTTCAAAAATACTTCATAAATAACCAGAGTGGAGTAAAATTTAAGAATGAAGGCCAAAACATAGATCTAATCAAAGATAGGAACTACAACAGACAATCTTGGACATAGAAAAGAAAATTTAATTTTTCTGTGAATAGTGTCGTATTCGTGAATAGTGCCGTATACGTGAATAGTTTCGTATACTTGAATAGTAACTTCGACACCAAAAGATAGAAATTTCACAAAAAAACATCATCATGCTTCGTGAATAGTACACATGAATAGTAACACGTGAATAGTAACTCATGAATAGTAACTCATGAATAGTAACCCCGATATAAAAAGTTCCAAATTTGATAAAAAGTTCAAACTAATATTTCGGCATAATGATATTGAAGAAATAATATCACTTATGAAGAAAATAACATCCCTTACCTCTAAAAGACAGTACTTCTGACTAGAATACTGAATATAGTGTTGAAGGAAACTTGCACCGTATAGCAACACTCAAAGTACTAAAATACTCACAAGAATACACTCGATAATATAGAGAGAGAAAGAGAGAGAAATCTTTAGTTTTTGGTGTGATTTTCAATTCTAACCTAAGCACCCTATTTATAGAAAAATGCTTAGAACACCAAAGCAGAAAATTTAATATAATAATATTATATAGAAAACAAATTCCTACGCCCACTTTGAAATCTGATTTCAGCAATCTAGCACACGTTAAAGATGTCCACAAACATTTAAAAAACGTTGTTCTTTTAAAACATAAATAAAACTTCCAAAAATCAATAATTTTGGAACTTCGAAACTTCAATAATTCATAATAAATAGTCCTTTTATCAAAAATTTCGAATCTCGTGAATTTTTATAGGAAATTCAATTCTCTACAACTTTGCAGAAGAAAGGTTTTCCAAATTCCAAACAGAAATCGACCGAAATTCACAAACGGACGATTTTACAGGCTATAATTAAATTTCAGTCAAGAAATGGGGTCCACCGACACACAAAACATGTTTTAATCATTTAATTCAACAAAAAATACTCTTTCTCCTCATATAATCATATATCAAATGAATTAAAAATATCAAATGAATTATTTTACCATTAATATATCACCATTAATATATTATTAAAATAATATATTCAAATGAATTATTTTATCAAAAAAAGATAAAATATTAATTTTTAACAATTATCACATTTAAAAATTTTCTCCATCTATATCCACATAAAATTAATATTTTCCTCATCATATAAATCAATAATTAATTATTCACAAATAATATTACAGAATCACAATATTGACAACCAGGGAGTTCCCAGGAAAGAGGGGGCTTTCCAATAAGAATTTCTCCTTACTGGTACGCAATTAGGTTACCAAACCTCTCCTTAGACAGAACTTTCTAGACATTGCCAATAATGGTATCTAATAATATTATTCAGATAATATGAATTATTGCTCCGATAATGGAAAATATTGTGTAGTGACAATTATTAAAACAACAATAATATAAAATATCAACGTAGCAATTATTGATTCAATAAAATAAAATATTGAGCAGTAATTATTGTAACAATTATTGAGTAGTGCCTTCTTACGTAAGAATCAATAATTGGTGCAATATCGTGTACTTCTTGTCTGGCAACAACGCCAGATTCGTGTTTTTTAACCACCGGGTATTCCAACAGTATTAATGGTAACAACTGTGCCGTTATTTATAAACAACTTATACTTGTCATTTTCTTCATCCAATCGCTTTCCGTTATGGGCCCACACAAGGCTGCGCCGTCGTACTAATATTCCCCGACAGTAAGAATATTCCACGACCAAACGAATATTCTCCGACAACAATGAATATTTTATAACCACTTACTTATTTAAAATATTTGCGCATTTTACCCACAACTATCCACATTAATCAAATCATCCCTTACTATTTCAAAATAATAAATAGAGGAATTAAATTTCATTTATTAATAATTTGGGGTCTTACAACCTCCCCTCCTTATGAAATTTTGTCCTCGAAATTGACGTACGTACCTGGTGTTTCAAAAAGATGAGGATATCTTGCTTCCATTTCTGTTTCCAACTCCTAGATCATTTCCTCAATAGCATGGTTTCTCCACAAAACTTTAACTTGTGGTATGACCTTCGTGCGTAGGACATGCTCCTTCCTATCCAAAATCTTGACAGGTACCTCCTCGTACGTTAAGTCTTCGGCTATCTCGTCCGGTTCTAACTCAATAACATAGTTTGGGTCGTCCACATATTTACGTAACATCGATACGTGAAAAACGTTATGAACACGCGTCATACTTGGCGGTAAAACGAGTCTATAGGCCACAGTTCCTATTCGATCGAGGATTTCAAATGGACTAATAAATCGAAGGTTTGAGCTTTCCTCACATCGCTGATTCTTGCTTTTGGAATAACGACTTCTTGCATCTTCTTCTTCATATTCATCAACTCCAAGTCTGTAGCTTGAGCAGCTTTAAATTTATCGATTAAAGTCGATTCTAATCGTATATTCGTTATCTTCACGCGGGTTCTTGGAATCTTTAACTCTATCTCCATCTTCTGTAAGTCATACGAAATGGGTCTTTGTGTTAACAATATCGCACTCGTAAACGCATACGATCTTTTACTCAACGCGTCAGCTACCATGTTCATTTTTTTTTATGATGGTATTGAATGGTATAATCGTAATCTTCAACAGCTCGAGCCAACGTCTTTGGCGCATGATACTATCGTTTTATGTGAAGAAATATTTAAGAGTTGAAGAAATGGGTTTTATACTGGGGTCAATACAAAATTCGATTTCACGTTCTAAGGGTAGGCTAAGAAGTCTTCAAGAATAGATCAGGAAATTTATTAACAATAGAAATGTCATTCAAAACTGCGACTCTCATCCAAGACTTTGATAGCACATGTAATGAAGGTTTCAACCGATAAGTCAAAGTCTAATCTCTCCGGAGTCAAATTTAAACGTTGAGCGCAAATAAGAGAGATAAAAGAATGGGTAGAACCGATATCGAGTAAGGTATAAACTTCGCAAATATTTATAATTTAACTAACCTGTGATAACTTCGTTCGGGTTCCTCGTATTCTGACCAGTCATGACAAACGCTCTTCTAGGAACCGTTAACTTTGACTTTTCTGGGACAGCCTTTTGAGTCACCATCCCTGTTGGACTGGGTTTTGCTACCGTACAATCTCGAGCAATATTACCTTCTTTTCAGCAATTATAACATACCTTGGAAGGTTCTGAACAGTTTGGACTTATGTGTCCGTCTTCTCCGCATCTGTAGCATCTAACTGGCGGTCTTTCTCCTCTTCTAAAATTCGTTGCTGGTGTTGGTGCCGACGTCTTCCCGTCATTATTAAATCTTCTTCTTGAAATTTCCACTTGAGTTATTTCTTCTATTACCTTGGCCATTATTACCACTGAAATGGTTACCATTTCTGGCATGATAATTTCCTCCGTGATGGTTATCATTGTTCCGATGACCGTTGCCACCGGTACGATTATCATCAAGTTGTTGGTCATTATTCTTCAGTTGAGCCGACTCATTATCGCGCTCCAATAACTGAGCCCTATTCACAACATCTGAATATAAACAAAGTTTGTGAGAAATGAGGTATTGACGTATTTTGGGTTTCAAACCTCGCAGAAACATTCGTGTCATTCTCTCCTCATTATCAACCAAATGGGATGCAAATCGAGACAACTCGGCAAACTTAGCTTCGTACTGTGACACGTTCATATTGTTTTGCTCCAGCTTGATGAACTCTACTTCCTTCATGTGACGAATACTTTCGGAAAAGTACTTGTCGTTGAACAATTCTTGGAACTTCTCCCAAGACATCTTCAATGCGATAGGCTGAGTACGCTTTACGGATTCCCACCAATAATCTGCCTCTCCTCGCAACATGAAAGTGGCGAAAGGAACCTTTTGCTCCTTTGAGCATCCCAAGACATCAAATATCTTTGTGATCTTCTTTATCCACGTCTCTGCCGTAAGTGGTTCTGGCTTTCCCAAAAACTCCGGCGGTCCTAACTCCTTGAATCGCTTAATGGTGACCATCCGTGAGTTGTTGCCAAAGTGTTTCCACCGCATTTTGAGCAGTAGTCTTTCTCGTTTGGTTTTGCATGAATTCTAGAAAGTTCCTAAACATACCATCGTTCTTCATCTGCTCAGTGGTGTTGTTCACAGGAGGAACATTGCCAGCCTGTTGCACGTTCTCCTCATTGGTGAGCAAAGGTGTCTCCACGGTCTCATTTACTCCACATTAACATTCTCGATTGACATTCTCAAATACTGCCATAAAACAAGGGTTAATTTAACAAATTAACAAATCACATAATACCCCTATATTATGACCGACCAACAAATAAGCTTAGGTAGGTTACACTAGCGAAGGATTTACTCGTCTCTCCCCTCCTAGTTCTATTTCCCGATCTCCGCCAGAGATCATATCCCTAAGCTCTGATACCAACTGTGACACCCCCAAAATAGGTCCAATCCAACCAACCTATTCTGAGTCGCCAAATACATGGTACAGAAATAACTACAACTTCATTAATACAATTGTCGTGCAAAATACGACAACACATAAACTGTGAGTTTAAATACAGATATTATCTTCTAGACAATATCCACACTCAAATAAGTCCTCATTACAGTTATTGATACACTATTTTACAAAATAGTGAGGACTACGAAAACAACTGTCTTGAACCATCACTCCACACCCCAACTAGTTCCCGCTAAATTCTCGTCTCCTGAGAATAAAAATGGAACAAAAAGGAAAAGGGTGAGCTCAACTAGCCCAGTAAAGAATATTATGACTAAGATAATGTACACCAAATTATCCTTAGTCCTCAACAGAGAAAAATTTGATAGAATACAATAAACAACAAGTTTTAGATCAACAACTGCAGCAGAAACAATAATTCATTAGGAGAGTTAAGTAGAGAATGAAATCTACTATCATCTATGAATTTAAAAGTCCATCATCCATATTTTATCCCTGTAACATCAATCAATATACATCATAAATCAAATATTAATCTTTGCACTACAGGGCAAAGATATTCACCAATTGGTCTTGTTCATCTAAACACTTGTTCATCTTTGCACTACAAGCCAAAGATATTCATCATAAAATCATTCATCTTTGCACTACGGGCCAAAGATATTCAGTTATATCATCATTTAGGACTGAGGATGATGAAAAATATTTTAAAGAAAATGAATCAAGTGAAACAAAAGAACAAATATTAAGGATTCGTACTTTAAACAATCCAAGTTCAAAAATACTTCATAAATAACCAGAGTGGAGTAAAATTCAAGAATGAAGACCAAAAGATAGATCCAATCAAAGATAGGAACTATAACAGACAATCTTGTACATAGAAAAGAAAATTTAATTTTTCTGTGAATAGTGTCGTATTCGTGAATAGTGCTGTAAACGTGAATATTGCCGTATACTTGAATATTAACTCTGACACCAAAAGATATAAATTTCACAAAAAACATCATCATGCTTCGTGAATAGTACTCATGAATAGTAACTCGTGAATAGTAACTCATGAATAGTAACTCGTGAATAGTAACTCATGAATAATAACTCATGAATAGTAACCCCGACATAAAAAGTTCCAAATTTGATAAAAAGTTCCAACTAATATTTCGGCATAATGATATTGAATAAATAATATCACTTATGAAGAAAATAACATCACTTACCTCTAAAAGACAGTACTTCTGACTGGAATACTGAATATAGTGCTGAAGGAAACTTGCACCGTATAGCAACACTCAAAGTACTAAAATACTCACAAGAATACACTCGATAATATAGAGAGAGAAAGAGAGAGAAATCTTTAGTTTCTGGTGTGATTTTTAATTCTAACCTAAGCACCCTATTCATAGAAAAATGCTTAGAACACCAAAGCAGAAAATTTAATATAATAATATTATATATAAAACAAATTCCTACGCCCACTTTGAAATCTGATTTCAGCCATCTAGCACATGTTAAAGATGTCCACAAACATTTAAAAAACGTTTTTCTTTTAAAACATAAATAAAACTTCCAAAAATCAATAATTTTGGAACTTCGGAACTTCAATAATTCATAATAAATAGCCCTTTTATCAGAAAATTCGAATCTCGCGTATTTTTTTAGGAAAATAAATTCTTTACAACTTTACAGAAGAAAGTTTTTCCAAATTCCAAACAGAAATTGACCGAAATCCATAAACGGGCGATTTTGCAGGCTATAATCAAATTTCAGTCAAGAAATGGGGTCCACCGACACACAAAACCTGTGTTAATCATTTAATGTAATAAAAATACTCTTCCTCCTCATATACTCATATATCCCACATTCATTATAAAAATATCACCATTAATATATTATTAAAATAATATATTCAAATGAATTATTTTATCAGAAAAAGATAAAATATTAATTTTCAACAATTATCACATTTAAAATTTTTCTCCATCTATATCCACATAAAATCAATATTTTCCTCATCATATAAATTAATAATTAATTATTCATAAATAATATTAAAGAATCACAATATTGACAATCAGGCAGTTCCTAGGAAAGAGGGGGCTTTCCAATAAGAATTTCTCCTTACTGGCGCGCAATTAGGTGACCAAACCTCTCCTTAGACAGAACTTTCTAGACATTGTCAATAATGTTATCTAATAATATTATTCAGATAATATAAATTATTGCTCCGATAATGGAAAATATTGTGTAGTGACAATTATTGAAACAACAATAATATAAAATATCAACGTAGCAATTATTGATTTAATAAAATAAAATATTGAGCAGTAATTACTGTAACAATTATTGAGTAGTGTCTTCTTACGTAAGAATCAATAATTGGTGCAATATCGTGTGCTACTGTGCAACAACGCGTATTACTGTGTTTTAACCACCGGGTATTCCAACAGTATTAATGGTAACAACTACGCCGTTATTTAAAAACAACTTATACTTGTCGTTTTCTTCATCCAATCGCTTTCCGTTATGGGCCCACATAAGGTTGTGCCGTCGTACGAATATTCCCCGACAGTAAGAATATCCCATGACCAAACGAATATTCTCCGACAACAATGAGTATTTTATAACTACTTACTTATTTAAAATATTTGCGCATTTTACCCACAACTAACCACATTAATCAAATCAACCCTTACTATTTCAAAATAATAAATAGAGGAATTAAATTTCATTTATTAATAATTTGGGGTCTTATAACCCCCCCCCCCCCCCCCTTCGAAGGATCACAAATCCAAGTTGGAAAACTTGAGTTAACCAAGATTTAGTGGAAGAAAAAACAAGAGTTTCACCCTTGGAGAACATATGCTCATTTTCTTCCTCTAAGCCTTTGATCTAACACTCAAGATACTTAGTTCCATACATAATGATATGTAGAACTAGGGTATCTTGAGTATTTGATCATAACCCCAACAAAACTCAAGCTATAAAACAAAGTAGAAGAAGAATGTGAAGGTTAGGTTATACCTTGATTTAGTGGCAACCTTCCTTGATTTACCAAAGTAAGTAATGAACTTAGGATGCATGAACAAACTAGCACACCTCTCCCTCTCTTGCTATAACCGAACCCTCTCTCTCTTTTCTCTCTCTTGAAGTTTGCTAGCTTGGGAGAAAAAAGATAGAAGAAGAAGATTGAGATAAAATGAATGTCTAGCAAAATGAGTGAGTGATATAACTATTATCCCCCATATTTTTAATGTCCCAAGGATAAAAGACTTGTGTGTAAGAGTTACTAATTATGGACATTGTTTAGCTTAATTAGTTGCCTTAAAAGGCCTTAAGTGGTCGGTCCCTCTAGCCCATTATATCTCCCAATTTGCTTTTATTTTAATACACAAATTTGATTAACCAAAAGTCTAATATACCCTTAATCAAGTGGGCTAAGTATTGGTTTGCATTTTATTTCCTTTGGGCTCCTTCCTTAATTGTTTTGGGCTATGTAATAAACATAGTCTAGCAATTTTAATATATGATACCCAAATTAATTATTTACGGTTTCCATTTTCAATCATATGAAATTTAATTACTTATAGATGTGACTTTAACTCATAACCTAATTAGGTTTACAAGAATTAGGTTTAAAATTATTAGTCACTTGAAATAACAAGATTATCCACTTAAGTTAGTACACATATTAAATACTAGCATTTCATTATTACCATAACCCTTAGGTTATTTAATTGTCTCACCTAATGTATAATTAGGTTACGAAGCTTTCATTTTTAATGAAATCTATAAATGTATATATCCATAACTATAGTATATATGTTAATTGACCCATGCACTACTTCACATATGTTGTCACATATTAAATCACTATATAACACAAAGTTTTAAAATATCAATAATGTACATACATATATAGTGACTTAAAATTCATTGTTATTACACTTGAACTTCTAATTATTGTGCAAGTTTTCTTTAACTCGACCTCGAGTTGTTTCATTCAAAGATACTTGTGGTTAATCATTGTTGATTGCCATGTCCATGAATTGTTAATCGCACTTTGTGCATATTGCATGAATTCATCAGGTATGAAAGACTGATCACCTTCATTACCATCTAGTTCAGATATATTTGTTTATGTTCAATGTTCGTTCAGCTATAAAAGTTTGTTCATGCTAGTAATTGTGTTTACAAGTAATTTGAAATGAGAGCATGAAGAGACTTTCCTCCGTTTTGGGTTTATCAGAGGCTGAGCTATCTTAGGTTACTCTCGCGGCTCTTTGGCATGATGGTTCCCAAATCAAACACCGACGGGATAGCCTCCTGGTGGAGGGACCACACAACATACATTCACATACATCTCGTCTCACCGTATGAAAATGATGACATTTGCGAAGCACTAATATCACAAGTAGATATGGTGCGAAGCACTAATATCACAGGCAGATACGGTGCGAAGCACTAACATCACAGGCAGTTATGGTGCGAAGCACTAAGTGCAATAAGGAAATGCATTCGTACACATTCACCAAAAATGTAAATGTAACATCCACACATAAGCAGATAACAGCTTTGAAAAGATTATAATAACGACTTAAGTCCTCTTACTAGAGTCCCCAGCAGAGTCACCACCTGTCGACGTTAGGATTTTTTGTGTGTCCCTTTCCGTTATTTTAGGTGAGATTTGTTTGAAAAAATAAGTGAAAAAGGTCCGACATGTATAATGTCGACGATGGACTGTTAAGAGTCGCCAGTTGGTTTTTTAAATGGTTGTACCAACACAACCGAGAAAAGGTTTGCACATTGACCCAGCGATGTGACACGGTTATACGTGTCGGTGAAATCGAGATTCGTTTAGGGTCTGGGGACTTGGTTATGCGGGGGGAAGGTGTTAGGCACCCCCCGACATCCGTGTTACCATGGTGACCGCCTCTTTACAAGAAACTATTATCTGAGTATGTGTGTGTGTGGTTCAATGTGCTGTTATTTAGAAGTTGTGCGAGGCCTCATTCGAACCTATATACACAGGGTCTGAATTTATGTAAAATTTCAGTTTTTAGCAAGATATGGCAGTGATGTTTTATAAAAGAGGTTTTTTTAAACCCTGATGCTCGATAGGAATTGAGACCTTTTACACTCCCATTTTATTAAGTGATCAGCTTGATTGCTTTTATTTGACGGATGCGAGGCATCCGTATAAAAATAATGTAAAAAGATAATGCCGACTTGGGTATGGAAACCATCTGAGGAAATTCAGACACCGCAGAATAAATTACAAGCTACTTACAGTTGATATTGTCCATCACGGGAACCGAATCTAGATTCAATGGGATGAATCTGTGATCACATAATTCCTAGGCTCACAAAATACTGCATTTTTATATGACAGCAGTAAGCAGGTATATATATAAAAGCTGTAAATATATATATACATACAGGATCACCAACCACGAAACACCTCCATGGGGGATCAGAAATGTAAATAAAGCTATAGATACGGTCAACCGCCACGAAGGAAACTCCAGGCGGGACATAATGTAAATAAAGTTATAATATTTATTAACCCATGAAGTAAACTCGAGTGTGACGAAATGTAAAGAAAGTTGTAAAAGCGATCAACCACCACGTAAGTAAACTCCAGTGTGGGACAAAATATATATATATATATATATATATATATATATATATATATATATATAAAAAAAAAGCAATAAACGCATATTGATGTGAAATCCGTGCTCATCAAACAGAGTTCAACCACGGTTCATATATATAAGTATATATATATATAAAAGCGAATAAACGCACTAGATATAAAACCCAAAGCTCATCGAACAAAGTCCGACCACTATGCTCATATATATAAATATATATATATATATGTATATATATATAAACGAGTAAACGATCGAATCAAATTCAGGCTCATCGAACAAAAGTCCGACCACGGTTCGTATATATATATATATATATATATATATATATATATATATATATATATATATATATATATATATATATATAAAGCGAATAAACGCACTGCACTAAATCTATGTTCTATCGAGGCATAACTCGATAATGTTAGTCAATATATATGTAAATATATATATATATATATATATATATATATATATATACAGACTGAAATGAAACCACGGACCGAAGTCCAAGCAAAAGCAAGTAACACCACTCTCAACGTGTAGAAAGGTGTGTGCAAAGATGAAGAGAAAGACTCTAAAGTGTGTGAGAAGGCTTACAACTAACTGATAAAGAAGGCTTCAATATCTTTAGAGTTATCTTTAGAGTGGGTAAACACAGGCTTTTGTGGGTACAAGAGAGGCTATATATGAGCTCACAGGTGTTTAAAAGTGGGAAAATACACTGTTTGGGCGAGTGCAGAGCGAATTGTGCAGGGTTTCCCTGTCTTTTTCTCTTAGAAAATCAGCACCCCAAACCCCATATCTATAGAGGGGGGAGCCGCAGGTCTACCTGTGGCACCTAGTAGCAGGTGTACCTATGGCTGCCCAGGGTGCCCTGGGCAGTGTGGGTCCCGTCGTGTCGAAGTACGTACGCGCTGTTCTCTCGGTCGCTCATAACTTTCAATTCGGGAGTCCGATGGAAGCGTGCCATACCATTCCGAAAAGCTCTTTCTGAAAGCTACACAATGATATATGATTCGACCTTTTTTGATTCCAGGAAAATGGGTCCATGACCGTAATGGCATTCCCGGGTTTCCATCAGGAAATTCGGTGAGCCGTTTTGTGTAGTTTGCGCTCCGGAGTTAAGATATCGCTCTTGTTGGACTTCCTTTGAAGTATTTTGAGTGTATTTGATTTGAAATGAAGTTGAGTTGGCAAAATGACCATTTTGCCCCTCCTGGGGTTATCTCCGATTTTCACGCAATTGTAGCAGTCGTTTCTCAGGGTTATCTCTGAGGTTGGCTTACTGTTTACTTTGACTATCCTCAGGGTCATCTCTGAGGTTGTATTGACCTATTCCCATGGTTGGGACTGAGACTGGATACCTCGGGGTCATCTCCGAGATTAATCGGTCTTCTCCGGTGTGTGGTCCAATTTTGTATCTGCAGGCCTCGGGGTTATCTCCGAGGTTGGCTTTGGTTACTCCCAGATTGCGATCCGGGGTTTGATGATGAACTTCTGGTAGTATCCGGTATGGATTTGGATTGTCTTTCAGGGTTCCCTCTTAAAAGACGAATCTGTCTTCCTGCAATGTTAGTAACAGTAGAAGAAAATTTCGAGTGTCTATAGATGCCCCTCTTTATCATGTTCATGCAATGCAATGGAATGGACATGATAAAGATTAGTAGAAACTTGAAACATGATAAGGTATTTTTAATGATGTAAATCGCAATGTAGTGAATGTTTATGATGAATGTGACAATGTTTTCTCAAATCGCAGTTTGTAAATCGCACATCGCACATCGCTTTTCGCATTTAGCCAAATTGCGCTTTGCAACTCGCACATCGCATTTTGCATATGGCATCATAAATCGCATATCGCATATCGCAAACCGTATATCGCATATCGCAAATCGCAATGTAATGAATATTATGATAAATGTTAAAATGTATTCGCAAATCGCTTTACCTTTACCGATCCTTGCTGATGCCTATGCTGGTGTTGACTCCAATGGTTTGGCATTTAATCGTCGATGCTTATTTGATGAAGATAAGTTGAGATGTGTTCCACATCTCTGATGGGGATGACGTTCTGAAATCACCAGACCCTCCTAATGTATTCGCTGGTAGTTGCAACGGTGACTATCCTGCTGATCGCCAAACTTTTCCAGCTCCCACTCGAACGGTGGTATACAAAGCTTTCATCGCTGAACTGTGTTGATATCGCGATGTATTGACGACAATGGTTTAGAATACCAGATCTTCCAATATCTTCGCTGAAGTAATATTCCACGGATTACTTCACTAGACTTCACCTGATGTTAGATTGATGACAACCACCAGATGTCTCATCCTTTTTGAGGTGATTTGGAGTCTCATTTCGCTGTTGGGTAGCTATGCCCCATTTCCTTAAGTGTTTGATTCGCAACCCGGTTGAACTGATGGCCTTAATGCCGCTGATATCCCTGGAGGGTGTAATTCATTCTTTCGCTACCCATATTTGAACGTCGGTGTAGAGGCTTCAACTTGTGAGGACTTAATGCATGTTGATGGTGTAGATTTCATTCGCTAGGTCTTTCGTCGTTGACCTTCTGCTCCTGAGTTAAGAACTTTTTGAGAATTTTCCCCTTCTTTCATAGGGGCACGATTATGTCGCTATGATTTCTTTCTGGAGTTCACCCCTTTGTTTTTTATGAGAAGCTTGATCTCGTCTTAAGCTCCTTTCATTTCTTAGAATTGGAAAAATTCCCCAGTCCTTTCGTATGTTGATACCGAGGGTTCATATGAGAAACTCTCTTTATTGATGAAGTCACGAGTGAATAATACCTGAATCGTCACTAAGATGATGATGGACCATGCTGATGGCGCTAACTGGTGCATTTTCCATTTTAGGATGATTGATAAATGCCCTAGTGTTGAGTTGTTGCTGTTTCTGAGATTGCCCCCAATTTTGTTGTAAGGGATCCAATATCCTGTTGTCGCCAATTTTGGAATTTCCCCAGCCTCGCTTGTTTATCTGGGATAGTTGTTTTGATAGGTGAGCTGATAAGATGCCGAGATCGCAAGAGGCTTTTACATCTGTACCATCTGGTGAATAGGTATTGGATGTGCGCTTTGATATTGACAGCTCTTTCTGGTAAAGATGTCGCTTTGTTATAGAGATGATGCTCTAACTTATAGGGATATCGTTGTTGCTGAGCGGGATGACGTTATATCCACCCGAGATATCGCATGTAGTTGGCAGTGGATCTGTTGGCTCGTGTAGAAACCCTTGGGTAGGAGATCACAGTGATACCTCCTTCTTCTGAGAGGGAATTCATGTTGGACTTGATAGCCCGCATATACACTGATTTGTAGATGAGCTTGTTTTTCTCTGCACAGACTAGCTTAGCCATTTTATCATGTACAGTACACATTGTATATATCAAACAGAATTATATATGGCAGGGAAATATATGTTGGTTCACTTCCCTTTTAGTTGTGCCTTGCTACTTACTTGATATTCGCTTATTTCTCCAGGACTTTGTGATCTGGATGTATTCTAAACTCCTCCTTGATGGATGGATAGTGAGATGTCTCAGGATTTTTAGAATGAATCGTCGATCTGTGTGTATTCCCTACCATCTTTGGTGTCTTGGGACTGGTTTTTGTATGTGATTATGGATAGGAGTATATTTGTTTTTGTTTTTCTGTGGTGAGACCGGACCATATAACATGGCTGCCTACGTACTCCCGTGTATTGGGGAGATCAGGTCGACGTAGTTCTCCCCTCAGGGTGAGTAGAAAAGTGTAATCCCATGTGTAGGTCAGAGTGCGGGGAGGAGAAAGTTTAATCCTAGGTTGAGGATAAATGGCAGGTATGAGAAGTTTGATCCCAGGTATGGGTAGCCAAACTGCAAGTGTGAGAGGTTCAATTCGCGGTGAGATGACCTAAGTGGTATGATCGTAGTGAAGCTAGGCTGCTGGCTTGAAAGGATGTTTCCTTGAGGGGCAAAGCGTGGAAAGGAGTTGTATGTGGTAAAGGGTTAAAGAACTAGAATGACTGGTGATATGATGATCCCAAAACCAGGATGTTCGCTTGATGGTAACCTTAGACATAGTACCGTTTCATGGTGTTCGACATGATAAGCTGTGGAAATTTATCGCCGTCCATTTCCTGTAATCTGAAAGCGCCTCCTGTCAATACCTCCTTGACAATAAACAGGCCTTCCCAATTTGGAGTGAATTTTCCTTTAGACTGAGCTTGGTTGTCAATGATCTTTTTCAAAATCAAGTCGTGTTGTTTGAACTGTCGTAGTCAGACTTTCTGTTGTAGGATCTTCTTTATAAGTAGAAGACCGCTCATTTGTGGGCCACATACTTTCCCATGGATTTCATCCATAGTCTCTGAGCTTGGTCTTCGTCCAAACATCTGATGAGACATCGTTCTACATCTCTTTCATAGAGTGCATCTCCGCTCAGGTAGAATTTTATAGCTAGTCGATGGATCCGCCTTTTCTTAGTCGGGCTTGCCTCAGCGGGTGTAGATTTATCTTGTAAGTGCTTATTGATATGCTGATATCAAGGGTGTTGGATGGGAGGTAGCTCATTCGATACTTTTTCAATATAATTCCCATAGGCTGGGGCCTTGTGCAGGGAGATCGCGACGCTCGGCAAGTGTTCCTTGTCTGATATGCGAATCAAGTAGGCCAAAGTTGCTAATGCGTCCGCAAAGTCATTCCTATTACGAGGAATGTGGAGGAAGGATTTTTCTTTGAACTCTGAAGCCATTTGTAGAACCTGCCGATGGTAAGGCAGCAACTATAGAACCCGTTGAAGAGGTTTTTTCTTTTTCTTTTTTTTTTCTTTTTTTATTTTTTTTTTCTTTTTATTTTTATTTTTTTTTATTTTTTTTTTCTATTAGATCGTGGAAAAAGAGCCACACGGCTCATCGATAGGTAGCTCCCGGCATTGATAAGGCCGAATGACAATCGTCTCAGTAGTAAAGGGCTCCCAAGCGCGATGAATGAAGTTTTCTCGATCATCTTCAAAGAACTATGATTTGATGGTACCCCGCATGAGTAATCAACAAAGGAGTACATGTCGTATCGAGCTGTATTGTCAATGAGTATGTGGATGAACGGGACGTGAAAGCTATCTTTGAGGCAAGCTTTATTCAAATCTCTGCAATCCACACAAAGTCGCACCTCCCTTCCCGGTTTCGGCACGGGGACTATGTTGGATAGCCATTCAGGTTAAGTTGACACCATAATGATGCCGGCTTGAAATTGTTTCATAATTTCTTCTTTAACATTTAACTCCCACTCATGTTTTAATCGCTTGAGCTTATGCCTGAGTGGCTTAAATCCCCCTTTGATGGGAAGGCGATGAATGATAATGTTCGTGTATAAACTGACCATGTCTTCGTGAGACCATGCAAACACATCCTGGAATAGGGTCAATAAAGTAACCATGTCATTCCTTTGGTTTTGAGTGAGGTCTGTACTAATTTGGATTTGTTTGGGGATTTCTAAGGTTCCGAGGTTTGAAAGAGGTGGTTTGATCAAGATTTGGCTTGGGTTTGTCTTCGACCCATTCTTTGATCTCCAGAGGTATCTCATAGTCCTCTTGTTTTTCCATCAAGTCTGAGTCCAACTTTACATCAAAGTTACAGTCCTTGTGGAGAATAGGCACCTCATCAGCAAGTACAGGCAGATCTAAATTCAGAGTCCTGAAACAAAATATGCTTTCACTTAGTATATAACACTGTTCAATCACACAAAGTGTTAGCCTGTATTGACAAAAGTAACTGCTAATACTGTTAAGAAAAAGTAAGCAGTTATTTCTATCTACAAGGTAGAGAGAGTTTCTTCCATATTTACCCTCGTCGGCAAATGCAAGGAGTGCTGCTTCAATTATCGAGGGCAAAGTTTTAGTGAACTGCAGTGATGGAGGGGCTATCATCAACCTCCTTCTCCCGAATGATGACCATTACGTCTGGGCAATCATCGTCTGAGGTATAAGTGTTTGAGAAGTGTTTGTTTGGGTTTTTATTTGGTTGACCGCACCATTGATGGCTGCCTACGTACTCCTATTGAAGAGGAGATCAGGTCTTTCGTAGTTCAGGCTTTGGTTTGAAAAGGTTCAAAGGGGTAAGTGGTGAGAAGAGGGTAGAGATGTTTTTTCCTTTTTTATTTATTTACATGCATGGAAAATAAAAGGCATACTACGAAGAAAGTGATACCGTTCCAACACTTTCTGGAACTCGCACCTTCATCCCCTAGATCTACATCTTCTCGGCTAGTTAATGCCAGATAGTCCAGTTGTCAGTGGTTATGTCGCCTTCAGGGCTCGTGATAGAGGTTACCCCTTGATTCTGAATGTATTCGCTTGTGGCCATAACTTAATCGCTTCCTAATTCAATATATTCCTCAGGGACGCTTGATATGGACGCATTGCAAAAAGGGATGAACTCTGGATTCTTTAATGGGTTGGATTCCCCGATAATCTCACCACCTTTATCTTCATCTATTCCTTCGCCTTCTTCATGGGTTTCAAAGGATTCAACCATGAAATCTCCTTCGAACTGTTGTCGCATTTCTTGCAAAGAACTTTCATTTTTGGTTTTTTCTTCCATGGAAAGGATTAGTATTTCCTCCGCATCATCCAATGTGATAAGACCAGGAATGTGGTTGATATCTTGGAACCATGGGACGTTTGATGTTGGCGGCGGAATCTCCTTTGGGGATGCCTTTGTCTCTTCTGTCACTTCTTGCATTAGGATCAGTCCCACCTTGTGCTCTGGTAGAATTGTCGCTCATAGCCTTCACCTCATTTGAATTGCCTGTCTCGAATGGACATCTTTAGCTTTTTATTTCCTTTTCGCCATTTTTGGTCATGGGAAATTCTATATCCAGCTCTCCATTTTCAATGAGATCCTGGATTTTATGTCGCAAAGACCAGCATTCTTCAGTCATATGCCCAAGTGACTTAGAATGGTAGAGACATATCTTGGTGGAGTCATAACTCTTTATCTTGGGTTTTATAGAGGAAAGCAAAGAACTCAAGAATCCTTCCTTTGCTTATCAGAAAGTGTAGCATTTCTTCTTTGGATTTGCTCAGAGGGGTGAATTTTCGAACTCTTTTGGAGGTTGTTTGATCTTTCATCTTTGAGAATTTGCATTCCCTCGATTGGTTCTTCCGCTGGCGAGATCCTCTAACAATTTTATCATCCCCCTTTTCTTGTACTTTCAGCCTGCTTTGATCTTCTTCATTTAGTTGGCTCATCATGGAGAGATATGGGCTTATATTATGGTTAACCTCCTTTTTCTCTTGGCTTTCTGATAGTTGAGTGAAAAATTTCCTTGTTTCTTGATGTTGGCGCACTATCAGCTTAGCCAGCAGATTTACTTGATTCTGGATCGCCTCTAATTTTTGCATTACTGGAATACCCTCCTCCGAGTTTTCCCACCCTAGGACATTTGTTATGTGCTTTTGGGGGTATTCCTCCATCCTTCGTATGTACTTACGAATTGGATACATTTCAGCGCTTCCTGACCCGATCATGTTTACTTCTTCCGTATCATGTCGCAACGGAAGGTTGGTGTTGACATTTTGTTGGTCAGGTTGTTCGACCACAATACTACCACTTTCGATCAGATTTTCAATCTTATGTTTTAAGGACCAACAATCCTGTGTATCGTGTCCTGGAGACCCTGAGTGGTAAGCACATCTCTGGCTTGGATTGTATGTTTTGCTCCCTGGTTCTAGAGGTGGAGCTAGTTCGGTAATTTTCTTGTGATCCATTAATATCGCCAACACATGTTCAAGGGAATCACCCAGTGGAGTGAATACTCGATTTTCCGTTCTTTCAAATTTTCTTTTCCTGTTTGGGTATTGGTTGAATGCAGTCTGTTGTTGGAACGATAGATTGTCTTGCATTTTCTAAATGGGGGGACTGTAGTTTGGCCTCCTAGCTTGCCCCTGTACAACAATCCTCATTGCCTTTATCGGATACCGCCTTGGGATTGCTCGCATACTTGCCAGTTTGTATATGTTTTGGCGGCATCGCTTCCAAGGCAGTGAAGTCTTTAATCTTGCTACCTTGAGCCCATCTCTGCCATTTCGCCGTGTTTGATCATTTCCGCAAATGGCTTTCCTATGCCTGCTAGGATCCTCTCATAGTAAGGAGCCTCTTGGATATCAATAAATGTCATTACCATCTCAGTTTCTGTCATTGATGGAATGACTTGATACTGCTAGATGTCTCCACCTTTGGGCATATTCTCGGAAAGATTCAGTACTTTGCTTTTTCACTTTAGTCACTTGATATCGATCAGGTGCCATTTGTGACCGAAAACTGTACCGATTTAGAAAGGCGTGGGCCAATTCTTCCCAGTTGTGGATTTTGGCATTGTCAAGTCGCGCATACCAGGATTTAGCTTCTCCAGTGAGACTCTTTTGAAAAAGTTGCATTCTGAGGCTTTCATTTTTAGCATAAGACCCCAGTTCGCCAATGTACACTTTTAGGTGCGTATAGGGATTGCCTGCCCCGTTGTACTTTTCAAACTCTGGGACTTTGAATTTGGTAGGATATTGAGCCCCTGGGAATATACAGAGATCTGAATAGGTGACACTCCCATAATTTCCAGTCCCTTTAATTGACCGGATGGTATCCTCCATTTGTTGGACTTTCTTTCTTATATCCCCAGTTTCTCGATCATCCTTGAGATTTGTGATTTCTTTATTAGAATGAGGTTTAGGTATATGGGTTTCCATCTTTTTACCAATGCCCTGACTGCCCCCTAGTGTGAAGGACTCTGGTTGAGTAGGCATTGTCTGGCCCTGCGTATTTTTACTTTGTTCTTTTAGAAAGACAACCAATTCTGCTATCTGATTTCTTAATCCTTCAAACTCCTCTCGGGAAATGGGAGTAGGATCAGGCTGGCCCAGTGTAGCCATGCCTAACGGTAGGATCAGTGTCTTCCTGGACTTTAAACGGGTAACGGGACCGATTGCTTCCCTGTGAAAGACTTGCATAGTTTAGTCTTTAGGGAATGTATATAATAACATGCTATGTGACGTGTTCATTTTAGCAATTTTATCCTGCAAAACTGATGTCAGCTGTTTGTAGCATGTTAAATATGTATGTGTACAAATTTCTAAATATTTCTCATTACATGGAGATAGATATGGAATGTAATTACAAGTAATTGTGTTTACAAGTAATTTGAAATGAGAGCATGAAGAGACTTTCCTCCGATTTGGGTTTATCAGAAGCTGAACTATCTTAGGTTACTCTCGCGACTTTTTGGCATGAAGGTTCCAAAATCGTCGCAATCTACTAGACGGGAAGTTAATCCGGTCTTTCAACTGGAGCGAATTTGGGTGGTGCCTTTCCTGAGCGTCGGAGAATTAGTCTTCTCATGAGTCCAGTAATCAAACACCGACGGGATAGCCTACTGGTGGAGGGACCACACAACATACATTCACATACATCGCATCTCACCGTATGAAAATGATGACATGTGCGAAGCACTAATATCATGGCAGATATAGTGCGAAGCACTAATATCACAGTGATTATGGTGCGAAGCACTAACATCACAAGGCGAAGCATGGTGCGAAGCACTAAGTGCAATAAGGAAATGCATTCAAATGCGCATTCATCAAAAATGTAAATGCAACATCCACACACAAGCGGATAACATTTTGAAAAGATTGTAATAGCGACTTAAGTCCTCTTCACTGAGTCCCCAAAGAGAGTCGCACCGTCGACGTCGGGATTTTTTGTGTGTCCCTTTCCATTACTTGTTCTTTGGTGTTCTCATTTTAGGTGAGATTTGTTTGAAAAAACAAGTGAAAAAGGTCCGATATGTATAATGTCGACGATGGACTATTAAGAGTCGCCAGTTGGTTTTTTAAATGGATGTACCAGCACAACCAAGAAAAGGTTTGCACATTGACCCAACGTTGTGACACGGTTATACGGGTCGGTGAAACCGAGATTCGTTTAGGGTCCGGGGACTTGGTTATGCGGGGGGAAGGTGTTTGGCACCCCCCGACATCTGTGTTACCACGATGACCGCCTCTTTACAAGAAACTATTATCTGAGTATGTGTGTGTGTGGGTCAATGTGCTGTTATTTAGAAGTTGTGCGAGGCCTCGTTCGAACCTATATACACAGGGTCTGAATTTATGTAAAAGTTCAGTTTTTAGCAAGATATGGCAGTGATGTTTTATAAAAGAGGTTTTTTTTAACCTTGATGCTCGATAGGAATTGAGACCTTTTACACTCCCAATTTATTAAGTGATCGGCTTGATTGATTTAATTTGACGGATGCGAGTCATCCGTATAAAAATAATGTACAAAGATAATGCCGACTTCCTCGTGGGTATGGAAACCATCTGAGGAAAATCAGACACCGCAAAATAATTTACAAGTTGCTTACAGCTGAAAATGTCCATCACAGGAAATCTAGATTCAATGGGATGAATCTGTGATCACATGATTCCTAGCCTCACAAAATACTGCATTTTTATATGAAAGCAGTAAGCATGTATATATATAAAAGCTGTAAATATATATATACAGAAAGGATCACCAACCACGAAGCACCTCCATAGGGGATCAGAAATGTAAATAAAGCTGTAGATACGATCAACCGCCAAGAAGGAAACTCCAGGCGGGACAGAATGTAAATAAAACTGTACATGCGATCAACTGCCACGAAGTAAACTCCAGGCAGGACGAAATGTAAAGAAAGTTGTGAAAGCAATCAACCACCACGAAGTAAACTCCAGGTGGGACAAAATATATATATATATAAGCAATAAACTCACCAGATGTGAAATCCAGGCTCATCGAATAGAGTTCGACCACAGTTGGTTGCAGTAGGTGTACCGATGGTCGCCGGGGTGCCCCAGGGCGTGTGGGTCCCGCCGTGTCAAAATCGTCTGTATTTGTTAAGCTTTCGATGGCTCAGAACTTTCAATCCGGGAGTCCGATGGAAGCGTGCCATACCATTCCGGAAAGCTCTTTCCGAGATCTACACAATGATATATGATTTGACCTTTTTTTATTCCAAGAATATGGGTCCATGACAGAAATGGCATTCCCGGGTTTTCGTCAGGCAATCTAGTGACCCATTTTGTGTAGTTTGCGCTCCGGAGTTAAGATATCGCTCTTGTGGGACTTCCTTTGAAGTATTTTGAGTGTATTTGATTTGAAGTGAAGTTGAGTTGGAAAAATGACCATTTTTCCCCTCCCGAGGTTATCTCTAATTTTTGCGCAGTTGTAGCAGTCGTTTCTCAGGGTTATCTCTGAGGTTGGCTTGCTGTTGACTTTGACTATCCTCAGGGTCATCTCTGAGGTTGGATTGACCTATTCCCATGGTTGGGATTCAGACTGGATACCTCGGGGTCATCTCCGAGATTAATCGGTCTTCTCTGGTGTGTGGTCCGATTTTGTATCTGCAGGCCTCGGGGTTATCTCCGAGGTTTGATTTGGTTACTCCCGGATTGCGATCCGGGGTTTGATGATGAACTTCTTGTAGTATCCTGTATGGATTTGGATTGTCTTTCAGGGTTCCCTCCTAAAAGACGAATCTGTCTTCCTGCAATGTTAGTAACAGTAGAAGAAAATTTCGAGTGTCTACACTCCTCTCTTCTTTTTTTTAAAAAAATTTATTATTATTATTTGAAAGGTTTGAATACCTGAAGGAAAATTTTTTCAATTGGATACATTTCCCCCCTGCTCATTCAAGTGTTGCTAGTGGGTGGATTCAATTTTCCTTATGAATCCTCAGAAGCTGCAATGCTTGTGATGTGGTTACCTGTAATGTTATGTCATACATTGCACAATTATATTGCAATTCTAATCACTAGAATTTCTTGACAGAAACTGGATCTCCTTATTTTACTCCATTCCTTGGACTTCATGATTGGATTTATCTATGTTGTATATAAACTGTTAATGTTCTGTCATAGTGATGTACCGAAAAATAAAAGAATCATGTCATTTGGTTTTATTATAATCAAGTGAGATATATAATTATATATTCATTAAGTTTTATCAAAGTTGCAGGCACAGAAAGCTGAAATTTAGTGTTAATGTCAATATCTGGTGTGATTGTCTTGGCTCTAGCCTATGAATATTTTTGACTTGAGTATTAATCATGTCAGTGTCTGGTGTGATTGTCTTGGCCCTAGCCTATAAATTTTTTAATCTATTTAAAGAGGAGTATGGTTGTGTTGATTCGTTTATAGTGAAGGATGACATACAAGACACTTGTGCATATATTGTTTCTCCACATTGGAAAAAAGAGAAAGAATATAAGGTGTTTTGTAACACTAATAATGAAGTGGTGACTTGTAGTTGCAAAAAGTTTGAAAGTGAGGGGATGTTGTGTTGTCATATATTTAGAGTATTTAGTCGGTTAAATGTGACAAAAATTCCAGAGAAATACATTTGCAATAGACTTACAAGGGTTGTAAAGAGTCAGATTGTATTAGATGAAGAGAAGCCAAATGAAGAAGAAGATGCAAAAGATTGGATTAGAAGAGTCCAATCACAACTCCTACGAATAACATATCAAGCTTCAATGAACAAAGATTCACATATTTTCATGGAAAAGATGATAAATAATTGTAGCAAGAAACTTGAAAATTTTACAATGGGTATGGAAGTTGAAACTAACAAAGTGCTTGAAAACAAGGTTAACAATCGAATGGAAAATGTCAAGGGATTGAAGAAGAATTAAGGTCGAAAGGGAAAAAGTAGAATGAAACCGCAACATGAGATACGTACAAGAAAAGTTAGAAAACCCTCTAATTCGAATATGGTAATTTAAACTTTTATATATATGCTTGTACTTTACTTGAATGATTTTGTTATGTATGATAGTTTTAACTTTTTTATTTCTCATACTTATAGGAGGATTGCTCGAGTCCACATATAACACACAATGTTCGTTTGCAAGAACCAATTTTTGATCTTAATATGGCACCAATTCAAGAAGTGGCATAGAGCTAGATCATCTGTATTTCACTATTTTTGTTCGATAGTAGCTTTAATTGTTTTTGCAGACAATGTGTTCTTGACTTGAAAGATCTACTTGAAGGAATAGCATGTTCTGTAGGTGGTGAATCTTGTGTTTCTGGATGCGTCATGTGTGAAGACATCATGGATATGACTAGCTATTTTTGCCTATGAAGTCTTTTGTTTTTGTGTGCTTATCAAGGCTTTGTTTATTGCGTGTTTTGATGTGCTTTTGCATTTTGGTCTATTGTTTCATGCTGTGCTATCTATATTACAGGGCCTGGTTATCTTTTATGGAAGTTCCATGTGTTTGTTCGTCTCCAAAAATGGTTGGATGAGATATGATTTTGTATAAATTTAGTATGTTATTGCTCAAGTAAAATTATGATCGAGTAAATATATATTTATTACTAGGTACACAACGTGTTTCCCATTTTTTAAGTATCGTCATGTGTTTGTGATGGTAAGTAGTAGTAGTAGTAGTAGTAGTACTAGCACTTCCTTTGTGTGACGCCCCCAAATCGGGGTGTCTTCCAACCCGACAGATGGTGCTACACGATGCTACAGTTCACATAAACATTCAATTGAAATGCCTCAAAAGAATGATTATGTCTTATATATATCAAAAGAATATTTACATTTCCTCAGGTTCTTTACAACCAATACATTGTCTTTGTCATAATATCAATATTATTTCTTACAAAAATCTATACTATTACATATGCAAGCAACGGGTTCGCTTTCGCCTTCCCTTTATCCTTGTCGGATCCATTGGCCCGCTCTGTCTTAGCTGCATTCATATGGTTTAATCAAGAATGAGCCTAATCAGCTCAGCAAGTACAACAATTATAGGAAAATAGCATGCTTGAAATATAGTAATCGTATATCTTCGATAACTGAACAATAGCTACGAAGTACTATTGATAATTCAAAATAGCACTTCTTTTCATTCAAAACGTTTTACAACAACAATATTCAGTAAAACATCAATTTCGGTTTAAGACCGTAAGCATTTCATAAGTACTTTGAAAAGGACATCCCGACACAAAGTCCGTAAGTCCGGTATAGCTTACGAGCACGTCTAGGTGATCAGCCTATAGTACTCTATGTTGATCAACACTACATTCATTAAACGTATATACGTTTAAGTTGTGGCAACCTCACGTGCCTATCATTTGACGACAAAACAATTTGAGCATACACCATCTACTTTTGAAAACCACAACAATATTAGTTCGGTAAATCCTTATCAACACTTGATAAAATAACATAGCATTCATCTAGCCGAAAGGATTGGCTTTGACATTCCTCAAATACTAACTCATGCGAAGAATACATGAATCACAAAGACTTGTCCAGATCGAACTGGAACAAGGGTTAAAGTACTTGCCTTTAGCGTCTGCTACAATTTATAACACGTGCACCTTACGTCTTTAAGGTCTCTACATTAAATGATAGCATAACGTAGAACATTAGTCATGAATGATCACACATGGTTCCTAAAGAATCTTACCCTACTTCTCAATCCAATTACGTATTAGATTTGTTATTATAGGTTCCAGCTTCCCATTACGTCATTCTCATATTCATAAGTAATTGACTTAACTTAACTCTAAGTTTTCATGCTTAAGACTTAATTATGTCTTAACAATGTTTCATTAAGATCTTCCTTTAATTGTTTATCAATTACTAACCATGCTCTATATGTAAACATTCATTATTGTCTTGGTCTTGAGGTTGGTCATTGCTTGGCTGGCAAATTTTATTACTTGGTCTTGCGTGTATTCATCCCCTATTATCGCTTAGAACCCCGGACTCGGTACGCAGTACGAGTCTTAGTGTTAATAATTCGTACTGCAGCTAACTCTCCAGAAGGTTATATCTTTGTTCGGCCAAGCTCGGCGCTGCGGCGCGACTAAATGGCCTTGGGATGGCGCCGCAATGCCAGCTCTGTGCACCAGAAAATTTTTACAGACTTTAAATTTTGTTAGATTCTCGGACTCGTAACTTCTTCGTTATAAGTCCGAATTGGCTCGTTCAAGAGCCTCCAGTTCACAAATCACGTACTCTATGTATTCATTTAAGAATTTTATCTATTCGACTTCGTTTGCTAAAATTTCACCTATTAGTTCAATTTTAACGAAAACAATAAACGTTCATGAACATTCAACGCTCGTTTCTTCGTTCTAAGTCGGAATCCGGCTATTTTAGAGTCCACAACGATATAATGCCAAATATGACTTGCCTCCATCGAAAACCTACGTTTCCAATGTCAAACACAAAATACGACTTCCATTCCGAGAATTAAACGAATTCGATGATTATCGTCCAATCGTGTAAATTCCGGCGAAACCTCAATACTAATCATTCTAAGTGGATTTTAATCAACATATAGACATTACAAGTTACTTATTACACCAACTTATTATCAAAGTAGGTTTTGACTTATTACTCTTATTATCTACAATTCTTATGCTTATGCTAACAAAGGCAATTCTTCATAAGTTCATTAACTTATTTAGGTTCAAGTTTCTTATTCAACTATTTTGGTTTAAGTCCATTGTTTATCAACTTCTCCTATGTTCTTAACATCTAAGTTCATTAGTTACACTTCTCATATCAACCTACCAAGATAGAGATAGAATAGACAAGATCAATTACCTTTGATGATTACTTCACTTGCTTTGGAAATCTACTAAGAAAAGGTTAAGTTCAAAGTGCTTATTGACTCTAACAAATAAGTTGTTTATCTTGAGAGGAGTTGGATGAAAATTAAACAACCAACTTAAGAAATAAAGCTTGGTATTTATAGGCAACTCAAAGTGAGGGCACTATGGACATTTAGGCCATCCCACCTCTTTAGTTAACCTCCTTACTATTCATTACTTGTTTCCCACAACTCTTATCCATTCCTTGGTCATTACTTAAAGTTCTTGCTCAGCACTCCAAGTGCTTGGTTACCACTTCACCCATGGGTTGCCCCATGGATCTTGCTTTACCCATTGGATCATCCTTTGGGCTTAGTAGTTAACTTAATTAACTTATCTTTGGGCTTGCATTAATCTACCAAGGGCTTTATGTTAGTACTACTTGGGCTTTAAGGATAATCTCACATAGGTTTACACCTTAATCTTATTGGACTTATATTTCATACAAAGTTACCTTAATTCATTTCATTAGGTTTTAATACCTATATTCCCAAATTAAGTCCGCATGCGAATTATTGCATTTTCCATACTTAGATTATTATTACATAATCCATCTCGTCTCGATATTCTAACGTTACGTATTTCTCGAAAGTTCAAAAATAATTCCCAAGCGATAATTGGTGAATAGTATTTTTTGTAAACTTTCTCGGAAAATATTTATTTTCGTCTTGAAAATTCAAACACTTTAATTCTTTCATGTGGTTCAAATACTACGATCTTCCGACGTTTCTAGGTTATAGACCGACATACCTCTTATTAACACATATAATAACAACTAATATTATTTTATTCATTATTTAACTCTTTCAAATATTTTTACAAAGGATCCGAATTTCTCGGGCGTTGCACTTTGGACGAATTGAAATGGAGTGACGGAAAGAGTCTCCAAGGCATGAATGAATCCCTCCGAAGCTAGAAGAAGAAGAATAATTTGCAAAAAACAACCTTTTAATTAGGTATGTTATTTGTAAACAACTTATTTTTGATAATAATGTTCAAATATTCCTTCCACCCAAATCTCTCTCCCAACCTCTTACACCACCACCGTTGCCCCAACTACACAATCTCCTCCTCTTTTGCTTTCAATTCCTTGACCTTGGTTTGAAGACGTTGTCCCTGTAGTATTTCAGTTCTGCTATGCTCTCCTTGATGTCATCCATGGTTCTGTGCTTGTTTTTCTTTTGAGGCGCCTTTCAGCTATCTGAAGAAATACAATAGGAAAATATACCACATTTAAAATCCAAGTAGAATACCAAAAAATGCCCAGATATCCAAATCCAAACTGAATAGGCAAAATATTCCAAATCTGAGTCATGCGATTGCTGAAACTTAACAACTAACAAGAGCTAATTATTTTTATGCTTTCCAAATTATGAAAAACCTTTCTACTCTGCAATGAAAATATTGATACCCAAACTGCAGATATATTCAAAGTAAACTACATATTCTTGAATCTTGAGGAATCATATTTGAAGTTCTGCATTTCTGGTTGAAAGAACTCACCTAGAGTAAAAATACCAAACTTGACAAATCTCCTAATATATCATCTAGGAATATGTACTATTATGAGTAATGGTCAAAGCCTCAACTTTGGCACCTCAAAATCATTACATTAGTTGACTACATCAGATTGGTTATATAATAAAGTACTCCAAATTTGAGGCAAAAGATTCATGACACATCATTTAAGACAACATTTGAGACCCCAAATTTGAAACGCTTATGATTATTCTATAATTATTCCTTAGCAAAAGAACTGGAAACTTTCACATTAACCCCAATGAATTACATGTCATAAGAACCAAACAAGCCATTATGTGGATATCAAATAACCAAAACTATCCTGAGAGAAATCTTGCAACAGAATAAATGGAAGATAATTTTATTTTAAAAAAAATATACAAAAGAAACGAAATAGTTCAAGCTAGAACAATGACATATAAGCATGAAAGACTACCATCTATATAATAAAATAGAACCCATTTTGAATCTTTTCATTTGACAAAGCACAATAACGGTTCAGATTCATTCTAACTTAATTCTTCCAACTTAATCTAAAGGCTCATATTTCTTCCCGCCCAAATCAAATTCACCCCTACACCCTACTCTCTCTCATGTTCACACACAAAATCTTTCTCTCTCCTCTTCTTCACACACACACAAACAAATAATAACAATAATAATAATTATTAGTAGTATACTAATAATAATAATAATAATAATAATAATAATAATATTATTATTATTATAATTATTATTATTATAATAGTATTACTACTAATAATAATAATAAAAATAATAATAATAATATTAATAATAATAATAATAATAATATTAATATTAATATTAATTATAATAGTACTAATAATAATTATTATTATAATAGTACGAATAATAATAATAATAATAATAATAATTATTATAATTATAATAATAGTAATAGTAATAATATTAATAATAATTATTATTATTATAGTAATAATTATTATTATTATAATAATAGTAATAGTAATCTATATAATAAAGATTCAGATTCATTCTAATTGATTTGGTAGGAAAATCACAAGTACTATTTTCCAGATTCATTCTAATTTTAATTCAAAATAACAAGAATAATAATAATAATAATAATAATAATAATAATAATAATAATAATAACAACAACAACAATAATAATAATAATATTAATATTAATAATACTAACTATTATTATAATAATAAAAACAATAATAATAATAATTATAATAATAATAACAATAATAATAATAATAATAACTATTATTATAATAATAAGAACAATAATAATTATAATTATGATAATTATTATTGATAATTGTAAGTTTTGTAGACAAGTTTAGATTTTTATGGATATCTATTTTTAAAGGAAAAGTAATTATTGTGATAGTGTGGTAAATTATGATAATTATTATGTCTGATTATAAGTTATTTTAAGTTGAAAAGAGTCTTTAAATAATATAGTATTTTTCGAATTTTAATTTATTTTTTCATTAGGCCGTGCCTTCAAGCATGGGTAATTACTAGTTTTGAATAAAAGACATGTTTTTTATGAGGCACAAAAACATCTGCTGCGAGTATATTCCCTTTAGATGTTATACAATCCGGTAGTTTGGCAACGATTCCCACCTCATCCTATTACAGAACAACCAATTCAATGTTACAATAGAAACTACAAAAAACCCGAAATAAATTATCTTAATAATGCCATAAAGACTCCAAATTGGCCAAAAAAAACATGATTTTATCGATTCAAATCGATCACATAAAGGGAGATAGCGAGAGGAAGAGGAGAGAGAGAGTTACCGGGAAATGAAATACGTGAATGCCATTGGTAAGTGTAGAAGATTGGGAGGATTCGAGGGGAATTTCTGGTAATTGCGAAGGAGAGTGAGACTCGAATGAGAAAGGGGAGAACATAATGAGGGTTTAATCTTAGGAACAATTATATTTTCTATTACATTTCTAAAAATAATTACAACAATAGTGCACTCATAAAATATTTACATAATTAATACCTTTAAATTTTTATTTATATTATTATTGAATAATAATTATTCTTTTAATTTAGTTGTGTGATTTAATGTGTTGATGACATGACAATTCTGTTTTTTTTAAAAAGGAACCGTTCACGCTTTTTGTGGGATCGTGTTTCAATTTATATTTTATTTTTATCTTTTTGCCGTATCCTTTTCTTTTGGAAAACCTTATTCTGTGTTTAGGGAACTTTTTAAGCAAACCCATTTTCTTCTTAGTTGAATCGGTCGTTCTTCCCGGTAGATATTCGTTTTTGGCATTTGGTTCTTTAGTTCGTCGTTGTCTTCTGTTGGGAGAATGCATATTATGATTTGATGTTTTAATGTATATGCTCATGATTATTTGTAAAGTCCTTCAAGTAAGATATGTACGAGGACTTTGTGATAGATCAAATTTGTTAGGTTGATCTAAGCTCTTAACGTGTATCATTCTGTAATAGAATGTATAAATACAAAGATCAAAGCTGTTAGATTGATCTTGAGATGTAATAGATAGGCTTCGAAGAAATCGTAGTGTATCATCTGATCAACATTGCAGAAGTCAAGCCAGAAAACGTAGAGCTTCGAAGATCGTAGTGTACCTGCCTTGAAGGGACTCTTCGAAAATCGTAGAGTGGTCCCAACGTTTGCCAAGCCATCTCAACGATCGTAGTGTGCTGAAGGAAACATAGAGTTTACAAGTCAGCGATCGTAGTGTGCTCTCGGAAACGTAGAGTAACAACACGAGCAAGTGAAGATCGTAGTGTGCAGAGGTTTAAGAAGAATTGTAGTGCTCTCAGCTGATAGCATCAGACTAGGCACCAAGATGATAAGACACTACGATCTGAATTATAGAGTATCATGATATGAATTGTAGAGCATCTGTCTTATGTCAGAAAACGTCGAGCCTCATGATTTGTGTGAAGACAGATTCCAACATATGAGAAATGGATTCTAGACGTTGCAGCACTCATCAGTCCCAAAGTAATATGAAATATCCTTAGTATGCAACAAAGAAGCGTATTGAAGAAGCTAAGGAAAGTACCATTGGTAAGGGGGCAAAACACCTTTTCAGGTGTTAGGTGAAAACAACGATTTCTTTGTGTCAAGGAATGAATGTAGTTTCAGAAGACGTGCAGAAATATCTCCATCAAAGATCAGAAAAGTCAAATGCATTTAATGCCTCAACGGATGGATCTAACTGATAGTTTTCAAGATTACATATATGCAGATCAGAAAAATGAGAGAGAACTAAGCAAGCATTGAACAAACAACGTGAACAGCTCTCAAGCTCAACTCTACGATCTGAGATATTGCAAAGCTTGCTCAGCAACTTAGTTCTTTCGAACAAGTGCTTAAACAGCAACTGAGTAGCAACCATCAAGAACTCAACATCTATCAATAATCTTAAGAAGAGTACCAAGTCTACTGGACTTGAAGAGTTCTAAGTGAACTGTAAGAAAACCAAATCTGCTGGACTTGAAGAGTTCAAGAGTGAACTAAGAAGTTCCTAGACTGCTGGTCTAGAAGGAATTTGTGTGATTCAGAAGTTGTAAAAGACATCCTTAGTGGATATCCTACTCGTTGAGTAGAAGAGTGGACTAGGAGCTTTAAGTGCTCTGAACCACTTAAAAACGACTGTGTCTTTTACATTCATACTATAACTGATATCTCTATCATAACTGTTATAACTGCCTCACTCTCATAACTCCACTGCTTTGTAAAGAAGATTAAAACAAACCTAAATTCCGCCAAGTTTTAATCATCATTAAAGAACAAGTTTAAAACGAAAAGTTTTTTAAATATCTATTCAACCCCCCTTCTAGATAACTATTGTGCCAACTAGAACTAACAATTGGTATCGAGCGGTGTTCTATTATACACTTACAAGTCGTAGTAGATCCAATGGCACACGTACATTGCTTAATCTAGAATCGGAGGAGGCAAAGAAGCCACCAATGTGCAACAAGGATAAATTTGCAAACTAGAAAGTAAGGATGCAAGCTTACAAGGACTCAATAGATGAAGATCTATTTGAGACTGTTCAAAATGGGCCCTATATTCCAACAAAGCTTGCACCAACCACTGATGATCCAAGCAGAATGCAAATCAAGGTTAAAGCCATATCAGTTTTGTTTTTTTATATTACACATACTAGTTGCTGGGTTTTGTGAGAGTTCAGAGAATAACAAAGAGAATTGAGAAAAGAGTTTGAGAGATTGAGGGAGATTGGTCTTCAACTAACAAAGATTGTATAAGCTAATTGAAGGTATATTCTACCACTTTGATATTATTTACGAGTATTTCGGTGAAGCTTTGTTATACTCTGTGAATTCTATTTCTTCTATGCTATGTGAGTTCTAGTTTTTCTTCCGAATTGTTGTTATATAACTAAGTTATGGGGGTTATACATGTTTATAGTGATTAGATATGGTGTTTAAATAATAATCGCATGCAAATTTCGTCTACAGTAGGAAGAAAATTTGTTAGTATATGTATTCTTGGTATGTTTCCATATGTAATCATGTAAGTACCAATTTTAATGGCCAATTTGATTGTGAAACTGTAAATTGAAGTTTGTTTATGGTATTTCATTGAGATACAAACGGAACGTAGTTTGAATAGAGTATTTTGGTCTACTAATGAATTCACAGTGTTTACTGTGTTATCAACTATGGAGTTTTAGTTTTAGTTTTTTTTTAAACCGTGTTTTCAAAATTAAAGTTTTTCAAATCTTGGTTTAGTCCTTGTTAATTAGTATCTGAATAATTGGTTATGATTATGGGTAAATTATGTTAGTTGTTCATGTAAATTTAGATGTTAGAAGTATCATTTAGTACAAAATTTAGTTGTTATGTTCTTCGTCGTTGGGTTCTCTGAGTTTCGGCGCCCCAGCGCCAAATTTCGCGTCCCAGCGCCAAAAATGGGCCAGTAGTTCGCGCCCCAGCGCTGGTACTCGCGCCCCGGCACCACTGATCCGCGCCCCGGCGCCGGAGAAGTTGTCTGAGTTGAGCAGTTTTGACCTCCTATAGTAAAACGGCCATAACTTTCTCATACAAACTCCGATTGAGTTGATTCAAGATGATCCGGAACAAGGACGAATAGACCTACAACTTTCATGCTTTAAGTTATTTCATTTGAGGTCTGTAACAGTAGCCAAAATGGCCATCGTTAGGAATGTTGTGTATTTGGAGCCAATCGGAGGGCGTCGGGATGCACGAATGCAAGTGCAACCCTTTGTGTATTAGTATAACTTAATGATAACATGTTGGACATGTAATAGGATGTTGTATCAAGTTGTTAATGTGCATGTGGTGCAATGACACGATCACTTAAGTAGTTGTAATAAAGCTAAAAAGTAATGTTCATGAAAAGATGTGATGTTGTTTAAACTTAAACTTAGTTAGTAGCTATACTAAAAGTAATAAAGTAACTCATAAAGGTAATGTTAGTGTAACTAATGTGTATTGTCAATACATATGGTGTGTGTAGGACTTGGGGTGAACGTGAATAGTAATTGTTTAACGTACGCACGAGGCAAGTTCTCTAACTCTACTTTTATAATTGTGCAGCTATCTTTAAGCAAGTTTTCTAATATATTATCTTGTTAATTCAAGTACTGTTTTCAATTCGATTATAATATAATAATGTAAGTTATTCTAGAGCAAGTTATTCTTGTATTTAACTTGTTGTTTAGCATGCACAACTATATATATATACTAATGTCGAACATTTCTATCGTTCAAGTTACTATGCATGCTTATTATTCAATTCTAATTAACCTTGGCTTAGTATTGTTCAAGCAAGGTATGCTATAGTTATTCAAATGGTATGCTATTAGATTATTCCTAAAGCATGACTTTAGTTTACTATGATTGATTCAATCACGATTATTCTATAGTATAGTGTTATTGGTTTTATTCAACTACTCCTTAGTTGATGTTCGTTGAATTCCAAATTTCCTTGAAATCTTATCCAAACCAAACTTACTTTAGTGCGGACTTGTATTCAAAATACTGAGATGAACAACTCTTTTAATAGAGGTTTACGCTTAGCGTTGAAATGGTTGTACACAATACATTGTACGAAGGGTTGATCCCCCTAAGTACGTGGAGTCCTTATAATCTTATGACTGTTAAAGTTAAAGTTGAAAGATTACTTATAACTGTGGACATGATTCGTGGTCATTAGACCCTCAGTGAATGTTATAATATTTAGAAAGTTAATAGAATATATTGTTCAGTTCTATTGAGCCTAATATTGGCAATTGATGTAAAAGTTTAAAGATTTACTTATTGTTATTTCAAGTGAGCCTTGTTTGCTCACTCTTGCTTGTAAAATTTCTTACAGCTAAAGTTGAAACGGGTGACATACCTAGTACCAGTAAGGGAAAAGGAAAGATGAATAAATACTGAAGACTTGTAATAGTTTTGATAGTTTACTTTCAGAATTTGATTTAAAGATTGTAATGAAGTTATTTAATTTTCCGCATTTGAATAATTGTTGTTAAAGGTTAGATAACCTGGAAGATTTTTATTTAAGTTTAATCCTGTATGGACATGTTTTCTTTTATTATTCAATTCTATTATGATTGGGTAGTTAGAAATGAATGTTTTGATTACGTGAACACCAAATCTTAAGGTAATGAAGTACCGAGATTTGGGGGTGTCACAAATATTATTTTTGAATATTATGGAGTGAAATTGATATAATGTTATAGTCGTGGGTAATATTTATAAATTTTGCAAAGTACGCAAGTTGTTATATAATATTCGATTGGTTAGGGAATATTCGCTTTTAACAGAGAATATTCGTGCACAACGACAAATCATCATTGACCCCACAACAAAATTATTGTTTGATTGAGAAAACGACAAAACTATTTTATGAAAATAACGGCGAAAGTTTTACCGTTAACTGCTGAAACACCCTTGTTAAAAAGTACAATGTACGTGTGGTTGCATAAGTAGCACACGGTATTAATTATTGATGCTTACATGATAAGTCACTCGCTTTTGTTGGTATTATTAATGTAATAATACGAAAATCTTTTATATAAAAATGTAATGCTTTTATAAAGTTATTCTATAAATAGAATATATTATATTCTATTATGCATAGTGTTGCATAAATGTCTGCATAGTGTTTTGTATAGTAAAATCTTTTTATATAAAATGTAATACTTTTATAAAGTTATCCGCTTTTATTAGACAATAATTAGAATATATTATATTTTATTATGCATAGTATTTGCATAGTGCTCGTGATAAGTGTTTGCATAATAAAATCTTTTATAAAAGTTATTCATTTTATTAGATTATAAATAGAATATATTATGTTTTATTTAAAAGATTTTTCTTTAAATATGGACCGTCAGATTAAAGTAAATCAATCTGGACCGTTCATGAGTTAGTTACTATGCAGTTCATTTTTCTATAAATAGAAGCTCATTCCTTCATTATTTTCTTACGAATTCACTGAAACTCTAGAGAGATAAACTAAAGAGAGAAAGAAGAAAGTATTCTTCTACTTCACTACTTATATATCCAGTACTCTTCTTCTTAAGGTAGGGAATATTATTTATTGTACTCGTAAGGGGTGTTATTCTTTTGTATTCATGAAGAGAACTTATGTTATTCCATTCTTTATTATTCTGCTGAATAACTCGTGCATACGCCAAGCTACCCTATACTTGGTGACATTCTTCTATTATTCTGTCTTTACTATCCTGTTGGAATATCCCGTCTGCATGGCTTTTATGCCGAACTCCGATTCTCTTTTTATTATTTTGTTGAATATTCTCGTCATGCGCTTTTCTGCCGGACCGTTCCATCTCAGTATTATTATTCTCGCTGAATATCCTCGCTTTTTTTTTTTTACTGTGGGACTGATTCCGCCCTTATTAGTATTCTCATTGAATAACTTGCCTCATGCCAAGTACCGCATGCATGGTGATTTCTGTTATTATTCCATTCTTTATTATTCGTCAGAACATCCCGCGCTTGGCAAGAATTTACTTTGACTCGGGTTCCGTTATTTAGTATTCTATCGAATAACTCAATTCATGCTGGCAATCTGCATGCATAGTGATTTCTTTTGTTATTCCATTATTTATTATACTCAGTTGGTTAAAGTTTTGACTTTTAAACTCCATGAAATTAGTGGAATATCCTTGATAATTGCGCTTCATCCAGTATCTTTTCGTGGAAATATTCTTCTGAGCATTCTTGAATTTTACTCTACAAAGCAGTATCATGTTGATAATTTGGACGTTATTGCTTCTTGAACAAATTAATTCTTGAACTTATTTTATTGAATTCTTATATCATTGTCATCATCCTCATATTTATATTTTTTGAAAGTCATATGTGGCCTGTAGTGCATAGATGGACTTGGTATGATTATGACCAGGGATTATTTGGTGTAATCATGACCGTAATATTACAAATGATGTGGTAAAAGTCCTCATTGGCCCGTAGTGCATTGATGGACAAGTTGTGGGCATATCATGACCATTAATGAATACACAAATATTCTTAGCCCGTAGTGCATGGATAATTGTGGTCGTGATACTAAAGAATATCCTCGTCATAGTGCGGGGGTGATTCGATGATGTGGATTATTTATTAAGTCGAGTCCCAAATGATAAAAGTGATGAAAAACCTTTTAAATCATAAAAGATAGTAGATTTTATTCTCTACTTGACTCTTCTAATGGATTGCTTGTTTCACCGCAGCTAAACTTGATAGTTATTATATTTTATCGCTTAACATTGTTGAAGGCTAACGATAAATTATTCGCATTATCTTAGTCATAATATTTCTTCTTTGGGCTAGTTGAGCTCACCCTTTCTTTCACCGTTTCTTCGTGAAATGAGAACGAGGTGGGACTTGTCGGGGAACAGTGATGGTCCTAGATGGTGCATTAGTAGTCCTCACTATTCTGTGAAATAGTGTGATAATAATTGTAATGAGGACTCCTTTTGAGTTTGTATACTCTCTAGTAGACAATATTTGTATTTAAACTCACAGTTTATGTTTTGTCGTATTGTACACGACAGTTGTATTATTAAGTTGTATTTGAATTCTGTACCATTTATCTGGCGACCCAAGATGGATGATGTAAACCTAATTTTGGGGGCGTCTCAGTTGGTATCAAAGCTTAGGGATATGATCCTTGGCTAAGATGTGAGACTAGAACTAGGAGGGGAGAGACGGGGAATTCCTTCGCTAGTATGACCTACTTAAATTTATTTTGTATTTAAATTGGTTGGTCAAAGTTTAGAGATAATATGTTATATGTCAACTAACCCTTATTTTGTGGCAGTATTTGAAAATGACATCCGAGAATGTTGAGAATAGCAATGGAGCACAAGAGAACGTTGAGTCTCCACATATCAATAATGTAAAATCCCAAAACCCTAATAAGACTTGTATGTATAAATCCCGTTATATAAAACAAAATTTCTCTGTTCTGAATGTGTTACGTGTTATTATATACTTGGTTTGACAAAATTGACCGAATAAATTTTTATCCGAAAAACGTCGTGCTTGACACCTCGTGCTTAAATTTTTTTCCATATTTAGACTTTTCGGTAAAATTATTTTGACAAGTTGCTTTGTTGTGCTTACACTGACAAAACGCTTTATCGTGTTTGTTAGGATTAGTGAGTAAACCCTAATTAGCAAAACCCTAACCCTAATAAACCCTAATTAGCTAATCTAACTCTAATTAGCTTATGTTAACACTTAATCATGGCTAGTAAACTTCTATTAGGTACTAATTAACATTACTTAACATTCCTAATCATTAGAAACAAAATCCTAATCAAGATTAGTGAAGATTTAAGCCTAATTAAGCTACTAACTTAATCAACTAGCTCACAAGTAGGTTGGGAGTCACCATTACAAGTTTTAAAACATCACATGACATGCTTCCAAACTCCCAAGCATCAGAAGAGTCATAGATCAGATCTTTATAGAGGCAAGTAGGTGAAAAAAATGACTAAAAAGCCATGTTGGAAAATTCTATAAATAGGAACCTTAGGGCTGAGCAAACCCACGAATTCTCAAAGCCTAGATACACTTATAAACCTACCATATCAAGCCTAGGTGTTATCAGCAACAAGATCAGAAGCTAGAATCATAAATTTCTCAAGAAAAGGTGCAAACCCTAGTTCATAAATTTCTCTTTGATCTTATGTTAGATTTGTTGTTTAGATGTTTAGAATATTGTTTTTGGATGTTAGAAAGTATGCTAGAATGGTAGAACACATTTTCATAACATCTAGATGCTTTAATTAAGCGTTTTATAAAATCTGGGAATTTTGAAAAAAATGGTCTGACAGCCGAATGTCAGGGCTTTTCGATTCATATGTGTTTATGTTTTGGTCTGTTAATCGATTGATATTTGTAGCCTATAAGTAGGTCTTTAATCTGGAAAAGAAAATAGGTTCAGATGAACCATAGATTCCAAGATATAATCAGTCAAAATAGGTTGACCGTTCACGAAAGTTGGTTTTCTGGGTTGCTCATAAAGCTCAAGAACAATTGAACCAAAACTACTTTAATGAAATTCGCTTAATCATCTTCTTCGATTGTTAATTGTTTATGTTTTTGTTATAAATTAGTACTCTGGTATACATACTACATATCTATGATCTTCAATCAAACAAATAACTCATAGGATTACCGGAATTATTGGTCAAAAGTAGTTGACCGAGCATGACCAAGTTTTCTGGGTTTCCAGAAAACTGAAAAACACGAAGAACAGTTGTTAGCTATACTTTGACCATCATAAATAGAGATCTTAGAATTACGATTTGTTCATGTTAATGTTATATATATGTACCCTGGTATATAGACTACATGTTATAACAAACAAAACATACATCTAATACACCGAATCAAAGTTATTCAAGCCACAAAACTGTTGACTGGCCTTGACCACTGTTCCGGGTTACCCAGAAACCCAAGAACAATTCTGACAGAAACTTTGAATCTTTATAATTTCTTGTTAGATGTAGATTAAAGCCTGCTTATTGCTTGATCTTGTACTATTTCATGAGTACTACAACACCAATACTTGCTCTGACCGAAAATCATTACCAAAACCAAGTTATTTAATGGTCAAACTAGCCACTCGACCACGAGCAACGGCTGCCCAAAAACTCAAGAACACCTATAGCGACACTTTCTGTCACTGTAGAGCTTTAGCGACGGACAAAAATTAAATTTATAGAAATAAATTATAAAAATTAGAAATAATTAATAAAAATAGTTTTAAAAATTATATTAAATTATTATAAATTATTTCTGATGTTTCTAAAAAAATGAAATAATTATTTTATTTTATTTAGATATTATTTATAATTAACTTATTAATAAAGTAATTAGAATAATTACTTTTAAATACTAAATAATTATGTAAAAATATTATTATTGAAATAAAATCATAATAAATGATTATAAATTATTTAATAATATTAAATAATGTTTTTTATAAAATCTTAGTAAATATAAATTACTTATAAATAGAAATAAATGGTTTAAAAATTATTTAAAGGATAAATAAATATTTTAAAATACTTTAAACCTTCTAAAATATATTATAAGGATAATTAAATTATTTAAAAATATAACCAAATTTTATAAATAAAATTTAGTTCATTTATCAAAGGTATTAAAAGTTAAACCCTAATAAATCTAACCCGGTATTAAATAAATGTTTTATTTGATTATTGTTATCAATACTAACGTGTTAGATTTATATTCTTGAACGTCATAGGTACTTAATAGCATTCGAATAGTATAATTTGACTGATCTACGCTCAGGCAAGTCTTCTACACCCAATTTATTACTTATGCAAAATTTATCAACCCTGTTAATTCGCTAAACAAGATTCTATCTTGCTATATTGTTGATATAATACACCTATGTTGAATTACCTATTATTGAAAAGTTATTGCTATAGTTCCAGCATGACTAAGAAATGAATTATTTATTAATATGATATTGTTTATTGAGCATAAACTGTTGTGTCGAGCCAAATTATTTTGGTAAGGTAATCGTATACTGAAGTTGAGTATCCCGTAAGGGAGCAAAGAGTAGTCAATGAATATATTGATAGTAAATTGTAAGTGTAATTGAGCATGGTAGGTGATATGCATACTCCTAGGATGTTGAATAGGCTGATCCCCTATCTCATATCTGAACAAAATTTCTAAGTCTTTGTGGTCGATGAAATGATAAAAATCCGTAACTAGTTGGAATTAGAAATCCGAGAAATGGTAACAACTATCACCAAAATTTGAATTGTTATAATTCTTCAAATCCTATATTGCTATAAATATACAACTTGCTGAGCATGTCCTAGCTCACCCTTGCAAATTATTCCCTTTGCAGTTTTAGATGATAATCCAGGAATATCTGGAGTAGATAAAGGGAAACGTCCCTACATAGATTAGATTATATTCTTGTCTGTATGAATACCTTGTAATAAGAACTCGTTATGAGAATTTTGTAATCGAATCATAATATTATGATATATATAACATCTTTTATTTTCGCAACCATGTTTTCTTACATATATAGATGTAAAGTAAGATGTCTTCTATTCTAGTTGAGATCCTTGGGAACTATTTATCTGAGTGAGGGTGTTAATAACATGGACTGTTCATGTTGTTATTAATACTCTGAATTTCAGATAGATAGTTACTATCGATACGATAGTATGTAATCGCATGACATAAACTATACATCTGGGTGAGGGTATTGGTAATATGGACTGTTCATGTTATTACTAATACTCTAAATTTTGGATAGATAGACTCTAGTCACAGATACAGTTCATATATTCAAGTGAGGGTATCCAAACACAGTAATATTTCTCTTGGGAATTACCATCTATTATGGGATACTGTGAATCTTGAATCTATGGGAATTATATCTGATTGTCCCTCTATCTAATGTAATATTTTGAATCAGATACCATGGGTGTATAGATTTAAATGCATTATGTTAATTCTGTGTAAACACCATACCGGATACCACGGGAGTATAGTTATGGGGGTGTTACAATTTTGGTATCAGAGCTGTTAAGGCTATAGATATAAGGAAGAGTTTTCTTAGTATATAGTCTTCGAGTCCGTAAAAATTTAAAAATCATATAAAATATAACATTAAAATTATTATGTTGTGTAAACCTTTATACCAGTATTTCTGGTGTTTTCTTTTATAGATGGCCAACTCTAATGCTGAAGAAAGAATGATCAATCCACCGCGAATAGAGTCTTTTATAACTAGTGATGCAGAAGAAGAAGAATTGGTTCATGATCAACAACTGCTTGATGCTAAAGAAGAAGAAGAAGATCTAGTGGCTGGACAATTAATGAGAATAGATGAGCATGATGAGGCAATGGCATCACTGCTGCAAACAACAGAATGTGAGAACAATAAGATGAAGTTTAGGGCAGATTTAGCTGAGTGTATGCTAATGGATGAAAGGAGTCATAGTTATCAACTAAAAGGACAACTGCACCATACACATAGGAGCAGGAGGGAGATTCAGTCAAGACTTCTTAAAAAATCTTTGGGAGTTTGAGATACATTTAATGATTTGCAGCATCGTGTAACTCGATATCCAGTAGAGGAGAAGAAAACTGCTTATCTTATTGATCGATCTGTGGTTTGTCACATGATTCAGGATTCCTTTGATGATATCAATGAATTCTAGAGAGTAGCATAGGAGGTTGGATGCTTTATATTAGTACAATAAAGAAGCATTCAAAGTTTGTATTATGATAAGTACTGTGTAATATACTAGTATGTTTAAAGTTGTTGTAAGACTGTGAGTTATAAATAAACAATATGTTTTAGTTATCTAAGAATCTTATGTGAATCTTTGTTGTTGTTTTATAGAATCATGCCACCAACCAGAAGACCCCAAAGAGAAATGAATAATGAGGATAATCCAACTCAACAGTTAGTAGATATGATGTTAGGAGTAATAAAATGTACATACGTAAACCAAAATACATCCTTTAAAGACTTTAAATTAGTTGGACCACCTGAATTTAAAGGTACATTAGAACCTGTAGATGCACAGATTTGGATTTCTGAGATAGAAAAATTCTTCCTAGTAACCAATGTTAGTAATAACCAAAAGATAACTTTTGCAACTTTCTTCTTGAAAGGTGAAGCTAATTATTGGTGGGAATCAACCAAAGGTCGAGTAGAAACTGAAATTGTTCCTTGGGATAGATTTAAAGAGTTGTTCTTTGAAAACTAATTTTCCCAATCCCTGAAAGACCGAATGGAAATAAAATTTACGGACTTAAAACAAAGAGATCTTCATCAGAACCCAAGATACAAACTAAGTTTAATGAACTTTCCAGGTTTGCTCAAGTGACTACTGAACTTAGAAAGACTCGTAGGTACCAAGAAGGTTTAAAACCTCAGATTCAGAGTAAATTATCAGTGCTTCAAATCAAAACTTTCTCTGAAATACTAGAGAAGGCCACTATAATTGAAGGTGAAAATGAAAATCTTGCTAAGTTTCATCAGGACAAAAAGATTCAGAATGAGAAAGGGAAAAGTAAGACAGAACCCAGTTCACGTGGGTTTAATAACAAGCGTAAATGGAATAATTCTTTTTCTAACAATGCAGGGAAAAAGATAGGAAATACTAATAATAATTTTAGTAATAATAATATTAAACCTTGTCCTAAATGTAATAAGAAACATAGAGGAGAGTGTCTTCTTAACAAATGTTTTAATTGTGGACAGTTAGGACATTATCTTTTACAGTGTCCTCTTCCAAAGAAAAATAAATGTTTTAATTGTGGTTCAATGGATCATTTTTCTAAGATCTATCCCACAAACCAAGGAGGAAAAGGGGTTAGAATACCAGAGAATAAATTAACAGTAGCTGCAGTTGGGGTTCAGAATCGACCTACCGCGAGAACATTTAATATATCAGTGAGGGATGTTGTTGCTTCACATGACGTACTAACATGTATCATCCCTATCACCACTTTAAATGCATATGTGTTATTCGATTCTGGTGCTACTTGTTCATTTGTGTTTAGAAATTTCTCTACAAACTTGAATATGCCTTGTGAAAATTTAGACAAACCATTTTGTGTAGAAATTGCTAATAATGAAAGAATTTCGGTTAAGACCATATATAGAAACTGTAGTGTGGTAATAAAAGGACATAATTTTAAGGTAGATTTGATACCAATTCAGTTGGGAGAATTTGTTGTAATTCTAGGAATGGATTGGTTAGTTAATCATAACGCGATGTTTGATTGTCATCAAAAATGTATTAACCTTTTGACTGCTTCGAAGTCAAAAGTAGTGTTCAGTGGTAGTTGTTCACCTAAGCATTCTCGATGTTTGACTATAGTTCAGGGAGAAAGATTACTTAAAAAGGGTTGTTTAGGATATTTGGCCTATATAGTTGATACTCGTCAAGAAGGAGTAAAACTAGATCAAATACCTATAGTTAAGGAATTTCCTGATGTATTTCCAGATGATTTACCCGGTTTGCCTCCAGATAGGGAGATTGAGTTTATCATTGATCTTGCACCAAGAACGGCTCCAGTTTCTATGGCACCGTACAGAATGGCACCTATAGAACTGAAAGAGTTACTTATTCACTTACAGGAACTCTTAGATAAAAAGTACATACAACCTAGTGTGTCACCTTGGGGTGCACCAGTGTTATTTGTAAAGAAGAAGGATGAAACTATGAGACTTTGTATAGATTATAGGGAGCTAAATAAGTTAACTATTAAGAATAAATATCCTTTGCCAAGGATTGATGATTTGTTTGACCAATTAAAGGGGGCCGAACATTATAAAAAAATTGACCTTAGAACAGGTTATCATCAATTAAAGGTAAGAAAGGAGGACGTGCCGAAAACAACGTTTAGGACATGCTATGGACATTATGAATTTCTTGTAATGTCTTTTGGATTAATAAATGCACCGGCAGCATTTATGGATTTAATGAATCGAGTGTTTAAACCATGCTTGGACAAATTTGTCGTAGTGTTTATCGACGATATTCTAGTATACTCGAGAACACGGGAAGAGCATATTGAATACTTGAGAGTCGTATTGGAGATATTACGAAAGGAACAACTTTATGCAAAGTTTTCCAAGTGTGAATTCTGGTTGAAGAGAGTTCAATTTTTAGGTCATGTAATTGAAAAAGATGGAATATCTGTAGATCCAACTAAGATCGAAACGGTTGTGAGAATCCGGGAACAACCAACAACTCCAATGTATACTGAAGTTTTCTCGGTTTAGCGGGTTATTACAGACGATTTATAAAAGATTTTTCAAAAATAGCAACCCCATTAACCAATTTAACTCGAAAGACAGTGAAATATGTCTGGACAGAAAAATGTGAGGAAAGCTTCCAAGATTTGAAGAAGCGACTTAGCATGGCTCCAGTGTTATCCTTGCCAGATGATACAGGAGGCCTTGTAGTATATAGTGACGCATCACACAGAGGATTAGGGTTGATGCAACATGGGAAAGTTGTAAGACCCAAAATTATTAATAAATGAAATTTATTTTCCACTATTTATTATTTTGAAATAGTAAGGGTTGATTTGATTAATGTGGTTAGTTATGGGTAAAATGCGCAAAAATTTTAAATAAGCAGGTGGTTATAAAATATTCATTTTTGTCGGGAAATATTCGTTTGGTCGTGGAATATTCTTGCTGCTTCGGGAATATTAAATGCGACGACCTACGATCTTTATGGGCCCCATAACCGAAAGCGATTGGATGAAGAAAACGACAAGTATAAGTTATTTATAAATAACGGGAAGGTTATTACTGATTAACACTATTGGAATACACGGTGGTTAAAACACAGTAATACGCGTTGTTGCACAGTAGCACATGGTATTGCACCAATTATTGATTGTTACGTAAGAAGGCAATACTCAATAATTGTTACAGTAGTTACTGTTTAGTATTTTATTTTATTGATTCAATAATTACTGCGTTAATATTTTATATAACTGTTGTTTTAATAATTGTCACTACACAGTATTTTCTATTATCGAAGCAATAATTCATATTATCTGAATAATATTATTCGAAAACATTATTGGCAATGTCTAGAAAGTTCTGTCTAAGGAGAGGTTTGGTCACCTAATTGCGCGCTAGTAAGGAGAAATTCTTATTAGAAAGCCCCCTCTTTCGTGGGAACGGCACGGTTGCCCGATCTTGTGATTCTCAGAATATTATTTGTGAATAATTAATTATTGATTTAAATGATGAGGAAAATATTGATTTTATGTAGATATAGATGGAGATAATTTTTAAAGTGACAATTGTTGAAAATCGATATTTTATCTCTTTTGATAAAATAATATTTTATTAAATTATTATAATATAATAATGATGATATTTTTACAATGAATGTGGGATATATGAGTATATGAGGAGGAAGAGTATTTTTGTTGCAAAAGTTGTTTAACACATGTTTTGTGTGTCGGTGGACCCCAGATTTTTATTTGAAATTTGATTATAGCACAGTAAAATCGCCTGTTGTGGATTTCTTGGCCAATTTCGCTTTGAAAAACTTTCTTCTGCAAAGTTGTGGAGAATTGAATTTCCTATAAAAAGTCGCGAGATTCAAATTTTCTGATAAAAGGGCTATTTATTGTGAATTATTGATGTTCTAGAGTTCCGAAATAATTAATTTTTGAAAGTTTAAAATACTTTAAATAATAAAAACGTTTTTTTCATTATGGTGTGTTCCACATGTTTGTTGAATGGGCTGATTTCAGATTTTCGAAGGTTGGCGTAGGAATTTAATTTTAATATATTAATATTATATTAAATTTTTTTCTTTGGTGTTCTAAGCATTTTCCTATAAATAGGGTGCTTAGGTTAGAATTGAAAATCACACCAAAAACTACAGATTTCTCTCTCTTTCTCTCTGTATATATCAAGCGTATTTTTGTTAGTATTTTAGTACTTTGAGTATTTTTATACGGTGCAAGTTCTTTCAGCACTATATCCAGTATTCCAACCAGAAGAACTATTCTAGCTAAGGTAAGGGATATTATTTTCTTCTCAAATAATATTATTTCTTCAATATCATTATACTAAAATATTGGTTGGAACTTTTTATCAAATTTGGAACTTTTTCATGTCGGGGTTACTATTCATTAGTTACTATTCATGAGTTACTATTCACGAGTACTATTCACGAAGCATAATGATGTTTTTTGTGAAATTTCTATCTTTTGGTGTCGGAGTTACTATTCACGTATACGGCACTATTCACGAATACGGAACTATTCACATAAAAAATAAATTTTAGTTTTTCGTCCAAAATATCTATTATGGATACTAGCTTTGATTGTATCTATGTTTTGATCATTCTTGAATTTTACTCCACTATGATTATTTATGAGGTATTTTTGGACATGAAATAGCTGAAATACGAATCCTTAATATTTATTCTTTTGTTTCACTGGATTCGTTTTATTTAAAATATTTTTCATCATCCTTCGTCCTAAATGATGATATAATTGAATATCTTTGGCCTGTAGTGCAAAGATTAATGATTTCTGATGAATATCTTTGGCCCGTAGTGCAAAGATGAACAGGTATTTAGATGAACATGACCAACTGGTGAATATCTTTTGCCTGTAATGCAAAGATGAATACTTAATTCCAGATATATATTGATTGATGTTACATGGATAAAATATCGACGACGAACTTTTAAAATCGTATATAGAAGATAGTAGTTTGCATTCTCTACTTAACTCTTCTAATGAATTATTATTTCCGCTGCGAGGATTGATTTAAAACTGGTTGTCTATTGTATTCTATCATATTTTTCCCTGTTGAAGACTAACGATAATTTGTTCTATGTTATCTTAGTCATAATGTTCTTTACTGGGCTAGTTGAGCTCACCCTTTTCCTTGTTCTTCCATTTTTCTTCTCAGGAGGCGAGAATGTAGCGAGTAATAGTCGGGGTGTGGAATGATGGTTCTAGAAGTGGTTCTAGTAGTCCTCACCATTCTGTAGAATAGTGTATTAATAATTGTAATGAGGACTTATTTGAGTGTTGATATTGTCTAGAAGACAATATTTGTATTTAAACTCACAGTTTTTATGTTGTATTAATAAAGTTGTAGTTTTTTCTGTACCATGTATTTTGACAACTCAGAATGGGTGTTGTATACCTATTTTGGGGGCGTCATAGTTGGTATCAGATCTTAGGGATCTGGTCTCTGGCGGAGATCACGGAATAGTACTAGGAGGGGAGAGACGAGTAATCCTTCGTTAGTGTGTCATACCTAAGCTTATTTATTGGTCAGTTGAAGTATATGGTTATTATGTGATATGTTAATTTGTTTAATTAACCCTTGTTTTATGGCCGTATTTAAGAATGGCAGCTGAGAATATTAACGGTGGAGTTAATGAGACCGTGGAAACACCTTTAATCACCACCCAGGGGAACGTGCAACAGGAAGGCAATATTCCTCCTGTAAACAACACCACTGAGAAGACGATGAACAACGGGATGTTTAGGAGCTTTTTGCAATTCATGCAAAACCAGACGAGGGAGACTCGTGTACAGAATACGGGTGGAAATGATAAGAAAAGCCATGACTTGTCACGACGGCCAGCGCTTTAAAGAGTTGGGACCACCATAATTTAAGGGAAAGCTAGATCTAATCATGGCGAAAACATGGGTCAAGCAAATTACCAAGTTATTTGATGTCTTGGGATGTACGGAGGAACAGAAGGTTTCATTTGCCACCTTTATGTTCCGTGGCAAGGTAGACTACTGGTGAGAGTCTGTGAAAGCGACCCACTTTCGCCGCTTGCAGCATGTCTTGGGAAGCGTTTGAAACTTTTTCAACGAAAAATACTTTCCTGAAAGTATTCGCCATATGAAGGAGGTAGAGTTTATTAGACTAGAACAAAACAACATGACGGTGTCCCAATACGAGGCGAAGTTCGCAGAGTTATCCAGGTTTGCACCTCATTTGGTTGAGAATGAGGAACGAATGACGAGGATGTTTTTGAGAGGTTTAAAACCCGAGATTCGACAATATCTTATCTCTCATAAATTTACTTTATATTCAGATGTTGTCAACAGGGCTCAATTATTAGAGCGAGATAGCGAAAGTACGTTCAACCAAGGGACCGCAATAGGGTCATCTGGTGTGCAACATCATCTGAGTAATGAAAACCAATGGGAGGAAAACATTCGAGACAAAAGTGGTAACCACTCTGGGTGGTAATCGTGGCTATGAAAAATGTAAGAAGCGACTTCGGAGGAGATTTTAAAATAGGGAGATTCAACAATGATAATGTGAAGACGTCAAAGACCAAATTTGGTCCAAGGAGGAGAACGACCACCGGTCATATGCTATAAGTGCACGAAAATGAAGGACATATCGGTATGGCCCGCCCAAGCGCTTTAAGGTATGTTATAACTATGGAAAGGAAGGACATATCGCTCGAGATTGCCTTCAGAAGCGAAACCAAGTCCAATGAGGATGGTGACTCAAAAGGCTATCCCGAAAAAGTCAAAGTCAACGGTTCTGGAAGAGCGTTTGTCGTGACTGGTCAACATGCGAGGAACCCAAACGAGGTGATCGCGGGTAAGCTAATCATAAATTCATGCGAAGTTTATACATTACTTGATACCGGTGCTACCCATTCATTTATCTCTCCTACTTGTACTCAATGTTTAAACTTGACTCTGGAGAAATTAGACTTTGACCTATCTGTGGAAACTCCATTAGGAGAAACTTTCATCACATCCACTGTTTATAAATCTTGTTTGATCCAAGTTGGCACCATCACATTACCCGTTGACCTTATCTCTTTAAAGATACTTGCTTTTTATGTGATTTTAGGGATTGATTGGTTAACTACTCATCATGCCAAAATTGATTGTTTTCGTAAGGTTTTTAGTTTTCATATTCCTAATCAACCTGTTGTTCGAATTCAAGCAATTAAACCATTAAAATCAATCACTGTCATATCAAGTCATAAAGCTATTCGTTTAATGAAAAACGGATGTCAAGCTTTCTTAGCGCATGTTATGGATTTGAATAAAGACACGTCAGATTTGAATAATATTCCTATTGTTATTGACTTTCCTGACGTATTTCCTGAAAAACTTCCCGGTCTTCCCCCAGAAAGTGAAGTTGAATTCTTTATTGACCTTGAACCTGGTACAAAGCCCATTTCTAAAACCCCATATCGAATGGCTCCTATTGTACTTGAGAGTTAAAGGTCCAACTACAAGAGTTGTTGGACATCGGTTTCATTAAATCCTAGTACATCTCCTTGGGGTGCTCTTGTTTTTTATTCAGTAAGAAGAAAGAAGCGGGGTATGCGACTTTATATCGACTCACCGGAATTAAACCATGTCACTATCAAGAATAGGTATCCTCTACCTCGTATTGATGACCTTTTTGACCCGATTGCAAGGAGCACAATTCTTTTCAAAAATCAATCTTAGCTTACGGATATCATCAATTTGAAGGTTAAAACCGAGGATATTTCAAAGACCGCTTTCGAAACTTGATGCGGGCATTATAAATTCTTAGTCATGTCTTTTGGATTGACTAATGCTCCGCCGCTTTCATGGATATGATGATCCGAGTATTCAAGGAATATTTGGATCGGGTTCGTTGTTGTCTTTATTGATGACATCCTCATCTATTCCAAAAGCCGTAAAGATCATTAAGCGCCATTTGAAGTTTGGTAATGCAAAAACCTTCGTGATAACAAGCTATATGCCAAACTGAAGAAATGCGAGTTCTGGCTTGAGGAAGTAGCATTCCTTGGGAACATGGTGTAAAAACATGGAGTGTCTGTTGACTCGGCGAAGATTGAAGCAATACAAAGTTGGGAACAACCGAAGACGGTGACTGAAGAAGGTTGCTTTCTGGGCTTAGCTGGTTATTATCGAAGATTCGTGGAAGGATTTTCTCGAATCGCTACTCCGTTAACTCAGCTGACTCGTAAAGATACAAAATTCGTATGGAGTGAGGAATGCGAGAAGAGTTTCCAAGATCTCAAGAGGAGACTCATTTCGGCACCTGTTTTGACAATACTATCTTGTTCAGATGGATTTGTTATCTACAGCGATGCTTCAGGCAAAGGGTTAGGGCACGTTCTCATGTAATGTGGGAAAGCAAACGTGGTAGCTGACGCGTTGAGTAGAAGATCATATGCAGGAACGAGTGCGATGATGTCAAATATACGCATAGAACTGACTTTAATCGAAAAAGTTAAAGTTTTTCAAGCCACAGACCCGGAGCTGATGCATATAAAGAAGAAAGTACAAGAAGGTGCTATTCCAGAAGCAATTATCGATGAAGAAGGAATACTTCGAGTCCACTCTAGACTTTGTGTTCCTAATGATTCTGACTTGAAGCATATAATCATGATGGAGGCACACAACACACCTTTTGCAATCCATCCTGGGAGTACCAAAATGTATCATGATCTTCGACATATATTTTGGTGGAACAATTTGAAGAGAGAGATTGCAAAGTTTATCTCGAGGTGTTTAACTTGTCAACGTGTAAAGGCGGAGCATCAAGTGCCAAAGGGTCCATTGCAACCACTTGAGATTCCGAAATAGAAGTGAGAACATATTACCATGGATTTCGTTACGGGTCTTCCCACGGTTTCTCAAGGCATAAATGCTATTTGGGTTATTGTTGATAGATTAACCAAGTCTGCTCATTTCATACCAATACGGGAGACTTATTCTCTTGAACGCCTTGCTAGTATATATGTGAATGAGATTATGAAGTTGCATGGCATGCCAGTATCCATAGTTTTGGATCATGACCCAAGATTCACTTCAAGATTTTGGGTTAGCTTGTAAAAAGCTATGGGGACGGATTTACGATTTAGTTCGGCATACCATCCTCAAACGGATGGATAATCAGAGAGGACTATTTAAACTCTTGAAGATCTATTAAGACTCCGTGTCCTATACTTCAAAGGGATTTGGGATAAGTATTTACCATTGGTGGAATTCTCCTACAACAACAGTTATTAGTCAAGTATAGGTGTGGCTCCATTTGAAGCATTGTATGGACGAAAGTGTCGCTCTCCAATATGCTGGGATGAGGTGGGAGAAGCAACGTTTTTGGGACCATAGTTGTTACGAATGACTACAGAAAAGATCCAAATGATTCGACAACGTATACAAACGGCACATGATCCACAAAAGAGTTATGCGGATATTCATCGAAATGACGTGGAATTTAGTATTGGGGATCACGTATTATTGCGTGTTGCTCCATGGAAAGGAGTTACAAGATTTGGGAAGAAAGGAAATCTCAATCCATGATTTATTGGTCCATTTCAGATTCTTGACCGAGTAGGAAATGTGGCCTATAGACTCGCGTTACCTCCAAGTATGTCTCGTGTTCATATTGTTTATCACGTATCTGTGCTTCGTAAATATGTGAAAGACCCGAACCATGTTATTGAGTTAGAACCGGACGAGATAGCCGAAAACTTAACGTATTAAGAGGTACCTGTCAAGATCTTGGATAGGAAGGAGCATGTCATACGCACGAAGGTCATACCAAAAGTTAAAGTTTTGTGGAGAAACCATGTTATTGAGGAAATGACCTGGGAGTTGGAAATGGAAATGAAAGCGAGGTATCCTCATCTTTTCGAAACACCAGGTACGTACGTCAATTTTGAGGACGAAATTTCATAAGGAGGGGAGGTTGTAAGACCCCAAATTATTAATAAATGAAATTTATTTTCCTCTATTTATTATTTTGAAATAGTAAGGGTTGATTTAATTAATGTCGTTAGTTATGGGTAAAATGCGCAAATATTTTAAATAAGCAGGTGATTATAAAATATTCATTTTTGTCGGGGAATATTCGTTTGGTCGTGGAATATTCTTCTTTGTTGGGGAATATTAAATGCAACGGTAGCGATCTTTTAATGGGCCCCATAACGAAAAGCGATTGGATGAAGAAAACGACAAGTATAAGTTTTTTATAAATAACAACGTAGTTGTTACCGTTAACACTATTGGAATACCCGGTGGTTAAAACACAGTAATACGCGTTGTTGCAAAGTAGCACACGGTATTGCACCAATTATTGATTGTTACGTGAAGGCACTTTACTCGATAATTGTTACGAGAATTCTTATTCGATATTTTATTTTATTGATTCAATAATTGCTGCGTTGATATTTTATATTACTGTTGTTTCAATAATTGTCACTACACAGTATTTTCCATTATCGAAGAAATAATTCATATTATCTGAATATTATAATTAGAAAATATTATTGGCAATGTCTAGAAAGTTCTGTCTAATGAGAGGTTTGGTCACCTAATCATTGCTACCAAGATGGAGAAATTCTTATTGGAAAGCCCCTCTTTCTTAGGAGCGGCACCGTTACCATCTTCATGATTCATAATATTATTTGTGAATAATTAATTATTGATTTATACGATGAGAAAAATATTGATTTTATGTGGATATAGATGGAGAAAATTTTTAAAGTGACAATTGTTGAAAATCAATATTTTATCTTTTCTAATAAAATAATATTTTATTATATTATTATAATATAATAATGATGATATTTTTACAATGAATGTGGGATAAATGAGTATATGAGGAGGAAGAGTATTTTTGTTGTAAAAGTTGTTTAACACGTGTTTTTTGTGTCGGTGGACCCCATTTCTTGATTGAAATTTGATTATAGCTTGTAAAATCGCCCGTTTGTGGATTTCGGTCAATTTCTGTTTGGAATTTGGAAAAACTTTCTTCTGCAAAGTTGTAGAGAATTGAATTTCCTATACAAATCGCGAGATTTGAATTTTTTGATAAAAGGGCTATTTATTGTGAATTATTGAAGTTCCGGAGTTCCGAAATATTTAATTTTTGGAAGTTTAAAATACTTTAAATAACAAAAACGTTTTTTTCATTATGGTGTGTTCCACATGTTTGTTGAATGGGCTGATTTCAGATTTTCGAAGGTTGGTGTAGGAATTTAATTTTAATATATTAATATTATATTAAATTTTTTGCTTTGGTGTTCTAAGCATTTTTCTATAAATAGGGTGCTTAGGTTAGAATTGAAAATCACACCAGAAACTACAGATTTCTCTCTCTATATATCGAGCGTATTTTTGTTAGTATTTTAGTACTTTGAGTATTGTTATACGATGCAAGTTCTTTCAGCACTATATCCAGTATTCTAACCAGAAGTACTATTCTAGCTAAGGTAAGGGATGTTATTTTCTTCTCAAATGATATTATTTCTTCAATATCATTATGCTGAAATATTGGTTGGAACTTTTTATCAAATTTAGAACTTTTTCATGTCGGGGTTACTAGTCATTAGTTACTATTTATGAGTTACTATTCACGAGTTACTATTCATGAGTTACTATTCACGAGTTACTATTTATGAGTACTATTCACGAAGCATAATGATGTTTTTTCTGAAATTTCTATCTTTTGGTGTCGGAGTTACTATTCACGTATACGACACTATTCACGAATACGGCACTATTCACAGAAAAATTAAATTTTCGTTTTTCGTCCAAAATATCTATTATGGACACTAGCTTTGATTGTATCCATGTTTTGATCATTCTTGAATTTTACTCCACTATGATTATTTACGAGGTATTTTTGGACATGAAATAGCTGAAATACGAATCCTTAATATTTATTCTTTTGTTTCACTGGATTCGTTTTATTTAAAATATTTTTCATCATCCTCCGTCCTCTAAATGATGATATAATTGAATATCTTTGGCTCAGAGTGGTCAAAGACTAATGATTTCGATGAATATCTTTGGCCGTGGTGCAAAGATGAGCAGTGTTTTAGATGAACATGACCAATCGGTGAATATCTTTGGCTGTGAGTAAAAGATGAATACTTAATTCGAGATATATATATTGATTGATGTTACGAGGATAAAATATCGACAATCGAACTTTTAAATTCATATATAGAAGATAGTAGTTTGCATTCTCTACTTAACTCTTCTAATGAATTATTATTTCATTGCGAGGATTGATTTAAAAGCGGTTGTCTATTGTATTCTATCGATTTTTTCTGTTGAAGACTAACGATAATTTGTTCTATGTTATCTTAGTCATAATGTTCTTTCTTTGGGCTAGTTGAGCTCACCCTTTTCCTTGTTGTTCTATTTTTCTTCTCAGGAGGCGAGAATGTAGCGAGTACTAGTTGGGGTGTGGAATGATGGTTCTAGAAGTGGTTCTAGTAGTCCTCACTATTCTGTAGAATAGTGTATTAATAATTGTAATGAGGACTTATTTGAGTGTGGATATTGTCTAGATGACAATATTTGTATTTAAACTCACAGTTTTTATGTTGTATTAATAAAGTTGTAGTTGTTTCTGTACCATGTATTTTGACGACTCAGAATGGGTGTTGTATACCTATTTTGGGGGTGTCACAAAAGTGATAGCTTATACATCACGACAACTCAAAGATTATGAGAAGAGATATCCTACTCATGATTTAGAGTTAGCCGCAGTAGTTTTTGCTCAAAAAATTTGGAGACATTACTTATACGGGGAGAAGTGTACGATATATACAGATCATAAAAGTCTGAAATATATTTTTACACAATGGGAATTAAATTTAAGACAGAGGCGATGGTTAGAGATGATAAAGGATTTTGACTGTGAAATCTTATATCATCCCAGCAAAGCAAATGGTGTAGCTGATGCGTTAAGTATAAAGAATCAAGAAAAATTGAATGTATTAACCACCAATGATAGGTTAATAAAAGACTTTGAAAAGTTAAAAATTGAGGTGGAATGTCCAACTACCTCTACCCAAAAATTATATATTTTAGAAGGAGTTTCATCTCTGCTCGATAAAATTAAGGAGATACAAGAGAAGGATGAAGAGTGTTACAAGCTTAAATCTAACTCCACACATGATAAGTATAATAAATTTTGAATAGATACAGATGGAATAATAAGATATGAAAATAAAATCTGGATTCCGTTAGATCAAGCTTTAAAAGATGAAATTTTTAACGAAGCACATAATTCTAAATTTGCCATACATCCTAGCAGTACTAAAATGTTCAAAGATTTGAGTCGACACTTTTGGTGGTCGAATATGAAAAGGGAAATAGCTGAATGGGTAAGTAAATGTCTCACGTGTCAAAGGGTTAAGGCAGAACATCAGAAGCCAAGTTGTTTACATCAACCCTTACCAATTCCTGAGTGGAAGTGGGAACATATAACCGTGGACTTTGTAGTGGGCCTTCCAACTACACAAAAAGGCCATAATGCCATTTGGGTAATAGTTGTCTGTTTAACTAAATCCGCTCACTTTTTACCTATTAAAATTACTCATAACCTAGATCACCTTGCCAAATTATATATTCATGAAATTATCTCTAGGCATGGAGTACCTGTTTCCATAGTATCAGACCTAGATCCACGTTTTACTTCAAATTTTTGGAAGAGTCTTCAGAAAAATTTAGGAACACAGTTAAGACTAAGTACAGCTTATCATCCTCAAACTGATAGACAGAGTGAGAGAACCATACAAACATTAGAGGATATGTTGAGAACATGTGTCATAGACTTCAAAGGAAGTTGGGAAGATAAGTTACCTTTAGTCGAATTACTTTCAACAATAGTTATCATGCTAGCATAGGTATGCCACCTATGAAGACTTATATGGAAGAAAATGTAGAACGCTTATGTGTTGGGATGAAGTCGAGGAAAGACAAATGTTAGGACCTGAAATAATTCAACAAACCGCTGAAACTATCAGAATCATACGTCAACGATTGCAAGCATCTCAAGATCGACAAAGAAAATATGTTGATCCACATCGTCAACAATGAAATTTTAGCGTAGGAAGCCATGTATTCTTGAAAGTATCTCCTTGGAAGGGCAAGATACGTTTTGGCAAGAAGGGAAAACTAAGTTCGAGGTTCATTGGACCTTTTGAAATTTTGAGAAGAATTGGTGAAGTTGCTTATGAAATAGCACTACCACCTGAGTTAAACCATATTCATAATGTGTTTCATGTGTCCGTTTTACGACCATACAAACCTGATTATAAACACGTTATAAATTATGAGCCGATCTAAATCGAAGAAAATCTTTCTTATGTAGAAGAACACAATGCGAGATAGTCGTAGTAAAAGAGCAAGTCCTCCGTAATAAAGTGATAGCATCGGTTAAAGTAATATGGAGAAATCAGAATGTTGAAGAAGCTACATGGGAGCTTGAAGATAAAATGTGCGAGAATTATCCTCATCTTTTTACTTAACATGTACTGTAATTTCGAGGACGAAATTCTTATTAGTGGCGGTGAATGTAAAAACCCAAAACCCTAATAAGACTCGTATGTATAAATCCCGTTATATAAAATAAAATTTCTCTATTCTGAATGTGTTACGTGTTATTATATACTTGGTTTGACAAAATTGACCGAATAAATTTTTATCCGAAAAACGTCGTGCTTGACACCTCGTGCTTAAATTTTTTTCCATAATCAAACTTTTCGATAAAATTATTTTGACAAGTTGCTTTATCGTGCTTACACTGACAAAACGCTTTGTCGTGTTTGTTAGGATTAGTGAGTAAACCCTAATTAGCAAAACCCTAACCCTAATTAGCAAAACCCTAACCCTAATAAAGCCTAATTAGCTAATCTAACTCTAATTAGCTTATGTTAACACTTAATCATGGTTAGTAAACTTCTTTTTGGTACTAATTAACATTACTTAACATTCTTAATCATTAGAAACAAAACCCTAATCAAGATTAGTGAGGATTTAAGCCTAATTAAGCTACTAACTTAATCAACTAGCTCACAAGTAGGTTGGGAGTCACCATTACAAATTTCAAAACATCACATGACATGCTTCAAAACTCCCAAGCATCAGAAGAGTCATAGATCAGATCTTTATAGAGGCAAGTAGGTGAAAAAAATGACTAAAAAGCCAAGTTGGAAAATTCTATAAATAGGAACCTTAGGGCTGAGCAAACCCACGAATTCTCAAAGCCTAGATACACTTATAAACCTACCATATCAAGCCTAGGTGTTATCAGCAACAAGATCAGAAGCTAGAATCATTAATTTCTCAAGAAAAGGTGTAAACCCTAGTTCATAAATTTATCTTTGATCTTATGTTAGATTTGTTGTTTAGATGTTTAGAATATTGTATTAGGATGTTAGAAAGTATGCTAGAATGGTAGAACACGTTTTCATAACATCTAGATGCCTTAATTAAGCGTTTTATGAAATCTGGGAATTTTGAAAAAAATGGTCTGACAGCCGAATGTCAGGGCTTTTCGATTCATATGTGTTTATGTTTTGGTCTGTTAATCGATTGATATTTGTAGCCTGTAAGTAGGTCTTTAATCTGGAAAAGAAAATAGGTTCAGATGAACCATAGATTCCAAGATATAATCAGTCAAAGTAGGTTGACCGTTCACGGAAGTTGGTTTTCTGGGTTGCCCAGAAAGCTCGAAGCTCAAGAGCAAGCTACTTTTACTTGAATCAATTTTTTATCATCTTCTGATTGTTAATTGTTTATGTTTTTATTATAAATTTGTATTCTGGTATACATACTACATATCTATGATCTTCAATCGAACAAACAACTCATAGGATTACCGGAATTATTGGTCAAAAGTAGTTGACCGAGCATGACCAAGTTTTCTAGGTTTTCCAGAAAACTGAAGAACACGAAGAACAGTTGTTAGCTGTACTTTGACCATCATAAATAGAGATCTTAGAATTACGATTTGTTCATGTTAATGTTATATATATGTACCCTGATACATAGACTACATGTTACAACAAACAAAACATACGTCTAATACACCGAATCAAAGTTATTCAAGCCACAAAACCGTTGACCGGCCTTGACCACTGTTCTGGGTTACCCAGAAACCCAAGAACAATTCTGACAGAAACTTTGAATCTTTATAATTTCTTGTTAGATGTAGATTAAAGCACCGCTTATTGCTTGATCTTGTACTATTACATGAGTACTTCTGCCTTGATACTTGCTCGAATCGAAAATCATTACAAAAACCTAGTTATTTAATGGTCAAACTAGCCACTCGACCACTTGAGCAACGGTACTTGAGAACTCAAGAACACCCTCTGACGACACTTTCATCACTTTGAGAGCTTTAGTGACGGACATAAAATTAAATTTTAGAAATAAATTATAAAAATTAGAAATAATTAATAAAAAGCAGGTTTAAAAATTATATTAAATTATTATAAATTATTTACGATATTTCTACAAAATGAAATAATTATTTTATTTTATTTAGATATTATTTATAATTAACTTATTAATAAAGTAATTAAAATAATTACTTTTAAATACTAAATAATTATGTAAAAATATTATTATTGAAATAAAAATCATAATAAATGATTATAAATTATTTAATAATATTAAATAATGTTTTTATAAAATTTAGTAAATATAAATTACTTATAAATAGAAATAAATGGTTTAAAAATTATTTAAAGGATAAATAAATATTTTAAAAATAATTTAAACCTTCTAAAATATATTATAAGGATAATTAAATTATTTAAAATATAACCAAATTTTATAAATAAAATTTAGTTCATTTATCAAAGGTATTAAAAGTCAAACCCTATTAAATCTAACCCGGTATTAAATAAATGTTTTATTTGAGTATTGTTATCAATACTAACGTGTTAGATTTATATTCTTGAACGTCATAGGTACTTAATAGCGTTCGAATAGTATAATTTGACTGATCTATGCTTTGGCAAGTCTTCTATACCCAATTTATTACTTATGCAAAATTTATCAACCTGTTTTATTCATTTGAACAAGATTCTATCTTGCTATACTGTTGATATAATACACCTATGTTGAATTACCTATTATTGAAAAGTTATTGCTATAGTTCCAGCATGACTAAGAAATGAATTATTTATTCATATGATATTGTTTATTGAGCATAAACTATTGTGTCGAGCAAAATTATTTTGGTAAGGCAATCGTATACTAAAGTTGAGTATCCCGTAAGGGAGCAAAGTGTAGTCAATGAATATATTGACAGTAAATTGTAAGTGTAATTGAGCACGGTAGGTGATATGAATACTCCTATGATGTTGAATAGGTTGATCCCCTATCTCATATCTGAACAGAATTTCTAAGTCTTTGTGATTGACAAAAATGATAAAAAATTCCAGAACTAGTTGGAATTAGAAATCCATAAATGGTAACAACTATCTGTCCAAATTTGAATTGTTATAATTCTTCAAATCCTATATTGTTATAAATATACAACTTGTTGAGCATGTCATAGCTCACCCTTGCAAATTATTTCCTTTGCAGTTTTAGATGATAATCCTGGAACATCTGGAGTAAATAAAGGGAAGCGTCCCTACATAGATTAGATTATATTCTTGTATGTATGAATACCTTGTAATAAGAACTCGTTATGAGAATTTTGTAATCGAATCATAATATTATGATATATATAACATCTTTTATTTCCGCAACCGTGTTTTCTTACATATATAGATGTAAAGTAAGATATCTTGTATTCTAGTTGAGATCCTTGGGAACTATTTATCTGAGTGAGGGTGTTAATAGCATGGATTTGCTCATGTTGTTATTAATACTCAATTTCGAGATAGATAGTTACTATCGATACGATAGTATATAATCGCATGACATAGACTATACATCCGGGTGAGGGTATTGGTAATATGGATTTATTCATGTTATTATTGATACTCAATTTGGATAGATAGACTCTAATCACGAATCTGAGTTCATATATTCAATTGAGGTATCTAAACACATTAATATTTCTCTTGGGAATTACCATCTCATTATGGGATCTTTGTGAATCTTGAATCTACGGGAATTATATCGATAGTCCTCTATCTAATGTAATATTTTGAATCGAGATACCATGGGTGTATAGATTTAAATGCATTATGTTAATTCTCTGTAAACAACATACCGGATACCACGGGAGTATAGGTATGGGGGTGTTACAAATAATCAGGATAATGTGCATCAGGAAGGCAACAATCCTCATACAAACAACAACACAGACCAAATGATGAATGATGGATTGTTCAGAGGCTTTATCTGATTCACGCAACATCGGTAGTGGCTCTATGCAAAATGTAGGTGGAAACACTGGAAACTCTCGGACGGTCAACGCTAAACAGTTCAAGGAGCTGGGACCACCGGATTTTATTGGAGAGCCAAAACCACTTCAGGCGGAAGCATGGATAAAGCAGATCACCAAGATATTTGATGTCTTGGGATGCTCGGAGGAGAAAAAGGTTCCCTTCACCACCTTAATATTGCGTGACGAGGCAGATTACTGGTGGGAATCTGTAAAACGTACCCAGCCTGACACACTTAAGATGTCTTGGGAGAAGTTCCAAGAGCTATTCAATGAAAAATTACTTTCCCGAGAGTATTCATCACATGAAAAAAATGGATTTTATCAAATTAGAACAAAATAATATGACCGTGTCGCAATACGAGGCTAAATTTGCGGAGTTATCCCAGTTTGCATCCCATTTGGTCGATAATGAGGAGCGAATGATGCGAATGTTTTAAGAGGTTTGAAACCAGAGATACGTCAATATCTTATTTCTCATAAACTGTGTTTGTACTCAGATGTTGTAAATAGGGCTCAGTTATTCGAGCGCGGTAATGAGTCAACGCAACCAAGAGAAAGCAGCCGGCAACATGAAAATACCAGTGGTATCAGTCATCGAAACGGTGACAACAAACGTGGAGGGAATCAACATGCCAGAAATGGTAACCACTTCGGTGGTAATCATGGCCAAGACAGTAAAAATGGACATTTCAAGAAAAGGAGATTCAACAATGATGGAAGGACGTCAGCACCAGCACCCGTTGTTAAGGAAGGAGAATGACCACCTATCATATGCTTCAAATGCGGAGGGGAGGGATACATCAGTCAAAACTACGCAATGTCGTCCAAAGCATGTTATAGTTATGGAAGAGAAGGTCACTTAGCCCGATTTTATCGTTCACCGAAGATAAGTTCAGCCAGGATGGATGCACCAAAGGTCATCGAGAAAAAGTCAAAGCCGGTGGTCAGAGGAGGCGTTTGTTGTTACCTCCCGAAGCAAAGGAACCCGAATGAGGTCATCACGGGTAAGCTTATCATAAATTCTAGCGAAGTCTATACCTTATTTGATACCAGTTCTACCAATTCTTTTATTTCTCCTACTTGCGCTCAACGATTAAATTTGACTCTAGAGAAATTAGACTTTGACTTATCTGTAAAAACTCCGTTGGGAGAAACCTTCATTACATCCACTATTTATAAGTCTTGTTTGGTTCAAATCGGTACCCTCACATTACCTGTCGATCTTATTTCATTAAAAATACTTACATTTGACGTAATTCTAGGGATTGATTGGTTAACTACTCATCATGCAAAAATTGATTATTTTCATAAGGTTGTTAGCTTTTATATTCCTAACCAATCTGTTATGCGAATTCAAGCCACCAAACCATTAAAATCAATCACTGTCATCTCAAGCCATAAAGCTATTCGTTTATTGAAAAAAGAATGTCAAGCTTCTTAGCTCATGTCACGGATCTAAACAAAAATACGTCAGTTTTGAATGATATTTCTATTTTTAATGAATTTCCTGACGTATTCCCTGAAGAACTTCTGGCCTACCCCAGGCGTGAAATTGAAATTTGTATCGATCTTGAACTCAGGTACAAAACCTATTTCCAAAGCCCCATATCGAATGGCTCCTATTGAACTTCAGGAGTTAAAGACCCAACTACACGAATTGTTAGACATCGGTTTCATTCGTCCTAGTACTTCTCCTTGGGGTGCTCCTGTTTTATTCGTGAAAAAGAAAGATGGGAATATGCGACTTTGTATTGATTATCGGGAGTTGAATCATGTCACCATAAAAAATAGGTACCCATTTCCATGTATTGATGACCTGTTTAACCAGTTGCAAGGAGCCAAATTATTTTCAATGATTGATCTTCGTTCCGGATATCACCAATTGAAGATTAGAACCGATGACATTCCAAAGACGGCTTTCAGAACTCGGTATGGGCATTATGAATTCCTAGTCATGTCCTTTGGATTGACTAATGGTCCTGCTGCCTTCATGGATATGATGAACCGAGTATTCAAGGAATATTTGGATCACTTTGTGGTCGTCTTTATTGATGACATCCTTATTTATTCCAAAATCCGTGAAGATTATGAGCAACACTTGAGGCTGATACTCCAAAAGCTTCGTGAATACAAGCTTTATGCCAAGTTGAAGAAATATGAGTTCTGGCTTGAGGAAGTAGCATTCCTTGGGCACGTGGTATCAAGTCATGGAATATCTGTTTACCCAGCAAAGATTGAAGCTATTCAAAGTTGGGAGCAACCTAAATTCGTGACCGAAGTACGTAGCTTTCTCGGCTTAGCTGGTTATTATCGGAGATTCGTAGAAGGGTTTTCTCAAATCGCTACTCCACTAACTCAGCTGACTCGCAAAGATACAAAGTTCGGTTGGAGCGAGGATTGTGAGAAGGTTTTTCAAGAACTCAAGAGTAGACTCATTTCAGCACCTGTTATGACAATACCATCTGGTTCGGTGGGATTTGTCATCTATAGTGATGCTTCGGGCAAAGGGTTAGGATGTGTTCTCATGCAACATGGGAAAGTCATAGCCTATGGCTCACGACAACTCAAAGAATATGAGAGGAATTATCCTACTCATGATCTAGAGTTGGCAGTTGTTGTCTTCGCACTAAAGATTTGGAGTCATTACTTGTATGTGGAGAAAGTGGAGATCTTTACGGATCATAAAATCCTCAAATATTTCTTCACTCAAAAGGAACGCAACATGCGACAACAACGTTGGCTTAAACTGTTGAAAGATTATGATCATACCATCCAATACCATCCTAGAAAAGCAAACATGATAGCTGACGTATTGAGTAGAAGATCATATGCGGGTACGAGTGCAATATTGTCAATGCAAAGGCCCATTTTGTATGACTTGCAAAGGATGGAGATAGAGATAAAGACTCCAGGGACCCATGTGATGATGGCGAATATACGAGTAGAACCGACTTTAATTGATAAAGTTAAAGGCGCCTTTCAAGCTACAGACACAGGTGATGCGTATGAGGAAGAAAGTGCAAGAAGGTGCTATGCTGGAAGCAAGAATCGATGAAGAAGGAATACTTCGTGTCAACTCCAGACTTTGTGTTCCTAACGACCCTGATTTAAAGTATAAAATCATGATGGAGGCGCATAACATACCATTTACAATCCATCTTGGGAGTACCAAAATGTATCATGATATTCGTCATACATTTTAGTGGAGCAATATGAAGAGAGAGATAGCGCTGTTTATCTCAAGGTGTCTAACGTGTCAACGAGTCAAGTGAGCATCAAGTACCAAAAGGTCCATTGCAACCACTTGAAATTCCAGAATGGAAGTGGGAGTACATTACCATGGATTTCGTTACCGGTCTTCCCAAAGTTTCTCAAGGCATAGATGCGATTTGGGTCATTGTTAATAGATTGAGCAAGTCTGCTCATTTCTTACCGATACGAGAAACTTATACACTTGAACATCTTGGTCGTATGTACCTAAACGAGGTTGTAAGATTGCATGGTATGCCGGTATCCATAGTTTCTGATCGAGATCCAAGATTCATTTCAAGATTTTGGGTTAGTTTGCAAAAAGCTATGGGCACAGATTTATGATTTAGCTTGGCATATCAACCTCAGACGGACGGGTAGTCGGAGAGGACGATTCAAACTCTTGAAGATCTATTAAGACTCTGTGTCCTTAACTTCAAGGGAAGTTGGGACAAGTTCTTACCATTGGTGGAGTTTTCCTACAACAACAGTTATCAAACAAGTATTGGCATGGCTCCATTCGAAGCGTTGTATGGAAGAAAGTGTCATTCTCCAGTATGCTGGGATGAGGTGGGTGAAGCAACATTGTTGGGACCAGAGTTGGTACGTATGACTACGGAAAAGATTCAAACGATCTGATAATGTATAAAAACCTCACAATATCGACAAAAGAGTTATGCTGATCTTCATCGAAAGGACGTGGAATTCGATATAGGAGATCACGTGTTGTTACGTGTTGCTTCATGGAAAGGAGTTACGAGATTTAGAAAGAGTGGAAAGCTCAATCATCGATTCATCGGCCCATTTTTAATCCTTGATCGAGTAGGAACTGTGGCCTATAGACTCGGTTTACCGCCAAGTATGTCTCGTGTTCATAACGTTTTTCACATATCCATGTTACGTAAATATGTAGAAGACCCGAACCACATTATTGAGTTAGAACCGGACGAAATAGCGGAAGATTTGACGTATGAAGAGGTTCCTGTTCAAAGCTTAGATAAGAAGGAACATATTCTACGCTCCAAGGTTATACCTCAAGTCAAAGTTTTGTGGAGAAACCACGATGTTGAGGAAATGATTTGGGAGTTAGAATCTGAAATGAAATCAAGGTATCCTTACCTCTTCGATATACCAGGTACGTACCCTAATTTCGAGGGTGAAATTTCATAAGAAGGGGAGATTGTAAAACCCCAACTTTTTGAATAAAGATGAATTTTCTATAAATATTATTTTTGAATATTATGGAGTGAAATTGATATAATGTTATAGTTGTGGGTAATATTTATAAATTTTGCAAAGTACGCAAGTTGTTATATAATATTCGATTGGTCGGGGAATATTCGTTTTAACAGGGAATATTCGTACAACGACACGATCATTAGTGGACCCCATAACAGAATTATTGTCGGATTGAGAAAATGACAAAAATACTTTATGAAAATACCGGCGGAAGTTTTACCATTAACTGTTGAAACACCCAGTGTTAAAAGTACAGTAATACGCGTGGTTGCATAGTAGCACACGATATTAATTATTGATGCTTACATGATAAGTCACTCAGTTTTGTTGGTATTATTAATGTAATAATATAGAAAATCTTTTTATATAAAACAAAATACTTTTATAAAGTTATTCTATAAATAAAATATATTATATTCTATTATGCATAGTGTTGCATAGTGTCTGCATATTGTTTTGCATAGTAAAATATTTTTATATAAAACAGAATATTTTTATAAAGTTATCCGTTTTATTAGACAATAATTAGAATATATTATATTTTATTATGCATAGAGTTTGCATAGTGCCTGCATAGTGTTTGCATAGTAAAATCTTTTATAAAAGTTATTCGTTTTATTAGATAATAAATAGAATATATTATATTTTATTTAAAAGATTTTACTTTAAATATGGACCGTCAGATTAAAGTAAATCAATCTGGACCGTTCATGAGTTAGTTATTATGCAGTCCATTTTTCTATAAATAGAAGCTCATTCCTTCATTATTTTCTTACGAATTCACTGAAACTCTAGAGAGATAAACTATAGAGAGAAAGAAGAAAGTATTCTGCTAGTTCACTACTTATATATCCAGCACTCTTCTTCTTAATGTAGGGAATATTATTTGTTGTACTCGTAAGGGGTGTTATTCTTTTGTATTCATGAAGAGAACTTATGTTATTCCATTTTTTATTATTCATTGGAATAACTCAGATACGCTGGCTACCCTATACTTAGTGACATTCTTCTATTATTCCGTCTTTACTATTACATTGCTGAATATCCTGCTTTGTGCATTTTACGTGGGACTGATTACATCTATATTATTCATTGGAATATTACGTCTCGCATGCGTTTTACGCCTAAACTCGGTTCCATCTTTATTATTATTACATTGGAATATCATGTATGCATGCGTTTTTACTGCCGAACCCGATTCCATCCTTATTAGTATTCTATTGAATAACTTTATTCTGGCGCGGCACTGCATGCATCGTGATTTCTGTTATTATTCCATTCTTTATTATTCTGTTGGAACATCCTGTCGGTGCGAATTTCGCCTAACCTGGTTCCGTTATTTAGTATTCTATTGGAATAACCTGTCTATGCGAAGTACCGCATGCATGGTGATTTCTTTTGTTATTCCATTCTTTATTATACTCAGTTGGTTAAAGTTTTGACTTCTATACTCAATGAAATTAGTGGAATATCCTTGATAATTGCGCTTCATTAAGTATCTTTTCATGGAAATATTCTTCTGAGCATTCTTGAATTTTACTCTACAAAGCAGTATCATGTTGATAATTTGGACGTTATTGGTTCTTGGACAAATTAATTCTTGAACTTATTTTATTTAATTCTTATATCATTTTCATCATCCTCATATTTATATTTTTTGAAAGTCATCCGTGGCCTGTAGTGCATAGATGGACTTGGTATGATTATGACCAGGGATTATTCGGTGTAATCATGACCGTAATGTTACAAATGATGTGGTAAAAGTCCTCATTGGCCCGTAGTGCATTGATGGACAGTTGTTGGCATGATCATGACCATTAATGAATACACAAATATTCTTGGCCCGTAGTGCATGGATAATTGTGGTCATGATACTAAAGAATATCCATTGCCGTAGTGCAGGGGTGATTCGATGATGTGGATTATTTATTAAGCTGAGGCACAACGATAAAAGTGATGAAAAACCTTTTAAATCATAAAAGATAGTAGATTTTATTCTCTACTTGACTCTTCTAATGGATTGCTTGTTCCGCTACAGTTAAACTTGATAGTTATTATATTTTATCAGTTTAACACTGTTAAAGGCTAACGATAAATTATTCTGCATTATCTTAGTCATAATATTTGTTACTGGGCTAGTTGAGGTCACCTTTTCTTTCACTGTTCTCTTCAGGAAATGAGAACGTAGCTGGGACTAGTCAGGGAACAGAGTGATGGTCCTAGATGGTGCATTAGTAATCCTCAATATTTTGTAAAATAGTGTGATAATAATTGTAATGAGGACTCCTTTTGAGTTTATATACTCTCTAGTAGACAATATTTGTATTCAAACTCACAGTTTATGTTTTGTCGTATTATACACGACAGTTGTATTATTAAGTTGTATTTGAATTCTGTACCATGTATTTGGCGACTCAAGATGGGTGATGTATACCTAATTTTGGGGGCGTCACAGTGTTGCTATCAAGGGAACTGAAAGTGCATCAAAGGTCAACACTGAGATTGACTCTGATTATGATGAAGACGATGATGAAGACCTTGCTATGCTGGTGAAAAGACTAAGAAGATTCATGCGTCAAGGCAAAACCAGCAAGCCAAAAAAGGTCAGCAACTACAGCAGCCAAGAGCAAATAAATGATCTATGCTACAACTGTAAGAAGACTGGCCACTTCATTGCCAACTGCAACAAACCTCTAAGAGAAGAACTAAAGACGAAACAACATGCAAAGAAGGAATACAAAGGAAACAAAAGGCCTCAGAAGAGAGACAAATTCCTAGTAGCTGGAGGATCATGGAGTGATTCAGATAATGACTCCAATGCTGACTCCGGTGATGAAGAAGAACCACAAATGGCCAATCTGTGCCTAATGGCCAAACATGCAAAGGACAAACAAAACCTTAACATACATGATGTAAGTCTCAATGAGGTATTTGACTTCAACTCACCTGATGTAGATATAAATAACTTAAGAACTGCACTGCGTGGCATAACCACTAATCTACATCAATATATGAAGTGGTTCAGAGTTTTGTCTAAGGATCATTCACTTCTTCAAGAGGAGAAGAAGAAAGTACAAGGAGAGCTTGAAACAACCCTTTTAAGTACTAATTTTCTCTCCAAGCTTGAGGTTGAGAATGAGACCTTAAGACAGACAAACACACTCAATGCACAAAGAGAGTCTAATATAACCTCTAAAATAGAGGATCTAGAAAAGACTATCTCTACATGGAACAAATCCTCATCATCCATGGACTGCCTGCTCTCTAGTCAGAGAAGCACATTCGAAAAAATAGGCCTAGGCTTTGGGGAATCAATCTCAGAGCCTTGTGTGGAAAAGACAAAGGAAACTAGCTCTAGTAATGCCTCAAGTTTCAGTAGAAGCATTACCTTTTGTGAAATCCTCACAAAAGGAAGAACAAGTTCAACCTTGTCCTACTGTCTCCATTCTTACTCATAGGAGTAAAGGATCTCATGCTAGTCTAGGGTTCATAAAAGAGAAGAGTAACCTAACCTCTACTCACCAACCTCGAAGAATCGTAGAGTCGAGCAAGACCAACTCTACGAATCAACTAGGAAGGTACAGTAGAGGTAAGGCACACTCATCACTATTTATGAAATCCAAGGACACGTGGAAAAATGAGAATCAGTTTAATAGAAGGATAAATAAAGAACCACACAAGTCCAAATGGAGGATGAATCATCATACACACTGACATGCATCATACTAGGTGTTTTGTATGCAATAAATATGGTCACAAGGATGCTAAGTGTTATTATAATTCCATGCATGTGAGACCCAAGATTAAACAGATTTGGGTCCCCAAAGGCACTAACAAAGAAGGACCCATGAAAATATGGGTACCAAAATGAAGGTTCAATATCTTGACAGGAAAAGAGCTCCACGATCACTACATTGTATCTGGACAGTGGATGCTCAAGGCACATGACCGGGAACAAAGCCCTCTTATCTAACTACATAGAAAAGGAGGGTCCCTTAGTCATCTTTGGAGACAACGGCTCGGGCAAGACAAGAGGATATGGCTATGCTGGCAATGGTGCAGTATCTTTCAGCAAGGAAGCATATGTAGAAGGTCTGCAACACAACCTTCTAAGAATCAATCAACTCTGCGACAAGGGTCATCAAGTGACATTCCTCAACAACCAATGTCAAGTCAGAGATCTAAAGACATCTGCTGTAAAGCTAACCGAAACAAGAGAAGGAAATGTCTACACAATGGATCTTGGTCAACTAAGCTCAGATGAGACAATATGTTTTCTGGAAAAAGCATCTAAAGAAATGAGATGGCTATGGCATAGACGGTTGTCTCACTTAAACTTCAAGAACATGTCCAAACTGGCATCAAAACATCTCGTAGCTATCCTACCAAAGTTCAACTTCGTAAAAGAAAGGCCATGCAATGCCTGTCAGCTTGGAAAGCAAACTAGAAGCTCATTCAAAAACAAAACTGCCAACTCTATCGACAAGCCCCTGCAGTTGCTTCACATGGATCTATTTGGGCTAATTCCAACAACTAGTCTTGGAGGAAAAAGATACTCTCTAGTTATAGTCGACGACTACACCAGATTCACATGGGTATTCTTCCTAACTTCAAAGGATGAAACGAGCTCTCAATTAATCAAGATGTTCAGACTGGTGACGAACAAGAAAGGAGAGAAAATCAAGGCCATAAGGAGTGATCACGGTAGAGAAATTGACTTCTCATAAATGGACCAGTTCTGCACAAACAATGGGATAAGTCATAACTTCTCAGCTCTACGAACTCCTCAACAAAATGGAGTAGTTGAAAGAAAGAACAGAACTTTGATAGAGGCTGGAAGAACTCTACTTACAGCAGCACATCTGCCTGAATACTTCTGGGCAGAAGTTGTCAACACTGCATGCTACACGCAGAATAGGTCACTGATACACTCTACGGTCAAGAAGAGGCCCTACGAACTGTGGAAAGGAAGAAAGCCATGTGTCAGCTACTTTCATGTTTTCGGCTGTGCATGCTACACTTTCAACAATGGAAAGCAGTACCTGACAAAATTTTAGCCCAAGTCAGACGAAGGAATCTTTCTTGGATATGCCACAGACAGTAAGGCTTACAGAGTATTCAACAATAAGACACTGAATGTTGAAGTCTCAATACACATCATCTTTGATGAAACTGACTTAGACAAAATAATGCCTCAAAACACTACGACCGATAGTGCAGACTCTACGAATGAAGTCGTCGAGCTCAACACTACGAGCGTAGTGCCAGACAGTGAAATCGTAGAGCATGAGAATGTGATCGTAGAGAGATCTATGCAAGACAGTGAACCTCCACATCAAGAAGAAGAAATAGATCTTGAAGACTTAAGACAAGAAGGCATCAGGATAGATGTCCCAACCGGTAACAGATGGGCCATAGATCACACTCAGGATCTAATCATTGGAGATTCGAGTGCTAGAGTCAAAATAAGAGTTGCTACTCAGAATGAATGCTTTTATCTAAGCTTCCTATCACAAATAGAACCAAAGAAGATAGAGGATGCTATGGAAGACTCCAGTTGGATAGAAGCCATGCAGGAAGAACTCAACCAATTTGAACGAAGCAAAGTATGGAGATTGGTACCAAAACCAAAGAGTCATCCTCTAATAGGAACTAAGTGGGTCTTCAGAAACAAAATGGATGAAGATGGGGTCATAACCAGAAATAAGGGAAGATTAGTGGCAAAGGGCTATTCTCAAGAAGAAGGTATCGACTACGATGAGACATTTGCACCTATTTCCAGACTAGAAGCCATTTGAATCTTTCTTGCCTTTGCTGCCCACATGAAGTTCAAAGTCTTTCAGATGGATGTCAAGAGTGCATTTTGAAATGGAGAACTCCAAGAAGAAGTCTATGTAGAACAACCTCCAGGTTTCATCAATCCATCTCTTTCCAATTATGTCTATAGATTAGATAAAGCTTTATATGGTCTTAAACAAGCACCTAGAGCATGGTATGAAACACTAACTAACTTCTTAAATGAAAATGGGTTCACTAAAGGTAGAGTAGATACCATAATGTTTCTTAGAAAGCATAAAGACAAAGTCTTCTTAGTTCAAATATATGTTGATAATATTATTTTTGGTTCTACTGACGAAAAGTTATGCAATAGATTCTCTAAGCTAATGCAGAGCAAGTTTGAAATGAGCATGATGGGTGAGCTGAATTTCTTCCTTTGACTGCAAATAAAGAAGACTGATGAAGGAATTTTTATAAACCAAGCCAAGTTCATCAAAGACTTACTAAAGAAGTATGGCATGGAATCAACCTCTCCCATGAAAACACCAATTGCTCTTGCAACCAAGCTTGACAAACATGAAAAGGGTAAGAGTATTGATATAACTCAATACAGAGGTATGATAGGTTCTCTTTTATACATAACTGCCAGTAGACCAGACATAATGTTTGCAACATGCATATGTGCTAGATTTCAGGCTAACCCTAAAGAGTCACATTTATCTGCTGTAAAGAGGATCTTCAGGTATCTCAAGTATCTCAAGGGTACACCTTACCTGGGGCTTTGGTACCCCAAGGAATCCTCATTTGAACTAACAGGATACACAGATGCTGATTTTGCAGGATGCAAAATAGATAGAAAGAATAATAGTGGCACCTGTCAATTGCTAGGAAACAGACTTGTGTCCTGGTTTAGCAAAAATCAAAACTCAATGTCTACTTCAACAGCAGAAGCTGAATACATTGCTGCTGTCAGCTGTTGTGCTCAGATCCTATGGATGAGAAATCAGCTAGCTGACTATGGGTTTGATTTCAAATCTATTCCCATTCACTGTGATAACACAAGTGCCATAGCAATAACTCATAATCCTGTTATGCATTATAGGACTAATCATATAGAAATAAGGTATCACTTCATTAGGGATCATGTGCAAAATGGAACTATATCTTTACAATACATCCCTACTGAAAATCAACTTGGTGATGTTTTTACAAAACCACTAGATGAATCCATATTTAATAAGTTAATAAGTGAGCTAGGCATGCTAAATCTACAACCATGAGATATATGCTCTAGATTGTGCTAACCATGACTTATACAAAGGCTGAACTCAAAATCGTAGACATGATCAAGGAAAGATCATGATCGTAGAGCTGAAAAATACAACTACCTCAATGATCGTAGCAAAGACTCAACCATCGTAGTGCAGACTCAACGATGACACAAGCCCCATCAACAAAGCAAAAAAAATGCATCCCGTGATGACAAGCTTCATAACAAAGTAATCTCTCTAAGAGGTGCCTCAGGAACAAACCTAACCCTTGAATCTCTTCAAGAGGTTGGCCCTTCTTGAGTTACCTTAAAAAGAATGCTTAGTCAAAAACTCATCAGAAGGATCCGGACAGACTCGACGATCGTACAACAGACTCAACGAGTGCTGATCAGACTCGACGATCGAAGGACAGACTCAATGAATGCCGGTCAGACTCGACGATCGAAGGACATACTCAACGAATGCCGGACAGACTCAACTATCGTAGGACAGACCCAACGATCATAAGACTACCTCAACAATCGTAGTCCTTCCTAAGGACACCTCAGCTCTGAAGATGCCAAGGGAAAATCAGTACATTCCTGAACTGTTAAAATCGTAGAGCCAAAGAAAAGTTGACACCTATCCCACTAATTGAAAAAGAAGAGAGGGAAGTTACAAGTACAAATTGAAATCGTATTTTTGAAATCTGAAGTTCAAAAGATTATCTCTCTCTCATCCTCTCTCTTCGTCAAAGAAAAAGCCCTAACTCAGAAGAAAGCTCAATCGAATCTCACTTCCAGTTAGAAAATCAATGGCGTCATCTAATGTTATCTAAGGCTACAGACTCTGCTTTGACGAGTTCAAGACAGCTCCACCAAAATTTCACAAGACCCTGGAGCTACTGAAGAAGGCGGGTCTCGAAGAGGCTCTGGGCGAAGACACACTGATATATCCCAAACTGGTGAAAGAGTTCTGCAAGAATGGTGTGTTTGAAAACAACACCATCACTACAAAAGTAAGGGGAGTAGAAATCAGACTGAAGGCAGAGGACTTCAATCTTGCCCTAGGTCTCAAAAATGAAGGGCATCCACACTTAGATACCGTAGACTTCCAAGAGGGACTAAGAAAAATGCATCACAAGACAAACCCCTCTGTGAAAGGGTACAATAAGAAGGAGTTCCCACAGAGGTACGAATTTTTGGCTGATATTATTGGGAAATGTATATGCTGCAAGAGCTCAGGTCATGACTCGGTGAATGAAGCTCAACTTAAGCTCATAACTGCCATGTATTATGGTATACAACTCAACTATGGAGCTATATTGCTCGAGTGGATTGGCAAGTGGATCATCAACTCGAAGAAATCAAAAAGTGCTCAGAAGATGCAATATGGGCATTTCTTGAGTATCATTCTACAATCTGAACTGGGTGACAAAATTGGGGATGAAGAAAGAGAATCCATCAACCCAAATCGAAGAATGACCTAGCAGTTATTTGAAAACTAGAAAAGGAACCCTGCTGAGTATGTACGAATGATGACTGAGTCCAGTGGAAGAACTGGGGATCTGAAGAACTCAGTCTTTCCAGGAAACATGTCTGTGGTCAGGGAGATCGAAGAAGAAGAAATCAACAAAGAAGAACCCTTTCTCCTTAGCAGAAAAAGCAACGGCAAGAGGAAGCTAAGGGCTAGACAGGTGGAAGAACCTCAATGATCTACTACTGATATACCTGTAGAGTCCTCTGATATAGAAACTCTGAGGTTGCTAAAGAGAAAGCAGCAGCAAGATGAAGCAGATGAGGATCAGGCTACCATATCCCAGATCCTGAAGAACAACAAAGTTGATCATAAGTCCAAAATGCCATCAGTCACCTCAATAAAAGAGTCTCTACTGTTCCTGGAGACCAGACCAAGCATGGAAGACAAGGAGGTAGCTGCTTCAAGCTTAGTGGCTGTTGAACAGGATAAAGTTGAGATTCAAGAGAGTCCTGAAGTTGTGGCTAAACCCAACAAAGCAAGGAGAAAGCTGGTTAAGAAGTACATTCTTGAAAATAAAAATGTGCTCGAGAAGGAAGCAAAGAGTATGATTGCTAAGAAGGAAATATCCAGAGCTAATCAAGAGGACAATGCTCCAGCTGAGGGGGAGATCCCTGAAATTCTCATGATAGAGAATACACCAGCTGAGGGGGAAATTCCTAAAACTCAAGAAGATGATCCAATTGAGGGGGAGTTTATGAGCATACCAGAAGATGATCAAATTGAGGGGGAGCCTCAAGATATGTCCATAGCCGAAGAGGATGTCCCTGCCAGAAATGAAAAGGAACCAGTGCCAGATCATCAAGAGCCCATTGAGATAATGGAGTCCTCCAATGATGACAGAGAAGAGGAAGATGATGATGATGACCTTCAGATCACTGGTGTGGGCAGAGATGGGTATAGAAGCTACCTATACAATCAAATGTTCTCATACCTACCCATAATGCCATACCATCAAGCCCAAATCAACAACTCTTGGGATCATATGTTCTGGAGTTTCAAAGAATATCAGGCCATCTCAGTGATGGCTCATGGATTCCCAGGGAGATTCCACTTTGCAAAGAAGTTGATTACCAACACCTCTTCCTCAAAAGATAAAATTGAGGTACTGTCTAACCCCGCCTAATTAAGAATTAATCACTTGCCATCATCCTCATTTAGTCAATTCTATGAATTCCCTCGATGGTTGGAAGTGACTCTCAATCCAGTAAATCAATTTCCAGTTACAGAATCCTAAAATTCTGTAACTGAAGAACCAAATATAGCCAACTTCATTTTTCTCCCACAAACCACCATCTCTACGATCCATAAGTCTAGCCTAGTCGTAGAGTCCCAAATAGAAATCATAGAGCCCCTTAGTCCAAACATTGAAACTCAGGCCCCTCCATCAGACATACTATCATCCTCCTCAAACGACTATTTTAGTCTTGATCTTGCTCTCTACTCAATGCAAGATCAGTGTCAGAAAGAATCCCCTCCATTCAACAATCCTCAAACCAATGATGCTCTCCCAAATCTGCCCATAAAGGATAACCTAAAGGAAGCAACCAAGGATATGGTCAAGAACATAGAAAAAAGCCTGGAATCTCACTCCGACCTCATTCATATCCGGCTGAATCAAATTATCATAGCTGCAAATAATTTTCCTGGCACTATGAATGTTGAGCTTACAAAGAAGCTGAGGGAAATTATCCAAGAAATTCTTAAGAGCATGAAGGACAGAGATGAGATTCACTTCCAGATAGCCGCCAAGCAAAGAGATGCTATTCTTGAAATACAGAAAAATTAAGAAGTTCAAAATAAACTTATGCTGGAGAACATCATCAACTTGAAAGCCTCAGTCCACGATTTCCAAAAATCTTATGTCAACCAGGAACAACAGAATGACATTGTTCTCACTGCACTCCGAAACAAAGAAGCTAGATCTGAAAAACAGATCAAGGAAAGTCGAGAGGACATTGCTCAGACACAAAGCCAAATGAATGAGCTTGTCCAAGGAGTGAATCGACGTTCTATAGACATTCGAACCCTTGATACTGACATAAAGGGGGAGAATAAAGGGAAAGGAGTTCAAGCTCAGGGAGATCATAGCAGAGGCAGAGGAGGTCAAGGAAACCAAGAAAGGGGAAGAGGACAATTTTCACGAAGCCCTCCTGCAAGACAGTTCCACCAACAGACTGCACGATCAAGCAATCAAACTCAACGATCTGATCAGCTGGAAGTCTTGATGGCTCAGCCTTTAAATCAAGGGCCAACTATCAGCTCACCTAATGTGACCACCACAGACTTGAGAATGCCAATTGGAGATCCAGCATTCATGAATAGGCATGATCAGAATCCGATAGTAAGTCCAAGTGAGCTGGAAGAGTTAGCTAGAAGAGATGAAGCTAGCAGGAAAAGAAGGGTTGAGGAGTATACCAATCCTCCAGGGAAAAGGTCAAAGAAATAGAGATAAATTAAAACTTTAAATTCTTATCGATGTAATGCTAAAATGCAATATTTCTTGAACATCAAAAAATTCATGCTTATTCTTTAGAAATTTCAGCTGCTCACTGAAATACTAAGTCATGTTTAAATTTCCTGCAAATGCATCTAGACACTAATAATCATGACAACAATTCTCCTTGGTTATGTCAACATCAAATAGGGGGAGATTGTTGGGAGAATGCATATTATGATTTGATGTTTTAATGTATATACTCATGATTATTTGTAAAGTCCTTCAAGTAAGATATGTACGAGGACTTAGTGATAGATCAAATTTGTTAGGTTGATCTAAGCTCTTAACGTGTATCATTCTGTAATAGAATGTATAGATAGAAAGATCAAAGCTGTTAGGTTGATCTTGAGATGTAATAGATAGGCTTCGAAGAAATTATAGTGTATCATCTGATAAATATTGCAGAAGTTAAGGCTGAAAACGTAGAGCTTCGAAGATCATAGTGTGCCTGCCTTGAAGGGACTCTTTGGAAATCGTAGAGTGGTCCCAACATTTGTCGAGCCATCTCAACGATCGTAATGTGATGAAGGAAACATGGAGTTTACAAGTCAATAATCGTAGTGTGCTCTCGGAAATGTAGAGTAACAACACGAGTAAGTGAAGATTGTAGTGTGCAGAGGTTTAAGGAGAATCATAATGCTCTCAGCTGATAGCATCAGATTAGGCACCAAGATGATAAGACACTACATTCTGAATCGTAGAGTATTATGATATGAACCGTAGAGCATCTGTCTTATGTCAGAAAATGTCGAGCCTCATGATTTCTGTGAAGACAGATTCCAACATATGAGAAATGGATTCTAGATGTTGCAGCACTCATCAGTCCTAGAGTAATATGAAATATCCTTAGTATGCAACAAAGAAGCGTATTGAAGAAACTAAGGAAAGTACCATTGGTAAGGGGGCAAAACACCTTTTCAGGTGTTAGGTGAGAAAAGCAGTCTACTATGTCAGTGGGCCAAAATGCAGTTTCAGAAGATGTGTAGAAATGTCTCCATCAAAGATCAGAAAAGTCAAATGCATTTATTGCCTCAACGGATGGATCCAACGGATAGTTTTCAAGATCACATATATGCAGATACTGCAAGCATTGAACAAACAACGTGAATAGCTCTCAAGCTCAACTCTATGATCTGAGATATTGCAAAGCTTGCTCAGCTACTTAGTTCTTTCGAACAAGTGCTTAAACAACAACTGAGTAGAGACCATCAAGAACTCAATATCTATCAATCAACTGAAGAAGAGTACCAAGTCTGTTGGACTTGAAGAGTTCTAAGTGAACTGTAAGAAAGCCAAGTCTGCTTGACTTGAAGACTTCAAGAGTGAACTAAGAAGTTCCTAAACTGCTGGTCTAGAAGGAATCTGTGTGATTCAGAAGTTGTAAAAGACATCCTTAGCGGATATCCTACTCGTTGAGTAGAAGAGTGGACTAGGAGCTTTAAGTGCTCTAAACCACTTAAAAATGACTGTGTCTTTTACATTCATACTATAACTGCTATATCTGTCATAACTGCTATAAATGCCTCACTCTCATAACTCCACTGCTTTGTAAAGAAGATTAAAACAAACCTAAATTCTGCCAAGTTTTAATCATCATTAAAGAAAAAGTTTAAAACGAAACGTTTTTTAAATATCTATTCAACCCCCCTTCTAGATAACTATTGTGCCAACTAGGAACTAATGTCTTCTTTACTTCGTGATTATTCGTAAGTTATTCGGTTTGTTCTCATTTATTGGTTCTACATTTTTCGATATATTTTGTTTTTGTTTATGATGGTGTCCACGAGGAAGAGCAAGGAGGGAATGGAGGATAAGAAGAGTGATAGGAAGAGTAAACGAGTTAGGGATTATGATTATTTGAAGGATTTGAAGACATATGTAAATGTGAAGGATAGTCTGTCAAAGTCTATAAAATAGGGGAAGACGTTAATTGAGAAATCAGATGTTGAAGATAAGAATAAGAAGGCTAAATCATTGGTATATATCGATTCTGATTTTGAAGGTTCTCCAAAAAAGTTGGGAAAGAAGATGAAGTTGAGGCTCATAACCGGAAAATTGTTCCCCGACAAAAACATCTGAAGGTTTGTTATTTTTAATTTTTTTTGAGAATATAGATTTTTGTTGTTTTTGGTTACTTGTGTTATTGTTTTTGTGTATGGTGATGTTTATTTTGTTTATGAGTAGTGTCATTAATGTTGAAGTTGTTATTTGATAAAACTATTATTTCCATTCCGAGTGGAGTTTCAGAAACTAGTATATTCTGTTTTGGTCACTAGATTACATTATTGTTATTATACATGTTGATTATGTTTTGTTGGTAACTTGCTAATTGAGTTTTGGTTACCAACATTTATATGTTTTGAAACTGATGATTACATAGTTATTAAAATGTGTTTTATTACATTAAAGTTGGAGTTGTTTTAAGGATTGTTCAAATTGTAGTTGTTAAAATTATTGTTTTCATTCAGATTGGAGTGTTAGATACTAGTATATTCTGTTTTGGTCACTAGATTACATTATTGTCATTATATAGGTTGATTATGTTGTGTTGGTAACTTGATAATTGATTTTTGGTTACCAACATTTAAATGTTTGGAAACCGATGATTACATAGTTTTTAAAATTTATTTTATTACACTAGAGTTGGAGATTGATGAATGTTTATACAGTATGTGGTAAAATGGTTATGTTGTTTTCGAGTGGATGTATTGTTTGTATTATTTTCTAAATTGGTTAGTATATAATTTGTTATATATTAAATAGTCTGATTAATTTGTGTTTTGGTCACTTGCTGATATTATTTGGTTAATACTGATAGTATATTTGGATATTAGTGATTTAATAGTTTTTGTTTTAAAGTTTTATTGATGTTCTATTTTGATTTGGTTAATGTGTTCATAATGTAATTTATTGTATTTTCAGATTTCTGATCTATTCAACGAAGAGCGTCATCGAAACTTTACAGGAAAAGTCATTTATTGGTGTGATATGGAAGTGCCAAATATTATTAAGAATAAATTGTCTGAAGTATAGTTGAATAAGTTTAAGTTGTCTTGTTTTGGAAAAATTTTAGATTTTGGGCAGCCCCAGATGTTTTCACAGATAATCCATCATGATTTGATTAGGGAAGTTTATCAAAGGGATAACGGGGAAATGTTGTTTATATTTGGTGAGAGAAGGGTAAGGTTTTGATTGCCTGAATTTTGTTTAATTTCTAATTTAAATTGGCAAGGTGATGAAGACATTGATGGTTTCAAGGAGATTGAAAATTTATTAGTGGAGAATTTTTTTGGAAATGAGGATGTAACCCGTTCTAGTATAGGGAGGATATATAGGAATGCTTTTTTTGATGATGATGATGAGGCAGTTATTATGTCCATCATTTTTATGTGTTTTTAATTTCATATTAACTACTGTTTCTGACAATTGTGTTGATGAAGCTTTGTTTAACTTTTTATCTTACGGGGATATTGAAAGTTATCCTAGGGGAAAAGTTGCTTTTGAATAGACAAAGAATTCACTATCCCTGGCTGTAAAGGGACATGTAAAGAAGGATAAGTATGGTGGGGTGATATACAATTTTTACAGGGAAAACTATTGTAAATCTTACAAGCTTAGTGGATTACCTTATGTGTTTCATGTTTTTTTGTTTGAAACAATTCCTACATTGAAAGTCAGGGGCTTTTGTATTGATGATCATGTTTCAGAATTCAGATTATTTAGATGGAGGGAGTTAGGAAAGGCTCCTAAGAATGAGAAGTTGAATGACTTGGTTTTTGGTTCTGGTCAGGTATGCTGGTTACTATTTACATTATATTCGGTTACCTTTATATATGTTATTGGTTACTGACATAATTTTTTTTTGTGTAATGTCTTGTTTCTGTTTTATGTTCAATGTTTCTGACCTGATATATTTGTTGCTATTAATATGTCCTAGTTGATTATTCAAAATCTTGTTCCTACGGAGGATGATAAGGTGCGATTGGATTTAGGTGGTTTTCATTTTTTCAGTGGAAGTGATAGCGGAGCCAATATTTCTGATATTAAAGTTGAATCATCAAGGAAGGATAATGACCTTAGGTTTTCTCTTTCCGATGTGAAAAAAATTATTGATGCGCGGGTGAAGCCTTTGGAAGGGAAGGTGATGGAGGTGAAGAAAGAAATTGATAATTTGGGTATTGAATTAAAAGATCAATTGCAAGTGTTTCATATTCAGATCTGTAGGGACAAAAAGAAGATGTTTAGAATGCAGTTATATGGCTAATCTAGTTATAGCAAACGGAGAAATGTAACTGTTGATGATGATGATGATATTGATGATGATGATGATGATGATGATGATGATGATGATGATGATGATGATTGTAAGACCCCAACTTTTAATAAAGATAATTTTTCTATAAATATTATTTTTGAATATTATGGAATGAATTTGATATAATGTTATAGTTGTGGGTAATATTTATAAAATTTACAAAATACGCAAGTTGTTATATAATATTCGATTGGTCGTGGAATATTCATTTTAACGAGGAATATTCGTATAACCAAGACAATCATTGGTGGACCCGATAATGTAATTATTGTCGGATTGAGAAAATGACAAAAATACTTTATGAAAATAACGGTGAATTTTTACCGTTAACTCGTTGAAACACCCTGTTAAAAAATACTGATGTCTACGCGTGGTTGCATAGTAGCACAATCGTATTGATTATTGATGCTTACGTGAGAAGTCACTCGCTTTTGTTTAATTATTACTACAATAAATTGCCGCATAGTATCTCACGTTAATTGATTCAATTATTGTCAATATTTTATATATTATTAAATTAATAATTGAGACGACAAAGTTATTAATATTATTATTTGCAATATTAACGATGTCTATAAGTTCTGTCAAGGAGAGGTTTGGTCACCTAATTGTGCGCCAATAGGGAAAATCCTTATTGAAAGCCCCTCTTTCACAGGAATGACACGGTCGATTAATATTGTGAATTATAATAAAGGTGATAAATGTTGTTAAAATTATTAAGGTGATTTTTATGGAGTTTTGCTTATTTTTTATGGATCCCCATTTTTTAAAATAATCGGTAAAAAGTTATTTAAAATAATAAAGGTGGACCCATATGTGGGGGCCACGTGTGGGGCCCATATGTGGAAAATTGAATTGCTGGGAGGTTGTTTTTCAAATGGGATGTCACGGGTGGGGGAAGGTGGGAGAAAAAGTTAGGAGGGAGTTATCATTATTAGTATTATATATATATAAGTTTTATATAACATGTGTTATATATATATATATATATATTTATATTATTAAAATTTGTTTTATATGTAATTATTGAAATCAAAGGATAAATTCAATTCAGTAAAATTTTAAAAACTCACGCATCCGTGATTTTTCCAAATAGTATCATTTCCATTCTCCTATAAATAGGATGCTTAGTTAGAATAAAAAATCACACCAGAAATTCAGAGAATTCTCTTCTATAATCTTGAGCATATTTTTTAGAGTTTCAGAAAGCCTTGAGCGTAGTGCAATTTTTCTTCGAGTATATCCTCGCCCTACCAGTCGGAATACTCTTCTTTAACGGTAAGGGATATTATTTGTTGTACTCATAAGGGGTATTCTTTCTTTCTTATTCGTGAAGAAAACTTCTATTATTACATTCTTTATTATTCTGTTGGAATAACCTGTATACGCGGGATACCCTATACTTGGTGAAATTCTTCTGTTATTCCATTCTTTATTATTCTATTGGAACATCCTGTCTGTGCATTTACGCATGACCTGGTTCCGTTGTTTATTATTCTATTGGAATATCCTATATATAGCGCTCTCACGCACGACTTCAGTTCCATTATTTAGTATTCTATTCACATCACGTAATGCGTTTATGTATGACCTGGCTCTATTATTTATTATTCTGTTAGAATAACCTGTCTGTGCGGCCTATCGCATGCCTGGTGATTTTTTTTGTTATTCCTGTCTTTATTATACTCAGTTGGTTAAAGTTTTGACTTCTATACTCCATGAAATTAGTGGAATATCCTTGATATTTGTGCTTCATCCAGTATCCTTTAATGGAAATATTCTTTTGAGCATTCTTGAGTGTTACTCTACAAAGAAGTATCATGTTGACAAATTGGACGTTAATAGTTCTTGGATAAATTAATTCTTTAACTTGTTTTATTGAATTCTTATATCATTGTCATCATCCTCGTGTTTATATTATGTTGAAAGTCATTTGTGGTCTGTAATGCATATATGGACTTGGTATGATTATGACCAGGGATTATTCAGTGTAATCATTACCGTAATGTTACAAATGATGTGGTAAAAGTCCTCATTGGCCCGTAGTGTATTGATGGATAGTTGTTGGCATGATCATGACCATTGATGAATACACGAATATCCTTGGCCCGTAGTGCATGGATAATTCGTTTTCGTGATACTAATGAATACTCTTGGCTGTAGTGCAGGGATGATGTGGATTATTTATTAAGCTGAGTCTCAGCGATAAAAGTAATGAAAAACCTTTTAAATCATAGAAGATAGTAGATTTTATTCTCTACTTGACTCTTCTAATGGATTGCTTATTCTGCTGCTGTTAAACTTGATGTTTATTATATTTTATCAGTTTAACAATGTTGAAGGCTAATGATAATTTATTCTGCATTATCTTAGTTATAATATTTTTTACTGGGCTAGTTGAGCTCACCCTTTTGCTTTCATTGTTCTCTTCAGGAAATGAGAACGTAGCAAGGACTAGTCGGGGAATGGAGTGACAGTCCAGATGATAGCATTAGTAGTCCTCACTATTCTCTGAAATAGTGTGATAATAAATGTAATGAGGACCCCATTGAGTTTGTATATTGTCTAGATGACAATATTTGAATTAAAACTCACAGTATATGTTTAGTCTTATTTTATATGACTGTTGTATAATTAAGTTGTATTGAATTTTGTACAATGTATTTGGCGACTCAAGATGGGTGATGTATACCTATTTTGGTGGCGACATAATGATTATGATATTGAGTTGGATGAGAATGTTGATGGTGGCAATGTTAATGTTATAGTTGATGATGTTATGACTGTTTAGGATGATGTTGTAGTTGAAGTTCCCGACAAAGCAAAACAGTTTCATAGAAGTGTTGATGCTGATGTTGGTGGGGTTGGTGGGATTCAGTTTGAAGAAGACGATGCAAAGGTTAACATATATGTTTGATTTTTATTTGTGTTTCATGTTTATTAAGTCAATGCTTAATTTTTTTCTTTTTTTTTTACAGATTGAGAACAAGAATGACAATTTAAATTCTGATGGGAAAGAGATTGTTATTTTTACCCCTAGAGGGGTTCACATTGATGTTTAGGATGAAAAGGTTAGGCATTTTTTTTATGTTATATTTTTACCTATTATATTGTTCAATTATATGTTTTTTTTTCAGGCTGAAAAGATCAATGTCATTCCAAGTTTTGATATTTTAAGTCAGTCTAGTGGAAAAGAAATTGTTGTTTTTACACCCATTGAGGTTTGCATTTTTTTCAAAAGTAGTTACCTTTACATTTTGTATTAGTTACTTTGATACAGTGTTTATGTTACTATTGATTATGTTTTGGATTTTTAATTTGATATTGTAAATTTTTTTTGTGTCATGTCTTGAAAAACATTAAAGGGTAGTAAAATTGAAGCACCAGAAAGGTCGCTACTTGATGAGATGATTATAACAACACATGATTTAGTCCATTGTGTTGAAGTTGAGAAAACTTTATCTAAACCACTTGGTAGGCCTGTTCGTACGTCTGTGAATAGTGTTGTGTTGAAGAGTCCTTATACATCGAAGTTCGGTTCAGCTGATTCAACTTCTTCTTTTATGGATGATAGACCATTACGCAAAGGACTGTCTGCATTTCAAAATGTTTGTATGGGTATGCCTTCGAAATTTGATGATTTTATGTTTGAGCAGTGATTTAGAATTGGCTTAAATAATAGAAAAAGGTATGTTTGTTGGAGTTTAATATTTTTATATTATGTTTTTTCTAGGAGATAAAATCATTGGTTTTCTCTTTCTAATATGTTATTGTTTTGAAGGATTGAAAAATTTGCGGGAAACCATGACAAAATCAAGCCTTCCTTTAGATTTTGGTCTGTGCCAATATCTTCAAAAAAGTGGTTTTACAAGCTGAAGACCCCTGATCAGTGGCTTGATGATGATGCGAGTTTTTTTACTATTTTTGTAATCATGTTTGTAAGTTTAGGTTACCTTATTTTATTATTTTGGTTACTATATGTAGACGTATTGGATACTTTTATTTTAAAGTTTTATTTTTCTTTTTTATTTGTGTATCTCTGATTGTTTTTCTGGTTTTATTTTTTAGTTCAACATAACAACATCTATTTGTATTACATGCGTAAACTGGCTAGACACTCAAACAATATTCAAATAAGGGTTACTACAGCATATTGTTTCCATGTCAGGTTGACTAATTTATATGGGGAATATTGTAATAAAAATTGTGATAAGAATCTTCTGTTGGGCAATGGTGATGTTGCTGAGTATATTTGTGGTCTTTTATGGATGTAAACACACCGTGGGTTGCCATTGATTATGTCATGTTTCTCGTTCACATGACAGTTCCTGGGTATTGGTTTTTTGCTGGTTTTTGATGTGCATCGTAGAGTGTTAGTAGTTTATAATTCTCTACAACAGAACATGAATATCATTTGAACAAATATTATGGATGTTTGCGAGCCGTATATTTTCATTCTACCCATAATATTATCTAGATGCGATTTTTGGAAGAAGAAATCTGATTTTGATTTCAATAAAAACATTAGTATTTGTGGGTAACCAAATAGTAATAGTTATTTAAAAATCTCTTAAACATTTCTCAATACTATGTGTTTTTTAAGGTTTAGAGTGTAGCCGAGCATCCAAAGAAATTTGTACATTTTATTTTTTTATGCTTAAAAAATAGTAATAAAAAAAAATTACAAAACAATTATCAAGCTTAAAAACATCTGTTTTTATATGGTACAGTTGGTTGCCAAATTTGTATACAAAGGTAACAATTTTAGTTGTTGGAAACTAAATAGTCCTAACAGTAAATTCTAAAACAATTAATAATTTCTTTCATGTATTTGTTTTTCTGCTTTAGCTGGTTTGCAAACAGCCATACAAAGGTTTCCAAATAATGTTGGTTACTGTTATAATCATTAGTATTTGTGGGTAACCAAATAGTTCTAGTAATTTAAAAATCAGTTAAAAAATTCTCGATCCTATGTGTTTTTTAAGGTTTAGAGTGTAGACAAGCATCCAAAGAAATGTATACATTTTTTTTATGCTTAAAAAATAATAAATAAAACAAAATTACAAAAACAATTAACAAGCTTAAAACCATCTGTTTTTTATATGGTACAGTTCGTTGCTAAATTTGCATACAAAGGTAACCATTTTAGTTTTAGTGGGTAACCAGATTGTCATAAAGAAAAATTACAGATTAGTTAACCAATTATGACATGTATGTCTTTTATGTATATTGTTATTTGAAGATAGAATTACTTTATGTTAAAAGGAAATTAATGAAAATAATCATCTTTCAATATTGTGAAAGATAAATTTGGTTTTCTTACACCAATAAAATGATTACAATATGTATGGCTATTGAGTAATCACAATAAACTTCAAGGAGTTTGTTACAATTGTTTTGATGTTGTATTAAATCAAAACTTTCTTGGTCTCAAATTTGGTGGATTATTTCATGTTTTCTTGTTGTGACATTTTTCTTGGCATCTGTTGCATTTATTTTGAACAATATTTTTAAAGACATGATTGTACCTACTTATCTTTGGTCTTCCAGTTGGTCTTCTTGTATTTGGTGGTTTGACACATATGTTTTTAATCTCGTCTAGAATATCCCAATTCTTTTTGTCATCTAACGGCATGATGGAAGTTGAATGTGTCTACCAAAGTTTTCTTTGAATAGTATTTTGAGCAAAAATCATAACAGCTCAAATTCCTCTTGCTAATAACAGCAACAACATGTGAGCAAGGCATCTCATGGTATTGAAATTTATGACATGTGCATGTCTTTTGTTCCATGTTCACGATAAATTGTTTAGTGACATCGTAAACAGTGAAAATCACTAGGTTTGATGTCTCAACCTACAACAGAATTTAATGGTGTAGTTAGTATGTGTAATAATTTTTTCATATGTAATTTGGAATAATGAAAGTCATATGTACTGTTGGTAACTTTTATAGTTTATAATGGTAACCATAAATGCATAATTTGGTTTCCTTAAATTTCATATGCAACTTTTTGTATTTATGCAGCTAACAATTTAAAAGTTGTATGACTGACCTTAAGTTTCTTTGACTCAATGATATTAGATTGCAATCTTCTCTCAGCTGTTGTGGAAAGGGTAGTGAAAGTTGATATTACTGATTGTTTATTTCTGAAATACCATCTTTGAACCATACAACGCAGGCATTCAATCATCGATGCAACTGGAAGATCTCTGATTCCCTTGATTGCATTATTAATAGGTTCAGCGGTGTCTGAAGTCATTGTTGAGTATCTGCTTACAGTCCCATGGAGCCTCGTCCACTTTTCTAGCTTAACTTCTTCCTCCAAATATATCCTTATTCGAGCATCAATTGCATCAAGTTCAGCCATGTGTATGTCGAATTCTTCAATAGTGTAAGCTCTACAAGCCGCGTTGTATGCTTTTTTGAGTTCTTCTCCTTTCTTTTTGAATCTGTTTTTTATATTTTTCAAAATATGGTATGTGCATGAACCGTGCATGACATCAGGGAACACATAGTTAAGTCCCTTTATAATTGCTTCATGTCTATCTGAAACAATGCACTGTCCTTCTCTAACTCCACAAGCATCCCTCAAATTGATGAAAAACCATCTCCATGATAATTCATTTTCACTGTCAACCACTGCAAAAACAATGGGTATAATGTTTCTGTTTGCATCTTGTGTGCTTGTTATGAGCAGTGTACCACCGTAGGTTGATTGTATGAATGTGCCATTAATTATAATGATTGGGAAACAGTGGTTCCATGCTTTAATGGATGCTCCTATTCTAAAGAAGAGATATTTGAAGCGACCATTTTTTTCTAACTCCAATGGTGTGATGGAACCTTAAATGAATTTTCAGTAAGGCTAATGTTAATATATGTAATAAATATTTTCCAAATTTGTAGTTTAGGATAACTATGTTTATTACTAGTGTTATCTAATTACTTAACATTTAATATTTTCCATACTGTTCAGATGGTGTCTAAAATGCTATTTAATAGTTACATTTCATGTAAATATTGGTCGCTTGCAAAAAATAATTTCTATTTATATTTCAATCCTACAGTTAGTAGCCAAACGTTCATTATTAGGTAACCAAATCATTTAATTTGGGTAATCGAATTATTTTAAAATTTTAATGTACAGTTTCTAATTGTTACCTGGATTTGTTTTTTTCAACATGTGCAGCCATGAAGGGATCATAGTGTAGTCGTGTGGATTTCCTCTTACTTTTTCCATTGCTTTTTCCTTTGATCTCCATGCTTTATAGTAGGAGATGGACACATTATACTCTGTCATCATGTCTTCCACAATATCGATTGGTGTGTAATTTTCTTGAAGTTCGTTAATCTATGCATTATGCTTTCACTAACCATCTGACTATTTGCTTGTCTGTGATCTCCAAGCAGTATGTCGGACGAACAAGTGTGTAAATCATTAAATTCTCTCACCTTGAACATAGTTGTTTTTTGAAATTTTGATGCTCTTAGTTTCCATTTGCAATTTTTATTGTCTATGCATACTTGGACAAAGTCTCTACCACTTGTTCTTTCAACCTTGGTTATCTGTTTTGCCTTATTGCTTGTGTTAGAATTCTTTTGTCTTTGTAAGTTTGATATATTTTGACTTCAAACTAATTCAGATCTGATATGACCTCATCACATTGTTCTCCAGTGTTTGCTATGGCTTGTTGTCTGTCTTATTCTTTATCAATAGCTTCGATGGCCAGCTGCTCAACATATTGTGATCCAATTTGGTCTTCTTGTGTTGCCAACGATACAAGTTCAGAATTCCATTGTGTCAATCTCATTGGCGTTTTAGCTTGCATTATATTTTCTTCTTCATTTATCACATTATGTGAGATTGTAGTTCCTCCAATGTTGTATTCAGAATCTATAATTAGTGGAAACTTACCGTGTTCACCTGATTTTCTATTGACTTCCATATAGAATCTTAAGGTTGCTTCATTTGTTACCTTGATCGGAGGAATGTTGCTTGTAATCAAAAATTTGATTGATAATTCTATTGTGTTGTAGTCTAGACTTAATGAAGTGCATATCAAGTTGTGTATTTCTGTGAGTGAACAATTTGAAGGGACTAGTAGGCCGGTAACTTCGAAATTTTGATATTGGCTACTGTCAGTTCACGTACCGTTGAAGTAAATTACAGTTGGAATCATATCAATGGTCAGAAATCTGAAACATTAAAATTAATACAATAATGTAAATAGTGATCAAATCAACATTACACAACATTCAAACTTCATTTATTTAGCAATCATAAATAGTCAAAACAGTGTTTGCATTGTAAAATTAAAGAATGAACAAATAAACGAAGGTAACCAAACTATTATATTCATGTTGCCAAAATATGAATATGTAACAAATACGCTTTGGTAATTAAAATAATTAATATTCTTTAATTGGTGACCAAATCAACATTATACAGTAGCCAAAATGTATGAAATTAGTATCCATGTTTATGTAACATACTATTTTCATTCAATTTATAAACAAATCAGAAATTATGCTATCGTGAAGGAGAAATACTAAATAATTAACACTTAAATCAAGGTAACCAAACCTTTATATGAATGTTGCCAAACTATTATATGAATTATGCCAAAATATGAATGTGTAAAAAATACCAGTTGGTAACTGAAATTAATAATATTTATTAATTGGTGACTAAATCAACAGTATACAGTAACTAAAGTAGACGTAATTAGTATCAATTCTCCTGCAACATAGAGTTTTTATTTCGTTTATAAACAAATCACAAATTATGATGTCGTTAAGGTGAAATACTAAAGAATGAACACTTAAATCAAGGTAACCAAGCCTTTATATGAATGTTGCCAAACTGTTATATTAATGCTTCCAAAATATGAATGTGTATTAAATACTGTCTTGGAACTGAAGTTAATACTACTATTAAAATAGTAACCAAATCAACATTATACAGTAACCAAAATATACGTTATTAGTATCAATGCTTTTTCAACATACTATTTTCATTCCGTTTATAAACAAATTACAAATTATGCTGTAGTGAAGGTAAAATGATAAATAATGAACACTTAAATCAAGGTAACCAAACCTTTACATGAATGTCCCCAAACTTTGAATTTGTAATAAATACGTAATAAATCTTACACTATTTTTTGGATACAAAGTTAAATTAATAGATTTAAGTATATAGATTAATTGCTTCGTACCTTTGTAGTCACTTTCCAGTTTCAGACTCAATTTTTTGATTCTGTTTCGGAATCATTTGATCGGTTTGTGCATATCGGTTTTCGGCTGCTCTGTTTTTGCTTCTTTATGCTTTCTAATTCGACTTCTTTTGTATTAATGATTATGCTTCTTCTCGATTGCTCCTTTGTTACAGATTTTACTGATCTATGAAGTTTTCTATTTGTTCTTCTATGGATTCTTCATTTTTTGATGTGATTTTTGAATGTTTGGGATGGTTGGTAACTGCCGCACAAAGTGGAGTAGTTTTCTCCTTTAATTAAGGGTTTGTATTTCGGTTGGATTCGGTAATATGACATGTATTGCACTATTATTGATATTATTATATATTATTGCACTATTATTATAATTATTTAAATGATGTACTATTCTTATAATTACTTTCTATTTATTTTATATTAGTGTAAAGGACTCTTAATCTTAACCATCAGATCTATTTTAAAACATCTAAAGGCCCAAAATTAATACCATAGAAATGACCGGTACATTAAGTACCGGTGCTCCCCCCAATCCGATAAATCTATAATAAGTCTAGGGGGACATTAGGTAAGTAATTGTGCTGGGATAATACAAAGTTTTCTTTAGCAAAACAATAATTGCATTGTATAGTAGATCATTGTACTCCCCCCATTCCTAAATAAGTGTTGTTTAAGGTTTTTGCAAATGGATTAAGAAAGTTATTTAATACTACTACCTTCGTTTTTAAAAGATTGTCGTTTAAGATTTTTACACATGAATTAAGAAAGTATCATTTACCAAGTAAATTTTTTTGAAATTCCATCACTACCCCTTTATGGTAAGTTGAAAACTATTAATAGAAGGAAGAGAATTTTTTGGGACAATGAGAGAAGGTTGGGGTAATATAAGAAAATAAATAATTTATTCTCTTCGAAAGTTATAAACGACAAACATTTTGGAACAAATTTTTTCTTCTAAAATGACAATCTTTTAGGAATGGAGGGAGTATCATTTAATAATTAAAATCTATGTGAAATTCTATCACTACCTCTTTATAGGAAGTTGAAAACTATTAATACTAAGGGTGAAAATTTCTTGGGACAATGAGAGAAGGTTGGGGTGATATAGGAAAGTAATTAATTTATTCTCTTAAAAAGTTGTAAACGACAAATAAATTGAAACATGTTTTTTTCTTTTAAAACGTCACTTATTAAGGAATGGAGGGAGTAATATTTATAGACATATTACAATGGTTTGACTGCCAACAAACATTGTACTCATGTAGTGGATTCTTTGTTTTTTAATAAATCCCAACTATTACTATTTTTTTGTTATGGAATGGGAATGTGCGTGTAGATGATATCGTATATTGATAAAAAAAATTCCAAAAGCAAAAGAGCGATTAGTTTGATAAATAAAGGTTTCTAACCATGTTGTCGAACACAAACCAATTCATATGTTGATTGGTTCACCAGTATCTGAGATATCTATTCATTTCTTACTATTTTTGATTGTCGCTCTAATATCCGATAAAATGAAAAAATCAAAAAATATTGAATAATATACATTATTTTGTTTTAAATTATATTAATTGTACTTTGTCTTTTATTGGGTCAATCAAATCATTTAATTTATGTGGGCTAATAAGTATTAGTAAGTGATAGAAATTTATTTAGTAAAATTGGGTTTTAAAATTAATCGGGTTTAATTTATATTTGTGTGATATTAAAATCCTATTAAAAGTAGAAGAAATAATAAAATATATAAATAATAAATAAAACCTAATCTTCCTCATATCTGATACAAACCGAGGGGAGAAGGGTAAGAGAGAAAATGACGACAGTAAGAACAGGAATCAAAAAGGTATTATACTATTCCTTTTAATAAAGAGTTGTTTGAAATTGTTTCTTGATTGGTACGCTAAAATATGTTTATCTCCCCCCCTCTCTCTCTCTCTCACACACACAGACATATATGTATATATATATATATATATATATGGATTAATGAGTGACGAACGGGTCACTAGTACAAAATTTTGGCAGCAAGTGCGCATTTTTTTAATGTTTACTGTGTTATCCCTAACATCGATCAGTACAATGAGACTCTAACTGTTTGCATCTTATTGTTGTTCGTATGCATAGTAAAAAAAACACACACATATTCCCTAATACTAGAACCTATGAATGGTGTATATCAGAACCTGTTTAGGTTCATTTAATATAGTATTATATTTGATCCAATTTATATATAGGACTTGCTATAACTTTGGAACTAGAATAGTAATATACATTCTTAGAACCATTAGGTAATATAATGATAATAATAATTTTGGGAAAAGTAATTTATAATTAGTAATTCAACTTTCACTTAGTAATGTATATTAATTTTTGTTTGTTTGTTAAATTGTGTAATTAGTTCGGACGGAAGGAGTTTAATGAATTATATTCAGATTATAATTTGTTATTATTTCACATGATTGTTTCTTCTTAAAATTTGTGAAAATGTTTCATTTTGGCATTAGTATTTAAAACAAGTAATTATACTCTTTGATATAGTGTATCATGTTTAGTATTTATTTCTATCTTTGTAGAAAATACATGTTAATATTTTTGGAGACTTTGTGTTGATGATTCGTTTCAGTTTAACATGTATACGTTAGAACCCATTTGTGTTGATATTCTGTCACATGTGTTGTGACATAGTAATTTTGTTAGCATATCGTAAGAGATATCCTGAGGTATAACAACCTATGGGGGTACCACATGCATGTCCTCTTGGCACCGAGGCATGACACCTTCCGTGGCGGTATGATCAGTCCATAACATCTCCGTTTTGTGCTCCGGTGGAAGTTGGTCATTTGGTGTTTTGTTGTGGGAGGCGTATGGGTCAACCCTAATTTCTGTTCTATTCTGTTATGCGGATTGGTGATGTTTGTGCCAAACACGCCTTCCAATTTTGCATGTATCTGGATTGCGCAGTCCGATGTGTGATTGCCTGTGTGGAATTATTTGATTTGCTTGTGTGGTAAGGTATATACTATTTGTTTTAAGCTCGATATGAAATAACACCCAACCATTTGATTCATCCTATCATTTCGTTGTGTTAGTTGTATTCTTTACAGTTCAGTGTTCATTTAATTGTGTTAGTTATTTCGTTAAATTATTCTTGTACTCTATATCCATACTGGGCATTTGGCTCATGCTATGTTTTTCTTCGTACATATAATCATGGGGATCAAGTGCAAGTGTGACGAAAACATCCTTTTATCCAAATGGTTTATATATTTTGTTTAGGTTGTGATCCAATGGTTTATTTGGAGTTTTAATAAATACTTTAGATTATGGTTTTAGCCAGTTTAATAGTTATTAATGTTTGACTTGTGGTAATTGTGAGACCCCGAATTTTATGAAATAAAAGTATTCAATTTTTCTATTTTGGTAAATAGTAAAATTGATAAAAGTTTAAAGTTAAGGGTGATATGTGAAATTTTTTCAAAGTAGACAAGTTGTCATAAAATACCCGGTAACTATTTACTCTAGTATTGTTCACTCGATTATTTGTGGCACTTTTTGTGTAGGAGTATTATTCACAAGTTACTATTCACGGATTACTATTCACCTAAATTACTATTCAACCAAATATTATTTACTCGGGTATTTGGGGTATTTTTCGTGTCGGAGTACTATTCACGAATTACTATTCATGGGTTACTATTCACCCGATTACTATTCACTCTAGTATTGTTCACTCGGGTATTTGTGACACTTTTTGTGTCGGGATACTATTCACAGGGTACTATTCCAGAAGTACTATTCATGGGGTACTATTCACCCAAAAAATATATTTCTTTTCGGTCTAAATCATTTTTGGGTACAATATTATTTCATGAGGAGATGTGCTAATTTTTCGAATTTGGTTGAAATTATAATAATAAATCAATATGGATCGTTGGTTTAAAGTTTTAATAGTAAAATCTTTTTATATAAAACAGAATACATTTATAAAGTTATTCTATAAATAGAATAAATTATATTGTATTATGCATAGTAAAATCTTTTTATATAAAACAGAATACTTTTATAAAGTTATTCAATAAATATAATATATTATATTTTATTATGCATAGTGTTGCATAGTGCCTGCATAGTGTTTTGCATAGAAAAAATCTTTTTATATAAAATAGAATACTTTTATAAAGTTATTCATTTTATTAGATTATTAATAGAATATATTATATTTTATTTAAAAGATTTTTCTTTAAATCTGGACCGTCCGATTAAAGTAAATCAATCTGGATCGTTCATGAATTAGTTACTATGCAGTCCATTCTTCTATAAATAGAAGCTCATTCATTCATTATTTCTTACGAATTCACTGAAACTCTAGAGAGATAAACTATAGAGAGAATTCTTCTTCTATAATCTTGAGCGTATTTTTTAGAGTTTAAGAAAGCTTTGAAGCGTAGTACAAATTTTCTTCGAGTATATCCTCATACTACCAATTTGAATACTCTTCTTTCAAAGGTAAGGGATATTATTTGTTGTACTCGGAAGGGGTATTCTTTCTTTCTTATTCATGAAGAGAACTTCTATTATTCCATTCTTTATTATTACATTGGAATAACTTTGCATCTGTGAATACCTTATACTTGGTGAAATTTTCTATTATTCCGTTCTTTATTATTATGTTGGAATAACCTGTTTATGCGAAGTACCGCATACATGGTGAAATTCTTCTATTATTCCATTCTTTATTATTATGTTGGAATAACCTGTTTATGCGAAGTACCTCATACATGGTGAAATTTTCCTAATATTCCGTTCTTCATTATTACGTCGAATATCACATGCTCATGCGTTCTGGGACTTATTCCATTATTTATTATTCATAAATATCACATCTCGTGCGTTCTTACCTAACATGGTTCCATTATTTATTATTTTGTTGGAATAACCTGTCTATGCGGTTTATCGCATGCATGGCGATTTCTGTTGTTATTCCATTATTATTTATTATGTTGGAATATCAAGTCTGTGCGATTATGCATGACCTGGTTCCATTATTTATTATTCTGTTTGAATAACTTTATGCATGCGGATTACATGCGCATGGTGAAATTATTACATTATTCCATTCTTTATTATTATGTTGGAATAACTTTGTCTATCAAATCTTTATATACATGGTGAAATTCTTTTATTATTCTATTCTTTATTATTATTTGGAATAACTTTGTCTATCAAAGTATTGCATATATGGTGAAATTCTTTTATTATTCCATTCTTTATTATTATGTTGGAATAACTTTTGCTGTACATAAGTATCTTGCATACATGGTGAAATTCTTTTATTATTCCATTCTTTATTATCTTTTTTGGTTATTTGTTTCTGATTGTATGTCTTTGGCATGTAATGTAAAGATGATATGTTGTTGAATATCTTTGGCCTGTAGTGCAAAGATGATCTGTTGTTTGATATCTTTGACCCGTAGTGCGAAGATGGACATGTTTATGACATGATCATGACCACTAGTGATACTAATGAATATCCTTAGCCGTAGTGCATAGATAATTCAATGATGTGATTGACAGGATCATGACCATTAGTTAAAGTTTAATGTCTTTGTCCGTAATGCACTGACAGACAATTGATTGGTATGATCATGACCATTGGTTTTATAGTTGAATATCTTTGGCCCGTAGTACAAAGATAGACAACTGATTGGTGTGATTATTGTTATTACATTTGAATATCTTCAGCCTTTGGGGTAAGGATATTGAGTAAACGTTCTATTAAGCCTTTGTGGCAAGAAGGGACTGTTAATTCACATTATTATAAATATGCATTGTGTATTTAACTAACATCTTTGGTGGTTCAGGTGAAGACAAGTGATGGAAGTTCTATTTGTCTTGAGTATAACAAAGAACTATTGATGAGTAGTACATGAATAAATTATCAACGATGGACTTTTAATCTAGAAGAGATAGTAGATATTATGTTCTACTTGACTCTTCTAATTGGTTGTTTGTTCCGCTGCAGTTAAACTTGATGTTTGTTATATTGTATCAGTTTAACACTGTTGAAGGATAACGATAATTTATTCTGTATTATTTTAGTCATAATATTTCTTACTGGGCTAGTTGAGCTCACCCTTTCTTTCACTGTTCTCTTCAGGAAATGAGAACGTAGCTGGGACTAGTCGAGGAACAGAGTGACGGTCCTAGATGGTGCATTATTAGTCCTCACTATTCTGTGAAATACTGTTATAATAATTGTAATGAGGACTCCTTTTGATTTTGTATACTCTCTAGTAGACAATATTTGTATTCAAACTCACAGTTTATGTTTTGTCGTATTGTACACGACAATTGTATTATTAAGTTGTATTTGAATTCTGTACCATGTATCTGGCGACTCAAGATATGTGATGTATACCCTATTTTGGGGGCGTCACAGTTGGTATCAAAGCTTAGGGATATGAACTTTTGCTGAGATGTGAGACAAGAACTAGGAGGGGAGAGACGGGGAATTCCTTTGCTATTATGACCTACCTAAGTTTATTTGATATTTAATTGGTCGGTCAGAGTATATGAATAATATGTGATATGTTAATTAACCCTTATTTTGAAACTATGTTCTAGAATGATATTTGAAATACTGGAGATGAGAAATGGGAAAATCATTATAGAGCAGAATTAACCAGGAAGGTACAATCCGAAAAGAAAGCAAGGTATTCTCATCTCTTCGAATATCAGGTACGTACGTAAATTTCAAGGGCGAAATTTCATAAGGACGAGAGATTGTGAGACCCCGAATTTTATGAAATAAAGGTATTCAATTTTTCTAATTTGGTAAATAGTTAAATTGATAAAAGTTTAAAGTTAAGGGTGGTATATGAAATTTTTTCAAAGTAGACAAGTTGTCATAAAATACCTGGTTACTATTTACTCTAGTATTGTTCACTCGAGTTTTTGGGGCACTTTTTGTGTCAGAGTACTATTCACGAGTTACTATTCAAGAGTTACTATTCACCTAAATTACTATTCACCCAAATATTATTCACTCGGGTATTTGGGGTATTTTTCGTGTCGATGTACTATTCATGGGTTACTATTCACCCGATTACTATTCACTCTAGTATTGTTCACTCGGGTATTTGGGACACTTTTTGTGTTGGGATACTATTCACGAGGGTACTATTCTAAAGTACTATTCACGGGGTAGTATTCACTTCGAAAAATATATTTCTTTTTAAATTAAATCATTTTTGGTACAATATTATTCCATGAGGAGATGTGCTAATTTTTCAAACCGTTGGTTGACATTATAATAGTAAATCAATATGGATCGTTGGTTTAAAGTTTTAATAATAAAATCTTTTATATAAAACATAATACTTTTATAAAGTTATTTTATAAATAGAATATATTATATTCTATTATGTCATAGTGTTTTGCATAGTAAAATCTTTTATATAAAAATGCAGAATACTTTTATAAAGTTATTCTATTAATAGAATATATTATATTTTATTATGCATAGTGTTGCATAGTTCTCATATAGTGTTTTGCATAGTAAAATCTTTTTTATAAAAAATGAATACTTTTATAAAGTTATTCATTTTATTAGATTATAAATATAATATATTATATTTTATTTAAAAGATTTTACTTTAAATCTGGACCGTCCAGATTAAAGTAAATCAATCTGGACCGTTCATAAATTTGTTACTATACATTCAATTCTTCTATAAATAGAAGCTCATTCATTCATTATTTTTTACGAATTCACTTAAACTCTAGAGAGAGAAACTATAAAGAGAATTCTTCTTCTATAATCTTGAGCGTATTTCTTTAGAGTTTAAGAAAGCTTTGAAGCGTAGTACAAGTTTTCTTCGAGTATATCTTCGCCTACCAAAATTGAATACTCTTCTTTCAAAGGTAAGGGATATTATTTGTTGTACTTCATGAGAGGTATTCTCTCTTTCTTATTCGTGAAGAGAACTTACATTATTCCATTCTTTATTATTACATTGGAATAACTTTTGTATATGGAGGATCGCTATACTTGGTGAAATTCTTCCATTATTCCATTCTTTATTATTACGTTGGAATAACTTTGTTTATCTTAATCCGCATACATGGTGAAATTCTTCTATTATTCCATTCTTTATTATTATGTTGGAATAATCATTTTATCTGCAATCTGCATACATGGTGAAATTCTTCTATTAATCCATTCTTTATTATTATGTTGGAATAACTTTTTGTTTATGTGAAGTACCGCATACATGGTGAAATTTTTCTAATATTCCGTTCTTTATTATTACGTGAAATATATCTTATGCAAATGCGTTTACGGACTGACCTGGTTCCATTATTTATTATTACATTGGAATATCACATGCGTAAGTTTACGTGGGACTGGTTCCATTATTTATTATTACATTGGAATAACTTTATGCATGCGGTCTATCGCATGCATGATGATTTACATTGTTATTCCATTCTTATTTATTACATTGGAAATATCATGTTTGTGCGATTCTGCATGAAATTGGTTCCATTATTTATTATTACATTTTGAATAACCTATTTGTGTGGATTACGCATTGCATGATGAAATTCTTCTTTATTCCATTCTTTATTATTATGTTTGAATAACTTTTAATACATGCAAAGTCTTGCATATACATGGTGAAATTCTTTTATTATTGCATTCTTTATTATTATGTTGGAATAACTTTTATTCTATCTCAATCTTTATACATGGTGAAATTCTTTTATTATTCCATTCTTTATTATTATGTTGGAATAACTTTTTATCTGTCTTTAATCTGCTTATACGTGGTGAAATTCTTTTATTATTCCATTCTTTATTATCTTTGTTGGTTATTGGTTTTACGGTTGTATGTCTTTGGCATGTAGTGCAAAGATGATATGTTGTTGAATATCTTTGGCCTGTAGTGCAAAGATGATCTGTTGTTTGATATCTTTGACCCGTAGTGCGAAGATGGACAGGTTTGTGACATAATCATGACCACTAGTGATACTAACGAATATCCTTGGCCGTAGTGCATAGATAATTCAATGATGTGATTGACAGGATCATTACCATTATTTAACAGTTGAATGTCTTTAGCCGTAGTGCACTGAAAGGCAATTGATTGGTATGATCATGACCATTGGTTTTATAGTTGAATATCTTTGGCACATGGTGCAAAAGATAGACAAGCGATTGGTGTGATCATTGTTATTACATTTGAATATCTTGACCTTTGGGGTAAGGATATTGAGTAAACGTTCTATTAAGCCTTTGTGGCGAAGAAGGGACCGTTAATTCACATTATTATAAATATGAATTGTGAATTTAACTAACATCTTTAATGGTTCGGTGAAGACAAGTGATGAAAGTTCTATTTGTCTTGAGTATAACAAAGAACTGTTGATGAGTAGTACATGAATAAAATATCAACGATGAACTTTTAATCTAGAAGAGATAGTAGATATTATGTTCTACTTGACTCTTCTAATTGGTTGTTTGTTCCGTTGCAGTTAAACTTGATGTTTGTTATATTGTATCAGTTTAACACTGTTGAAGGCTAACGATAATTTAATATGCATTATCTTAGTCATAATATTTCTTACTGGGCTAGTTGAGCTCACCCTTTCTTTCACTTTGTTCTCTTGAGAAATGAGAACGTAAATTTGGGACTAGTCGGGGAGCAGTGAGCGGTCTAGATGGTGCATTAGTAGTCCTCACTATTCTGTGAAATAGTGTGATAATAATTGTAATGAGGACTCCTTTTGAGTTTGTATACTCTCTAGTAGACAATATTTGTATTCAAACTCACAGTTTATGTTTTGTCGTATTGTACACGACAGTTGTATAATTAAGTTGTATTTGAATTCTATACCATGTATCTGGTGACTCAAGATGGGTGATGTATACCCTATTTTGGGGGCGTCACAGTAATTATCAGATTTTTGGACTATTCTTTTGTGGCTTGGAGCCTAGGTATAATTTCATCAGTTTTGTTTTGAGTAACCCTCTTTCTATTTCGAAAAGGGGGTGTTACAGAGTTAGTATCAGAGCTAAGGTTCTTTCTTGTAGAAAACCTATTTAGGTTTGACCCATGAGTTATGGGTAGACTTTTAGGTTAGGTTTTTATTCCGTTGATTTTCTGTTTAGATATCATATCATCTATATTTGAATTTGTCTCTAATTTATTTTGCTATCTATTCGTGATCTCTTTCTTAGATGGCTCGTAGATCGGCTAGAGTTGGTGGGAGGCGAGGTAACAATAGGGGAAGTGGTGAGGGCCAATCCAATGAGCAACCTAATGATCAGATTAATGCTCAGTTGGCTACCTTGGTGAATCAAGCGATTAATCAGGCTTTACCGCAGTTGGTGGCACAGGTTGTACAGGCAATGCAGTAACCGCCAGAAATTCCTGAGCAGGGGAATCTGGGAAATAATGGTCAGCATGCAAATGTTGGGGAAGGGAATGCGGATGGTCATGATCAGTCTGTGGTTCCGATGTATGCATGGTTGGAGAGGTTCCAGAAGCAGAAAGCACAATCATTCAGTTCAGCTCCGACTCTAATTGATACAGAGAATTGGATTGCTCATTTGGAGAAGATTTTTGATGTGTTAATAATCAGAAAGTGTTACTTGCAGCTTACAAGCTAGAAGGGGATGCACAGAGGTGGTGGAAAGCGACAAAAGTAATAAAGGGTGGTGGTTATACTGAGGCACTTAGCTGGGCAGAGTTTTGTGAGGTCTTTTATCAGCAGTACTTTCCAGCTGCTAATAAAGAGGCCTATGCTAGAGACTATTTGTCCATTTTACAAAAAGATGACGAGTCCATCACCGATTTCATGACGAGGTTCACCAAGTTGGCAGGCTTTGCGGGAACTTTAGCAGGGACTGCAGCGGAACAAGCAGAGAAGTTTAAGTGGCGAATTCATTATAGTTTTTAGCAACATCTCATTAAAACCAAGTTTACAGATGTGACAATAGTGGCCAATGCAACCAAGAATATTGAGATGGAGCGACATGACTTTTGGTCTTCTAAACTGGAAGGGAGTCGAAAGAGCGACAGAGATGACCAGCTGGGTCAAACTTCAGGTCAGCATGGGAAAAATCAAGGTGGTCAGTGGAACATAAATCATGGCGGTTAGCAGGGGCAATGGCGTGGTTAGAATCAAAATACAGTTTCTTAGTAGTTGCCTCAGCAAGGGCAAAATCGTCAGCTTCAGCTACCTTGGCATGGTTTGAATCATCAATAGTGGCAGAATCATCAACAGGGGCAGAATTAGGGTCGTTATCCGGGACCAAATGGTGGGGGTAATCCAAATGTTATTTCGATAGCTCCTTGTGATACTTGTGGTGCTAATCATTCGGGGAAGCAATGCCATAGAATCACATGTGCATGCTTCTTGTGTGGACAGATGGGTCATATTGTTAGGGATTGTGCCGGTCCACGTGGTAATGGTGGAGGTGGTGAAAATGGTGGCAATGGAGGACAGCGTCAGGGTGGTCAAGTTTTTGTTTCGACGTATAACCAGGCAGTATGTGTGTCAAGTATTGTTTCTGGCACACTTTTAGTTGGCAATCATTGATAAGTGGATTTTATATTCACGAATCGTTGTCTATTTCACACTTAATTGTTGTTATTTTCTTGTTTTCATGTTCGTTTTTATTTGTTTTTGTGTTCTTTTATGTGTAGGGTGGTTGTTGTGGCAAGTCGTGAAGAAATGAGGTTTTTTGGAACAAAAGTGGAAGAAACTTGGAAAATGGCACATTCAACTTGCAGAAGACACCCCCACCAGGGCGGGCCCTTTTTGCCTATGTACACCCGCCGGGGTGGGGGGTCGCAAAATCTGGACACTCCTACTGCCTTTTGAACTCTGCTGAGATGTAACTTGGAGCATTGGAATTGCATATGGACTCTAGGAAGCAGAGGATTTCGGCTGGAACACTATGTGATATATGTATTGCATTACAAACAACGAAGGGAAGATCACAGAAGGCATATTACAAAGATCAAGTTCAGTTTTTTATAGCAAGCATAGGAGGAGTATTTTGAAGAGATTTTTGTGACGATCACAGATTAAGGCTACGTGAAGGGTGGTTTTGCATTATTCTTCATCTTAGTTATATATTTGTAATTAAAAGGATGTTTCCCTTAAAGTATTTAGTTTTTATTTCATTCATTATGAACTAATTCACTTTTTAGGCTTATGATGGATCTTTAGGTGAAATAATGATTTTATAGCTTTGATTTCCAGTTCAATAAAGTATTTCCAGTTTATCTATATTAATTTGAGCTTGAATTTATGAATTGCCTGATCAACAATTCTTTGTGAATTTGTATGGAATCGAGAGAGGATATTCGAATCTAGACTTAGTTAATATAGCATGTGTTCATGAATTTTTTGAATAACAGATTCTTGATTAATGTTAAGGTAGAGATATGCTTAACATCGCATGTGATCGGATAGAGAACTTAATCTTAAACCTTCTTTAATTTTAATTCACATAGAGATATAGTGAGTTAATTGATTAAGGTGTTTAACTTGTTTCTATCTAATTTGTGGATTTAAGTTAATACGGTATTAGTGCATCAAGAGGTGGCTAATACTACATTCGTGTTCTTGGTTAATAAACTGGGATATTGAGTTGAATTAGAATAAAGGTGTAGAAATCAGAGAAAATCTTAGGGTTTAATCATAAGTCTAATTCTCCATTATTTGTTAGAAATTCCAGATTTTGATATTTGTGATTGTTTTGTGATAGTTTATTCATTACTTAATTTAGTTTCTATAATTTTAAATCATTGAATTGAATAGTTTAATAGAATTAGGATTAATCGAAGATTGGTAATTGTGAAGTTAAATTTCTTACTAATTTGTCTCCGTGGGAACGATACTCTATTCATTACTATATTACTTGTTGACCACGTATACTTGTGTGTTTTGCGTATATAGATTTTACCCAACAAGTTTTTGGCACCGTTGCCGGGGACAATTTAGCCTAGATTTTAATATTTTTACAATATCAGTTTAATTAGTCCAGTTTTACTTAAACATTTTTTTTTTTTTTTGTTCTTCTTATTTCAGGTTTTTGAAATTGGTTTATGCAAACACGTTCCAAAAATCTGGACTTGCTTCCTTTTGAGGATGATGTTGAAAGAAGATTTTAGAGGTTAAGTAAGTGGATCAAGGAAACAAGGAACGAATTCAAAAACTCTGACATAGAAGAAGCAATGGCAGCTGAAGATCAGAAAGTGTTAAGGGACTTCGCCACACCAAGGTGATCGAATCTGCATCGAGCATCACCAGTTCGCAATTGTTTGCAAAATACATTCAAATCAAGCTCAGGATGATTCAGATGATCCAGAATTCAGTTCGGTTTGGGGGATTGGCTAATGACGATCTGAATGAACATCTAGTCAGCTTTCTGGAAATTTGCAACACCTTCAGGTATAATGGGGTGTCGGATGAGGCGGTGAGACTTCGCTTGTTCCCATTCACCTTACGGGATAAGACGAAGAGTTGGTTATACTCACTACCGCCGGGATCGATAACTATGTGGGAAGACTTAGCTCAGAAATTCCTTGCCAAATTTTTCCCACCGACGAAAACTGCCAAAAATGAGTAACGAGATTACTATGTTTGATCAGTAGCATGGGGAGCCACTGTATGAGGCATGGGAGAGATACAAAGAATTGCTCAGAAAATGGCCACATCACAGATTACCCAAGTGGTTGTAGATGAATACATTTTACAACGGACTACATGGGAATCTTAGGACGAGTATTGATGCAGCATCGTGGGGATCGTTTTTGGCAATGACTTATGAGGAGACATATCAGTTGATAGAAACCATGGCTGCTAACAACTACCAGTGGCCCACAGCAAGAATGACAGAACCTACAGTCACTAAGGTGTTAGAGGTAGATGGAGTGGCGGAAATAACAACACAGATTTCAGCACTCTCTAAAATTTTTGATGCTTGGTCAGGGGGAAAGACACAACAAGTTGCAGTAATTTGTGAATTTTATGCGGGTTAACATTCAACGGATCAATGTACAATCAACCCAGAGTCAGTACAATTCATGAGTAGCTATAACAGAATCCCACATAATACATACCAGCATACATATAATTAGGGGAATAGGAATCATCCCAATCATTCGTGGAATAATAATCAGAATCAACAAGATCCATAACCATCGTATCCCCCAGGGTTTCAGAATCAACAACAACCAGCTTAACATCAAGAGAGGAAATCAGACTTAGAGGAAATGTTCGCGAAATATATAACAAGTAATGAGGCAGCGATGAAAAACCAAGCAATGGCCATCAAGAATTTGGAAAATCAGATGGGACAAATTTCCTTAGCATTGAACAACAGACCACAAGGGACTCTACCTAGTGACACCGAAAGGAATCCAAACGGAAATCATGAACAGTGTAATGCAATCACGCTCAGGAGTGGTAAGGAGATGGGTCCTAATTTTGATGAGAGAGCCAGTACAAGAGATGAATGTGAGGATGTTGGGAATGACTTAAACATGAAATTTGCAGAGAAAGCGGTGGAAAAAGGAAAGAAAGACAACCAAATTAAAATTACACCACCTATACCCTTTCCTCAAAGGCCAGAAAGTGCAAAGATGAAGAACCAGTTTTCGAGGTTCATGGATATATTCAAACAATTACATATCAATATTCCATTTGCCGAAGCACTGGAGCAGATGCGGAGTTACATCAAGTTCATGAAAGACATTCTGTCAAAGAAACGCAAGCTCCAAGATTTCGAAATAGTGGCATTAACAGAGGAGTGTAGTGCGGTGTTACAATAGAAGCTCCCTCCTAAATTAAAAGATCTGGGGAGTTTCACAATCCTGTGTGCAATTGGAAATCAAGATGTGGGGAGAGCACTATGCGATCTAGGAGCAAGTATAAATCTTATGTCGCTGTCCATTTACCGAAAGCTGGGGTTAAAGGAAGCAAAACTAACCAACATTAACCTCCAACTTGTAGATAGATCATTAATATATCGACTAGGAATAGTTGAAGATGTATTGGTTAAGGTTGACTCATTCATTTTTTCGGCTGATTTCGTGGTACTAGACTTTGAGAAAGATAAGAACATCCCCATTATTTTGGGATGACCATTTCTGGCGACAGGACGAACACTGATTGACGTACCTAACGGAGAATTGATAATGAAAGTGTTTGATCAAGTAGTAACGGTGAAGGTGTTTAAAGAAATCCCAATACTGACTGATAAGGAAGAGTGCGAGGTGCTCAAAAAATCTACGCGCGTCAAGCTCAGGGATTGCAAGGAGAATAATGGTCTAAAGGCGTTAATCGAGGATAGAATTTCAAATTCATCACTTGATATTCACATGAACGGACACACATTACAACGATGTTGGTGTTATGCGACAAATAAAAATCATGCAGCGGATATCCCAACCGATCCTGGATGAAATAGGGAGTAGTCAGGCTGAATGACTTAAAATAAAGCGCTAATTGGGAGGCAACCTAATTATTTCTTTTTCATTTATTTTATTTTTATTTTTATTTCAATTGTCTATTGATTTCGTACTAGTTATATTATAGCTTAGGATACTAGTATCATTAGGTAGTCTTTTCGTTCTATGATTCTTGAAAATCTCTCCACAATGCTCTATTTTATCAATAATCCACTAATTCTTATGTGTCATGTCTTGCAGGATGGGAAAAGGAACATTGAGTAGCTTAGCATGAAGCAAAGATGAGAAACAGAGGAATTTAGTAGAAGGTATGCCCGCCGGCGCGGGCCCAAAATGAACTACACCCCCCGTCGGGGTGAGGGTCCTTGAATCTGGTCATACTTATTCGAAAGTTACATCACATGATTCCCAGTCTCTTTCTCCTACACTATAACGCCAACATTCTAACACCACTACTCCTACTTCTCACCCACGATTGTGCCACCATCAAATACTCATCCCCACAACTCCTACCCACTACTACACTACCTCACTCCATCATCCCTCTATTACTAAGGCTCTACATCACATCACCTCTATATAAACACACCCTCAACCCACAGGTTCATCAATTACTTGTAATCTGAGCTTAGGAAGCCACGAATTTGGGGTATTATTGTGGGAATTCATCTTGCAGGAAAGAGTGAGTCCCTTATTTTCAAATTCGTCATCTTCATTCACCTTAATTACCATAAAATCATCAAAATGGGGAAAGAACTCAGTGTGCACACCACGTGTTTGCTAAAGCGTGTGACTGAAATTTGGGGAGAGGAAGTATATTAAGACATCCGAAAATCAATGGCTTCTCAACCGACATCCAAATGCCAAAGGGGGGAGAGTTCAAGATCTGCACAACAGACACGCACCTATGATCGTCGAAAATTTGTGAGTGCCGCTGTCGCCAACTAGTATGATTATATGCTGACAAAAGCCCTTACACTGGAGCAGGGGTTAGCACCGGATCCCGTTGATGGGGAGATGATGCCTCAAATCTACCAGAAGGGTTGGAATAAATTCGACGAAGAGCTGGAACCTGCCATGGTCAACATAGTCAAGGAGTTTTATTCAAACGCCGAGGACAAAGCCCCATTTAACGCCTTTGTGCGGAGTCGCTTGGTCCCGTTCAATGTTGATGCCATAAACACCTATTATCAGCTGCGGGTGCCTCGACAATGCCAATATGCCCAACTACGTGATTTTGATCCGGACTATGAAGAAATACTCAAGGAAATGACTAAGCCAGACACAACATGGATCAAAGGTCGGAAAGGAGGCACAGTGTTCCATAGCAAAGATCTCAGTCGGTATGGCAAAATTTGGTACGCATTCCTATGTTCTAAATTGTATCCATCTCAACACACCTTAGACGTGACCAAAGAGAAGGCGTTACTGCTATACGCGATTGTGCAAGACTTCCTTATTGACGTCGGGGCCATTATTTGTTTCTCCATCCGCCGGTCCTTGTGTGGAAACTTTTTGGGCGGCTTGTCACACCCACCACTCATATGTGGGTTGTGTCGCCAAGAAGGTGTGAGATGGTCTGACGATGAGCCCACATAGATGTCACTTACGTTGCTAGACTCCAGAATGATAACATGATATTCAGTATGGGTCAGGGGCGATTCCCATCCTCGAGGACTGGGTTTTATATTTCCATCAGCTTCGGAGGACGAAGCTGATGCTGAAGATACCTCAGAGGATGAGGATGAGGCTATGAGAGATCAAGGAACCGAGCAGGTACCGTAGACCAAGGCACTATCCAATTCTCAGTTCCTTGACTTCCAACGTCACGTGGATGCACACAACAAGGCAGCGCGTCGGGAGATGCGGCGACTCGCATTGAGGCAAGACCACATGTTTGATGCTATGAACGTGTCGTTCGCTTCACTCAACACGATGTTTTAGAGTTTCAATCCAGCAGCGCAATTTCCATATCAGCAGCCGATGCCATTGCTGAGATACCACCTAGTGACTCAGACGAAGAAGATCAACCACCACCTCCCCAGACTTAGGCGATTGTAGGGAAGTCCTCACACACTTAATTTTGATTATTTATCCAATAAGGGCATTGTATTACTTAAGTTTGGGGGATTTAAATTCTTGTTTGCATGCATATGTAGTAGTTCGGGTTAAATTTGTCATTGCATTTTAGTTTTACATCTTAATTAGGAATTATTATTGCATATATTTGTCATTGTATTTTACTTTTGCATCTTAATTAGGGATTATTATTGCATATTTTTGTTATTGCATTGTTTTTATTCCTGGTATTATCGCATTCATTTTGTTATCTAAAAAAAATTATTTAGTTAAATATTGTGTTTGCATATGTCCAACAGTGTTGTAGTTCATGATATTTGTGGGCCAATGATGAGATTAAGAATAAGTTAACCAATACAGTATTGCTTATTAGAACTGTGATATAATTTCTATTATGAATCGAATCTTGCGCCTGTTTGAAACTATTATAAAAATGTTAGCACGCTAATGACATCTGTGTTGACTGATTGGGTTAAATTGACACATAAATAATTTCTACAGGATAATGCTAGTATATATATGAGAATGACAAGAATAGGCAGTGAGGACAACAAATTAGGCAAGAACCTAAGTTTAGGGGTAAAACGTAGGGTGTATAAGCTACAAAAAAAATGGAAATAAGTTGACTCTTGTGGTGGGTTGAGGAGAAATACCCCCCATAAACACAAGCGTGAGATGGAGCGTAAAATGCACTCACTAACCATCTATCTAAAAAAAGAAAAAAAACGGGAAAAGAGCAAAAAGCCCCCGTGAAAAAAAAATCAGATAAAAGAAGTATAAGTACCCTGCATGAACCCTTGAAATTTTTATTGCTTAGTTTTAGTTGGAATGTGCCTATTTTTGGAAGTTTTAAGTTTGCACTGTATGATTCCTTCTAAGAAATTTATTATGTATTGAATTTGAGTCCGTATCAGTTATCATGGATGTTTAACACACACGCACACTATAACAGTGATGATGGCTTAAGATTTGAGAATTAATAAGAAATTGTGGTTTGGTTTTGGTGATTCATATTGTAGAGTTTGCTTGTTTTCTCTGAGACCGATGGGATAATTTTGATTCTACGATATTGTTTGATTCGAAGGCATATAGATTATATTCATTCCATCTAATTGCATTGCATTGCATTGAATTGCGTGTAGTTTTTTTTATGCTCGAGGACTAACACAGTTTAAGTTTTGGGGATTTTGATAAGTGGATTTCATATTCACGAATTGTTGTCCATTTCACGCTTAATTGTTGCTATTTTCTTGTTTTCATGTTAGTTTTTATTTGTTTTTGTGTTCTTTTATGTGTAGGGTGGTTATTGTGGCAAGTCGTTAAGAAAGGAGGTTTTTTGGAGCAAAAGTGGAAGTAACTTGGAAAATGGCACAGTCAACTTGCACAAGACACCCTCGTCGGGGCGAGCTCTTTTTGCATATGTACCCCCACCGGGGCGTGGGGTCGCGAAATCTGGACACTCCTGCTGCCTTTTGAACTTTGCTGGGATGTAACTTGGAGCATTGGAATAGCATATGGACTCTAAGAAGCAGAGGATTTCGGCTGGAACACTATGTGATATATGTATTGCATTACAAACAACGAAGGGTAGATCACAGAAGGCATATTACGAAGATCAAGTTCAGTTTTTCATAGCAAGCATAGAAGGAGTATTTTGAAGAGATTTTCATGACGATTGCAGATTAAGGCTACGTGATGGGTGGTTTTGTATTATTCTCCATCTTAGTTCTATATTTGTAATTGAAAGGATGTTTCCCTTAAAGTATTTAGTATTTATTTCATTTATTGTGAACTAATTCACTTTTTAGGCTTATGATGGATCCTTAGGTGAAACAATGATTTTGTAGCTTTGATTTCCAGTTCAATAAAGTATTTTCAGTTTATCTATATTAATTTGAGCTTAAATTTATGAATTTCCTTATCAACAATTCTTTGTGTATTTGTATGGAATCGAGAGATGATATTCGAATCTCGACTTAGTTAATATAACATGTTTTCATGAATTTTGTGAATAGCAGATTCTTGATTAATGTTAAGGTAGAGATATGCTTGACATCGCATGTGATCGGATAGAGAACTTAATCTCAAACCTTCGTTAATTTTAATTCACATAGAGATATAATGAGTTAGTTGATTAAGGTGTTTAACTTGTTTCTATCTAATTTGTAGATTTAAGTTAATACAGTATTAGTGCATCGAGAGGTGGCTAATACTACATTCGCGTTCTTGGTTAATAAATTGGGATATTGAGTTGAATTGGAATAAAGGTGTAGAAATCAGAGTGGAGCTTAGGGCAAAATCATAAGTCTAATTCTCCATTATTTGTTTGAAATTCCAGATTTTGATATTTGTGATTGTTTTGTGATAGTTTATTCATTACTTAATTTAGTTTCTATAATTTTAAATCATTGAATTGAATAGTTTAATAGAATTAGGATTAATCAAAGATTGGTAATTGTGAAGTTAAATTTCTTACTAATTTGTCTCCGCGTGAACGATACTCTATTCATTGTTATATTACTTGTTGACCACGTATACTTGCGTGTCTTGCGTATATAGATTTTACCCAACAGTCACGAGGCTTCTATTTTGTTTGATACGGGTTCTACTCATTCTATTGTCGCTCTGTCTTTTGTTCGGCACCTGGGTGTGCCATCTCAGTCCTTAGATTATATTATGTCTATTGCTACCCCGATGGGTACTTCTGTCGTTATTTCTGATTTATATCGAGGGTGTACGATCAGTTTTGGGGATAAGATTTGTAGGGCTAATCTTCTTCTAATGTGTATGCACGATTTCAATGTTATTCTTGGGATGGACTGGTTAGATAAACACCAAGCCACTATCGATTGTCATATAAAGAAGGTTATATTTGGAGATGTGAAGTCTCCAAAGTTCGTGTTTCAGGGTTCACAACCGAGTAAAGTGGTGAAGTTAATTTCAGCTTTGATGGCTGGGAAGTTGGTGGCAAAGGGTTGTGAGGGGTATTTGGAATTTGTGAAGGATACCTTTAAAGGTGAGTCCTATATTGTGGATGTTCCAATTGTTCATGACTTTTTGGATGTGTTTGCTGAGGAGTTATCAGGGTTGCCACCACAGCGGGAAGTTGAGTTTACTTTTGAGCTAGTTCCCGGTGCGGGGCCAATCTCTAAGGCGCCACATCGGATGGCACAATTGAAGTTACAAGAGTTAAAGGAGCAGTTGCAGGAGCTGTTAGATCGTGGTGTGATTCGGCCGAGTGTTTCGCCGTGGGGTGCTCCAATTTTGTTTGTGAAGTAGAATGATTGGTCTATGAGGTTATGCATAGACTACATGGAGTTGAATAAGATTACCATCAGGAATCGGTATCCATTGCCAAGGATTGATGACTTGTTTGACCAACTTCAGGGGGAAACGTATTTTTCAAAGATAGACTTGAGGTCGGGCTATCATCAGTTGAGGGTGAGGGACGAGGATATCTCTAAGATGACTTTTCGTACTCAATATGAGCATTATGAGTTTTTGGTGATGCCATTCAGTTTGACTAACACTCCGGCAGTGTTTATGGATTTGATAAATTGGGTGTTTAGGGAGTATTTGGATCAATTTGTTATTATCGTTATTGATGGCATTTTGGTTTACTCCAAGTCTACAGAAGAACATGAGGAGCATCTTTGCATATTGTCGGGAATTTTGCAGAAAAAGAAGTTGTATGCTAAATTCTCTAAATGCGAGTTTTGTTGGAGCAGGTTGCATTTTTAGACCACATTGTTTCTGCTAAAGGCATTAAGGTGGATCCTTCGAAGGTTGAGGCTATCACTAAATGGCCGAGACCTACTATGGTGACATAGATTAGGCGTTTTTTGGGTTTGGCAGGGTATTATAGGCGGTTTGTGGAAAGGTTTTCCTTTCTTGCCTTACCATTGACTCAGTTGATGAGAAAGGGCACGAAGTTTGTGTGGAATGAGGAGCATGAAAAGAGTTTCAAGGAGTTGAAGAAACGGTTTGTGATAGCTCAAATACTTACCTTGCCGTCGGGGAAATGAGGTTACTAGATTTATAGTGATGCTTCTAAGAAAGGCTTGGGGTGTGTTTTGATGCAACACAGTAAGGTGATTGCTTATGCTTCTAGGCAGCTTAAGCCTTATGAGGTGAATTACCCCACTCATGATTTGGATTTGGCAACAATGATCTTTGCCTTAAAAATTTAGAGGCATTATTTTTATGGAGAGACTTGTGATATCTTCACTGATCACAAAAGTCTTAAATAAATTTACACTTAGAAAGAGCTCAACACGAGGCAGAGTTGTTGGTTGGAGGTTCTAAAAGATTATGATGCTAGAATTCAGTATCACATGGGGAAGGCAAATGTGGTTGCAGATGCTTTTAGTCGAAAGAGATCTGAGTGTAACAACCCTTATTACACAACCTTAGCTTATTTCGGATATGGAGCGGCTAGAGTTGGAGTTGTATATAAAAGGTTCAGATGTGTATTTAGAAGGTATGAGAATGGAGCCCTCTCTTATTTCGCGGCATAAAGAAGCTCTAAAGGAAGATAGGGAATTGTGGAGTATGACACAAAATTTGGAGGATGGCAAGTAGCCTGAGTTTTGTATTGATGATCACAGTGTGATTTGGTTGGGTGAGCGGTTGTGTGTACCATCAGATCCAATAATTTGGGAGGCTGTGTTAGCTGAGGCTCATAGTTCACCATTTTCTATTCATCTAGGTTCTACGAAGATGTATAGGGATTTGAAGAAGAATTTTTGGTGGAATGGGATGAAACCAGACGTGACTGAATATGTTGGGAAGTGCCTCACTTGTTAACAAGTGAGGATAGAACATCAACGAGTTAGCGGTTTGCTGCAACAATTAGACATTCCAGTTTGGAAGTGGGAGGATATCATAATGGATTTTGTGACTGGTTTGCCAAAGACTTTTAGGAAGAATGATTCCATTTGGGTAGTGGTGGATCGGTTGATCAAATTGGCACACTTTTTGGCTATCCATGAGGGTTACTCGTTGGATAGGTTGGCACATATCTTTCAGCAAGAGATTGTTAAACTTCATGGTGCTCAAGTATATATTATTTCAGACCGCGACCCACATTTCCCTTTACGGTTCTAGAACGGGTTTCAACGAGCTTGGGGCATTCGGCTCAACTTTAGTACTTCTTTTCATCCGCAAACTGATTGGCAATCCGAAAGGACTATTCAGACGTTAGGGGACATATTGAGGTCTTGTGAACTTAAGTGGTCGGGTAATTAGGATGATTACTTGAGCTTAGTTGAGTTTGCTTATAACAACAGCTGGCATGCAAGTATTGGAATGGCTCCGTTTGAGGCATTGTATGGTAGAAAGTGTCGGGCACCAACTTATTGGGATGAGGTTGGTGAAAGGGCCATAGAAGGACCTGAGTTAGTTCAAATCACTACGGAGAAGGTAGTGGTGGCTAAGGAGAAATTGAAGTCGGATCTATCACGGTAGAAGAGTTATTCTGATAAGCATAGGAGGACTTTAAAGTTTGAACCTGGTGAGCATGTTTTTCTAAAAGTTTCTCCTTGGAAGGGCATTCGGCGATTTGGGTTGAAAGGGAAACTTAGTCCGCGTTATATTAGCCCATTTGAGATTTTGGAGAGGGTTGGCGAAGTTGCATATCCGTTAGCTTTGCCTCCGCAGCTAGCTCATGAGCACAATGTGTTCCATGTATCGGTGTTGAAAAGTTAGCATTATCATCCATTGCACATGGTGCAATATCCATTCGATAGGATTCGGGAGGATCTTACTTGTGAGGAGCAAGCTGAAGCGATTTTGGATCTTCAAGAAAGGATTATGAGGAGGAAAAGTATTCCTTTTGTTAAGGTTTTGTGGAGGAATCTTTCAGAGTGGGAAGCCACTTGGGAGATGGAGGAGTTTATTAGAAGGGAGTATCCACATCTTTTTAATAATTAGGTACTTTCCATTCTTTTTATTCTGAGGACGGAATCCTTTTTAAAGGGTAGGTGATGTAATACCCGATAAAATAAATAAATAAATAAATATTGAATAATAAAAATTATTTTGTTTTAAATTATATTAATTGTACTTTATCTTTTATAGGGTCAATCAAATCACTTAATTTATGTGGGCTAATAAGTATTAGTAGGTGATAGAAATTTATTTAGTAAAATTGTGCCTTAAAATTAATTGGGTTTAATTTATATTTGTGTGATATTAAAATCCTATTAAAAGTAAAAGAAATAATAAAATATATAAATAATAACTAAAACCTAATCTTCCTAATATCGTCTACAAAGGGAGGGAGAAGGGTAAGAGAAAAAGCAATTTTGTATGGGGCGATGGGAAGCAAAAGGTCTTGTCTTATTCCTCTTAATAAAGAGTTGTTTGAAATTGTTTCTTGATTGGTACATTAAAATATGTTTATCACACACACACACACATATATATGTATATATATATATGGATTAATGAGTGACGAACGGGTCACTAGTACAAAATTTTGACAGCAAGTGCACATTTTTTTAATGTTTATTGTGTTATCCCTGACACCACCGATCCAGTACAATGAGACTCTGATTGTTTACATCTTATTGTTGTTTGTATGCATAGTTAAAAAAACACACCTATTCCCTAATACTAGAACCTATGAATGGTGTATATCAGGACCTATTTAGGTTCATTTAATATAGTATTATATTCGATCCAATTTATATATATGACTTGCTATAGCTTTGGAGCTAGAATAGTAATCTTCATTCTTAGAACCATTAGGTAATATAATAATAATAATAATTTTGGGAAAAGTAATTTATAATTATTAAGTTAACTTACAGTTAGTAATGTATATTATTTTTGTTTGTTTATTTATTAAATTGTGTAAATATTTCGGACGGAAGGAGTTTAACTAATTATATTCAAATTTTAATTTTGGGTATTACATTACTTAATCCTAGTACGGATTCCGTACTCCTTCCGCGATAATCCTTTAATTTTATTTGTTCGTTTCGTTTATCGTTTAGAAATTTGTTATTGTTTCACATGATTGTTCCTTCTTAAAATTCGTGAAAATGTTTCATTTTGGCATTAGTATTTAAAACTAGTATTTGTACTCTTTGATCTAATGTATCATGTTTAGTATTTATTTTGATCTTTGTAGAAAGTACATTTTTGGAGACTTTGTGTTGATGATTCATTTCAGTTTAACATGTATACGTTAGAACCCCTTTGTGTTGATATTGTGTCGGATGTGTTGTGACATAGTATTTTTCATAGAATACTGTAGGGTATACCTAAGCTATAACCACCTGTGTGGGTACCACATGCATGTCCTCTTGGTACCGAGGCATGACACCTTCCGTGGCCGTGTGATCAGTCCACGATGTCTCCATTTTTTGCTCCGGTGGGAGTTGGTCATTTGGTGTTTTGTTGTGGGAGGCGTATGGGTCGACCCTAGTTTCTGTTCTGTTCTGTTATGTGGATTGGTGATGTTTGTGCCAAACACGCCTTTCGATTTTTCATGCATCTGGATTGCGCAGTCCGATGTGTGATTGCCTGTGTGGCAAGGTTTATACTACTTGTTTTGAGCTCGGTATGAATAACACCCAGCCATTTGATTCAGCCTATCATTTCGTTGTGTTAGTTTTATTCGTTACAGTTCAGTGTTCATTTAATTGTGTTAGTTATTTCGTTACATTATTCTTGTACTCTATATCCGTACTGGGCATTTGGCTCATGCTGTGTTTTCTTCACGCAGGTAATCAGGGGGATCAAGGGCAAGTGTGACGAGAGCTTCCTTTTATACAAATGGTTTAGATATTTTGTTTAGGTTGTGATCCAATGGTTTATTTGGAGTTTTAATAAATACTTTAGATTATGGTTTTAGCCAGTTTAATATTTATTATGGTTTGACTTGTGGTAATTATCAGATTTTTGGACTATTCTTTTGTGGCTAAACAAGCTTCTGTCCCAAATTATACATACCTAATAACTCCTACTGTCTTATTAAATTTAATGCAAAAACACTTGGTATATCCCTAAATTGTTCAACCAACATGACTGGGATAGTAATTTACAATCTTTTATCTTCCAAACGAATTGTCACAACAACGTTATTCTCTCAATTGATCTTCCCACGTTCACATTCACATCTCCCATGAAATCTAACCAAGAATATTGAAGTTCCATTTTTCTACTCCAACTTCCATTGATCATTATTCCTCTTACTTCAAAATTAGTCATAACTGAATAAAACCCACTCCGATTAATTGCGAATGAAAAAAAAGGGTCAATGACGATACATAAAGAAAAAGTTTTCGTTATCTGCTTAGAAAAGGTTAGACCTATTTTTTTTACCAAGAGTTGTTATATCTCTGTTAAATTATTGTGCACCTTATGTTTGTGTAAATGCCTATGAGAGATCTGAGGTCTGGTTCGTTAATACGTTAGGGGCTCTCATATACTCTTTTTTAATTAACAAAAAATCATTATTATGCTTATTTTAAAAATCATCTATGACAAGTCCTTAGAAATTCATCTCCTAAGGTTATACTACTTTTATTCGTCATTTGAGATACATGGTTGGGAGTGGTCATCAGATTCAATTTTGGGAGGATTCTTGGTTCGGAGATAAGTTTTTAATCGGTTGTATCGTATTTTTTCACTACGTGATGCTCCCATTTATAATTTCATAGTGTGAAGGGAATTTTTTTTCTTGGGATTTTCATTCTTCAGTAATCTCACTGATTTAGATACTATTGAAATGGAAACTTTGCTTATCTTACTTGATTCGGTTCATTTATCCTCCTCATTTGATAAGTGCATTTGTACTTTAGATCCAATTAATTTTTTTTCTTTGAAAAGTTATTTCTCTTTTTTGACTCGGTCTCTTGTTCCTAACCCATTTTCTTTGACTTCCTATATTTGGAAAACTAAGGTCCCTTCCAAAGTCAAGGCTTTTGTGTGGTCTTTGGTTTTAAAAGTGATGAGGACATGGCATGCGTGGACTCAAACAAGACTAAAGGGACGTGGGGATCAAGCAAGGCTAGAACCAAGAAGTTCAAAAAATGTCTCAATGGATTAATCCAAGATGTTTGGGCTGAAAGTAACGCAAGGAAACCCAAAGAGGAAGCTAAAGAGAATTAGACACAAATTTGGGTCAATTTAATACAAGCCCAATTCTAATCATCTTAGTGAAGCCAATATATTTTACATGCAAGAAAGTCCAAACGCGACGAGAATTATAATATTCTAGGAAATTAAAATTTTAAAAATTCTATTGTAATTAGGATTTCTTTTTAATTAGAATTTCTTTTCCAAATTGACTTCTATTTTCTTATAGAAATTAGGATTATAGTTTATAAATTCCTATTAGGATTAGGATAATTTGTTCCTATTGTTATTAGGATTTTGATTTGGATCGTTTCTATTGTTATTAGGATTTGGATTGATTTGAGTAGTATAAATAGAGGTCCAGGTTGATGTAATCAAACACATTATTCATTATTCAATATATTTGTGAGTTTATTCTCTACTTTTGGTTCTTTGAAGAATTCATAAGTAATTCTTAGTTATTTCTTTGAGATTCAATTTGATTTATCATACAACAATTCATAGTTGTGTGTGACGTCTTCTACCGCATTAATCGTCGATTGTACCGAGATTTTCGCTTCAATATAAGCGAGGGGTCAAGGTGTCGTTGGAGTCCATTCAATACAAATTTCTGAACGCGAACAATTGTACCAAGATTACTGTCTACATATAGACGAGGGGTTAAGGTGTTTCAAGCAATTCACCCAACAACTGTGCTAGAAACAATCCGGGCGACGACCACCTCACCCAAGCGTTCCGTGGAGTCTATCTTTTGGTATCAAAGCTAAGCCTTTCTAGCGAGTTACTTATCTTTAATTTTCTGTCGAAATATATATTGTAAAAAAAGAAGAGAAAAAAAGCAGAGTCTATTTCCATTGTGCTAACCAAACTTGTAGCACACCATCAAATCATCAAATTCCAACCAAGAGTTCATATCGTTCCATCATCATCAATTCCGAAACGGAGCTACAATTTATAAATCTGAAGCATACAAGGCAATCAGTCTGTGATTTTGTGGTGGTATTCTGATAATCATATCTTCTATATTTTGTTATTAATAAGTTACTTTTGAATTGCACTGTAAAAATTGTGAATTTATTTGATGAATTCAAAAAGAACCTACAAGAGAGAATATTAGAGGTAAAAGGCAAAAGTGTAAGATTATTAGAGGGTAAAAGCCAAATTTGAGCGATACACGAGTGATTTATCATTATTCGAGCGAAACACGTAAGGGAGTGGTGAGGAAACTATTTTCTACTAACCCTTATTTTGCAGGAAATATATTAACTCGAAGGATAAAGGAACTTATGAGGAACAACCCTCGACAGATGAATTTAAATTTCAAATGGAAGCCATGCATAAAGAATGGGATCTAAGATTGAGAAAGACTATAGAGCAAATGCAAGAATAATTAGAAGAGATGAGGGTGTCTATGGGTGAGCTATTCCAAAACACTCATGGGATACATAGCAAGACTAGGGCATAACAAACTGACGCAAGAAAGGAAGACCCTTATGGTGAGGTTAGTAGTGCAACGGAAGATCGTGAATCTAATTTTCTACATCAAAGACATAAAGGTGCTAAGGAAAGAGGAGGTCGAGACATAGAAGATGGCAATTTGGATATCATAAAACTGAAAATTCCAGGTTTCCAAGGCACAGGTGATCCTGAGGCTTATTTTGATTGGGTAACCAAGATGGAGCAAATCTTTGACTGTCACAACTATTTAGACCTTAAGAAATTCAAATTTGTCGTTACAGAATTTTCTGGATATTCATTGATATAGTGGGATCAATTGAAAGCTATTCGAAAAAGGCTGATCTTGTTAAACAGATTCATGAAAAAGACAGACTAAACATTGAACGGAGGACAAAATAGTACATTAAGCATGCGAACAAGGGACGACATCAAGTGATCTTTGAGCCCGGAGATTGGGTGTGGTTACATATGTGGAAAGAAAGATTCCCAGTTCAAAGACGTTCGAAATTGCTTCCGAGGGGAGATGGTCCATTTCAAGTTCTCGAGCGTATCAGTGAAAATGCCTATAAATTAGATTTTCCTGGTGAGAATATTGTTAGCGCCACATTTAATGTTACTGATCTAAATCCGTTTGACGTAGGTGACGATTTGAGGACAAATCTTTTTCAAGAGGAGAGGAATGATAAGGAAATGACATGCGTGGACTCAAATAAGACTAAAGGGACGTAGGGATCAAGCAAGGCTAGACCTAAGAGGTCTAAACAAGGTCTCAATGGATTGATCTAAGATGTTTGGGTTGCAGGTAACGCAAGAAAACCCAAAAAGGAAGCTAAAGAGCATGAGACACACATTTGGGTCAATTTAATACAAGCCCAATTCTAATCATCTTAGTAAAGCCAACATATTTTACATGCAAGAAAGTACAAACGCGACAAGGATTATAATATTCTAGGAAATTAAATTTTTAAAAATTCTATTTTATTAGGATTTCATTTTAATTAGAATTTCTTTTCCAAATTGACTTCTATTTCTTTATAGAAATTTGGGCTATAGTTTATAAATTCCTATTAGGATTAGGATAATTTATTCCTATTTTTAATAGGATTTGGCGTGTAGGAGAGGAGTGGGCGTGTCCTGGTTCAGTGAAAGATATGGTGCTAGTTCATTTTTGAGGATTTGGAAAATACAGAGATGCCAAAATTTTTGGAAGAAGTGTGCCTTTTTCCATTTTATGGGGAATTTGGAATGAGTGTAATGCTAGACTGTTTAGAGGAAGTTGCTTTTTCTTTTAAACTGTTGAATGATAGTATTATTTTCCTTGCTTCTCTATGGCCTTCTTCTATGGGGGCCTTTAGAGGTATCTATGTGACTGATTTGTGTAGAGATTGGAGGGCTGCATTTTTTAAGTGCTCTTTTTTATTATTGGTTTTTAGTCCGTTGAGGGTGGACTTCTTGTTCCCCTTTTATACATCTTTTCTTTTCTATTAATAAAATTTCTTCTTTTATCAAAAATAAAAAATATGTTCATCTTATTTTTTTTAACTATTAAAAGTAAAATATCATTTAATTTTTAATTTAATAAATCAAGTTGACATCAAATTAATAATATAAAAAAAATAAATTCTGCACACGCATCGCGTGTGCTCCAAGTACTAGTATCAATGGATAGATTTGGACATTAGATATATGTCAACGTCGGGATTTTTAATTGTCCCTTTCCGTTCTTGTCTTTTGGTGTTCTTATTTTAGGTGAGATTTGTTTGAAAAGGTCCGACATATATATGTCGACGATTTGACTGTTTTGAGAGTCGTCAGTTGGTTATTTTTAAATGGTTGCACCAACTCAACCGAGGAAAGGTTTGCACAAAGACCAAGTGATGTGACACTATTTAACTGGTCTGAGAAACCAAAATTCGTTAGGGTCCGGGGGCTTGATTAAGCGGAAGGAAGGTGCTAGGCACCCCCAGCTTCCGTGATGACACAGTTACCGGCCGCCACTTTTCATTAAACTTTTATCTGTGTATAACAGATTCCATCATCGGTCCTCCCCGATGAGGATTATTTTCCACAGTTTGCATCATCAGGTATTTCTGACACTTCGCTGGAGTTACTGCCAACAATTTGTACAGTCAGGGCTGCTTGACCCTCGTCGAAATAGCTTTCAACGGCTAACATCATCGAACCATCTCCAATGCTTCGCTGGAGTCACTGCCAATGGTTGGTGATATCAGGGCCGCCTGATCTTCGTTAAAATAGCTTTCAACGACTTACATGATCGGACCATCTTTGATGCTTCGCTGGAGTTACTGCCAATGACTGGTGATATAAGGGATGCCTGATCTTCGTTGAAATAGCTTTCAATGACTAACATCATCGGACCATCTCCGATGCTTCGCTGAAGTTTCTACCAATGATTGGTGATATCAGGGCTGCCTGAAATTCGTTGAAATAGCTTTCAACGGCTGAGGATGTATGAGATCTCCGCTAGGGATGTATTTTTGATGAGATGTATGCTTTTGATTGCAATTACAACCCCAATGATGGCATCAGACCTTTGTGAGGTATTGCCAAGGGTAGCTTTGAACATCTTTGATCATCAGCTTTGTGAACCCTGTGTTTGGGCAAATACTCATGATTGATACGTAGACCCGCAGTTTGGTCTTTAAAAATCAGAATTTCAGGCTTTTCTGGTTAATCACGTAGCGTCTTTTTTCCCGATTTGACTTTTCAGCTTGTGGGACCTCCCTTTGCAAGTCAAATTTGATCAAGTTGGAGGGGGTGGGGACCACCTAGGGTAGCCGCTGGTAGACCCGTGGCTGCCGCGAGTACACCCGTAGGTTATATCTCACTTGCCTTTCCCTTTCATAAGTCATTTTCAACTTGGAGCCGGATAAAAAATTTGAGATTTAATCTTCAGATACTGAGCTCAGGTTATTTTCTACAAAATCTGTCACCTTAGAGTTGTTCTACACTATCCTGGTAACGTTTACATGTTTTCTTTTCTAGTTTTGATCGCTGGAAAGTGAGACATCATATGAAATGCTTCAGAACACATAGTAGTGAATATGCATGCTCATATGACTTGATAAAAATTATTCAACACAGTATATGTTAGTATTTTACCATGCTAAACATATTAATGTGAAAAAATTAACTTTTAAAACAGTTAATTTGGCACATTTTTCTGCTATTTTTTCATCCTATTTGAGGACAAATGGGCAAAGGTTTTGAAGCAAAGTAATCCTGGTAATTAGGATACCCTTATGGATTATAACTTTAATATTTTTCATGCATATAAGATGTGTCGACGTCGGGATTTTTAGTTGTCCCTTTCCGTTACTTGTTCTTTGTTGTTCTCATTTTATGTGAGATTTGTTTGAAAAAACAAGTGAAAAAGTTCCGACATGTATAATGTCGACGATGGACTGTTAAGAGTCGTCAGTTGGTTTTTTAAATTGTTGTACCAACACAACCGAGAAAAGGTTTGCACATTGACCTAGTGATGTGACAACACTAAGCGGTTGGTGAAACCGAGATTCATTAGGGTCCGGGGACTTGATTATGCGGAGGGAAGATGTTAGGCACCCCCCGACATCCGTGTTACCATGGTGACCGCCTCTTTTTAAGAAAATATTATGTAAATGTGTGTGTGTGTGGGTTAATGTTTTGTTATTTGGAAGTAATGCGAGGCCTCGTTCACACCTATATACAGGGTTTGAATTTATGTAAAAATTCGGTTTTAGCAAGATATAGCGATGATGTTTTGTAAAGAGGTTTTCAAACCACGATGCTCGATAGTAATTGAGACCTTTTACACTTCCATTTTATTAAGTGTTCAAACTTGATTGATTTTATTTTGAGATCTGAAGCATCTATAAGAAAATAATGTACAAAATAATGCCTACTTCCTCATGGGTATGAGAACCATCGAGGAAATTCGAACCTTCATGAGAATAATTTACAAAGTTTGCTCTGACTTAAAATGTCCATCACGGGAACTGAATCTAGATCCAATAGGCTGAATCTGTGATCACGTGATTCCTAGGCTCACATGATACCACAATTTGTATGAAAGCACTAAGCATGCATATATATAAAAGTTGTAAATATATATATACAGACATGATCAACCACCACGAAGCACCTCCATGGGGGATGGCAAAATGTAAATAAAGCTGTAAAAGCTATCAACCACCACAAAGGAAACTCCAGACGGGACGAAGTGTAGATAAAGCTGTACAAAGCAATCAACTGCCACGAAGTGAACTCTAGGCAGGACGAAACTGTGTATATATATATATATATATATATATATATATATATATATATATATATTAAATCGATAAACGCACCAGATGTAAAATCCAGGCTCATCGAACAGAGTTCGATAATAGTTCACACACATATATATATATATATATATATATATATATATAAGTGAGTAAATGCTCCGGATGTAAAATCCAGGCTCATCGAGCGAGTTAAACAACAGTTCATATATATATAGTATATATATATATATATATATATATATATATATATATATAAGCGAGTAAATGCTCGGATGTAAAATCACGGCTCATCGAATGAGTTCGACAACAGTTCATATATATATATATATATATAGAAGCGAGTAAACGCTCCAGATGTAAAATCCAGGCTCATTGAACAGAGTTTGACACAAAGTTAATATATATATATATATATATATATATATAAAAGCGATAAAACGCTCTAGGCCGAAAGTCAGGCTCATCGAACAAAGTCAGACACACAATTTATATATATATAAGTATATATATATATATATATATATATATATATATATATATATATATATAAATAAATAAGCTCCCAGGGCAGAAGTCTAGGCTCAATCGAGGCATAACTCGATAATGTTAGTCCATATATATAAATATATATGTATATACAAACTAAAAATAAAACCACGGACCGAAGTCCGGGCAAACACACGCAACACGACTCTCAACGTGAAGAAGGGTGTGTAGATAGATGAAGAGAAAGGCTTTAAAGTATGTGAAAAGGCTTATAGTGGGCTGCTAAAAGAAGACTTCTATATCTTTAAAGTGGATAAAACTCGGCTCCCGTTGGTACAAAAGTAGCTATATGTGAGCTCACAAGTGTTTAAAATGGGAAAGCACTCGGTATATTGCAAGTACGGAGCAAATTTGACAGGGCTTCCTCGCTCTTTTTCTTCTTAAAATGGCCACCCCAAGCCCTATATTTATAGAGGGGGGAGACGCAGGTGTACCTGAGGCAGCCCAAGTTGCCTAGGATTTCTCGGGTCGCGTCGTATCGCAGTACGTGCACGTAGGCACTGCAATGTCCACTCGAACTTTTAGAATTGCAATCCTGGCATCCGACTGAGGTATGTAGGACAAATTTCAGACTGCCGTTGTCGAGAGTTGTACAATGGCATGGGATTAGAGGTTGTAAGAAGTCATGAAGATGGGGCGGTGCCCTCCGGTCTTCAATCTTCAAATTCTATCCGTTACCCTGCACAATAGTCACTCGAAATTGGTTTTCCTTGATTCTTATGGGACATCATTGTGTAGAAAGGTTTATATGAAATGTTGAGATGGCGTGATGTGGCTTTAGAGTGGCGAGATGATGCCTTTGCCCCTCACCAGAGTTATCGTCAGTTTGAGTTGATAAAGCAGATGTTGCTCAGGGTTAGTGCTGAGATTGGACTGCTGCAAATGTTGAAGGTCCTTAGTCTCAATTCTGAGGTGCACCTGTCCTCCCGGTGTTATCTACGGGTTGGTACTGGGTGTCTCGTTGTGAGCGTCGAGATTGAAGCTGGTTGTATTTAAATAAACATTTTCGGGGTTATCGTCGGAACTGCATTCCTTGGGTTGATCACCAAGGTTGGTAGCTATTCCCATGATTGGGACTGAGACTAGATACCTCGGGGTTATCTCCAAGATTAATCGGTCTTCTCTAGTGTGTGTTCTTGTATTGGATCTTCACGCCTCGGGGTTATCTCTAAGATTGGAATTGTTACTCCCGGTGTATGTTCCGGGGTTGATGCTGAACTTCCGGTAGTATCCGGAATGGATATGAAATGTCTTCCAGGGTTCCCTCTTGAAAGACGAATCTGTCCTCCAGCAATATTAGTGGCAGGTGTGCAGAAAGTTTCGAGTGTCTACAGATGCCCCTCTTTATCATACTTATGCAATGCAATGCATGGGGGGATAAAGAATCCTAGACACTTGAAATGACATAAGACAAACATGATACTATATGCAGCAATATGATGTAAATGTATGATGCATGTGTGCGGGGTTGTTTCCCAACATGCTGGGGAAGATTTTTGGATCCTTGTAATGTTTACTGAGGATTGGCAAATATGACATGATCAGATGTGTGATCCGAATCTATTAGGATGTTGATGTTGGAGTTATCACCAAAGTCCTGAATCTTTGATACAGACTTAATTCCGAAGAGGTACCTCTTATGTGTAAGAGATCTGTGGGGATAAAGCCTTGTCTGTTTGAGGATGTGTATAACATATTCCATCATCAATCCTCTTTGATGATGTTGATCTTTCCTGGTTTGTATCGCCAGGATATGTCAAGATTCTGTTGGATTTACTGCCAACAGCAGATGCTGTCAGGATTGCATGACCTTCGTTGATGTGTACTTCACCGACGTATGAATCAACGGATGACAACCCTGTGGGGTAAACTATCAAGGATGCTTTACCTTCGTTGACGTGTGAATCAATGACTGATACTTTGTTTGCAGATTGTCAAGGCTGCTTGACCTTCATTGATATATGTGTCAATGGAACATTGTGTTGTGACCCTCACCAAGGATCCACTAGGGAATATGAATACCAACATACGCAATCATCGAATAGCTTTTGATGCCTCGATGGGTTTATTTTCCATCGGCCGAAATAACGTCAAGGCTATTTAACCTTCACTGACACGTATATCAGTGGATGTCAATGCGTAGTGACCCCTGTCGGGGAATACGTTGTAACTCCGGCTGGGGAATGCGTTTGTACCCTCGCTGATGTGTATAGCAGCGGCTGGTCATCGAATGGCTTCCGATACTCGGTTAGATTTACATCCAACTGTTATAATGATGTCAAGACTACTTGACCTTCGTTGATGTGTGTGTCAACGGATGAACATGCTTTGTAACCCCTGCCGGGGTTCAACGTTGTAACCCCCGTCGGGGATCACGTTGATCTTTAGGGTAATGACCCAGAGTTGGCGGCATTGGACCTATTCCAGGTATTGCCGAAGGTGATTTGTAACAACTAAGATCATTGGCATAGTATACCCCATGTTCGGGCGATTACCAATGAGTGATGTAAGACCCCAAATTATTAATAAATGAAATTTAATTACCTCTATTTATCATTTTGAAATAGTAAGGGTTGATTCGATTAATGCAGTTAGTTATGGGTAAAATGCGCAAATATTTCAAATAAACAAGTGGTTATAAAATAGTCATTGTTGTCAGAGAATATTTGTTTGGTCGTGGAATATTCTTGCTGTCGGGGAATATTCGTATGACGGCGCAGCCTTGTGTGGACCCATAACGGAAAGCGATTGGATGAAGAAAATGACAAGTATAAGTTGTTTATAAATAGCAGGCGTAGTTATTACTGATTATCTTGTTGGAATACCCGGTGGTTAAAACACGATGTCTGGCGTTGTTGCCAAGATGCTTACTACGTATTGCACCAATTATTGATTCGTGCGTAAGAAGGCACAACTCGAATAATTATTACAAATGATTATTGTTCGATATTTTATTTTATTGATTCAATAATTGTTGTGTTGATATTTTATATTACTCTTGTTTCAATAATTGTCACTACAAAATATTTTCCATTATCGAAGCAATAATTCATATTATCTCTAATAATATTATTAGAAAACATTATTGGCAATGTCTAGAAAGTTACATCTAAGGAGAGGTTTGGTCACCTAATTGCTTGCCAGATGAGAGAAATTATTATTGAAAGCCCCTCTTTCCGGGAGCGGCACAGGTTGTCGATCTTGTGATTACGTAATATTATTTGTGAATACTTAATTATTGATTTATATGATGAGGAAAATATTGATTTTATGTGGATATAGATGGAGAAAATTTTTAAAGTGACAATTGTTAAAAATTGATATTTTATCTTTTCTGATAAAATAATATTTTATTATATTATTATAGAATAATGATGATATTTTTACAATGAATGTGGGATATATAAGTAAATGAGGAGAAAGAGTATTTTTGTTGCATTAAATGATTAACACATGTTTTGTGTGTCGGTGGACCTCATTTCTTGACTGAAATTTGATTATAACTTTGAAAAATGCTAGTATGTGGGATTTGGTGAAATTTACATTTGGAATTTGGAAAACCTTTCTTCTACAAAGTTGTATAGAATTGAATTTCCTATAAAAATTTGCGAGATTCGAATTTTCTGATAAAAGGGCTGTTTATTATGAATTATTAAAGTTCCGAAATTCCGAAATAATTGATTTTTGGAAGTTTTAATTATTTTTAATATGAAAAACGTTTTTGTCATTAATTGTGGGTCTTGCATGTGATGTAGTTTCTGAATTCAGATTCAAGAAGTGGGCGTAGGAAATTTGTTTATATATAATATTATTATATTTAATTTTCTACTTTGGTGTTCTAAGCAATTTCCTATAAATAGGGTGCTTAGGTTAGAATTGAAAATTACACCAAAAACTGAAATCTTCTCTCTCTTTCTCTCTCTATATTATCGAGCGTATTCTTTTGAGTATTTTAGTACTTTGAGTATTGCTATATGGTGCAAGTTTTTTCAGCACTATATCTAGTATTCCAGTCAGAAGTACTATCTTTTTGAGGTAAGGGATGTTATTTTCTTCATATATGATATTATTCCTTTCAATATCATTATGCCGAAGTATTGATCAAAACTTTTTATCAAATTTGGAACTTTTGTGTCGGGGTTACTGTCCACGTATACAACACTATTCACGTATACGGCACTATTCACCGAAAAATGAATTTTTCTTCTTTTTGTCCAAAATATCTATTCTGGATACTAGCTTTGATTGTATCCATGTTTTGATTATTCTTGAAGTTTACTCCACTATGATTATTTATGAGGTACTTTTGGACATGGAATAGCTGAAATACGAATCCTTAATATTTATTCTTTTGTTTCACTGGATTCGTTTTCTTTAAAATAGTTTTCATCATCCTCCGTCCTAAATGATGATATAACTGAATATCTTTGGCCCGTAGTGCAATGATGAATGATTTTATGATGAATATCTTTGGCCCGTAGTGCAAAGACGAACAGGTGTTTGGATGAACATGACCAACTGGTGAATATCTTTGGCCTGTAGTGCACAGATGAATATTTGATTTATGAAGTATATTGATTGATGTTACATGGATAAAATATCGATGATGGACTTTTAAATTTATAGATGATAGTAGATTTCATTCTCTACTTAACTCTTCCAATGAATTATTGTTTCCGCTGCAGTTATTGATCTAAAACTTGTTGTCTATTGTATTCTATCTGATTTTTCCCCATTGAAGACTAAGGATAATTTTTTGTACATTATCTTAGTCATAATATTCTTTACTGGGCTAGTTGAGCTCACCCTTTTCCTTTTTGTTCCATTTTTTTCCTAGGAGACGTGAATATAGCGGGAACTAGTTGGCGTGTGGAGTAATGGTTCAAGAGAGTTGTTTTAGTAGTCCTCACTATTTTGTAAAATAGTGTATCAATAATTATAATGAGGACTTATTTGAGTGTGGATATTGTCTAGAAGACAATATTTGTATTTAAACTCACAGTTTATGTGTTGTCGTATTTTACACGACAATTGTATTAATGAAGATGTAGTTGTTTCTGTACCGTGTATTTGGCGACTCAGAATGGGTGATGTATACTTATTTTGGGGGCTTCACAAGTGATGTACAGACTCAAAGTTCTATCTGAGAAGACTAGGATTGCAGGCTATTCTGCTCAATCGCGTAGCGTTTTTATTCCTGATTTGACCTTTTTAGTCTATGAGAACTCCTTTGCCACTCGAACTGGACTAAGCCAGAGGGGTGGGGCCCACATAGGGATGCCACAGGTACACCTGCTTCATCCGTAGATGGACCTGCGGCCAACCGTGGATACTAATATCCTGCAGGTTGATCTCATAAGTCACTTTCAACTTGTGTCGCGAAGAAAAATCCGAGAGCTCTCCTTCAGATCTGCTGAGTTCGGACAACTTTCTGTAAATTCTGTCACCGTAAAAGTGTTCTACACTATCCTGGTAACGTATGCATATACTTTTTTCCAGTTTTTATCCGTTGGAAAATGACTTATCATATGAAATGCATCTAAATACATAGTAGTGATTATGTATGCTCAAATGACTTGATAAAAAATATTCCACATAGTAAATGTTAGTCTTAAACCTTGCTGAACATAATAATGTGAAAAAATTTGACTTTTGAGACAATCAAATTGGCACCTTTTTCTGCTATTTTTGTCCTATTTGAGGCCCAATGAACAAAAGGTAAAAAGGCAAAGTACTCCTGGTATTGAGGTTAACCTTATGTATTGATGATTTTGATTTTTAATGTATATATTATGAATATGACTTTCGGGCAGGTGTGCTACTGAATGGCCACCTAGTCATGCCTATGTGCATGTGGATAATCCGATTTACAAAGGGGACTATGGCAAAAATTTTCAAAACATAGGCATTTAATTAGTCATGCAATTTTAACTCCACTATAGATGTATGTTAAAGTAATGCATGCATGCATGTAGTCATAAAATGCATTTTGAAAAGCTCCAAGTCAGGAAATACCACACTCTTTCTGAGGTGATTTAGAGACTTGTTGTCTAGATATTATTGATCCGGATCAGCCGAGTAGTTCCCGTATGACCACTTCTGGTGTACGGAGTAGGGCTTCTGAAGTGCCTCGACCCCGTTCCGTTAGACAACCTCGTCGATTAGTGGAGGCAGTGATATGTCCAGTCCAGGCTGAGGTGCCGGACGTTGAGGACAACGATGAGGATATTCTGATTGAGGACCCCGCTCCTGCTGCACGTGTTCCCCGTAGGGACCTCCCTAGTATTCAGGTGGCAAACCCAGAGCTTCTGGGTGACTTAAGCAGACATCCCTCGATGTACTTGCATGCTAACGAGGTATGACGTTAGATCTTGATTTTCCTTCTTTCCTATTGACGAGGAGTAAAGGATTCTGATGTTGATCTGCATTTCATGCTGGTTCCCGGCTTTACATAGCCTCAAGGGAATTGGTTTAGCATACACTCCATGTATCAGACTCTCCATCCCGATTATAGAGCGGTACTACATGATTGGGGATTCGGGGCATTCTTCTCTACCCTTCCCCGTCGTTGTCCCTGGGGTTACCTCAGGGCATTGTCTGAGTGATGGTTTCATCATACTCAGTCAGTCCATTTGTTGGACTATGAGGTGATGATGACGCCGATGGATTGGCAGTTTATCATAAGTTTGGAGGGGCACCAGTGCCTTGCATGGAGAATATTACCCGTACTGCTGTCAGATCCTTGTTAGGAGTTACGACGGAGGCGCTCAAGGGCAGGACTGTCCGTGCAGGTCCTTTGAGCGTAGATGCTATGAGCGGGCTTTTGAGTGAGCCCATGCCTGATGATGTCAGAGTCAGGGATCACATTCTTCGGCGATCCCTGACTGAGGCTTGGCTAGGATTCTACCCATTTCTGCTGGTGAGTATTTCTCTTGTCGTTTCCTATGTATAGGTTGGGAGGGGTTACTGACCCCAGATGTGCCTTTGTTTTGGCAGTTTTGGGCCTACGAGAGGCTCCCATGCTTGCATCCTGTGAGTATATTAGGTTTAGATACCTATCTACGAGGACAACAATGGCATCATTCCATACTGGCGGAGGTCCCTGTAGCTGAGGGTTTCACTCAATGTCATCTGCAACTGGAGTTGTTGACAGCTGATATCATCACATGGATTCCCTATTCTAGGGAACATTTGGCCATCAATTTTGAGGATGGGTACCCGACTGGCGTCGAGTATGTGATCTCCACCCGGAGAGTTCCTCTCTTTACAGATGGAGGATGGGAGCTCTATTTAGGAGAGCGTGCTATTAGAAGCACCACATGGGAGATTCACATGCCGATCTTACCTCCTGCCAGGCGTCATTGGCTTGTATCGCAGTCACCCGTCGCTGATATCCCATTGTTAGGGATTAACGGCTTTGCATTATCAGAGGGTCCTTACACTTAGGAGATATTCTAGCGTTGGTTGTTCCCTGGTACTATTGGAGCGCAGTCCCGCGCCACTTAGTTCATGGGGGATATGGTTCCAGGATCCGTGATGATGATGGATTTGATAGCCTGGGTCCGAGATCTGACTCATGTGACACAGATTGATAGTTTGACCCGACGACTAGACCAGGCACATTTCTTTATCCGGTATTTGGGCTGAGATCCGGCAGAGGCAGATTCATTTGATCCTTCCAGCTCAGGCGCTGGCCCCTCAAAAAAATCATTCGATTTTGTCAGCGCAGATCCTCCTCTATATAGGCCTGACATCCCTGTTGATAGAGATCCAGTGACTCAGGAGGAGTTACATCAGGTGGACAAGATTGTTGATGTAGACATTGCCACCATTGTCTTCTTCTGATGTGTATTCTCGTTATATCTTTTGATACGCCTGTGTTAGCTATCGGGTGGCTGTGCCCCATTCTCGCTATATCTTTTGATAGGCCTCAGTTAGTAGTAGGGCGTCTGTGCCCCATTTCCCTGTATTTGTAGCTGTACAGAGATGATGTATTAGATGTTGATATACTTAGGAATGTATGCATAGTTTTTTCATTCCCTATATCATATTGCCATCTATTATCTACAGTGCATGTATCATGTTATGCATATGTATGTATGTCCAAAGATATTCAGCATTGACCCCTGGATGGTCTTATGACACGGCCCGTACAGATGTCTTCTTCGATAGTTAGCCGTATTGATCATACCTCACCATCATTGGTGGCATTTTGTATGCGATCGTGGTATGATAGCATGTCACCATCAGACAAGGTGATCGTAGATTATTTGTTGCAACATACTATGACCCTGTTGATGTTTCAGGTTCTTACAAGATTCGTGGATGGCATGCTGGAGCATTGGGTATCGGAGATGCAGTTTTTCCGATTTGGGACCCAGGAGTTGACTCCCACTCTGGAGGAGTATGCACGGTTGACAATGCTGCCACTTGACAGACCTTGCGTACATATGGTTTTGGGGGACAAGAGTCGGCGGTTTATGACCCTCACTAGATTGAGGCATAGGGTGGTACAGGATGAGCTTACATCTGGCCACGTTATATCCCAGGATTTTCTGTTTGACAGATTTGGCTTTGAGGATAGTTATACATGACATTCTGGGGATTTCACTGAATCAGAGGATCATTGGCGTCTAGCCATGGTTGATGTACTGCTACTGTGCGTACTGTCGTATGTCTATATGCCACGGTACATGGATGAGATAGACATTAGAGTCATCATGGCAGTGAGAGCTCTTAGAGAGGGTTGTACCATTATACCAATGATTATAGTAGAGACTCTGAGGTCAGCTACATACTGCTGCACTTATCTGATAGGAGTGTTCACGGGCAGCTCAGTCATGTTATACGTGTGGTTTATGTGACACTTGAGACCGATTGACACATTTAGACGACATGAGTATTATTTTACCCATGACATAGCCATGTCATACCCCTTTCAGCCATCGGAGTGTACGGATGCTATGTCTTGGTCTATGTTATTGGCAGATATCAGTGATCCATTTAGCATATTGCCGTGTTCGGGGCTCAGCTCACCTTACAACTTTATTACTCATGCTTCGGGCATGGACTACCTCCCTCTGGCTGGCTTGAGGGGCATGACTACTTACCACCCGCTGGCCGTGATGTCACAGTTTGACCAGTTTTAGGACTTTTATCCTTTCGAGGGAGCATTTGGACAGCGTTTAGCTTCTCGCTATCTTTCGGCAGATGACCGATCCCGTGTGTACGCTTGTTGGGATCAGAGTGAGATAGCTGATTTTTTTGCCAGCCATTCGGGTTGTTCTGCTGAGTATTCCGCATGGATGAAGACATAGACTATATCGACTGCGGTAGTATCCATATTTCTGAGTAGTGATTTAGATGATGTGGAGCCCATGGAGGATATTGAATCCCACTTTAAAGAGGAGCTAGTTGCTGGGTTTCCAGTATTTCCTTTAGATTCTCCCGATGCCGATCTTGTTGTGATTGACATTCACCTGAATACTTTGGCGAGTCTTCATCGATGACCTTTGAGAGAGACCGGGCTAGAGCCTTGATATTATACGCCCTTGATGGGAGAGACTCTGTTAGAGAGAGAGGAGGCATTAGCTCGCAGAGATGTCACTGTTGTTGAGCGGGATGAGGCCAGATCAGCCAGAGATGTAGTGATAGTTGAGCGGGATAGTGCCATATCTGACCGGGATATAGCCGACACACATAGTACTGCAGTGAGGTCCCTTATCACTGGCATGATCGCAGAGATGAGCGCTTACATTGATGAACATATGAAAACCATGTGGATGACTGCAGATTTGTTGGGTCGTGTGGATATTCTCATACAGGAAACCACAGCTTCGCCTCCTTCTTCTGAGAGGGACGCTAAGTTGGGCTTTTTAGCTCGTATGTACCCTAACATGTAGATAAGCTTGTATTTTCCTGCACAGACTAGCTTAGCCATTTTGTCATGTATAGTTTACATTGTGTATATAAATCATCATTATATATATGGCAGGGAAATATATTTTTTAACACTTCCTCTTTAGATATGCTTTGCTACTTGCTTGATATTTTGCCTACTGCTTCAGGGCTTGCAATCTTGATGTACTCTAAATTCCTCCTGGATGGATGGACATTGAGTTATCTCTTGATATTTCAGAATGGATCATTGATCTGTGTGTATCCCTACCATCTTTGGGGTATTGGGACCGGTTTATATATGGAAATGTGGAGAGTAGTGTGGCTTTCCTCTCTGAGATTGACCGCACCACAGATGGTCGCTAGTACCCCTATTCAGGAGGAGCCTAGTTAATTCCATCTCTTATGGATTGGTGTTGCACTTCAAGGTACAACCGCAACTTAGATGGTTACTGAATCTCCTATTTAGGAGGAGTTCAGGTAATTCCATCCCTTTGGTTCGAAGCCAATGAAATGTAGTGGATTGACGTTTGATCCCTATATCAGTTGATAAGTGTTTATGTTTTGGTAGGGAGTGAGACCGAACCATGAATGGCTGCCTATGTACTCCTATTGAAGAGGAGATCAGGTCTGCGTAGTTTGAACCTGGTGTAAGAGGTTCAACGCTGTATGTGGCAGAAAAGGTTGTAGGAATGTTTTTGTTGTTTTTGTTTTATTACTACCGGGCCATATGAAATGGTTGCCTACGTACTCCTATTGAAGAGGATATCAGGTCGCCGTAGTTCGCCCCTTAGGGCGAGTGGAAAAGAGTGATCCCATGTGCAGGTCAGACTACGAGGAGAAAGTTTTATCCTAAGTTGAGGATAAACTGTAAGTACGAGAAGTTTGATCCCATGTATGGGTAGCCAAACTGCAAACACGAGAGGGTCAATCTGTAGTGGGATGACCTAAGTTGTATGAGCACAGTGAAACCAGGCTGCTGGCTTGAAAAGTATGTTTCCCTGAGGTGCAAAGTGTAGAAAAGTGTTGTTTGTGGTAAAGGGTTAAAGAACCAGAATGACTGGTGATCTGATGATCCAACAACAGGTTGTTTGCTTTATGGTAACTTCAGACATAGTACCATTTCATGGTGTCCGAGTTGATGAGTTGTGGAAATTCATCGCCGTCCACTTCTTGCAATCTGAGAGCGCATCCTGTAAATACTTCCTTGACAATAAACGTGTTATCCCAGTTAAGAGCAAATTTTCCCTTAGATTGATCTTGGTTGTCAATGATCTTCTTCAGAACCAAGTCATGTAGTTTAAACTGCCGTAGCCAGACTTTTTTGTTGTAGGATCTGGCGATCCTTTATTGATATAACTGACCATAGAAGATAGTCGCGGTTCGTCTTTCATCTATTAGAGACAATTGGTGATACCTGTCTTGTACCCATTGGTTTTCCTCCAGCTGAGCGACTATCAACACTCTGAGGGATTCTATTTCAACTTCTATGGGGAGCACTGCTTCCATCCCATAGGTTAATGCGTAGGGGGTTGCCCCAGTGGAAGTGCACACTGAGGTTCTGTAGGCTAACAGAGAAAGAGGCAATAGGTCATGCCAATCTTTGTGGTTGGCGGACATCTTTTGCATAATTTTCTTGATTTTTTTGTTAGCCGCTTCAACAACACCATTCATCTTTGGATGGTAGATGATAGAGTTAAGATGTTTGATGTGGAGTTTACTGCATAACTCCTCCATCATCTTGTTGTTGAGGTTATTAGCATTGTCCGATACAATCACCTAGGGTTGTCCATATCGACAAATGACATTGTATCTAATAAAAGCAATGATGACTTCTTTGGTAACCCTGGGGAAGGCGGCTGCTTCTACCCACTTGGTAAAGTAGTCGATCATGGTGAAAATAAATCGATGTCCATTACTGGCTTTAGGCTCAATGGGCCCAATAACGTCCATTCCCCACAATGAGAAGGGCCAAGGTGAACTCATATTGTGGAGTTCCCGTGGAGGGGCGTGGATAACATTCTCATGAATTTGGCACTGATAACATCTCCTGACGTGGTCATTGCAGTTAGCTTTGAGAGTGAGCCAGTAATGTCCTGTCCTGAGGATCTTCTTGACAAGAAGGGGGCCACTCATGTGTGGGCCACAGACTCCACCATGGATCTCATCCATAAGCCTTTGAGCTTGGTGTTTGTCTAAGCATCTGAGGAGACCTAGTCTTGTATCTCTTTTGTAGAGTGCATCTCCGCTCAGGTAGAATTTCATAGCCAGTCGATGGATCTGCCTTTTCTCAATCGGGCTCGCCTCAGCGGGTACAGATCCATCTCGTAGATATTCCTTGATATGCTGATACCAAGGATGTTGGATGGGAGGTAGCTCATCCGATACTTCTCCAATGTAGTTCCTATAGGCTGGTGCCTTGTGCAGGGAAATTGTGAGGCGTGGCAAGTGTCCTTTGTCAGATATGTGAATCAAGGAGGCCAACGTTGCTAATGCATCTACAAAGTCATTCCTATGACGAGGAATGTGTAGAAAGGAGATTTCTTCGAACTCCAAAACCATATGTAAAACTTGTCGATGGTAAGGCAGTAAATATAGCTCTTTGGTTTGATTGATTCACGTGGATTGTCTGACCACTAATTCTGAATCTCCAAAGATAATTAACCGCCTGACACCCATTGAACGTGCAAGTTCTAGCCCCATGAGACAGCCTTCATACTAAGCTGTGTTGTTGGTGCTGACAAACTATAATTTGACGGCTATGGGATACTGCTCCCCCGTACCAGATACTAGAACTGCTCCAGCTTCAGCACCTTCTATATTAACAGCTCCATCGAAATACATCTTCCATGTTTGGCGTGTATCACACTGATGGTGTTGTTGAACTATCATTACTCATTCATCGGAGAAGTATGTTTCCAAGGGTTTAAAGTCCCCTGAAGGTGCAACGGCCAGTTGATCCGCAATTCCTTGACCTTTAATGTTCTTTTGAGTCACATATACGATGTCAAATTGCTTTAGGATAAACTGCCATCTGGACAGCCGGCAATTTAACATGGGTTTATTGAAAACGTACTTGAGAGGATCCACGCGGGATATGAGATGGGTTGTGTGACCATGAAGGTAATGTTGTAACCTCATGGAAGCCCATGCCAAAACACAACACATCTTCTCGATCAGAGTGTACTTTGTTCACTGCTACTGAATCTTTTGTTTAGGTAATAGATAGCTCATTCTTGGCCTCTATCATCTCTCTATCCCAACATGCAGCCCATTGCATTGTCACTTATGGACAAGTACATGAACATGGGAACATCATCCCTGTATGGTACCAAAATGGGAGCTTTGACTAGCTGTTCCTTAATCGCGAGGAAGGTATTTTGGCACTCATCATTCCATTTCATGGAGGAGTACTTCCTTAATAGCTTGAAGATTGGCTCACAGGTTGTTGTGAGTTGAGATATAAACCTGCTAATGAAGTTGATTCTTCCCAAAAATCCCCGTATTTCCTTCTCTGTATGAGGAATGGGCATTTCCGTAATGGCCTGGATTTTGGTAGGATCCAGCTCAATCCCTTTGTGGCTGATTAGAAATCCTTGCAACTTGCCTGATTTAACGCCAAAGGCCCACTTGGCTGGATTCAACTTCAAGTTGTACTTACGCAACCTGTTGAACAACTTTCTGAGATGGTCTAGATGCTCATCCTCTTTCTGGGATTTGATAATGATGTCATCCACGTAGATTTCTATCTCTTTGTGCATTAAATCGTGGAAGAGAGCCATCATAGCTCGCTGATAGGTGGCTCCGACATTGATGAGGCCAAATGACAACCGTCTGTAGCAAAAGGTTCCCCAAGGCGTGATGAAAGCAGTCTTCTCATGATCTTCCTCAGCAACCATGATCTGATGGTACCCCATAAAGCAATTAGCAAAGGAGTACATGCAGTATTGAGCAGTATTGTCAATGAGAATGTGGATAAATGGCACGAGAAAGCTATCTTTTAAGCAAGCTTTGTTCAAGTCCCGGTAATCCACGCAAACTCGCACCTTCACTTCGGGTTTAGGCACGGGAACAATGTTGGATATCCACTCAGGATATGTGGACACCATGATGATGCCAGCTTGAAACTGTTTCACAATTTCTTCTTTCACATTTAAACTCAACTCAGGTTTCAATCGCCTGAGCATTTGTTTGACTTGCTTCAATCCCTCATTAATGGGAAGGCGATGAAGGACAATGTCAGTGGGCAAACCCACCATGTCCTCATGAGACCATGCAAACATATCCTGGAATTGGGTTAATAGCGTAACCATGTCATTCCTTTGGTTTGGGGTAAGATCTGAACCAATCTGGATTAACTTAGGGCTTTCTAAGGTTCCGAGATTGAAGGAAGTGGTTTGATCAAGTTTGGGTTTAGGTTTGTCTTTGACCAATTCTTGAATTTCTAGAGGCACCTCAATGTCCTCATGTATTTCCATCAAGGCTGAATTCATCTCTATATCAAAGGTACAATCCTTGTGGAGAAGAGGCACCGTATCAGCAAGTACTGACACATCTAAATTCAGGGTCCTGAAACAAAATATGCTTTCACTTAGTATATATGAACCATTTTGATCATCCACAGTGTTAGCATATACTGACAAAAAAAACTGTTAATACTGTACAGAAAAGTAAGCAGTTATGATATCTACATGGCAGAAAGAGTTTCTGGCCATTTTACCCTTGTCGACCAATGCGAGGAGTACTGCTCCAATTGGAAAGGGCAAAGTCTAGGTGGACTGCAGTGATGGAGGGGCTGTAATCGTCCTCCTTCTCCTGAATGACGGCTATTACGTCTGGGCAATCATCATCTGGGGTGTATCTATTTCTATGTTCATCATGAACGATGATGCGTATGCCTGACATCATCCGGATGACGTCTTGCTTGATTCTTCGTTCCTCCTCTTCCATTGCGGGATTTGGAACAAAGACTTCTTTCTCCTTCACCGGTACCGGCTTGGGAAATATCATAGCCATGATACTGGCTGGCACCTTTACAGGAGGTTGTGTGGACTCAGAGTTTGGAGGTGAAGATAAACGCCGCCTGCTTGAAGCTGAAGGAATCTGCTAATGCGTATGAGGATTCCAATGACTAGAACTGGCAAAATAGCCTAGTCCAGCTATTCCAGTTTGCTTGGTTAATTAAATTGGGTACTTGATACCCTGTCGATCTTTACCCAGCCCTTGTCCCGGCTGATGATCCAATGCCATCATTTCTTGAGTAGCCGACTTTACCGTGGCAGAAATCTTGGGTTCCGGAAATGGAGTTCCAATAGCATGGTATTGGGTATTGCTTACTTCCAAGGCATGAAAACTGACCAGTTCAACATCTGCATTAGCATTAATGAATGGCATGTCCCAGTGTTGAGGACACTCTAGTTCAGCGTTGACCGTGACTAGGCTATTGTTGATAATGTATTCCAGCTGCTGATGAAGGGTGGAGGGGACTGCCCTTGCCATATGAATCCACGGTCATCCCAAGAGTAGGCTGTATCCCGAATCTATCTTGAGTACATGGAAAGATACGCAGAATGTGTGGGGACCAATTTCGATTGGCAATTCAACTACTCCGACCGAATTTCGGCGGGCTCCGTCAAAAGCTTTGATGACCGTATGGCTGCTCCAGATTCAGTTGGGATTGATATTCATCTTCACCAAGATAGCGTATTAACATATATTTAGAGATTAGCCTCCATCTATCAAGACTCCAGCTAGCATGTTTCCGTAGGACAAGACCACAATGTGCAACAGTTTGCAATGACCGGTCCCTTTAAGCGGTATGTCATCATCAGTGAAGGAAATCACATTGTTGTTAAAAATGTGATCAACTAAGTGTTGAAATTTTTCCGTATCCACTGATGTTGGTAAGTAGGCTTCTTCCTAAACCTTTATCAAGATTCTCCTGTGATCCTCGGAAGTTAAAACCAAGTCCGGGATTGAAATTTGGTGTGGAGCTTCTCTTAAGCTTAAAACCACATTGGCTTCGTTATGACCCATAGTACGAAGGAATTTTTCAATCTTCTCAATGGGTATTTTCCCCTTTGATTTGATGGTAGACTTCATCACCCGTTGGGGAAGATACATCGAATTTTCCTTCGACACTGTAGCAGTTGTATGTGAGGTGGATCCTTCACCTTTTTCATAATTCCACGGAACTTTGCGCAAGCTAACAATAAGATATTGTGCTCTGCATGGTAAGTTGATTGACATAATCCATCAGAATTGTACCGTCCTGAACGGGGATTGATTGGAGGTAGAAGGGAAGTGATTCTTCCTTCAATGATTAGCATCTGAAGGATTTCCTCCATAGGTGGGCCCAGATATTAGAATTACCTTCTGTTGGCAAAATCCCGACAGGCTTTGGCATTCGCTCTCTTTGTCACTTTGTCTTCCAGTATTTCATTTTCTGAAAGTGATGAGGGAATATTTATGAAAAGAGGAAGGATACTAGCATGCTCCTGGCTGACTAATTGGCGTGTCACTTGATGCTGATAAGTCACCAGTTCTGCCAATTGCTCAATTTGCTTGCATAGAGCTTTCAACTTACGTTCCATTGTGAACTGGAACTTGGCATAATCCCACTTGTTAACACCGAATTTGGGGGTCTGGGAGGATTCATAGTTGAAATTAGAACTTTATCCATTGCTCCAATTAATCATGTTGACCTCTTCTTCTTTGTGTTGAGGAAGAGGGTTGTCTTGAATGTGAAGCTGTTCTGGTTTGGTGACTACGATCTCACTATTGTCTATCAGGTCTTGGAACTTATGTTTCAAGGCCCAACAATCCTGAGTATCATGTCTCGGTGCCCCGACAAGATAAGCACATTTCCGAGCAGCATTGAAACCCCGTCCATTAGGGCTGGCTAGTGGAAGAAGATGTGTGATTTTCTTCTGCATTGTTAGAAGAGTGAGAATATTCTCGAGTGAATCCCCTAAGTGTGTGAACACTCGAGGGCGTTTGACTTCTCCACCTTTTGGTATTGGAGGGTTCGAAGACTGTGCTTGAAAGGGAGTGTAGTTTCTCCATTGAATAGGCATGTTCTGTAATGCCCAAGAATTTCAAATTTTCAATGAATTAAATTTTTATTTGATTATGTGGATTAAATGAATTTAATTGAGTTATTATGTGAGTAAGATATTCGAAGGTCGTTCTAAGACCTAGAATGTGTAGATGTGGTTAGTATTCTGGCTTTGTGCTAGAATTAATTGTTGTGAATTATCAAAACGAGAAGGAAGGTTTTCTAGGATTGTTTGCATAAAAACACTATTCATCCGATGACGTTCGGAGCTAGGGTTTGAGATTCTGAGAAACGCGTAATGTAAGAAAGTGACGATATTATGGAATATCCAATAATATTTTCGTTATGGCAAACGAAGTTTTCGCCTGCGGACTTAAAACCTAAGGGTTTGTGAAAGAGGTTTCCGAAATGGAAATGTAATGCGTATAGTTATTTCGATTATTATACGTAAGGAATATGAGTATTATACTAGGATGTTTACGAGTATGGTATGAAGAATAGTACGACGTATAATACGATTATTATATGAGTATTATACAAAGATAATACGTGAGAAATACGTGTAGAATACGAGTTATATTATTAGAGTATGAGTTAAGGATTTTTTCCAATCCAATTGGACTTGGATTAATAAACAAGCCCAATGAAGTAATTATACAAGCCCAATGTTTTTATGTCAAGCCCAATCCAAAAAATAAATCGCGGGTCGAACCGGTGGGTCAAGGGATGGGTAAAACCCATGGGGCAACCCATGGGGATAACCCATGGGCATGGTGGGCCGGCCACTTGGTGTGCAAGCCAAGTGTGTATCTTGGTCACCAAGTACTTTACTTGGTGACAAAGTGGTAATTAAATAAGGAGGTGGAAAATTGGACATTTTTTCCCTCACTTGGTTTTCTATATATACATGGCTTAGGTTGGATTTTTGTTGTTTTAAAAAAACTTGTCCAATATATTTGAGAAAGAGAAAAGAGCTAGAAACTTATAATCTTTCTACTTCCAAGCAAACCAAGAAACGTTATCAAGAACGTTAACTACTTCAAAGGATAATTCCTATAAACCGTAATCTTCATCCTTTTCGATTTCTTTCTCATAGAATAATCGTAGATGAATGGAGAGTGTTTATAGAGAAGTTATAAGAATGCCTTTTTATGACCAATTTATTGATAGGTCATGACCAAATAGAAATCGTAAGTGTTTACGTGAGTTAAAACCATAAAGAAAGTCTTGAACGTGAACTTAGTTTTGAATGAACGTTTAAGAATCGATATAGCTAAGGAATGTGCCTATTGCTTGGTTAGGAGGTAGATATGAAGTCCATGGAGTATTCCATGCGATTTGGCTTAGAGAACATTAGTAACGAAGTTATAGTGAATTGTACGGAAATAGACGTTAAACGTCAAAAACGCATAAATTCTAGATTAAAGGTCAAAAGTTGCCGTGTGACTTGGAAACGTTGGTTTCCAATGTCAACACGTGAGATAAAGTAATTAAGAGTCGTTGGCGAAAGAATCGTCACATTTCGACTTATAACGAAGAAAACGAGTATTGAATGGGTGAAAACGTTAAACGAACGCTTGAAAATGAACCTATATGTGAATTCAGAGTTAACGGATTCGAATGTGTGAAATTCTTATACGAACACGTAAAGGATGTAATTCCTAACTTGTAGGAATTCGAATGGATAAATTCGGATGTAAAATTAACAAATTAGGAAGCCGGGAGTTTTGTTAAGAAACCAAACTGTTTTTTGGCTAATCGATGCAGAGTTAAAATATGCATGGCAGTACCAAATCCTATGTTATCTATCACATGTACATGCTTGCTTATGGCCGGAGAAAATAAAAAGGTCTAGAGACTATATGGCAGCATGAGAGTTTTGTACATGGACTCACACCGCAGCGCCAAGTCCGGGCAAAACCTCTGGAGAGTGGCACGGCAGCACCACTAGAATGCATAAGATGTCGCACCGCAGCATCGACAGTAGAAAAAGGTTGAACAAGTTAGTTTTTGTTCCATTTTGAATGAAGACTTAATGTAAGATATTGAAGGTACTTAATGTACATAATGAGACTTACTTTAAAACACTTATAAGATGTTAATGTAAGAAGAATGGGTAGGGTTTAATGGAAATTAAACGAATAACACAAATACGTAATGAGTGAACCGTAAACGACGTTCAACGTTTGTAATTAACCATTAATGATCGAATGCCGGCTAAGGTCGTAAGAACTTAATGAAACGTAACGAGGTATAGAAAGTCAAATTGACTTAAATAGCAAAGTTAAACCAAGTAAGACATAGAAGAGAAAGAAGTTGGGTAGAACCGTAAAGATAGTTTATGTGATAACTAATTACAATGTGCTATGTGAATATCTCATGTAGATCCTGTAAAGACTGAGAATAGTTGGAATATATATTCAAAGACACTTGAAGGCAAGTCTTTCTTAACTCTTGTCTGACCTTCGTGTTAGCCAAGTTTTTACGTGATGCATGATATACAATGCATGAATGGTAAATAGAAAAAGAGTCGATGCATGTTTTATCCGGGCTAGACAAGTATTGAAGGATAGATTGAATTGTTTATATTTCTGTTGATTTAGAACTGTTAACACTATTCTACGCCAAGTATTTGGTACGGATGAGAAGGTAAGTTTGTCTATGAACAAACAAAAGTATTTTCATCGATTATTCGATGGGCACACGAGGTTGCCAAATGTTAAACGTAAATATGTTTAACGTAAGAGTGTTGATCAACATAGAGTACAATAGGCTGATCACCTAGAAGTGCTCGTAAGTAAAGACGGGTGGATGGCCTTAGTGCCGGATATCCTTTTCAAGAATGAAAACGAAAAGAGTATGTTCATGGTCTATTGACCGGTTCATTATTCCTAAGTTATTATATATACTCTGGAATTGTTGTAGTAGAAGTATTAGTCAAAGGATTCAGGATGCTTAGTCGATAATTGTTCTAATATTTATATAAAGCATGTACTTACTGATGTGATATTCATATGTTTCGTTGTTAAGACTTGCTGAGCTAGTTATGCTCATTATTGCTTGAACCATATGGTTGCAGCTAAAGCCGAACGAACTAAGAGTTCTATGAGAGATAAAGGCAAGGCTAAGATAGACAATTAATCATCCTGTAATAGACTAGTATATTTGTATGTTATATACTTATGAAGAACAACGAATGTATTCGGTTATGAACCTGGGAAAGGATTTATTATGGATGTAATACAAAGATAGTAATTACACTCATTTTGTTGTTATTTCAATGAAATGATTGTATGAAATATAGTATCGTGGAGCACCATCTGTCGGGTTGGAAGATACCCAGATTTGGGGGCATCACAGGTTGGTATCAAAGCATTAGGTTATAAAACTTAAGGGGGTAAGAACCTTAGGCTAATAACCTCGTAGGAAAGGAAGAGTCCGAAGAAAGTTAATTCGAGTCAAATGAGTTAATAAGGTATTGAGGAAACTCAGTACCAAAAGATTTAAAAGATCGAAAGTAACCCTAAAAGGATTAAATGTTATTTGTGCTTATATTATTGTGTATTATGTACTAATCAATTTGTTATATGTTATTGTAGATGTCGGTTGATAGCTTGATGTATAGGGATATACATGTGATCAGCGAGGAGTCCGTGAACCGAGTTGAGACAGTACATGTGCCTATAGCAGACATACCTTTAGTGATTCTAGAAGAGTCAGAGCCAGAGGAATATTACTCGGAGGAGGATTATTCGGAGGAGACCATGGGGATAGCATCATATTTAAATATGATGATTGATGTGGAGGATGACATGGAGGTAACATCGATTAATACGGTGATGCCTGCCCTAGAGTCTACACCTACCAAAACTATGAGGGCAATGTACCTCTCAGTGCTTGACCGTAACGTGCAACTGCACAATATGGTGCAGCACCTGAAGGAAGAGATCAGTGATCTCTATGGGGCGAAAGAGTCTGTAGAGTCAGACTATGAGATAGAGCATGAAGAGAAAGTGCTCATGACTAACACGGCCCAGGACTATAAGAACGAGGTCATAGAACTTCGCAAGAAACTAGTTGAAAAAGACCAGAAGATAGCACGAATGTCATATATAAATGACAGTGCGCACGAGGATTTCAAGCTTAAGATAGCATGTTATTCTATTGAGTCGGGACAGACTCGACATACTATAAGTCGGGATATTGTGTCACTTTTGGCAAACTATAAACATGAGAATGTTGTTAAGCAATATTAGGAGTAGTATAGTGAATACTTTTGTGTAGTGACGTAAAACCCTCTTTTGTATAATTAAAGGGTAGTCTTTTTGTAAACCCCAATTTTGTAGAAGTCAATCGCGGGATTTATATGTAATAGCTTTTGGGCTATGTAAAGAAACTTGTAAATAGTTTTGAACTATGAAGAAGCATTTTAAAATAAGAAAGTTTTTATTTTGAATTGCTTTGTTGAGTATGAGTTATTTTCCAATTGTTTGACGACTAATAACGAAGTAAGTAAATGAGTAATAACGGAACCTTATTTATTTAATCAGAAATGCCGCCAAGAAGAAGACAACGTAACCAAGAGGCGAAGTCGCATAATGAGAACGAGGGGGGTCCTAATAACCCAATGCAGGAGTTCGTTAATTTATTAACGACTGCATTTAACCAAGTCGGGGGTAGAAACACCATGAAGACCTAAAGTAGCTTTGAATGACTACTTTTAAGGAATTTAAAAGTGTAGGTCCACCCGAATTTAAAGGAACAACGGACCTAATGGAGGCCCGACACATGGGTCAAGGAAATAGAAAGGCGTTTGTTATTACAAAGCGTGGGCGAAAGCAAAAAGACCTCTTTTACGACCTATATGATGAAGGGGGAAGCCAACTACTGGTGGGAGGCTCACCAGGGTGGGGCTGGAACAGAAGCTATTGCATGGGAACAGTTTAAGAAGGTATTCTTCGAGAAAAATTTCCCTACTAGCATGCAAGGGAGAATGGAGATTAAGTTCTTAGAACTTAAGTAGGGGGACATGACTGTTCCCCAATACGCGGCCAAATTCAACGAATTGGCAAGGCTCGCTCCACACCAAATGGACACAGAGGAGAGGAAGGCTCGTAGGTTTAAGCAGGGCCTAAAACCTTGGCTGTATAGTAGAATATCAGTGTTTCAGAGTGCTTCTTACGGGACCATTCTAGAAAAGGCGATAATAGCGGAGGGTGGTAGCGAGGCGTTGACCCAATACCACAAAGATAGGAAGAATAAGAGTAAGGGAGATGGAGGAAATAAGGCGGAGGTTGCCAATGGAAGTGTCAATATGCCTAAGAGGAAGAATTTTAACCCTGGGAATACTGGGGCAAAACAAGGGGATCCTAAACAGAGGATGGAGGCATGTAAGACATGCGGTAAGACTCATCTAGGAGTCTGCCGGAAAGGGAAGACTGGTTGCTTTAACTGTGGGCAGGAGGGTCATATTTCTCCCAACTGTCCTAATCTTAAGAAAAGCCGAGGATGTTTTGTTTGTGGGTCGATAGACCACATGGCAAGAAATTGCCCAAAGAAAGGGACGAGGGAGGGGTAGTAAGGGTTACGGTAGTGGTAATTTAGTCATTCTTTGGACCAACACCATCGATGGGTAGACCCTCGGCTCGAACGTTTAATATGATGCCAATCAAGATGCGGTTGCATCAGCGGATATAATGGCGGTATCATTCCAGTCAACAAAATAAATGCTTACGTGTTATTTGATTCGGGTGCTAATTGTTCTTTTATAGCATGTGGATTTGATCAACGATTGGGATTAAATCCTGAAAAGTTAGAAATACCTTTAGATGTTAAGGTAGCAAACGAGGAGATAAATCCCTTTGAACATATTCATAGGAATTGTTTCGTAGATATCAAGGGTAATAGATTATCGGTAGATCTTTTACCGATAAGGTTAAGAGAATTCGATGTGATTCTCGGTATGGATTGGCTGATTAACCATAAAGCAATAATAGATTGTCATAGAAAGAGTGTGAACCTAAGGCTTCCTAAGAACGTGGGGTGGTGTTTTATGGAAATAAATCAAGGACGTTCTTGTTGTCTAACCATGACACAAGCTAGGAAGATGTTGATGAAGGGTGTAAGGGTTATCTGTGTCACGTGATGGATACCCGAAAAAGGAAAATCATTGGAATGAGATAGCGGTGGTTCAAGAATTTGCGGATGTATTTGCGGAGGAGTTACCTGGTATTCCTCCAGATAGGGATGTAAAATTTGTAATTGATTTGTTGTCGGGAATGGCACTGATTTCAAAGGCACCATATAGGATGGCGCCAGTTGAGATGAAGGATGGTTCAGTTACAGGAACTATTAGATAGAAAGTACATTCAACCAAGTGTGTCACCGTGGGGAGCACCGGTGTTGTTTGTAAAGAAAAAGGATGGATCGTTACGACTTTGTATCGACTATCAGGAGTTGAACAAGTTAACGATTAAGAATAAATACCCGTTGCCCTGGATCGACGATTTATTTGATCAGTTGAAAGGGGCAAAGTATTTTTCTAAGATAGATTTACGCACGGGGTATCATCAACTGGAGGTGAGGAAGGAAGATATACCTAAGACGGCGTTCAGAACTCGTTATGGGCATTACGAGTTTTTGGTTATGTCGTTTGGGTTGACGAATGTGCCAGCCGCATTCATAGATATGATGAACAGAGTGTTCAAACAGTATTTGGACCAGTTCATCTTAGTGTTCATTGATGATATTCTAGTCTATTCCAGGACGCCAGAAGATCATGTTGAACATCTAAAAATAGTGTTGGAAACCCTACGGAGGGAGAAGTTGTATGCGAAATTCACTAAGTGTGAAATTTGGCTCAAAAAAGTGCAGTTTCTAGGACATGTTATAGACAAAGATGGCATATTCGTAGATCCAGCGAAAGTAGAAGCGGTGAATGAGTGGGAGCAACCAAAAACGCCAACCGAGGTTAGGAGTTTTTTGTTGTTAGCAGGATACTATAGAAGGTTCATTCAGGACTTTTCTAATTAGCTACTCCGATGACAAATCTGACTAGGAAGTCGGTGAAGTATGAGTGGACAGAAAAGTGTGAGCATAGTTTTTGAGAACTAAAAAGGAGGTTGAGTGAGGCACCGGTATTATCCTTACCAGATGATATGGGGAATTTTGTAGTTTATAGCGATGCTTCGCATAGAGGACTAGGTTGCGTGCTTATGCAGCATGGCAAGGTCATTACATGTCGTCCACGTCAGTTAAAAGATTATGTGAAGGTTTATCCTACTCACGACCTAGAACTGGCAGCTGTGGTGTTTGCTTTAAAAATATGGAGACATTACTTATATGGGGAGAAGTGTGAGATATACACGGACCATAAAAGTCTAAAAAATATATCTTCACACGAAGGACTTGAACATGAGAGCGAGAGAAGGTGGTTAGAATTAATAAAAGATTTTGATTGTGATATCTTATATCATCCGGGAAGCGAATGTAGTAGCGTAGGCGCGTTAAGTCGGAAGGGTGAGAAAAAGCTGTCGATGTTAACAACTTAGAATGAGTTAATAACGAGAGATGGCGAGGATGGAATTAGAAGTTAAGTTACCAATGGAAACGATGGAGATGTTATTTGCAATGAAACTTCGACCCAATGATAATGGAACCAGGTTAAGGAAATGCAGTTGAGTATTGAGGAATGCGGCGGATGAAGAAGATAATGAAGGATGACGCGTGAAGACTAAGTATAACCTTGATAAAGAAGGTTTACTTCGTTTTGAGGAAGAATTTGGGTTCCAAATAATTACGAGTTGAAGGAAGAGATTATGTGTGAGGCTCACGGTTAGGTACTACTCGATACATCCCAGTAGTACTAAGATGTATCAAGACCTTCGTCGGAACTTTTGGTGGCCGAACATGAAGAGGGAGATTGCAGAATATGTTAGTAAGTGCTTAACTTGTTAGAAAGTTAAGGCTGAACACCAAAGACCGAGTTGACTGATACAACCACTGGAGATTCCGGAGTGAAAATGGGAGCATATCACCATGGAATTTGTGGTGGGACTTCCAACGACAAGAAAGGGATACGATGTTATTTGGGTAATAGTGGATCGGTTAACTAAATCTGCTCATTTTCTACCAATAGGAGTGAGGTATAATTTAGAGCAGTTAGCTAAGCTTTATGTCAAAGAAATCATTTCTAGACATGGAGTACCTATTTCGATTGTGTCCGATCGTGATCCACGATTCACGTCGAACTTTTAGAGGAGTATACAAAAGCAAATAAGAACACAATTAAGATTAAGTATGGCGTATCATCCACAGACGGATGGGCAAAGCGAGCGGACAATTCAAATGCTAGAAGATATGTTAAGATCTTGCGTTATGGATTTCAAAAGGAGTTGGGATGAACATCTATCGTTGGTAGAATTCGCTTACAACAATAGTTTTCACGCTAGTATAGGCATGCCACCTTACGAAGCGTTGTATGGACGGAAGTGTAGAACACCACTTTGTTGGGACGAAGTAGGTGAACGTCGAATGTTGGGACCTGAGATGGTACAACAAACGACAGATATGGTAAAGCTGATAAGAGCTCGATTAGTAGCGGCTCAAGATAGACAACGGGAGTATGCAGATCCTCATTGAGAGAAGAGGGAGTTTGAAATAGGGTCTTATGTCTTTCTAAAAGTATCGCCTTGGAAAGGGAAGATACGTTTTGGAAAGAAAGGGAAGTTAAGTCCGAGGTTTGTAGGACCTTTTGAGATTTTAAGGAGGATAGGAGAGGTAGCTTATGAAATAGCCTTACCTCCAGAAATGGAAAGAATACACAATGTGTTTCACGTGTCTTTGTTGCAACCTTATAAACTATACTATAAGTATGTAATAGAGTATGAGTCTATTCAAGTAGAAAAAGACTTAACGTATGAAGAACTTCCGATTCAGATTATTGATAGGAAAGAACAAGTCTTGAGAAATAAAGTAATACCTTCAGTAAAGGTAATTTAGAGTAACCACGACGCTGAAGAAGCAACGTGGGAGCTCAAAAGTAAAATGAAGGAAAAGTTTCCTCATTTGTTTATTTAAGAGTAGCGAGATTCTGGGGACAGAATCCTTATAAGGAGGGAAGAATGTAACGCCCAAGAATTTTGAATTTTCAATTAATTAAATTTTTATTTGATTATGTGGATTAAATGAATTTAATTGAGTTATTATGTGAGTAAGATATTCGAAGGTCGTTCTAAGACCTAGAATGTGTAGATGTGGTTAGTATTCTGGCTTTGTTCTAGAATTAATTGTTGTGAATTATCAAAACGAGAAGGAAGGTTTTCTGGGATTGTTTGCATAAAAACACTATTCATCCGATGACGTTTGGAGCTAGGCTTTGAGATTCCGAGAAACGAGTAATTTTAGAATGTGACGATATTATGGAATATCCAATAATATTTCCGTTATGGCAAACGAATTTTTCACCTGCGGACTTAAAACCTAAGGGTTTGTGAAAGAGGTTTCCGAAAGGGAAATGTAATGCGTATAGTCGTTTCGATTATTATACGTAAGGAATATGAGTATTATACTAGGATGGTATGAAGAATAGTACGACGTATAATACGATTATTATATGAGTATTATACAAAGAGAATACGTGAGAAATACGTGTAGAATACGAGTTGTATTATTAGAGTATGAGTTAAGAATTTTATCCAATCCAATTTGACTTGGATTAATAAACAAGCCCAATGAAGTAATTATACAAGCCCAATGGTTTTATGTCATGCCCAATCCAAAAAGTAAACCATGGGTCGAACCGGTGGGTCAAGGGATGGGTAAAACCCATGGGGCAACCCATGGAGATAACCCATGGGCATGATGGGCCGGCCACTTGGTGTGCAAGCCAAGTGTGTAGCTTGGTCACCAAGTACTTTACTTGGTGACAAAGTGGTAATTAAGTAAGGAGGTGGAAAATTGGACATTTTTGCCCTTACTTGGTTTTCTATATATACAAGGCTTAGGTTGGATTTTTGTTGTTTTAAAAAAACTTGTCCAATATATTTGAGAAAGAGAAAAGAGCTAGAAACTTATAATCTTTCTACTTCCAAGCAAACCAAGAGACGTTATCAAGAACGTTAACTACTTCAAAGATAAATTCCTATAAATCGTATTCTTCATCCTTTTCGATTTCTTTCTCATAGAAGAATCGTAGATGAGTGGAGAGTGTTTATAGAGAAGTTATAAGAATGCCTTTTTATGACCAAATTATTGATAGGTCATGACCAAATAGAAATCGTAAGTGTTTACGTGAGTTAAAACCATAAAGAAAGTCTTGAACGTGAACTTAGTTTTGAATGAACGTTTATGAATCGATATAGCTAAGGAATGTGCCTATTGCTTGGTTAGGAGGTAGATATGAAGTCCATGGAGTATTCCATGCGATTTAGCTTAGATAACATTAGTAACGAAGTTATGGTGAATTGTACGAAAATAGACGTTAAACGTCGAAAACGCATAAAGTTCGGATTAAAGGTCAAAAGTTGCCATGTCACTTGAAAATGTTGGTTTCCAATGTCAGCACATGAGATAAAGTAATTAAGAGTCGTTGGCGAAAGTATCGTCGCATTCCGACTTATAACGAAGAAAACGAGTATTGAACGGGCGAAAACGTTAAATGAATGCTTGAAAATGAACCTATAGGTGAATTATGAGCTAACGAATTCAAAAGTGCAAAATTCTTATATGAACACGTAAAGGATGTAATTCCTGACTTGTAGGAATTCGAATGGGTCAATTCGGATGTAAAACAAACAAATTAGGAAGCCGGGAGTTTTATTAAGAAACCAAACTGTTTTGGACAACTGATGCACAGAGTTCGCGCCCCGGCGCCAAAACCCCAATGTTATCTATCACGACATGCAGCTAGTTATTATGGTAGGGAAAAATAAAAGGTCTCGAGACTTGCATGCATGCGCAGTGAGTTTTGTACATGGACTCGGTAGTAAGCACCAAGTCCGGCAAAACCTTTGAGAGTGGTCATTGCGCCACTAGAATTCATAGGATGTTCAATGCATGACACCGATGATGAAAATGGTTGACCAAGTTAGTTTTTGTTCCATTTTAAATAAAGACTTAATGTAAGATATTGAAGGTACTTAATGTACATAATGAGACTTACTTTAAAACACTTACAAGATGTTAATGTAAGAAGAAAAGGTAAGGTTTAATGGAAATTAAACGAAGAACACAAATACGTAATGAGTGAACCGTAAACGATGTTCAACGTTGGTAATTAACCATTAATGATCGAATGTCGGCTAGGATGTAAGAACGTTAATGAAACGTAACGAGGTATAGAAAGTCAAATCGACTTAAATAACGAAGTTAAACCAAGTAAGACATATAAGAGAAAGAAGTTGGGTAGAATCGTAAAGATAGTTTATGTGATAACTAATTAGAGTGTGCTATGTGAATATCTCATGTAGATCCTGTAAAGACTGTGAATAGTTGGAATATATATTCAAAGACGCTTGGAGGCAAGTCTTTCTTAACTCTTGTCTGACCTTCGTGTTAGCAAAGTTTTTACGTGATGCATGATATACAATGCATGAATGGTAAATAGAAAAAGAGTCGATGCCTGTTTTATCCGGGCTAGACAAGTATTGAAGGATAGATTGAATTGTTTACAAGTCTGTTGATTTAGAATCATTAACGCTCCTCTACGCCAAGTATTTGGTACGGATGAGAAGGTAAGTTTGTCTATGAACAAACAAAAGTATTTTCATCGATTATTCGATGGGCACGCGAGGTTGCCAAATGTTAAATGTAAATACGTTTAACGTAAGAGTGTTGATCAACATAGAGTACAATAGGCTGATCACCTAGAAGTGATCGTAAGTAAATACGGGTGGATAGTCTTAGTGTCGGATATCCTTTTCAAGAATGAAAACGAATAGAGTATGTTCATGGTCTATTGACCGGTTCATCATTCCTAAGTTATTATATATACTCTGGAATTGTTGTAGTAGAAGTATTAGTCGAAGGATTCAGGATACTTAGTCTATAATTGTTCTAATATTTATATAAAGCATGTACTTACTGATGTGATATTCATATGTTTCGTTGTTAAGACTTGCTGAGCTAGTTATGCTCATTCTTGCTTGAACCATATGTTTGCAGCTGAAGCCGAACGAACTGAGAGTTCTATAAGAGATAAAGGCAAGGCTAAGATGGACAATTAATCGTCCAGTAATAGACTGGTATATTTATATGTAATATACTTATGAAGAACAACAAATGTATTCTGTTATGAACCTGGGAAAGGATTTATTACAGATGTAATACAAAGATAGTAATTACACTCATTTTGTTGTTATTTCAATGGAATGATTGTATGAAATGTAGTATCGTGGAGCACCATATGTCGGGTTGGAAGATACCCGGATTTGGGGGCGTCACAGGTTCTGTTTGCCTTTTTGACCCTGTAGTATCAGGGAAACATAATTTTTGGATTGGATATTATCAGCAACAGCTTTAAGGGTAGCTAGGTCTTGAATTTTTCTGGACTTCAATACCATCTCAGCCATCTCCCCATGTTTGACCATTTCAAAAAATGGTTTATCGATGCCAGCTAAAACTCTTTCATAGAAAGGAGTTTCTTGTATGTCTATGAAAGTCATGACCATTTCTGATTCTATCATGGAAGGAATAACTTGGGCAGCCAGGCATCTCCACCTTTGAGCATACTCTTTGAAAGACTCGTTAGACTGTTTCTTGACCTTGGTAACTCGATATCTGTCAGGGAGCCATTTAAGATCGGAAGTCAGATTGAGTGAGGAAGGCGTGTGCTAGCTCTTCCCAACTATGGATCTTTGAATTGTCTAATCAGGTATACCATGAATGGGCTTCTCCAGTCAGACTCTTCTGGAACAGCTGCATTCTGAGCTTCTCGTCCTCTGCATAAGATCCAAGTTCTCCAATAAACAACTTCAAATATGTGTAAGGATCTCCTAACCCGTCATATTTTTTGAAGCCAGGAGTCTTAAACTTTTCTGGATAATGAACACCAGGGAAAATGCAAAGGTCAGCATATGAAACACTCCCGTGTGTTCCAATTCCTTTGATAGCATGAAGGGTCTCCTCCATTTGGAGGACTTTATTTTTGATGTCGCCGGTGTCTTGATCTCCTATGAGATGGGTGGCGTCATGAGTTTTGTTGGTCGTATCCAACTGCAGTTCAGGTATTGTAGTGACATGGGCTCCCCCTTGTGTAGAGGATTCAGCATGTACGGGTATCTTTGGACCCTGAGTAGACTGGTGTAGTTCTTTGAGTAGAATAACCAAATCTGTAATTTGTTTGCTTAATCCGTCGAATTCTTTACGAGAAACTGGATTAAGGTCAGTCTGGTCAGATAACGACATGATTGACTCTAGGCCGGCAGCCATTTTGAATTTTGACCGGGTAGTAGGTCCGATTGGTTCCCTACGAAAGACTTGCATAGTTTAGTCTTTAGGAAATGTGTGTATAATAACATGCTATGTGATGTGTCCATTTTAGGAGTTTTATCCTGCAAAACGGATGTCAGCTGTTTGTAATATAGGATAATATGTTAAATTAAATATGTATGTGTACACATTTCTTCATATTACTCATTACATGGAGATAGATATTAAATGAAATTACAAGTAATTATGCTTATAAGTAATTAAAAATGAGAAAGCATGAAGAGACTTTCCTCCGTTTTGGGTTTATCAAAGGCTGACCTATCTTAGGTTACTCTCGCGGCTTTTTGGCATGAAGGTTCCCAAATCATCGCAATTTACTCAACGGGAAATTATTCCGGTCTTTCAACTGGAGCGAATTTGGATGGTGCCTTTCCTGAGCCTCGCGGGAATTAGTCTTTCTACAAGTCTAGTAACCAAACACCGACAGGATAGCCTCCTGGTGGAGGGACCACACAATGTACATTCACATACATCACGTCTCACCATATGGTAATGATGACATGTGCGAAGCACTAATATCACAAGAAGATTGTAAGACCCCAAATTATTAATAAATGAAATTTATTTTCCTCTATTTATTATTTTGAAATAGTAAGGGTTGATTTGATTAATGTGGTTAGTTATGGGTAAAATGCGCAAATATTTTAAATAAGCAGGTGGTTATAAAATATTCATTGTTGTCGGGGAATATTCATTTGATCGTTGAATATTCTTCTTTGTCGGGAATATTAAATACTGACGGCAGAGATCTTTTGAGGGCCCCATAACGGAAAGCGATTGGATGAAGAAAACGATAAGTATAAGTTGTTTATAAATAACTTGTAGCGATTATTCTGAATTATTCTTGTTGGAATACCCCGTGGTTAAAACACGATAATACTGCGTTGTTGCCAAGATAGCACTGCGGTATTGCACCAATTATTGATTCTTACGTGAAGGCACTACTCGATAATTATTACGAGTAGTTAATGTTCGATATTTTATTTTATTAATTCAATAATTGTTTGCGTTGATATTTTATATTACTGTTATTTCAATAATTGTCACTACACAGTATTTTCCATTATCGAAGCAATAATTCATATTATCTGAATAATATTATTAGTAAACATTATTGGCAATTTCTAGAAAATTATGTCTAAGGAGAGGTTTGGTCACCTAATTGCGCGCCAGTAAGGAGAAATTTTATTGGAAAGCCCCCTCTTTCCTGGGAATGTCCTAGTTGCCAATACTGTGATTCTGTAATATTATTTGTGAATAATTAATTATTGATTTATATGAAGAGGAAAATATTGATTTTATGTGGATATAGATGGAGAAAATTTTTAAAGTGACAATTGTTGAAAAATGATATCTTTTCTGAGAAAATAATTTATTATTATATTTTAATAATATAATAATGGTGATAGTTTTATAATGAATGTGGGATATATGAGTATATGAGGAGGAAGAGTATTTTTGTTGCATTAAATGATTAACACATGTTTTGTGTGTCGGTGGACCCCATTTCTTGACTGAAATTTGATTATAGCTTGTAAAATCTTCCATTTTTGGATTTCGTTCAATTTCTGTTTGGAATTTGGAAAACCTTTCTTCTGCAAAGTTGTAGAGAATTGAATTTCCTATAAAAACACGTGAGATTTGAATTTTCTGATAAAGGGCTATTTATTATGAATTATTGAAGTTCTGAAGTTCCGAAATAATTAATTTTTGGAAGTTTTAATTATTTTTAATATAAAAAACGTTTTTGTCATTAATTATGGGTCTTGAATGTGATGTCAATTGCTGAATTCAGATCAAGGAAGGTTGGCGTAGAAATTTTAATATATATATTAATATTTTATTAAATTTTCTACTTTGGTGTTCTAAGCATTTTCCTATAAATAGGGTGCTTAGGTTAGAATTGAAAATCACACCAGAAATTGAAATCTTCTCTCTCTTTCTCTCTCGATATATTGAGCGTATTTTTGTGAGTATTTTAGTACTTTGCGTATTGTTATACGGTACAAGTCCTTTCATAACTATATCCAGTATACTAGTCAGAAGTACTATCCTTTTTAGGTAAGGGATGTTATTTTCTTCTCAAATGATATTATTTCTTCAATATCATTATGCTGAAATATTGGTTGGAACTTTTTATCAAATTTGGAACTTTTTCATGTCGGGGTTACTATTCATGAGTTACTATTCACGAGTTACTATTCATGAGTTATTATTCACGAGTTACTATTCATGAGTACTATTTATGAAGCATGATGATGTTTTTTTTGTGAAATTTCTATCTTTTGGTGTCGTAGTTACTATTCACGTATACGGCACTATTCACGAATACGACACTATTCACAGAAAAATTAAATTTTTGTTTTTCGTCCAAGATATCTATTATGGATACTAGTTTTGATTGTATCCATGTTTTGATCATTATTGAATTTTACTCCACTCTGGTTATTTAGGAAGTATTTTTGAACTTGGATTGTTTAAAGTACGAATCCTTAATATTTGTTCTTTTGTTTCACTGGATTCGTTTTTCTTTAAAATATTTTTCATCATCCTCGGTCCTAAATGATGATATAATTGAATATCTTTGGCTTTTGTAGTGCAAAGATGAATGATTTCGATGAATATCATTGGCCCGTAGTCTGAAGATGAGCAGTGTTTAGATGATCATGACCAATGATGAATATCTTTGGCCTGTAGTGCAAAGATGAATATTTGATTCCAGATATATATTGATTGATGTTACAGGGATAAAAGATAGACGATAAAATTTTAAATTCATATATAGAAGATAGTAGTTTGCACTCTCTACTTAACTCTTCTAATGAATTATTATTTCCGCTGCGAATATTGATTTAAAACTTGTTGTCTATTGTATTCTATTAGATTTTCCCCTGTTGAAGACTAACGATAATTTGTTTTATATTATCTTAGTCATAATGTTCTTTACTGGGCTAGTTGAGCTCACCCTTTTCCTTGTTGTTCCATTTTTCTTCTCAGGAGGCGAGAATGTAGCAAGTACTAGTCGGGGTGTGGAATGATGGTTCTAGAAGTCGTTTTAGTAGTCCTCACCATTTTTGTAAAATAATGTATCAATAATTGTACTGAGGACTTATTTGGGTGTGGATATTATCTAGATGATAATATTTATATTTAAACTCACAGTTTTTATGTTGTTGTATACTGTTGTAGTTGTTTACGTCACGTATTTGGTATACCATTTTATGGGGGTTTGTATACACTTTTGGGCGTCCACGGTTGGTATCGAGCTTAGAGATATGGTCTCTGGCGGAGATCGGGGAATAATACTAGGAGGAGAGAGGCGAGTAATCCTTCGCTTGAGTGTGTCATACCTAAGCTTATTTGTTGGTCGGGTTGAAGTATATGGTTAATATGTGATATGTTAATTTGTTTAATTAACCCTTGTTTTATGGCGATATTTTAGAATGGCAAATTTGAGAATATTAACAATGGAGTTAATGAGGCCGTGGAAACACCTTTAATCACCACCACCTGTGGGCGTGCAACAGAAAGCAATATTCCTCCATATAAACAACACCACTTGAAAGCGAGATGATGAACAGCGGGATGTTTAGGAGCTTTTTGCGATTCATGCAAAACCCGAATGAGGAGACTTCGTGTATGCAGAATCTGGTGGAAATGATAGCAACTCGCGGCTTGTCACGGGTAAGCAGTTCAAAGAGTTGGGACCACCAGAATTTAAGGGAAAGCCGGATTCGATCATGGCGGAAACGTGGGTCAAGCAAATTACCAAGATATTCGATGTCTTGGGATGCACGGAGGAATAGAAGGTTCCATTCGCCACCTTTATGTTCCGTGGCGAGACAGATTACTGGTGGGAGTCTTTGAAACGTACCCAGCCTGTCGTACTCCGCATGTCTTGAGAAACGTTTCAGAAACTTTTCAACAAAAAATACTTTCCTGAAAGCATTCACCATATGAAGGAGGTAGAGTTTATTAGACTAGAACAAAACAACATGACGGTGTCCCAATACGAGGCGAAGTTCGCAAAGTTATCCAGGTTTGCACCTCATTTGGTAGAGAATGAGGAACGAATGACGAGGATGTTTTTGAGAGGTTTAAAACCCGAGATTCGGCAATATCTTATCTCTCATAAATTTGCTTTATATTCAGATGTTGTCAATAGGACTCAATTATTAGAGCAAGATAGCGAGTACATTCAACCAAGGGACCATGACGAGGGTCATCTGGGGTGGCGGCGATCATCGAAGCAATGAAAACTAGCGGGGAAAAAACATTCGAACAAAAGCGGTAACCACTCTGGTGGTAATCGTGGCCATGAAAATAGAAAGAAGCGAGTGTGGGGAGATTTTAAAAGAGGAGATTCAATAATGACAATGTGAAGACGTCGGCACCAAAGAAGAATCGGTTCCAAGGGAGGAGAACGACCACCGGTCGTATCTTATAAGTGCAAAAAAAGAAAGACATATCATTAAAACGCCCACAACAGTTTAAGGTATGTTATAACTGTGGAAAGGAAGGACATATCGCTCGAGATTACTCTGTAGCAAAACCAAGTCCAGCGGGGATGGTGACTCAAAAGGCTGTCCCAGAAAAGTCAAAGTCAAGCGTTTGTCCGTCGAAGAAGCGTTTGATCGCGGGTAAGCTAATCAACATGTGAAGTTTATACATTATTAGATACCGGTGCTACCAATTAATTTATCTCTCCTGCTTGTGCTCAATGTTTAAACTTGACTCCGTAGAAATTAGACTTTGACCTATCTGTGGAAATTCCGTTAGGAGAAACTTTCATTACATCCACTGTTTATAAATCTTGTTTGATCCAAGTTGGCACCATCACATTACCTGTTGACCTTATCTCTTTAAAGATACTTGCTTTTGATATGATTTTAGGGATTGATTGGTTAACTACTCATCATGCCAAAATTGATTGTTTTCGTAAGGTTGTTAGTTTTCATATTCCTAATCAACCTGTTGTGCGAATTCAAGCAACTAAACCATTAAAATCAATCACTATCATATCAACTCATAAAGTTATTCGTTTATTGAAAAACGGATGTCAAGCTTTCTTAGCCCATGGATTTGAATAAAGACACGACAGATTTGAATAATATTCCAGTTGTTATTGACTTTCCTAACGTATTTCCTGAAGAACTTCCCGGTCTACCCCGAGAACTTGAAGTTGAATTCTTTATTGACCTTAAACCTGGTACAAAGCCCATTTCTAAAACCCCATATCGAATGGCTCCTATTGAACTTCAGGAGTTTAAGGTCCAACTACAGGAGTTGTTGGACATCGGTTTCATTCGTCCTAGTACATCTCCTTGGGGTGCTACTGTTTTATTTGTAAAGAAGAAAGACGGGAGTATCCAACTTTGTATTGACTATCGGGAATTGAACCATGTCACTATCAAGAATAGGTATCCGTTACCTCGTATTGATGACTTGTTTGACCAGTTGCAAGGAGCACAATTCTTTTCAAAAATTGATCTTCGTTCTGGATATCATCAGCTGAAGGTTAAAACTGAGGATATTCCGAAGACTGCTTTTAGAACTCGGTACGGGCATTATGAATTCCTAGTCATGTCTTTTGAATTGACTAATACTCCTGCTGCTTTCATGGATATGATGAACCGAGTATTCAAGGAATATTTGGATCAGTTCGTTGTTGTCTTTATTGATGACATCCTCATCTATTCCAAAAGCCGTGAAGATCATGAGCGCCATTTGAAGCTGGTATTGCAAAGGCTTCGTGATAACAAGCTATATGGCAAGCTGAAGAAATGCGAGTTCTGGTTTGAGGAAGTAGCATTCCTTGGGCACATGGTGACAAAACATGGTGTGTCTGTTGACCCGGCGAAGATTGAAGCAATACAAAGTTGGGAGCAACCAAAGACGGTGACCGAAGTACGTAGCTTTCTGGGCTTAGCTGGTTATTATCGAAGATTCATGGAAGGATTCTTTTGAATCGCTACTCTGTTAACTTAGCTAACTCGTAAAGATACAAAATTCGTATGGAGCAAGGAATGCGAGAAGAGTTTCCAAATCTCAAGAGGAGACTCATTTCGGCACCTATTTTGACAATACTATCTGGTTCAGATGAATTTGTTATCTACAGTGATGCTTCAGGCAAAGGGTTAGGATGTGTTCTCATGCAACGTGGAAAAGTCATAGCCTATGCCTCGCGACTACTTAAAGAATATGAGAGGAATTATCCTACTTATGATCTAGAGTTGGCGGCCCTATTTTCATAGCTAAAAGATCCGGAGGCACTATCTATATGGGGAAAAAGTGGAGATATATTCGGACCATAAAAGCCTCAAATATTTCTTCACTCAAAAAGAACTCAACATCGCGACAGCGACGTTGGCTCGGTACATTGAAAGATTACGACCACACTATTCAATACCATCTGCAAAAGCAAACGTGGTAGCTGACGCGTTGAGTAGAAGATCATATGCAGGAATGAGTGCGATGATGTCAAGTATACGCATAGAATCAACTTTAATAGATAAAGTTAAAGTTGCTCAAGCCACAGACCCAGAGCTGATGCGTATGAAGAAGAAAGTGCAAGAAGGTGCTATTCCAGAAGCAAGAATCGATGAAGAAGGAAAACTTCGAGTCCACTCCAGACTTTTTGTTCCTAACGATTCTGATTTGAAGTACAAGATCATGATGGAGGCACATAATACACCATTTGAAATCCAGCCTGGAAGTACCAAAATATATCGTGATCTTCGACATACATTTTGGTGGAACAATATGAAGAGAGAGATTGCAAAGTTTATCTCGAGGTGTTTAACTTGTCAACGTGTAAAGGCGGAGCATCAAGTGCCAAAAGGTCCATTACAACTACTTGAGATTCCGAAATGGAAGTGGGAACACATTACCATGGATTTCGTTACGGGTCTTCCCACGGTTTCTCAAGGCATAAATGTTATTTGGGTTATTGTTGATAGATTAACCAAGTCTGCTCTTTTTCTTGCCGTCTGGGAGACTTATTCCTTGAGCGTCTTGCTCGTATATACGTAGATGAGATTGTGAGATTGCATGGCATGCCAGTATCCATAGTTTCGGATCGTGACCCAAGATTCACTTCAAGATTTTGGGTTAGCTTGCAAAAAGCTATGGGCACAGATTTACGATTTAGTTCGGTATACCATCCTCAAATGGACGGACAATCAGAGAGGACTATTCAAACTCTTGAAGATCTATTAAGACTCTGTGTCCTAGACTTCAAAGGCAGTTGGGATAAGTATTTACCATTGGTGGAATTCTCCTACAACAACAATTATCAGGCAAGTATAGGTGTGGCTCCATTTGAAGCATTGTATGGATGAAAGTGTCGCTCTCCAATATGCTGGGATGAGGTAGGAGAAACAACATTGTTGGGACCCGAGTTGGTATGTATGACTACGAAAAAGATCCAAAATTTGACAACGTATACAAACGGCACAGGATCGACAAAAGAGTTATGCAGATCTTCGTCGAAAGGACGTGGAATTTAGTGTTGGGGATCATGTATTATTGCGTGTGGCTCCATGGAAGGAAGTTACAAGATTCGGGAAGAGAGGAAAGCTCAATACATGATTTATTGGTCCATTTTAGATTCTTGAACGAGTAGGAAATGTGGTCTATAGACTCGCGTTACCTCCAAGCATGTCTCTTGTTCATAACATTTTTCACATATCTGTGCTTCGTAAATATGTGAAGGACCCGAACCATATTATTGAGTTAGAACCAGACGAGATAGCCGAAGATTTAACATACGAGGAGGTACCTGTCAAGATCTTGGATAGGAAAGAGCATGTCTTACGCACTAAGGTTATACCACAAGTTAAGGTTTTGTGGAGAAACCATGCTATTGAAGAAATGGCCTGGGAGTTAGAATCAGAAATGAAAACGAGGTATCCTCATCTTTTTGAAACACCAGGTACGTACGTCAATTTCGAGGACGAAATTTCATAAGGAAGGGAGGTTGTAAGACCCCAAATTATTAATAAATGAAATTTATTTTCCTCTATTTATTATTTTGAAATAGTAAGGGTTGATTTGATTAATGTGGTTAGTTATGGGTAAAATGCGCAAATATTTTAAATAAGCAGGTGGTTATAAAATATTCATTGTTGTCGGGCAATATTCTTTTGGTCGTTGAATATTCTTGCTGTCGGGGAATATTCATACGACGGCACAGTCTTTTGTGGGCCCCATAACGGAAAGAGATTTGATGAAGGAAACGACAAGTATAAGTTGTTTATAAATAACTTGTAGCGATTATTCTTTATTATCTTGTTGGAATTCCGGTGGTTAAAACATAATGTCTGGCGTTGTTGCCTGATAGCTTTACGCATATTGCACCAATTATTGATTCTTACGTGAAGAAGGCACTTTCGATAATTATTCTGATGAATTAATGTTCGATATTTTATTTTATTGATTCAATAATTGCTGCGTTGATATTTTATATTCTTTGTTGTTTCAATAATTGTCACTACACATATTTTCCATTATCGAAGCAATAATTCATATTATCAGAATAATATTATTAGAAAACATTATCGTCAATGTCTAGAAAATTCTGTCTAAGGAGACGTTTGGTCACCTAATTGCTCGCCAGTAAAGAGAAATTCTTATTGGAAAGCCCCCTATTTCCTGGGAACGGCCTGATTGCCAATACTGTGATTCTGTAATATTATTTGTGAATAATTAATTATTGATTTATATGATGAGAAAAATATTGATTTTATGTGGATATAAATGGAGAAAATTTTTAAAGTGATAATTGTTGAAAAATGATATCTTTTCTGATAAAATAATTTATTATTATATTTTAATAATATAATAATGGTGATAGTTTTACAATTAATGTGGGATATATGAGTATATGAGGAGGAAGAGTATTTTTGTTGCATTAAATGATTAACACATGTTTTGTGTGTTGGTGGACCCCATTTCTTGGTGAAATTTGATTATAGCACAATGTAAAATCGCTTGGTTTATGGATTTACATCAATTTACATTTGGAATTTGGAAAAACTTTCTTCTGCAAAGTTGTAGAGAATTGAATTTCCTATAAAAAGTCGCTAGATTCGAATTTTCTAATAAAGGGCTATTTATTATGAATTATTGAAATTCTGAAGTTCCAATATAATTAATTTTTGGAAATTTTAATTATTTTTAATATAAAAAACATTTTTGTCATTAATTGTGGGTCTTGCATGTGATGTCAATTGCTGAATTCAGATCAAGGAAGGTTGTTGTAGAAATTTTAATATATATATTAATATTTTAATAAATTTTCTGCTTTGGTGTTCTAAGCATTTTCCTATAAATAGGGTGTTTAGGTTAGAATTGAAAATCACACCAGAAACTGAAATCTTCTCTCTCTTTCTCTCTCGATATATTGAGCGTATTCTTATGAGTATTTTAGTACTTTGAGTATTGCTTTATCTGGTGCAAGTCCTTTCAAAGACTATATCCATTATACTAGTCGAAATCTTATCCTTTTTAGGTAAGGGATGTTATTTTCTTCTCAAATGATATTATTTCTTCAATATCATTATGCTGAAATATTGGTTGGAACTTTTTATCAAATTTGGAACTTTTTTATGTCGGGGTTACTATTTATGAGTTACTATTGATGAGTTACTATTCACGAGTTACTATTCATGAGTTACTATTCACGAGTTACTATTCACGAGTACTATTCACGAAGCATGATGATGTTTTTTTGTGAAATTTCTATCTTTTGGTGTCAGAGTTACTATTCACGTATACAGCATTATTCACGAATACGACACTATTCACAGAAAAATTAATTTTTTGTTTTTCGTCCAAGATATCTATTATGGATACTAGTTTTGATTATATCCATGTTTTGATCATTCTTTAATTTTACTCCACTCTGGTTATTTATGAAGTATTTTTGAACTTGGATTGTTTAAACTACGAATCGTTAATATTTGTTCTTTTGTTTCACTAGATTCGTTTTATTTAAAATATTTTTCATCATCCTCAGTCCTAAATGATGATATAATTGAATATCTTTGGCCTGTAGTGCAAAGATGAATGATTTTTGATGAATATCTTTGGCCGGTAGTGCAAAGATGAACATGTGTTTAGATGAACATGACCAACTAATGAATATCTTTTGCCTGTAGTGCAAAGATGAATATTTGATTCCAGATATATATTGATTGATGTTACAGGGATAAAAGATAGACGATGAACTTTTAAATTCATATATAAAAGATAGTAGTTTGCATTCTCTACTTAACTCTTCTAATGAATTATTATTTCTGTTGCGAATATTGATTTAAAACTTGTTGTTTGTTATATTCTTTTAGATTTTTCCCTGTTGAAGACTAACGATAATTTGTTTTATATTATCTTAGTCATAATATTCTTTACTGGGCTAGTTGAGCTCACCCTTTTCTTTGTTGTTCCATTTTTCATCTTAGGAGGCGAGAATGTAGCGAGTACTATTCAGGGTGTGGAATGATGGTTCTAGAAGTCGTTTTAGTAGTCCTCACCATTTTTGTAAAATAATGTATCAATAATTGTATAGAGGACTTATTTGAGTGTGGATATTGTCTAGATTACAATATTTGTATTTAAACTCACAGTTTTTATGTTGTATTAATAAAGTTGTAGTTTTTTCTATACCATGTATTTTGACGACTCAGAATGGGTGTTGTATACCTGTTTTGGGGGCGTCACACAGATAGGGTGCGAAGCACTAAGTGCAATAAGTAAATGCATTGGTACACATTCATCATAAATGTAAATGAAATATCCGCACACAAGCAGATAACAGTTTTAAAAAGACTGTAATAGCGGCTTAATTCCTCTTACTAGAAGTCCCCAGCAGAGTCACCACCTGTCGACGTCGGGATTTTTAGTTGTCCCTTTCCGTTACTTGTTCTTTGGTGTTCTCATTTTAGGTGAGATTTGTTTGAAAAAACAAGTGAAAAAGGTTTGACATGTATAATGTCGACGATGGACTGTTAAGAGTCGCTAGTTGATTTTTTAAATGGTTGTACCAACACAACTGAGAAAAGGTTTGCACATCACCCCGATGATGTGACATCGCTAAACGAATTCGGTGAAACCGAGATTCATTAGGGTCCGGGGACTTGATTATGCGGAGGGAAGGTGTTAGGCACCCGCCGACATCCGTGTTACCACAGTGACCGCCTCTTTTCAAGAAACTGTTATCTAAATGTGTGTGTATGTGTGGGTCAATATACTGTTATTTGGAAGTAATGCGAGGCCTCGTTTGCACCTATATACATAGGGTTTGAATTTATGTAAAAATTCAGTTTTTAGCAAGATATAGCAGCGCTGTTTTGTAAAAGAGGTTTTTCAAACCCTGATGCTCAATAGTAATTGAGACCTTTTACATGACTCTCAACGTGAAGAAGGGTGTGTGCAAAGATGAAGAGAAAGGCTTTAAAGTGTGTGAGAAGGCTTACAGTGGGCTTCCAAAGAAGACTTCTATATCTTTAAAGTGGATGAAACTCGGCTCCCGCCGGTACAAAGGTAGCTATATGTGAGCTCAGAAGTTTTTAAAATGGGAAAACACTCAGTATATTGCAAGTATGGAGCAAATTTGACAGGGTTTCCTCGCTCTTTTTCTTCTTAAAATGGCCACCCCAAGCCCTCTATTAATAGAAGGGGAGCCGCAGGTGTACCTGCGGCCAGCCGCAGGTGTACCTGAGGCTGACAAGGTTGCCCTGGGTTTCTTGGGTCGCGTCATTTCGTAGTACGTGCACGTAGGCACTTCAATGTCCGCTCAAACTTTCAGAATTGCAATCCAGGCATCCGACTAAGGTATGTAGGACCTATTTTAGACCGTTATTGTCGAGTGTTGTACAATGGCATGGGATTAAAGGTTGTAAGAAGTCATGAAGATGGGACGGTGCCCTCCGGTCTACATGCTTCAAATTCTATCCGTTACCCTGCACAATAGTCACTCGGGATTGGTTTTCCTTGATTCTTGTGGGACATCGTTGTGTAGAAAGGTGTATATGAAATGTTGAGATGGTGTGATGTGGCTTTAGAGTGGCGAGATGATGCTTTTGCCCCTCATCAGAGTTATCACCGGTTTTGGCTGATAAAACAGATGTTGCTCAGGGTTATTGTTGAGATTGGACTGCTATAAATGTTGAAGGTCCTTAGTGTCAATTCTGAGGTGCGCTTGTCCTCCCGGTGTTATCTCCGAGTTGGTACTGGGTGTCTCATTGTGAGCGCCGAGATTGAAGCTGGTTGCATTTGAAACAAACATTTATGGGGTTATCGCCGGAACTGCATTCCTTGGGGTGATCACCAAGGTTGGTACCTATTCCCATGATTGGGACTGAGACTGGATACCTCAGGGTTATCTCCAAGATTAATCGGTCTTTTCTGGTGTGTGTTCTGGTATTGGATCTGCACGCCTCGGGGTTATCTCCGAGGTTGGAATTGTTACTCCCGGTGTGTGTTCCGGGGTTGATGCTGAACTTCTGGTAGTATCCGATATGGATATGAAATGTCTTCCAGGGTTCCCTCTTGAAAGACAAATCTGTCCTCCTGTAATATTAGTGACAGGTGTGCAGAAAGTTTCTAGTGTCTACAAGATGTTTATGACTTTGAGTTTATGTGCTACAGAATGGGCACCTAGTCATGAATATGCGCATATGGATAGTTCTTTTTACAAAGAAGACTGGCAAAAAATTTTCACGAGTTTAAGTATTGAATGAACATGCATTTTTAACTCTACTGTAGACGTATGTTAAAGTAACGCATGTATGCATATAGCTATCAACTGCATTTAATGAGCTCCAAGTTAGAATTTACCACACCTTTTCTAAATTGATTTGGAGACTTTTGTCCAAATATATAGATCCAGACCAGCCGAGTAGCTCCCATATGACCTCTTCAGGTGTGAGGAGGAGAGCGTCAAATGTGACTCGGCCTCTCCCAGCTCGACAGCCTTGTCGGTGGACGGAGTCAATGATTCGTCCTATCTGGGTTGAGAGACCAGATGTTGAGGACGAGGATGTATTGGTTGAGGATCCTACTCCTTCCATTCCCCGCAAGGAGCTTCCAGCTATAAATGTGACAAATCTAGAGCTTCTGGATGATTTAAGTTGTCACCCCTCGATCTATCTCCATGCAAATGAGGTAAAAGTCGTGTTGATCTTCCTTTTCCCATTTATGGGGTCAAGGGTTCTAATATTGATTTTCATTGTGATGCAGGTTCTCGGATTTACGTAGCCTAGAGGGAACTGGTTTATCATACATTCTCTGTACCCGACTCTTCATCCAGAGTACCGAGAGATTATGCATGCTTGGGGCTTCGAGGCTTTCTTATCCATCCTCCCCTGTCGTTATCCCTGGGGTTATCTCAAGGCCATGTCTGAGCGCCGATTTTACCAAACTCAGTCTCTCCATTTGCTGGATTGTGAGGTGATTATAACACTGATGGATTGTCGATTCATCATTGGGATGGAGTTTTCCAGGGTGCCAGTGCCTTTTGTGGCTTACATTTCCCTGACTGCCATCAGATCCTTGATTGGAGTCCCTGCTACGGTGCTCAAGGGCAAGACAGTCTGTACTGGTCCTTTGAGTGTAGATGCCATGAGTGGGGCTTTGACTGAGCCATTACCTGATGATCGGAGGGTTAGAGATCGCATCCTTCTGCGATAGTTTCTGATCATCCTCAAGGGTTGTTTCTTGGGTGATAACTCTTCGATGGTGTCATTCGATTTAGTTAGTGCCACACGGGATATGGACCGTATTGGAGAGTTTGATTGCGGCTCCTACACCTTTGCCTACTTCTTCAGGGGAATGCGCCTACGCTCAGAGGGCGTGATAGAGGATTAGCTAGGGTTCTACCCATTCATGATGGTGAGTATTTTCTCTTTTGATTTCCCTTGTTTGGGTTAAGAGTTTGACTGATCAGATATATTTGATCTTGTATTGGCAGTTTTGGGACTATGAGAGGCTCCTATATCTTTTTCCTGTTAGCCTGTTAGGTTTAGATACCTATCCACGGGGACGACGATGGCATCACTCCACTTTGGCAGAGGTTCCTGTAGCTGAGGGTTTCGCCCATTCGTGCTCAAAGTTGGAGTTGTTGACAACCGATGTCATTACATGGGTTCATTACTCTAAGGACCACTTGACAGTTGGCTTCGAGGGTGGTTTCCCGACTGGTATCGAGTTTGTATTGTCCACCCATCGGATTACTCTTTTCAAAGACGGAGGTTGGGAGCTCTATTTAGGAGAGCATGCTATTAAGAACACCACATGAGAGATTTGCATTCCGATCCTTCCTCTTGTCAGGCGTCATTACCGTTTATTGCATCCGATCATTGAGGCTCCATTCATGGGTGTTGATGGCTTCACTTTTTTAGAAGGATCGTTCACTCAAGAGGCATTTTACCGCTGGTGGTTCCCTTGCACCATTGGAGCCTAGACAAGGCCACACAGTTTATGGGGGATATGGTTCCTGGATCTGTTATAATGACAGATTTGATTGCATGCATCTGAGAGCCTACTCATCTGGCGTAGATTGATATTTTGACCCAACAGTTGGACCGAGCCCAAATATTTATCTAGCATTTGGGAAGAGATCCTTCTGAGGCAGATACTTTTGATCCTTCCAGCTCTGGGGCTGGCCCCCATATTCAGATGGTTTTGCCAATGTAGGTCCTCCATTCTATCGACCTGATATCCCTACTGGAAGAGATTCAGTGACTCGGGAGGAGTTCCATCAGATGGATAGGTTGGATGATGTGGACATCAACACTATTGACTTCTTCTGATGCATTTCTTGCTATATCTTTTAATAAGCCTCTGTTAGATATTGGGCGGTTGTGCCCCATTCTCATTATATCCTTTGATATGCCTCTGTTAGTTGTTGGGCGGCTGTGCCCTATTTCCTTGTATTTTCCAGTTGTTAGAGATGATGTATTTAGATGATAATGTACTTAGGAATGCATGTATATGTTTTTTAATTCCTTATGTAAAACCCCAACTTTTTGAATAAAGATGAATTTTCTATAAATATTATTTTTGAATATTATGGAGTGAAATTGATATAATGTTATAGTTGTGGGTAATATTTATAAATTTTGCAAAGTATGCAAGTTGTTATATAATATTCGATTGGTCGGGGAATATTCGTTTTAATAGGGAATATTCATACAGACACACAATCATTGGTGGACCCTATTAACGGAATTATTGTCGGATTGAAAAAAAACAAAAAGTACTTTTTTTTATGAAAATAAGAGCGGAAGTTTTACCGTTAATCTGTTGAAACACTGGTGTTAAAAAATGCGATATCTGGCATTGGTTGCATAGTAGCACTACGGTATTAATTATTGATGCTTACATGATAAGTCACTCGGTTTTGTTGGTATTATTAATGTAATAATACTGAGAAAATCTTTTATATAAAATGAATACTTTTATAAAGTTATTCTATAAATAGAATATATTATATTCTATTATGCATAGTGTTGTATAAAGTCTACATAGTGTTTTGTATAGTAAAATCTTTTTATATAAAACATAATACTTTTATAAAGTTATCCGTTTTATTAGACAATAATTAGAATATATTATATTTTATTATGCATAGTGTTTGCATATATTACTGCGTAGTGTTTGTATAGTAAAATCTTTTATAAAAGTTATTCGTTTTATTAGATTATAAATAGAATATATTATATTTTATTTAAAAGATTTTTCTTTAAATATGGACCGTCGATTAAAGTAAATCAATCGGACCGCTCATGAGTTAGTTACTATCTACGATCCATTTTTCTATAAATAAAGTTCATTCCTTCATTATTTTCTTACGAATTCATTCACCGAAACTCTGAGAGATAAACTATAGAGAGAAAGAAGAAAGTATTCTGCTACTTATATATCTAGTACTCTTCTTCTTAAGGTAGGGAATATTATTTGTTGTACTTGTAAGGGGTGTTATTCTTTTGTATTCATGAAGAGAACTTATGTTACTCCATTCTTTATTATTCTGTTGGAATAACCTGTATACGCGGGCTACCCTATACTTGGTGACATTCTTCTATTATTTCGTCTTTACTATTCTGTTGGAATATCACATGCATGCATTTCACCGGATACGATTACGTATTTATTATTACATTTGAATATCCCATGCATGCGTTTTCACGCCGCACCTAGTTCAATCTTTATTTTTATTCTATTGGAATATCATGTCTGTGCGTTTTACTCCAGACCTGATTCCGTCCTTATTAGTATTCTGTTGGAATAACCTGTCTATGCTAAGTACCGCATGCATGGTGATTTTTGTTATTATTCCATTATTTATTATTCATTGGAACATCCCGCTTCGGTCTTAATTTCACGACACGGTTCCGTTATTTAGTATTACATTGAATAACTTTTATCTGCTGAAATCCGCATGCATGGTGATATCTTTTGTTATTCCATTATTTATTATACTCAGTTGGTTAAAGTTTTGACTTCTATACTCCATGAAATTAGTGGAATATCCTTGATAATTGCGCTTCATCCAGTATCTTTTCATGGAAATATTCTTCTGAGCATTCTTGAATTTTACTCTACAAAAAAGTATCATGTTGATAATTTGGACGTTATTGGTTCTTGGAAAAATTAATTCTTGAACTTGTTTTATTGAATTCTTATATCATTGTCATCATCCTCATATTTATATTTTTTGAAAGTCATTTGTGGCCTGTAGTGCATAGATGGACTTGGTATGATTACGACCAGGGATTATTTGGTGTAATCATGACCGTAATGTTACAAATGATGTGGTAAAAGTCATCATTGGCCCGTAGTGCATTGATGGACAGTTGTTGGCATGATCATGACCATTAATGAATAAACAAATATTCTTGGCCCGTAGTGCATGGATAATTGTGGTCGTGATACTAAAGAATATCCATGGCCATAGTGCAGGGGTGATTCGATGATGTGGATTATTTATTAAGCTGAGTCCCAGCGATAAAAGTAATGAAAAACCTTTTAAATCATAAAATATAGTAGATTTTATTCTCTGCTTGACTCTTCTAATGGATTGCCTGTTCCGCTGCAGTTAAACTTGGTAGTTATTATATTTTATCAGTTTAACACTATTGAAGCCTAACAATAAATTATTCTGGAATATCTTAGTCATAATATTTCTTACTGGGCTAGTTGAGCTCACCCTTTCTTTCATTGTTCTCTTCAGGAAATGAGAACGTAGCTGGGACTAGTCGGGGAACAGAGTGATGGTCCTAGATGGTGCATTAGTAGTCCTCACTATTCTGTGAAATAGTATGATAATAATTGTAATGAGGACTCCTTTTGAGTTTGTATACTCTCTAGTAGACAATATTTGTATTCAAACTCACAGTTTATGTTTTGTCGTATTGTACACGACAGTTGTATTATTAAGTTGTATTTGAATTCTGTACCATGTATATGGCGACTCAAGATGGGTGATGTATACCTAATTTTGGGGGCGTCACAGTTGGTATCAAAGCTTAGGGATATGATCCCTAGCTAAGATGTGAGACTAGAACTAGGAGGGGAGAGACGGGGAATTCCTTCGCTAGTATGACCTAATTAAATTTATTTTGTATTTAAATTGGTTGGTCAGAGTTTAGAGATAATATGTTACATGCCAACTAACCCTTGTTTTGTGGCAGTATCTGAAAATGACATCCGTGAATGCTGAGAATAGCAATGGAGCACAAGAGACCATTGAGTCTCCACATATCAATAATCAGGATAATGTGCATCAGGAAGGCGACAATCCTCATACAAACAATAACACGGACCAAATGATGAATGATGGATTGTTCATAGGCTTTATGCAATTCATGCAACATCAGGCGAGAGCGGCTCCTGTCCAAAATGTAGGTGGAAACACTGGAAACTCTCGGATGGTCACCGCTAAACAGTTCAAGGAGCTGGGACCACCGGAGTATATTGGAAAGCCAAAACCACTTAAGGCAGAAGCATGGATAAAGCAAATCACCAAGATATTTGATGTCTTGGGATGCTCCGAGGAGCAAAGGTTCCTTCATACCTTCATGTATTACGTGAAGAGGTAGATTACTAGTGGGAATCAGAAACGCACCCACCTGACCTGGCTCAAGAGATGTCTTGGGAGAAGTTCCAAGAGCTATTCAACGACAAGTACTTTCCCGAGAGTATTCGTCACATGAAAGAAGTGGAGTTTATCAAATTGAAACAAAACAATATGACCGTGTTTGTACTCATATGTTGTAAATAGGGCTCAGTTATTGGAGTGCGGTAACGAGTCAACGCAACTAAGAAAGCAGCCAGCAGCATGAAAAATACTAGTGGTATCTGTCATCGAAACGGCGACAACAAACGTGGAGGGAATCAACATGCCAGAAATAGTAACCACTTCGGTGGTAATCATGGCCAAGACAGTAAAAATGGACATTTCAAGAAAAGGAAATTCAACAATGATGGAAGGACGTCAGCACCAGCACCCGTTGTTAAGGAAGGAGAACGACCACCTATCATATGCTTCAAATGCGGAGGGGAGGGACACATCAATCCAAACTGCGCGATGCCGTCCAAAGCATGTTATAATTATGGAAGAAAATGTCACTTAGCCCAATTTTTTCATTCACTGAAGACAAGTTCAGCCAGGATGGAGGCACCAAAGGCCGTCCCATAAAAGTCAAAGCTGGTAGTACAAGGGAGAGCGTTTGTTGTGACCTCCCAGAAAGTAAGAAACCCGAATGAGGTCATCACGGGTAAGCTTATCATAAACTCTAGCGAAGTCTATACCTTATTTGATACCGGTTCTACCCATTCTTTTATTTCTCCTACTTGCGCTCAACCAATAAATTTGACTCCGGAGAAATTAGACTTTGACTTATCTTTAGAAACTCCGTTGGGAGAAACCTTCATTACATCCACTATTTATAAGTCTTGTTTGGTTCAAATCGGTACCCTCACATTACCTGTCGATCTTATTTCATTAAAAATACTTGCATTTGACGTAATTCTAGGGATTGATTAGTTAACTACTCATCATGCAAAAATTGATTGTTTTCTTAAGGTTGTTAGCTTTCATATTCCTAACCAATCTATTATGCAAATTCAAGCCACCAGACCATTAAAATCAATCACTGTCATCTCAAGCCATAAAGCTATTCGTTTATTGAAAAACGGATGTCAAACTTTCTTAGCTCATGTCACGTATCTAAACAAAAATACATCAGTTTTGAATGATATTTCTATTGTTAATGAATTTCCTGACGTATTCCCTTAAGAACTTCCTGGCCTACCCCCAGAGCGCGAAATTGAATTTTGTATCGACCTTGAACCTAGTACAAAACCTATTTCCAAAGCCCCATATCGAATGGCTCCTATTGAACTTCAGGAGTTAAGGACCTAACTACAAGAATTATTAGACATCGGTTTCATTCGTCCTAGTACTTCTCCTTGGGGTGCTCCTGCTCTATTCGTGAAAAAGGAAGATGGGAGTATGCGACTTTTTATTGATTATCAGAAGTTGAATCATGTCACCATAAAAAATAGGTACCCATTGCCACGTATTGATGACCTATTTGACCAGTTACAAGGAGCCAAATTCTTTTCAAAGAATGATCTTCGTTCCGGATATCACCAATTGAAGATTAGAACCGATGACATTCCAAAGACGGCTTTCAGAACTCGGTACGGGCATTATGAATTCCTAGTCATGTCCTTTGGATTGACTAATGCTCATGCTGCCTTCATGGATATGATGAACCGAGTATTCAAGGAATATTTGGATCACTTTGTGGTCGTCTTTATTGATGACATCCTTATTTATTCCAAAAGTCGTGAAGATCATGAGCAACACTTGAGGCTGATACTCCAAAAGCTTCGTGAATACACGCTTTATGCCAAGTTGAAGAAATGAGAGTTCTGGCTTGAGGAAGTAGCATTCCTTGGGCACGTGGTATCAAGTCATGGAATATCTGTTGACCGAGCAAAGATTGAAGCTATTCAAAGCTGGGAGCAACCTAAATCAGTGACTGAAGTACATAGCTTTCTCGACTTAGCTGGTTATTATCGGAGATTCATAGAAGGGTTTTCTCGAATTGCTACTACACAAACTCAGCTGACTCAGAAAGATAAAAAGTTCGGTTGGAGCGAGGAATGTGAGAAGGGTTTTCATGAACTCAAGAGGAGACTCATTTCAGCACCTGTTCTGACAATACCATCTGGTTCGGAGGGATTTGTCATCTACAGTGATGCTTCGGGCAAAGGGTTAGGATGTATTCTCTTGCAACATGGGAAAGTCATAACCTATGCCTCATGACAACTCACAGAATATAAGAGGAATTATCCTACTCATGATCTAGAGTTGGCAGCTGTTGTCTTCACACAAAAGATTTGGAGCCATTACTTGTATGGGGAGAAAGTGGAGATCTTTACGGATCATAATAGCCTTAAATATTTCTTCACTCAAAAGGAACTCAAAATGCGACAACAACATTGGCTTGAACTGTTGAAAGATTATAATCATACCATCCAATACCATCCTGGAAAAGCGAACATGGTAGCTGACGCATTGAGTAGAAGATCATATGCGGGTACGAGTGCAATATTGTCAACGCAAAGGCCCATTTTGTATGACTTGCAAAGTATGGAGATAGAGATAAAGACTCCAGGGACCCACGTGATGATGTTCGATATACTGAGTAGAACCGACTTTAATTGATAAAGTTAAAGTCGCTTTCAAGCAACGGACACGGAGGTGATGCGTATGAGGAAGAAAGTGCAAGAAGGTGCTATACCGGAAGTAAGAATCGATGAAGAAGGAATACTTCGAGTCAACTCCAGACTTTGTGTTCCTAACGACCCGAATTTAAATTACAAAATCATGATGGAGGCGCATAACACACCGTTTGCAATCCATCCTGGGAGTACCAAAATGTATCATGATATTCGTTATACATTTTGGTGGAGCAATATGAAGAGAGAGATAGCGTTGTTTATCTCAAGGTGTCTAACGTGTCAACGAGTCAATGCGGAGCATCAAGTACCAAAAGGTCTATTGCAACCACTTGAAATTCCAGAATGGAAGTGGGAGCACATTACCATGGATTTCATTACCGGTCTTCCCAAAGTTTCTCAAGGCATAGATGCGATTTGGGTCATTGTTGATAGATTGACCAAGTTTGCTCATTTCTTACCGATATGAGAAACTTATACACTTGAACGTCTTGCTCGTATGTACATAAACGAGGTTGTAAGATTGCATGGTATGCCCGTATCCATAGTTTCTGATTGAGACCCAAGTTTTACTTCAAGATTTTGGGTTAGTTTGCAAAAAGCTATGGGCACGGATTTACGATTTAGTTCGAAATATCATCCTCAGACGGACGGGCAGTCGGAGAGGACGATTCAAACTCTTGAAGATCTATTAAGACTCTGTGTCTTTGACTTCAAGGGAAGTTGGGACAAGTGCTTACCATTGGTGGAGTTTTCCTACAACAACAGTTATCAAGCAAGTATTGGCATGGTTCCATTCAAGCGTTGTATGGAAGAAAGTGCCGTTCTCCAGTATTCTGGGATGAGGTGGGTGAAGTAACATTATTGGGACCGGAGTTGGTACGTATGACTACAGAAAAGATTCAAATGATTTGACAACGTATAAAAACCTCACAAGATCGACAAAAGAGTTATGCTGATCTTCATTGAAAGGACGTGGAATTCGATATAGGAGATCACGAGTTATTACGTGTTGCTCCATGGAAAGGAGTTACGAGATTTGAAAAGAGAGGAAAGCTCAATCCTCGCTTCATTAGCCCATTTTTAATCCTTGATCGAGTAGGAACTGTGGCCTATGGACTCGCTTTACCGCAAATTATGTCTCGTGTTCATAACTTTTTTCACATATCCATGTTACGTAAATATGTGGAAGACCCGAACCACATTATTGATTTAGAACCGGATGAAATAGCGGAAGATTTGACGTATGAAGAGGTTCCTGTTCAAATCTTGGATAAGAAGGAACATATTCTACGCTCCAAGGTTATACCTCAAGTCAAAGTTTTGTGGAGAAACCACGATGTTGAGGAAATGACTTTGGAGTTAGAATCTGAAGTGAAATCAAGGAATCTTTACCTCTTCGATATACCAGGTACGTACCCTAATTTCGAGGGTGAAATTTCATAAGAAGGTGAGATTGTAAAACCCCAACTTTTTGAATAAAGATGAATTTTCTATAAATATTATTTTTGAATATTATGGAGTGAAATTGATATAATGTTATAGTTGCGGGTAATATTTATAAATTTTGCAAAATCGCAAAGTTGTTATATAATATTCGATTGGTTAGGGAATATTCGTTTTAACAGGAATATTAAATATAACAACACAATCATTGGTGGACCCCAGCAAATTAATTATTATTTGATTGAGAAAACGACAAAAATACTTTATGAAAATAACGGCGGAAGTTTTACCGTTAACTGTTGAAACACCCAGTGTTAAAACTACAGTAATACGCGTGGTTGCATAGTAGCACACGATATTAATTATTGATGCTTACATGATAAGTCACTCAGTTTTGTTGGTATTATTAATGTAATAATATAGAAAATCTTTTTATATATAACAGAATACTTTTATAAAGTTATTCTATAAATAGAATATATTATATTCTATTATGCACAGTGTTGCATAGTGTCTGCATAGTGTTTTGCATAGTAAATTTTTTTATATAAAACATAATACTTTTATAAAGTTATCCATATTATTAGACAATAATTAGAATATATTATATTTTATTATGCATAGTGTTTGCATAGTGCCTGCATAGTGTTTGTATAGTAAAATCTTTTATAAAAGTTATTCGTTTTATTAGATTATAAATAGAATATATTATATTTTATTTTAAAGATTTTGCTTTAAATATGGACCGTCAGATTAAAGTAAATCAATCTGGACTGTTCATGAGTTAGTTACTATGCAGTCCATTCTTCTATAAATAGTAGCTCATTCCTTCATTATTTTCTTACAAATTCACTGAAACTCTAGAGAGATAAACTATAGAGAAAAAGAAGAAAGTATTATGCTACTTCACTATATATATATCTAGTACTCTTTTCTTAAGGTAGGTAATATTATTTGTTGTACTCGTAAGGGGTGTTATTCTTTTGTATTCATTAAGAGAACTTATGTTATTCCATTCTTTATTATTCTGTTGGAATAACCTGTATACGCGGGCTACCCTATACTTGGTGACATTCTTCTATTATTCCGTCTTTACTATTATGTTGGAATATCTTGTGCATGCGTTTTTACACTTGGGACTGATTCCGTCTTTATTATTACATTGGAAAATCACATCGCATGCGTTTTCTGCTTGGACCTAGTTCCATCTTTATTATTATTCATTTGGAATATCACATGCATACATGCGTTTTTACGTCCTGACTTTGATTTCGTCCTTACTAGTATTCTATTGGAATAACTTTACTATGTGAAGTCACCAATGCATGGTGATTTACATTATTACTCCATTCTTTATTATTACATTTGGAACATCCATGGGGTCTTGAATTTACTTTGACACAGTTCCGTTATTTAGTACTCTGTTGGAATAACTTGTCTATGCGAAGTATCGCATGCATGGCGATTTCTTTTGTTATTCCATTCTTTATTATACTTAGTTGGTTAATGTTTTGACTTCTATACTCCATGAAATTAGTTAAATATCCTTGATAATTGTGCTTCATCCAGTATCTTTTCATGGAAATATTCTTCTGAGCATTCTTGAATTTTACTCTAGAAAACAGTATCATATTGATAATTTGGACGTTATTGGTTCTTGGACAAATTAATTCTTCAACTTGTTTTATTGAATTCTTATATCATTGTCATCATCCTCATATTTATATTTTTTGAAAGTCATTTGTGGCCTGTAGTGCATAGATGGACTTGGTATGATTATGACCAGGGATTATTCGGTGTAATCATGATCGTAATGTTACAAATGATGTGGTAAAAGTCCTCATTGGCCCGTAGTGCATTGATGGACAGTTGTTGGCATGATCATGACCATTAATGAATACACAAATATTCATGGCCCGTAGTGCATGGATAATTGTGGTCGTGATACTAAAGAATATCCTTGGCCGTAGTGCAGGGGTGATTCGATGATGTGGATTATTTATTAAGCTGAGTCCCAGCGATAAAAGTGATGAAAAACCTTTTAAATCATAAAAGATAGTAGATTTTATTTTCTACTTGACTCTTCTAATGGATGGCTTGTTCCTCTGCAGTTAAACATGATAGTTATTATATTTTATCAGTTTAACACTGTTGAATCCTAACGATAAATTATTCTGCATTATCTTAGTCATAATATTTGTTAATGGCCTAGTTGAGCTCACCCTTTCTTTCACTGTTCTCTTCAGGAAATGAGAACGTAGCTGGGACTAGTCGGGGAACAGAGTGATGGTCCTAGATGGTGCATTAGTAGTCCTCACTATTCTGTGAAATAGTGTGATAATAATTGTAATGAGGACTCCTTTTGAGTTTGTATACTCTCTAGTAGACAATATTTGTATTCAAACTCACAGTTTATGTTTTGTCGTATTGTACACGACAGTTGTATTATTAAGACGGCCCTAGGGTCTTATGAGACGGCCCTACAGATGTCTTCATCTTTAGTTAGCCGGATTGAGCATACACCACAAGTATTAGTGGCATCTTCCTTAAGATTGTGGTATGACAGTTTGTCCTCCCTAGATCGGGTGACAGTTAATCAGTTACTGCGTCACTCTATGACCCTCCTGACGTTTCAGGTTCCATCGGGCTTTGTAGAGGCCATGTTGGAGCATTGGGTACCAAATAGGCAGGTATTAAGATTTGATACTCAGGAGTTGACTCCTACATTGGAGGAGTATGAGCGTCTTACATACTTGCCATTGGATAGGCCTTGCGCTCAGATGGATGTTGGTAACATAAGCTGGCAGTTTATGACCTTCACAGGCTTGAGATGCAGATTTGCCCTAGATGAGATTTCCTCGGGGCATGTAGTGTCCATGAGTTTCTTGATTGACAAATTTGGGTCATTGGACAACTATCTGCGATACTCCGTAGACTTCACCATTTCTGAGGGTGATTGACATACTGTTGATGTGTATAGTGGCATATCTGTACATGCCATTGTACATGGACCACCTGGATATCGGCGTGATCATGGTAGTCCGGGCTCTCCGGGAGGGACATACCATCTTACCCATGATTATGGAAGAAACCTTGAGGTTGGCCGCATATTTCCATACCCATTCTATGGGGGGTATTTATAGGCAGTTTGGTCTTATTGTATGTGTGGTTTATGACACACTTGAGACCGGTTGGCACTTTCAGACGCCATGAGTATTGTTTTTCCTATGAGATAGCCATGTCATATTCCTTTCATCCAGCTGAGTGTACAGACGCATCTTCTTGGTCGGCTATCTTGTCAGGGATTGAGGACCCGTTTGATTTTTTGTCATGTTCAAGGCTTAGCTCTCCCTACAACTTTATCACTCATACAGCTGGCATGGACTATCTTCCCGTGGCTGGTTTGAGGGGTGTGACCACATATCATCCACTCGGTTTTATGGCATAGTTTGACTTATTTTAGGATATTTATCCCTTTGACAGGGTTTGTCATCTCGACTTCTATCAGCAGAGGATTTGTACAGGGCCTACTTTTCGACTAGCCATCCAGGTCGCTCTACTGAGTATTCTGCATGGTTGGAGGCAGATATTTCATTGACTAGGGTTGTATCCTCAAAGTTGGGTATCGATTCTGATGATGGGGAGCCTATGGAGTACCCTGATTCTCCCATTGAGGATGAGCTATTTACTAGTGCGTCAGTAGCTCTGGTTGATTCCCCCCGTTTCCTGCTGTTGTGACTCCACATTCTGCAGAGTATTTAGAGAAGGGTATACATCTAATGATGTTTGAGAGGGATCAGACTAGGGCCTTGATGTTGACAGCTATTTCTGATAGAGATGCCGCTCTGGTTGAGAGAGATGATGCTCTAGCTCACAGAGATACCGCTGTTGTTGAGCGTGATGGGGCTCGATCACCTAGGGATGTAGCTATTATTGAGCGGGATGATGCTCTATCTAGCCGAGATGCTGCAACTACAGATAGTACTGCATTGAGATCTCATACTGCTGACTTTATTGCAGAGATGAGTGCATTCATTGATGAGCACGATAACACCATGCAGAGGGACATAGATCTCCTAGCTCGTATGGATACCCTAGGGTAGGAGCTCATAGATTTACCTCCATCTACTGAGAGGGATGCCATGTTAGACTTGATGGCTCGCTTATCCACTGGTTTTTAGATTAGCTTTAATTTTCCTACATAGACTAGCTAGGTTAGCCATTTTTGTCATGTACATGATACATTGTATATATCAAACAATATTATATACAAAGGAAATATGTTTTGATTCACTTCCCTTTTAGATATGCCTTATTACTTGCTTGATAGTTGCTTGTTCTCCAGGGCTTGTGATCTTGATGTATTCTGAACTCCTCCTTGATGGATAGACATTGAGATGTCTCAGGATCTTTCAGAATGGATCGTTGATCTTTGTATTCCCCTACCCTTTAGTGTCTTGGGATTGTTTTCTAAATGTGGTTATGAAGAGGATTTTGGCTTTCCTCTTTGAGGTTGACCGCCCCACAGATGGTCGCCGGTACTCCGTTGTATGGAGGAGCCCAGGTAGTTCTATCTCTTATGGATTGGTGTTTCTTTTTGAGGATTCAACCACAGCTTAGATGGTCACCGATTTTTCTCCCATTTATATGGGGAGACTAAGTAGTTCCATCCCTTTGGTCTAAGCCGATGAGGTGTTGTTTAACCACCCCATAGATGGTCGTCGATGTATTCCCCTGTATTTGGGAGATCAGATAGTTCCATCTCTTATGGTTTGGTTTAAAAGTTTGAAGAATGATCCCATCACTATTGACAGGGTTTTGTGTTTTTGGTAGGGATGAGACCGCACCGTGAATAGCTACCTACGTACTCCCATTGATGAGAGGGAGATCAGGTTTGCGTAGTTCTAACCTAGCGTGAAAAGGTTGAAAGTTGTGTGTGGTAAAGAGTGTGGAGAGATGTTTTTATATTTTTTTTTGTGGTTAGACTGGTCCATAAAAATGACTACTTACATACTCCCGTGTATTTGGGAGATCAGGTCTGCGTAGTTCATCCTTGATAGGACAAACTGATGTCGTGAGAAAGGTTTTGAAAACCTGAGTTGAATGATGGATTGATGATCCTAAACCAGGATGCTGGTTTGCAGGTAACTTCATACATAATACCATTTCACGGTGTCCGAGTTGATGAGTTGTGGAAATTCCTCACCATCCATTTGATGAGTTGCAATCTGAGAGCTCTTCCTGTCAATACCACCTTGACAACAAACAGGCCTTCCTATTTTATGGCGAATTTTCCTTTAGATTGATCTTGATTGTCAAGGACCTTCTTCAAGACCAAGTCATTTTGTTTGAATGGCCGTAGCCGGACTTTCTTGTTGTAGGATCAAGTGATCCTCTGTTCGTATAATTGACCATGGAAGATGGTTGTGGCTCGCCTTTCATCTATTAGAGACAATTGGTGATACCGTTCTTGTAACCATTGATCTTCATTCAGCTGAGCATCTATCAACACTCTCAGGGATTCCATTTGCACCTCTATGGGGAGCACTGCTTCCATGCCATAGGTTAATGAGTAGGGGGTTGCTACAGTGGAAGTGCACATTGACGTTCTGTAGGCTAATAGAGTCAGAGGCAATAGGTCAGGCCATCCTTTGTGATTTGCGCACATCTTTTACATGATCTTTTTGATATTCTTATTAGCCGCTTCAACATCACCATTCATCTTTGGACGATAGATGACGAAGTTGAGATGCTTGATGTGGAATTTATTGCATAATTCCTCCATTATTTGATTATTGAGGTTTTTGGCATTGCCTTATACAATCACCCCTGGTTGTCCATATCGACAAATGCAATTGATTTTTATGAAACCAATGATCACCTCTTTAGTAACCCTGGGCAAAAAGGCTGCTTCTACCCACTTAGTGAAGTAGTCGATCATGGTGAAGATAAACCGATGACCATTGCTGGCTTTGGGCTCAATTGGCCCGATCACGTCCATTCCCCACATTGAGAAGGGCCATGACGACCTCATATTATGGAGCTCCCTTGGAGGGGCGTGGATACCATTTCCATGAATTTGACATGGATAACATCTCTTGACGTGGTCATCACAGTCAGCTTTAAGAGAGAGCTAGTAATGACTTGTTCTTAAGATCTTCTTGACAAGTAGAGGGCCCCTCATTTGTGGGACGCATACTCCACCATGTATTTTATCCATGAGTCTTTGAGCTTGGTCTTTGTCTAGGCATCTCAGAACGCCTAGTCCTGCATCTTTTTGGTAGAGTTTGTCTCCGCTCAGATAGAATTTCATGGCCATTCTATGGATCCTCTTTTTTTCAGCTTGACTCACCCCGGTGGGAATAGATCCATCTCGTAGATACTCCTTGATAGACTGATGATACCAAGGGTGTTGTGACGCCCCCAAATTCTGGTATCTTCCAACCTGATATATAGTGCTACACGGTGCTACAGTTCACACATACATTCAATTGAAATTCCTCAGAAGAATGAATATGTCTTATATATATTCCAAAACAATATTACCATTCCCCAGGTTCTTAATAACCATTACATTTGTTATGGTCATAATATCAAATATTAGTATCATTCACTTATACTATTACATAAGTAATCTACAGGTTCGCCTTAGCCTTCCATTTATCCTTGTTGGATCCTTCGGTCTGTTCGGTCTTAGCTGCATTCATATGGTTCAAGCAAGAGTGAGCATAACAAGCTCAGTAAGTACAACAATTTCATTAAAACGACATGCTTGAAACATAGGAATAGTATGTCTTCAATAAGTGAATAATAGTTATGAAGTACTATCGATAATTCAAAATAGCACTTCTCTTTTCTTTAAAATGATTCACAATGAATAGCATTCATTAAACATATAACTTGGTCCAAGACCTTGAGCATTTCATACTTTCTTTGAAAAGGACAACCTGTCACTAAGTCCGTAAGTCTGGCATATCTTACGAGCACGTCTAGGTGATCAACCTATAATACTCTATGTTGATCAACACTACAATCTTTAAACGTATATATGTTTAAGTTGTTGGAACCTCACGTGCCTGTCGTTTGACGACAAAACATTTTAACATACTCAGTCTTCATTTGAAAACCACACCAATATAGTTTGGTTAAACATTGACAATACTTTGATAGGTTATAAGAAATCCAACATATCGTAAGTCTAGCCGAATGGATTGGCTTTGACTTCATCATACATCAATTCTTGCGTAAGAATACATGAATCACAAAGCTTGTCCAGATTGAACTGAAATAATGGTTAGAACACTTACCTTCAGCGTCTTCTACTGTTATTACACGTTCACTTTAAGACTTTAAGGTCTCTACAGTAGATGACCACATAACATAACACATTAGGTCATGAATAAACATACATGGTTCCTAATGAATCTTACCCTTCTTCTCAATCTAATCATGACTTAGACTATTTATTACTGGTTCCGGCTTATCACATTACATTGCTCTGACATTTAATTAATCTTTCGTCAACCTTCAATTGTAATACTTAAGGTCTTTAACATCCATTAAGAATGTTACTTCAAGTTCCTTAAGGTTGTATTTCACTACTAACTATCTATCTTTCTTTTTATCTTCATAATAATTCTTTACTATGTAAAACCCTAAGGTCGGGTAATCTGCAGTATGAACTTCCTTCCTCGACCCAATGAAGATGCGACTCGTCAATAGGTTTACCCTGGGCCAAGGCAAGCGGTGCCAACTTCAATACATTGGGCCGTCTTTGCTGGTACCAAACTCCGATGAGATTATGGCATTCTCGTATTGCTGGCTGACTCACTGCACCGAAAAATTTGACATATTTTTAACTTTGTGAACTTCTCGGACTCCAAATTTGATCATTTTAAGTCTGAATTGGCTCGTTCAAAAGCCGTTAGCTCACAAATCACATACTCTACGTGTCCATGAAAGAATTTTTCATTTTTGACTTCGTTAACTCAAAATTCACCTATGAGTTCATTTTTAATGAAAACGATAAACGTTGGTGAACGTTCAACGTTCGTTTCTTCGTTCTAAGTTGAAATTCAGTCATTTTCTAGTTCTCAACTTTATAATGCCAAATAAGGCTTGTTCCCAATGAAAATCAACTTTTCCGAGTTTAATATCAAAATTTGACTTCTAATCCGAGAATTTCACGAATTAAACGATTATCGTCAAATCAATAGAATTTCGGCATAACTTCGTTACTTATGATTTTTTCATCGTTTCAAATGGATTATTTCTATCATATTGACATCCCAACATACATATTGCATCAACTTATTTTCATGATAAGTTATTACTTGTTTTTCCTGAGTTTATAACTTATGAAAGTATAAACTATATACAATTTCATTTCTCATGACTTATAATGGATTAAGTCGTCTAACCACCAGTCTCACATCTCCTTATCATACAAACTTCATTCATGTAAACATGTTACAAGTCTTACAAGCTCTTCCTTAGTTCATAACTTATATATGACGAAAGTGCTTATTAACAGCTTATTAAGACTTAAGTCTTTTGATTATTCATTCTTATCATTTCTTAGCAAACATGTCAATTAATTTACACTTCTCTTATCAACCTATAATTTTAGAGATGGAAGACTAATGACATAAGATCATTACCTTTGATGATCAATCTTTTCTTCTTCTTTTCTATCAATGGAAGTCTAACTTTTTCTTGCTTATTCTCTCTAACAATTAAGCACTTAAGTTATTGGTGTAAGCTAACAAACAACTAATGAAATCCAAAGCTTGCTATTTATAGGATTGCTAAAGTTAGGGCATAGTGGTCAATAGCCAATCCCACCTCCTTACCAAACCTCCATACCATTCATTACTTCCTAACTAAGTTATCTTGCTCATTACACTAATTACTTGGCCATCACATAAATTTATTGGTCACCAAGATTAACCATATGATCACGGGTTGTCCCATGGGTCACCCTAATCCATTGGATCAATAGTTTGGACTTTAAGTTTAATTAACTGATCCTACACTCGGGCTTGTATTAAAAAACCTAATTGGACTATACCATTAATTACACTTGGGCTTGCATTAATCCACATTGGATTATACATTTCAACCCTTTGGGCTTTAACATTGATTAGCATTGGGCTTTATTATTATCCCAATTGGACTTTACAACTTCTTATCAAATCCTACTAGTCCATTCATTTGGCTTAAAACCTTAGAACATAAACTCTACGTATTATTCTCGTATTCTAACTCGTATACTCATTCATAATATACGATATACCATCATTCATACGTACTCATATAATACTTCGTATCATACTCGTATTCATTTCCTTGTACAATACCTACATATCATGCGATAATTACTTTAACTTCTTAATGTTATATTTTCCCTAACGTTCTCAAATTAAGTCCGCATGCAAAAAATTACATTTTCCATACTTGAATTATTATTACATAATCCATCTTACCTCGATATTCTATCGCTGCGTATTTCTCAGAAGTTCAAAAATAATTCTAGAGCAGAAATTGATGAATAGTGTTTTTCGGAAAGCTTTTATTTTCGTCTTGGAAATTCAAACACTTTAATTCCTTCACGAAGTCAAAATACTACGACTTTCTGACGTTTCTAGGTTATAGAACGACATTCAGCTTACTAACAAATAATATAATTTTATTCATTATTTAAACAAATAAATTCATTTTACAAATTATTCAATTGTCTGGGGTATGGGCATCTCAGTAATGGCTTGAATTTTTGTAGGATCCAACTCAATGCCTTTGTGGCTTTCCAAGAATCCCATCAACTTGCCTGACTTGACGCCGAAGGCGTACTTGGGCAAATTTAGCTTCAAGTTATACTTACGCAACTGGTTAAAGAGCTTTTTGAGATGATCTAGGTGGTCTTCTTCCCTTCCAGACTTGACAATGATGTCATCCACATAGACTTCTATCTCTTTGTGTATTAAATAATAGAAAAGAGCCATCATGGATCGCTGATAAGTGGCTCCGATATTGATGATACCGAATGACAACCGTCAGTTGCAAAAGGTTCCCCAAGGAGTGATGAATGCTATTTTCTCCCGGTCCTCTTCAACAACCATGATTTGGTGGTACCCAACAAAGAAGTCAACAAAGGAGTACATGCCATATTGAGTTGTATTGTCAATGAGTACGTGGATGAATGGTACGTGAAAGTTATATTTGAGACAAGCTTTGTTATAATCCCTGTAATCCACGCACACTTGGACCTTCCCTATGGGTTTGGGTACAAGAACTATGTTTGATAGACACACAGGGTATGTTGATACCATGATGATGCCAACTTGAAATTGTATCACAATTTCTTCCTTAACTTTCAAACTCCACTCATATTTTAATTGCCTGAGTTTCTGTTTAACTGGCTTGAATCCCTCTTTGATGGGAAGGCGATGAATGACGATGTTAGTTGACAAACCAATCATGTCTTCATGAGACCATGCAAACATATCCTGGAATTGGGTCAATAAGGCAACCATGTCATTCCTTTGGCTTGGGGTAAGGTCTATGCAAATCTGGATTTGTTTGGGGTTTTCTGAGGTTCCAAGGTTGAAAGAGGTGGTTTGATCAGGGTTTGGCTTCGACCCATTCTTTGTTCTCCCTAGGCACCTCATAGTCCTCTTGTTAAATCTCCATCAAGTCAGAGTCCAACTTTACTTCAAAGTTGCAGTCCTTGTGAAGAATTAGCACTCCATCAGCAAGTTTAGACAAATCTAACTTTAGAGTCCTGAAACAAAATGCTTTCACTTAATATATGAAACTCTTTGATCATACAAAGTGTTAACATGTCATGACAAAAACAACTGCTAATACTATGCAACAAAAGTAAGCAGTTATAGCTATCTACAAGGCATATGGATTTTTTGCCCTTTTTACCCTTTTTGGCAAATACAAGGAGTGCTGCTCCAATTGCCTAGGGTCAAGTCCCGGTGGACAGTTGTGATGAAGGGGCGATTATCATCTTCCTCCTCTTGAATGATAAACATGACGTCTGGATTGTCATCGTCTAGGATGTCCCTGCTCATACCCTGTGTATAGATCAGTACACGCATATTTAACAAATGTCTCTTTATCTCTTGTTTGCGACTTTGATTCCTTTCCTCAATGTCTGGATCTAGAATCTGGACTTCTTTCCCATGAACTGGTATCGTCTTACGAAATAACATACCTGCCACAGAGACATGAATTCTACTTAGAGGCCGTACAGAAGTTGCATTTGTAGGTTTAGGCAACAGCCTTGTAGATGAAGGAACTGGTGTATGCTTGTGCGGGTTCCCGTGACTGAACCAAGAGGAGTAGCCTAATCAGCCCTTCCCTGTCTGGCTGGGACTTTGAATTGGGCATTTGATTCCTTGCTGATTCTTTCCGAACCCTTGTCCTGGTTGGAAACCTGAGGATATCATCTCTTGATTGACTGTCATTATTTTGGTAGAAACTCTGGGTTTTAGAGCTGGAGCCCTAATGTGTTGATAGTGAGTGATGCTCACCTCAAGGGCTTGGAAGCTGACATGCTCAACTTCTTCATTAAAACTAATTAGAGGTATATCAGTTTGGACAAGATACTCTAGTTCAACATTGACAGTGAACAAATTAATGTTAATGATATACTTAAGTTATTGATGAAGAGTGGATGGAACGGCTCCCGCCATGTGGATCCAAGGTCTTCCCAATAGTAAGTTACATCCTGTAGTGATTTTAAGGACTTGGAAGGATATGTAGAATGTATGTGGACTTATTTCCACTGGTAATTTAATCTCTCTGACATCATTTTGCCGAGATCCATCAAAGGCTTTGATGATTGTATGGCTGCTTCAAATTCTATTGAGATTGATCTTCATTCTCTCCAATGTGGCATAGGGGCAAATGTTTAGGGATGATCCTCCATCTATTAGCACATGTAACGCCCAAGAATTTTGAATTTTCAATGAATTAAATTTTTATTTGATTATGTGGATTAAATGAATTTAATTGAGTTATTATGCGAGTAAGATATTTGAAGGTCATTCTAAGACCTAGAATGTGTAGATGTGGTTAGAATTAATTGTTGTGAATTATCAAAACGAGAACGAATGTTTTCTGGGATTGTTTGCGTAAAAACACTATTCATCCGACGACGTTCGGAGCTAGGGTGTTAGATTCCGAGAAACGCGTAATGTTAGAATGTGATGATATTATGGAATATCCAATAATTTTTCCGTTATGGGAAATGAAGTTTTCGCCTGCGGACTTAAAACATAAGGGTTTGTGAAAGAGGTTTCCGAAAGGGAAATGTAATGCGTATAGTCGTTTCGATTATTATAAGTAATGAATATGAGTATTATACTAGGATGTATACGAGTATGGTATGAAGAATAGTACGACGTATAATACGATTATTATATGAGTATTATACAAAGAGAATACGTGAAAAATACGTGTAGAATACGAGTTGTAATATTAGAGTATGAGTTAAGGATTTTATCCAATCCAATTGGACTTGGATTAATAAACAAGCCCAATGAAGTAATTATACAAGCCCAATGTTTTAATGTCAATCCCAATCCAAAAAGTAAATCGCGGGTCAAACCGGTGGGTCAAGGGATGGGTAAAACCAATGGGGCAACCCATGGGGATAACCCATGGGCATGGTGGGCCCGCCACTTGGTGTGCAAGCCAAGTGTGTAGCTTGGTCACCAAGTACTTTACTTGGTGACAAAGTTGTAATTAAGTGAGGAGGTGGTGAATTGGACAATTTTGCCCCTCATTTGGTTTTCTATAAATAGAAAGCTAAGAGTTGGATTTTTGTTGTTTTACAAAGTTTGTCCAACATATTTGAGAGAGAGAAAAGAGCTAGAATCCTATAACTCTTCTACTTCTAAGCAAACCAATAGACATTTATCAAGAACGTTAACTACTTCAAAGGTAAATTCCTATAAACCGTAATCTTCATCCTTTTCGATTTCTTTCTCATAGAAGAATCGTAGATGAGTGGAGAGCATTTATGGAGAAGATATAAGAATTCCTATTAATGACCAAATCATTGATAGGTCTTGACCAAATAGAAATCGTAAGTGGTTATGTGAGTTAAAACCATAAAGAAAGTCTTGAATGTGAACTTAGTTTTGAATGAACGTTTAAGAATTGATATAGCTAAGGAATGTGCCTATTGCTTGGTTAGGAGGTAGATATGAAGTCCATGGAGTATTCCATGTGATTTGGCTTAGAGAACATTAGAAACGAAGTTATGCCGAATTGTACGGAAATAGACGTAAACGTCGAAAATGCATAAAGTCCGGATTAAAGGTCAAAAGTTTCTGTGTGACTTGAAAATGTTGGTTTCCAATGTCAACACGTGAGATTAAGTAATTAAGAGTCTTTGACGAAAGAATCGTCGCATTCTGACTTATAACGAAGAAAATGAGTATTGAACAGGCGAAAACGTTAAACGAATGCTTGAAAATGAACCTATAGGTGAATTCCGAGTTAACAGATTTGAAAATGTGAAATTCTTATACGAACACGTAAAAGATGTAATTCCTGACTTGTAGGAATTCGAATGGGTCAATTCGGATGTAAAGCGAACAAATTAGGAAGCCAGGAGTTTTGTTAAGAAAATAAACTATTTTAGCCAACTGGTGCACAGTGTTCTACGCCAAGATGCAAAAACCCTTAGTTATCTCGTCAGCTGCAAATACCAGCTATGGTCGGGAGAAAATAAAAGGTCTCGAGACTCTTTTCAAATACGAGAGTTTGTACATAGACTCGTGCCGCAGCGCCAAGTCCTGGCAAAACCTCTAGAGAGTGGCGCCATGGCGCTTACTAGAATGCATAGGATGTCATGTGCAAATGATACAGTGATGAAAAAAGGTTGACCAAGTTAGTTTTTGTTCCATTTTGAATGAAGGTACTTAATGTACATACTGAGACTTACTTTAAAACACTTATAAGATGTTAATGTAAGAAGAAAGGGTAAGGTTTAATAGAAATTAAACGAAGATCACAAATATGTAATGAGCGATGTAAACGACATTCAAAGTTGGTAATTAAGCCTTAAATGTCGGCTAAGGACGTAAGAACGTTAAATGAAACGTAACGAAGTATAGAAAGTCAAATCGACTTTAATAACGAAGTTAAAACAAGTAAGACATAGAAGAGAAAGAAGTTGGTTAGAACCGTAAAGATAGTTTATGTGATAACTAATTACAGTGTGCTATTTGAATATCTCATGTAGAACCTGTAAAGACTGAGAATAGTTGGAATATATATCCAAAGACGCTTGAAGGTAAGTCTTTCTTAACTCTTGTTTGACCTTCGTGTTAGCCAAGTTTTTACGTGATGCATGATATACAATGCATGAATTGTAAATAGGAAAAGAGTCGATGCTTGTTTTATCCGGGCTAGACATGTATTGAAGGATAGATTGAATTGTTTACAAGTCTGTTGATTTAGAACTGTTAAGGCTATCCTACGCCAAGTATTTGGTACGGATGAGAAGGTAAGTTTGTCTATGAACAAACAAAAGTATTTTCATCGATTATTCGATGGGCACGCGAGGTTGCCAAATGTTAAACGTAAATACGTTTAACGTAAGAGTGTTGATCAACATAGAGTACAATAATAGTCGATCACCTAGAAGTGCTCGTAAGTAAAGACGGTGGATGGCCTTAGTCTTAAATATCCTTTTCAAGAATGAAAACGAAAAGAGTATGTTCATGGTCTATTGACCGGTTCATCATTCCTAAGTTATTATATATACTCTTGAATTATTGTAGTAGAAGTATTAGTCAAAGGATTCAGGATGCTTAGTCGATAATTGTTCTGATATTGAAATAAAGCATGTACTTACTGATGTGATATTCATATGTTTCGTTTTTAAGACTTGTTGAGCTAGTTATGCTCATTCTTGCTTGAACCATATGTTTGCAGCTAAAGCCGAACGAACTGAGAGTTCTATGAGAGATAAAGGTAAGGCTAAGATGGACAATTAATTGTCTTGTAATAGACTAGTATATTTGTATGTAATATACTTATGAAGAACAACGAATGTATTCGGTTATGAACCTGGGAAAGGATTTATTATAGATGTAATACAAAGATAGTAATTACACTCATTTTGTTGTTATTTCAATGGAATGATTGTATGAAATGTAGTATCGTGGAGCACCATCTGTTGGGTTGGAAGATACCCAAATTTGGGGGTGTCACAGGTTGGTATCCAAGCATTAGGTTATAAAACTTAAGGGGGAAAGAACCTTAGGCTAATAACCTCATAGGAAAGGAAGGGTCCAAAGAAAGTTAACTCGAGTCAAATGAGTTAATAAGGTATTGAGGAAACTCAGTACCAAAAGATTTAAAAGATGGAAAGTAACCTTAAAAGGATTAAATGTGATTTGTGCTTATATTATTGTGTATTATGTACTAATCAATTTGTTATGTGTTATTGTAGATGTTGGTTGATAGCTTGATGTATAGGGATATACATGTGATCAGCGAGGAGTTCGTGAACCGAGTTGAGACAGTACCTGTGCCTATAGCAGACATACATGTAGTGATTTTAGAAGAGTTAGAGCCTGAGGAATATTACTCGGAGGAGGATTATTCGGAGGAGACCATGGGGATAACATCATATTTAAATATGATGATTGATGTGGAGGATGACATGGAGGTAACATCGATTAATACGGTGATGCCTGCCCTAGAGTCTACACCTACAGAAACTATGAGGGCAATGTACCTCTTAGTGCTTGATCAGAACGCAATTGCCGCATAATATGGTGCAAAACCGTAAGGAAGAGATCGGTGATCTCAGATGGGGAGAAAGAGTCTCAGAGTCGACTATGAGATAAAAGCATGATGAGAAAGTGCTCATGATCGACAAGGCCCAGACTATAAGAATGAGGTCATAGAACTTCGCAAGAAACCGTTGAAAAAGACCAGAAGATAGCAGGAATGTCATATATAAATGACAGTGCGCACGAGGATTTCAAGCTTAAGATAACTTGTTATTCTATTGAGTCGGGATAGGCTCGACATACTATAAGTTGGGATATTGTGTCGATTTTGGCAAACTAGAAGCATGAGAATGCTGTTAAGCAATATTAGGAGTAGTATAGTGAATACTTTTGTGTAGTGACGTAAAACCCCCTTTTGTATAATTAAAGGGTAGTCTTTTTGTAAATCCCATTTTTTGTAGAAGTCAATCGTGGGATGTATATGTAATAGCTTTTGGGCTATGTAAAGCAACTTGTAAATAGTTTTGAACTATGAAGAAGCATTTTAATATAAGAAAGTTTTTATTTTGAATTGCTTTGTTGAGTATGAGTTATTGTCCAATTGTTTGACGACTAATAACGAAGTAAGTAAATGAGTAATAACGGAACCTTATTTATTTAATCAGAAATGCCGCCAACAAGAAGACAACGTAACCAAGAGGCGGAATCGCATAATGAGAACGAGGGGAGGCCCTAATAACCCAATGCAGGAGTTCGTTAATTTATTAATGTCTGCATTTAACCAAGCTGGGGGTAGAGCACCCGCAGGACCTAGAGTAGCCCGAATGACTACTTTTAAGGTATTTAAAAGTGTAGGTCCACCCGAATTTAAGGGAACAACGGACCCAATGGAGGCCCAGACATGGGTCAAGGAAATAGAGAAGGTGTTTGTTATTACAAACATAGCTGAGGCGTAAAAGACCTCTTTTACGACCTATATGATGAAGGGGGAAGCTAACTACTGGTGGGAGGCTCACCAGGGTGGGGCTGGAGCAGAAGCTGTTACATGGGAATAGTTTAAGAAGGTATTCTTCGAGAACTATTTCCCTAGTAGCATGCAAGGGAAAATGGAGATTAAGTTCTTAGAACTTAAGCAGGGGGACATGACTGTTCCCCAATACGCGGCCAAATTCAACGAATTGGCAAGGTTCGCTCCACAATAAGTGGACACAGAGGACAGGAAGGCTCGAAGGTTTAAGTAGGGCCTAAAACACTACAGGCCACAGATGACTTTCAAAAAATATAAATATGAGGATGATTACAATGATATAAGAATTCAATAAAACAAGTTCAAGAATTAATTTGTCCAAGAAGCAATAACGTCCAAATTATCAACATAATACTACTTTGTAGAGTAAAATTCAAGAATGCTCAGAAGAATATTTCCATGAAAAGATACTGGATGAAGCGTAATTATCAAGGATATTCCACTAATTTCATGCAGTATAGAAGTCAAAACTTTAACCAACTGAGTATAATAAAGAATGGAATAACAAAAGAAATCACCATGCATGCGGTACTTCGCATAAACAAGTTATTCCAACAGAATACTAAATAACGGAACTAGGTCAAAGTAAAATTACATGACCGGCGTGTTGTTCCAATGAATAATAAAGAATAGAATAATAATAGAAATCACCATGCATGCGGTACTTGGCATGAGGCGTGTTATTTCAATGAGAATACTACTAATAAGGATTCGAATCAAGTCCAAAAAGCAACGATGTATGTGATATTCCAAATGTAATAATAATAAAGATGGAACCGGTCCCACAGAAAACGCACAAACAAGATATTCCAACGAATAATAAAGATTTTAACCAGTCCCACAGAAAACGCATGCATGAGCGGATATTCCAACGAGAATAGTAAAGATGTAATAATAGAAGAATGTCACCAAGTATAGGGTAGGCTGTATGTATACAAAGTTATTCCAATGTAATAATAAAGAATGGAATAACATAAGTTCTCTACATGAATACAAAAAAGAATAACACCCCTTACGAGTACAACAAATAATATTCCAAACCTTAAGAAGAAGAGTAATGGATATATAAGTAGTGAAGTAGCGAATACTTACTTCTTTTCTTCCTATAGTTTATCTCTAAAGTTTCAAAGTGAATTAAGTAAGAAAATAATGAAGGAATGAGGTTCTATTTATAGAAAAATGGACGCATAGTAACTAACTTAAAGAACGGTCCATTAATTTACTTTAATCTGACGGTCCATATTTAAAGCAAAATCTTTTAAATAAAATATAATATATTCTATTTATAATCTAATAAAACGAATAACTTTTATAAAAGATTTTACTATGCAAATACTATGCAGTACACTATGCAAACACTATGCATAATAAAATATAATATATTCTAATTATTGTCTAATAAAACGGATAACTTCATAAAAGTATTACATTTTATATAAAAAGATTTTACAATGCAAAACACTATACGTATTACTTATGCGACACTATGCATAATAGAATATAATATATTCTATTTATAGAATAACTTTATAAAAGTATTCTATTTTATTTAAAAAGATTTTTTGTATTATTACATTAATAATACCAAAAAAACTGAGTGACTTATCATGTAAGCATCAATAATTAATACCGTGTGCTACTATGCAACCACGTGTATTATTGTACTTTTAACACTAGGTGTTTCAACAGTTAACGGTAAAACTTATGCCGTTATTTTCATAAAGTATTTTTGTCGTTTTCTCAATTCGACAATAATTCCGTTGTGGGGTCCTCCAATGATTGTGCCGTTATACGAATATTCCCTGTTAAAACGAATATTCCCCGACCAATCGAATATTATATAACAACTTGCGTACTTTGCAAAATTTATAAATATTACCCATAACTATAACATTATATCAATTTCACTCCATAATATTCAAAAATAATATTTATAGAAAATTCATCTTTATTCAAAAAGTTGGTGTTTTACAATCTCCCCTTCTTATGAAATTTCGCCCTCGAAATTAAGGTACATTCCTGGTATATCGAAGAGGTAAGGATACCTTGATTTCATTTCAAATTCTAACTCCCAAGTCATTTCCTCAACATTGTTGAATCTCATTTTCTTGAAATGTCCATTTTTACTGTCTTGACCATGATTACCACCGAAGTGGTTACCATTTCTGGCATGTTGATTCCCTCCACGTTTGTTGTCACCGTTTCAATGACTGATACCATTGGTATTTTCATGTTTTACAACAGCATTCTCTTGGTTGCGTTGACTGCTATCTGCGCTCCAATAACTGAGCCCTATTTACAACATCTGAGTACAAACACAGTTTATGAGAAATAAGATATTGACGTATCTATGGTTTCAAACCTCTTAAAAACATTCGCGTCATTCGCTCCTCATTATCGACCAAATGGGATGCAAACCGGTATAACTCCACAAATTTAGCCTTGTATTGCGACACGGTCATATTGTTTTGTTCCAATTTGATAAACTCCACTTCTTTCATGTGGCGAATACTCTCAGGAAAGTACTTGTCGTTGAATAGCTCTTGGAACTTCTCCCAAGACATCTTGATCTGCGTCAGTTGGTATGCGTTTACTGATTCCCACCATGTCCGCCTTTCACGCAATAACATGAAGGTGGAGAAGGGAACCTTTTGCTCCTGAGCATCCCAAGACATCAAATATCTTGGTGATCTGCTTTATCCATGCTTCCGCCTTTAAGTGGTTTTGGCTCTCCAATAAACTCGTGGTCCCAGCTCCTTGAATCTGTTTAGCGGTGACCGTCCAGAGTTTCCAAGTGTTTCTACCTACATTTTAGACGACGAGAGCGCTCTACTTTGATGTTGCATAAATTGCATAAATCATCTGAACAATCCATCATTCATCATTTTGTTCGTGTTGTTGTTTGCATGAGGATTGTCGCCTTCCTGATGCACATTATCCTGATTATTGATATGTGGAGACTCAACGGTCTCTTGTGCTCCATTGCTATTCTCAACATTCTCGGATATCATTTTCAGATACTGCCACAAAACAAGGGTTAGTTGACATGTAACATATTATCTCTAAACTCTGACCAACCAATTTAAATACAAAATAAATTTAAGTTGGTCATACTAGCGAAGGAATTCCCCGTCTCTCCCCTTCTAGTTCTAGTCTCACATCATAGCCAAGGATCATATCCCTAAGCTTTGATACCAACTGTGATCTTTCCAAAATTAGGTATACATCACACATCTTGAGTCACCAGATACATGGTACAGAATTCAAATACAACTTAATAATACAATTGTCGTGTACAATACGACAAAACATAAACTGTGAGTTTGAATACAAATATTGTCTACTAGAGAGTATACAAATTCAAAAGGAGTCCTCATTACAATTATTATCACACTATTTCACAGAATAGTGAGGACTACTAATGCACCATCTAGGGCCATCACTCTGTTCCCCGACTAGTCCCAACTACTTTCTCATTTCCTGAAGAGAACAGTGAAAGAAAGGGTGAGCTCAACTAGCCTAGTAAGAAATATTATGACTAAGATAATGCAGAATAATTTATCGTTAGCCTTCAACAGTGTTAAACTGATAAAATATAATAACTATCAAGTTTAACTGCAGCGGAACAAGCAATCCATTAGAAGAGTCAAGTAGAGAATAAAATCTACTATCTTTTATGATTTAAAAGGTTTTTCATCACTTTTATCGCTGGGAAACAGCTTAATAAATAATCCACATCATCGAATCACCCTTGCACTATGGCCAAGGATATTCTTTAGTATCACGACCACAATTATCCATGCACTACGGGCCAAGAATATTTGTGTATTCATTAATGGTCATGATCATGCCAACAACTGTCCATCAATGCACTACGGGCCGATGAGGACTTTTACCACATCATTTGTAACATTACTTAAGCGATTACAATCGAATAATCCCTAGTCATAATCATACCAAGTCCATCTATGCACTACAGGCCACATATGTCTTTCAAAAAATATAAATATGAGAATGATGACAATGATATAAGAATTCAATAAAACAAGTTCAAGAATTAATTTGTCCAAGAACCAATAACGACCAAATTATCAACATGATACTACTTTGTAGAGTAAAATTCAAGAATGCTCAAAAGAATATTTCCATGAAAAGATACTGGATAAAGTGTAATTATCAAGGATATTCCACTAATTTTATTGAGTATAGAAGTCAAAACTTTAACCAACTGAGTATAATAAAGAATGGAATAACAAAAGAAATCACCATGCATGCGGTATTAGATGTACGAGTTATTCCAACGAGAATACTAATAAGGATTTTAATCGTCCCGCCAGAAAACGCATGCACAGAAAAATTCCAAATGAATAATAATAAAGATGGAACTAGGTCCCAGATAAAAAGCGCATGCATGTGGATATTCCAACGTAATAATAAAGACTTTTAATCAGTCCCACAGAAAATGCATGAGATAGGATATTCCAATAGAATAGTAAAGACGAAATAATAGAAGAATGTCATCAAGTATAGGTAGCTTGCATATCAAAGTTATTCCAATGTAATAATAAAGAATGGAATAACATAAGTTCTCTTCATGAATACAAAAGAATAACACCCTTACACGGTACAACAAATAATATTTCCTACCTTAAGAAGAAGAGTACTAGATATATAAGTAGTGAAGTACCGAATACTTTTTCTTTCTCTCTATAGTTTATCTCTCTCAGAGTTTCAAAGAATTAAGTAAGAAAATAATGAAGGAATGAGCTTCTATTTATAGAAAAATGGAATGCATAGTAACTAACTCATGAATGGTCCAGATTAATTTACTTTAATCTGACGGTCCATATTTAAAGCAAAATCTTTTAAATAAAATATAATATATTCTATTTATAATCTAATAAAACGAATAACTTTTATAAAAGATTTTACTATGCAAGTACTATACAAACACTATGCATAATAAAATATAATATATTCTAATTATTGTCTAATAAAATGGATAACTTTATAAAAGTATTATGTTTTATATAAAAGATTTTACTATGCAAAATACTATGTAGACAATTATGCAATACTATGCATAATAGAATATAATATATTCTATTTATAGAATAACTTTATAAAAGTATTATGTTTTATATAAAAACCTTTCTGTATTATTACATTAATAAACTGAGTGACTTATCATGTAAGCATCAATAATTAATACCGAGTGCTACTATGCAACCACACATATTACTGTACTTTTAACACCGGGTGTTTCAACAGTTAATGGTAAAACTTCCGCCGTTATTTTCATAAAGTATTTTTGTCGTTTTCTCAATCCGACAATAATTCCGTTGTGGGGTCCACCAATGATTGCGTCGTTGTACAAATATTCACTATTAAAATGAATATTCTCCGAACAATCGAATATTATATAACAACTTGCGTACTTTGCTAAATTTATAAATATTACCCACAACTATAACATTATATCAATTTCACTCCATAATATTCAAAAATAATATTTATAGAAAATTCATCTTTATTCAAAAAGTTGTGGTTTTACATTACATGCAGCGGAACAAGCAATCCATTAAAAGAGTCAAGTAGAGCATGATATCTACTATCTTCTACGGTTTAAAAAGTTTATCATCAACTACATCGCTGAGACTCAGCTCAATAAATAATCCACATCACTGAATTATCCATGCACTACGGGCCAAGGATATTCCTTAGTATCACGTCCACGAATTATCCATGCGGGCCAAGGATATTCGTGTAATCACCAATGGTCATTATCATGCCAATAACTGTCCATCAATGCACTGCGAGCCAATGAGGACTTTTACCACATCATTTGTAACATTATGGGTCATGATTATACCGATACATAATTTCTGGTCATAATCATACCAACAACTGTCCATCAATGCACTACGGGACAATGATGACTTTTATCACAATGATATAAGAATTTAATTAAAAGAAAGCAAATGATAAATTTTTAAAGATTTATAATTTAATTTATCCAGAATTCAATAATGTCCAAATTGTCAACATGATACTGCTTTGTGGAGTAAAATTCAAGAATAATATTGTATCAAAAATAATTTGGACAGAAAAGAAATTAATTTTTGTCATGAATAGTACCCCAGGTGGATAGTACACGAGTGAATAGTATCCCGTGAATAGCACTTTGTGAATAGTACTTTGGGAATAATACTTTGTGAATAGTACCATGTGAATAGTACTTTGTGAATAGTACCCTCTGAATAGTACTTTGTGAATAGTACCCCATAAATAGTACTCCGGCATATAAAGCTTAAAATTTAACAAAAATGCTCAGAAAAATATTTTTGTGAAACGATACTAGACGAAGTGAAAATTTCAAGAATATTCTACTAATTTCACGGAGTATAGAAGCAATACTTTAACAAAATGAGTGTAGAATTAGGAATACGAAATGAAATAATATTACTTACATACTACAGAGTATGGAAAAAAAATATTATTTTATACGAATATTGAACAAAAATAAAATCCCTTACCTTAGTAGAAGGCTGGATACTGCAATAGTGAAATATCATAATACTCTTCTTCTTTTTCTCTATAGCTTCTCTCTCTATAGTTGCTCTTTTGAGTCTTAGTGAATTGGTGAGAATGAAAGAAGAAATGAGCTTCTATTTATAGGAAAAAACATAGTTTCGATAATTGCACGTTTAGAGGCTCGAATTATTACAGTATAATACATTCATCTATACCTCCTTTTTTAATTAAGTCCTTCAAGTACTATCAATCTTGCACCACCTCCCCTAATAGTACATGCATGTGAATCAATAGTTCCATACATGTGAACCAACAATAATTTGCATGTGAACCGATATCAATTAATTGCTCATTTATCCAATTAATTGCCCGTTTGGTTAATAAAATCACCCAATCACAGAAATACCTCCTTTGAGGGTAATTAGGTCACGAAATAATTAAAGAAAACTAAATGAACAAACATCTTTAATCAACACGAACTTATTCATCATTAATATTATAACTCACAATATTTAACAACCAGATCATTCCTAGGAAAGATGGGGCTTTCCGATAAGAATTTCTCTCTATTGGTGTGCAATTAGGTGACCAAACCCCTTTCCTCGACAGAACTTTCTAGACATCGTCAATAATGCAAATAATAATATGAATAACTTTGTCGTCTTAATTATTGATTTAATAATATAAAATATTATGCAGATGATATTGTGATATTAATTGAATCCAATAACGTGAGATACTATGCATCAATTACTATGGAAATAATTGAGTATAACTGAGTGACTTCTCAGGTAAGCATCAATAATCAATATCGTTTGCTACTATGCAACCACGCATATTACTATATTTTTACCACCGAGTTTTTCAACAGTTTAACGGTAAAACTTTCACCGTTATTTTTATAAAAAAGATATTTCTGTCGTTTTCTAACTCCGACAATAATTCTGTTGTGGGGTCCACTAATGATTATGCCATCGTACAAATATTCCGTGTTAAAACGAATATTCCCCGACCAATCAAATATTTTATAACAACTTGCTTACTTTACAAAATTTATAAATATTACCCACAACTATAACATTATATCAAATCCACACTATAATATTGAAAAATATATTTCAAGAAATTAAATCTTTATTCATAAAAGTTGGGGTCTTAAATAAAATTCATGAGAGCTTTACCAAGCAAGTGGGATGCCAAAACCACTGCCATCAGAGAATCAAAGAATTTCCATGAAATGTCTGTTCAAAAACTCTATGGAAAACTTCTTACCTACGAACTGGAGTTGACCCATAGGGCAGAGACTCTATCTGAAGGAAGAAAGAAGGACAAAGGAGTTGCTCTCAAAGCAACAGAAACCATCTCCAAAGCTCATGCTAAAAATGATTCTGACTCTAAGGAAGATGATGACGAGGATATTGCAATGCTGATAAGAAGACTCAAAAGGTTCATGCGTAATGACTGAAGCAGCAGACCTAAGAAATTCAACAACAACAACAATAGCCAGGAGCAGATCAACGACCTATGCTACAACTATAAGAAGCCTTTTCATCTTATTGCAAACTACAACAAAACCTCTTAGAGAAGAGCTCAAGACGAGAACAAATCCAAAGAAGGAGTTCAAAGGCAACAAAAGGCTCCAAAAGAAAGACAAAGGTCTTGTAGCCGGAGGATCATGGAGTGACTCAGACTGTGACGCCCCCAAAATAGGTATACATCACCCATTCTGAGTCGCCAAATACATGGTACAGAAATAAATACAACTTCACTAATTCAATTGTCGTTCAAAATACGACAACATATATACTGTTAGTTTAAATACAAATACTGTCTAATAGACAGTATACAAACTCAAAAAGACTCCTCATTACAATTATTGATACACTATTTTACACTAATAGCGAGGACTACTAAAACAACTTTCTAGAATCATCACTCCATACCCCGGCTAGTTCCTGCTAAATTCTCAACTCCTAAGAATAAAAATGGAACAAACAGGAAAAGGGTGAGCTCAACTAGCCCAGTAAAGAATATTATGACTAATGTTACGCCCCCAAAATAGGTATACACCACCCATCTTGATTAGCCAAATACATGGTACATAAATCAAATACAAACTTCTTTAATACAACAGTCGGGTAATATACGACAAAATATAGCTGAGACCTTAAACAAGACAATTGTCATCTAGACAATATCCACACTCAATGGAGTCCTCATTACCATTATTGTCACACTATTTTATAGAATAGTGAGGACTACTAAAACAACCATCTGGACCGTCAATCCGTTCCCAGACTCGTCCCAGCTATATTCCATTTTCCTGAAGAGAACAATGAAAGAAAGGGTGAGCTCAACTAGCCCAGTAAGAAATATTATGACTAAGATAATGCAGAATAAATTATCCTTAGCCTTCAACAGTATAACAACTGATAGAATATAATAGACAACAAGTTTTAGATTAACAACTGCAGCGGAAAAAAAATCCATTTTAAGGATATTCATGTAATCATCAATGGTCATGATTATACCGAAAAATCCATGGTTATAATCATACCAACAACTGTCCATCAATGAACTACATGCCAAAGAGGATTACCACATCATTCGTAACATTACGGTCATGATTATACCGAATAATCTCTGGTCATAATCATACCAAGTCCATCTATGCACGTAAGCCAAAGATGACTTTCATCACAATATAAGCATGATGATGATGACAATGACATAATAATTCAATAAAACAAGTTCAAGGATAAATTTTAATGATTTATAATTTAATTTATCCAGAAATCAATAACGTCCAAATTGTAAACATGATAATGCTTTGTGGAGTAAAATTCAAGAATAATATTCATGTACCAAAAATAATTTGGATAGAAAAGAAATATGTTTGTCGGGTAAATAGTACCCCGTGAATTGTACTTCGAGAATTGTACCTCATGAATAGTACCCTGGCATGAAAAATACCCCAAATACCCGAGTGAATAATATTCAGGTGAATAGTAATTTGGGTGAATAGTAACTCATGAATAGTAACTCGTGAATAGTACTCCGACTTCGGTCACCGATTTTGGTTGCTCCCAACTTTGTATTGCTTCAATCTTCGTCGGGTTAACAGATACTCCATGTTTTGACACCACGTGCCCAAGGAATGCTACTTCTTCAAGCCAGAACTCGCATTTCTTCAGCTTTGTATATAGCTTGTTATCATGAAGCCTTTGCAGTACCAGCTTCAAATGGTGCTCATAATCTTCACATTTTTTGGAATATATGAGGATGTCATCAATAAAGACGACAACGAACTGATCCAAATATTCTTTGAACATATGGTTCATCATATCCATAAAAGCAGCAGGAGCATTAGTCAATCCAAAAGACATGACTAAGAATTCATAATGCCCGTCTCGAAGTTCTACGGCGCTCTTTGGAATATCCTCAGTTTTAATCTTTAGCTGATGATATCCAAAACGAAGATCGATCATTGAAAAAAATTGTGCTCCTTGTAACTGGTCAAATAAGTCATCAATGCAAGGTAGCAGATACTTATTCTTGATAGTGACATGGTTCAATTCTCCGTAGTCAATACAAAGTGGCATACTCTCGTCTTTCTTCTTTACGAATAACACATGAGCACCCCAAGGAGATGTACTAGGACGAATGAAACTGATGTCCAACAACTCCTATAGTTGGACCTTTAACTCCTGAAGTTCAATAGGAGCAATTCGATATGGGGTTTTAGAAATGGGCTATGTACCAGGTTCAAGGTCAATAAAGAATTCAACTTCTCGCCTCGGGTAGACCGAAGTTCTTCAGAAATCGTCGGAAATTCACTAACAATAGAAATATTATTCAAATCTGACGTGTTTTTGTTCAAGTACGTGACATGGGCTAAAAAAGCTTGACATCTATTTTTCAATAAACGAATAGCTTTATGGCTTGATATGACAGTGATTGACTTTAGTGGGTTGGTTGTTTGAATTCACATAACAGGTTGATTAGGAATATGAAAACTAACAACCTTACAAAAATAATTAATTTTGGCATGATGAGTAGTTAACCAATCAATCCCTAAAATCACATCAAAAGCAAGTATCTTTAAAGTGATAAGATTAGCAAGTAATGTGATGGTGCCAACTTGGATCAAGCAAGATTTATAAATAGTGGATGTAATGAAGGTTTCTCCTAACGCAGTCTCCACAGATAAGTCAAAGTCTAATTTCTCCAGAGTCAAGTTTAAACGTTGAGCACAAGTAGGAGAGATAAAAGAATGGGTAGAAGAACTGGTATCTAGTAAGGTATAAACTTTGCAAGAGTTTATGATTAGCTTACCCGTGATCTCCTCATTCGGGTTCCTCGCATTTTGACCAGTCATGACAAACGCTCTTCCAGGAATCGCTGACTTAGACTTATCTGGGACAGCCTTTTGAATCACCATCCCTGCTTGACTTGGTTTCACTACCGACCAATCTCGAGCTATATGACCTTCCTTTCCACAATTATAACATACCTTGGATTATTGTGGGCAGTTTGGGCTGATATGTCCCTCTTTCCCGCATTTATAACATATGACCGGTGGTCGTTCTTCTCCCTTAGAAATAGTTGATGTTGGTGCTGACGTCTTCACGTTATCATTGTTGTACCTTCTCTTCTTTAAATCTCCTCCCGACTCGCTTCTTCTATTTATATGGCCACGATTACCACCAGAGTGGTAACCACTTTTGTCTGAATGTTTTCCTCCCCACTAGTTTTTATTGTTCTGATGACTACTGCCACCGGTATGACCCTGGTTGTGGTCCCTCGGTTTAACATACTCATTATCTCGCACTAATAATTGAGACATTTTTACAACATCATAATATAAAGAAAATTTATGAGAGATAAGATATTGTCAAATCTCGGGTTTTAGACCTCTCAGAAACATCATCGTCATTCATTCCTCATTCTCTACCAAATGAGGTACAAACCTGGATAACTCTGCAAACTTCGACTCGTACTGGGACAATGTCATGTTGTTATGTTCCAGTCTAATAAATTCCACCTCCTTCATATGACGAATACTTTCAGGAAACTACTTGTCATTGACAAGTTTCTGAAATGTTTCCCAAGACATGCTGAGTGCGGCAGGCTGGGTATGCTTCACAGACTCCCGCCAGTAGTCTGCCTCACAATGGTGGCGATTGGAACCTTCTGTTCCTTCGTGTATCCCAAGACATCAAATATCTTGGTAATTTGCTTGACCCACGTTTCCACCTTGATCGAATCCGGCTTTCCCGTAAATTCTGGTGGTCCCAACTCTTTGAACTTCTTGGCTGTGACAAGCCGCACATTGCTATCATTTCCACCTGTATTTTGTACACGAGTCTCCCTCGTCTGATTTTGCATGAACTGCAAAAAGCTTCTAAATATCCCATCATTCATCATTTGTTCGATATTGTTGTTTACAGGAGTAATATTGCCTTCCCATTGCATGTTCCCCTGGGTGGTGATTAAAGGTGTCTCCACGGTCTCATTCACTCCATGGTTAATATTTGTAGCTGCCATTCTCAAATACTACCATAAAACAAGGGTTAATTAAAGAAATTAATATGCCACATAATATCCTTATATTATGACCGACCAAACAAATAAGCTTAGGTATGACACACTAGCGAAGGATTACTCGTCTTTCCCCTCCTAGTTCTATTCCCTGATCTCCGCTAGAGACCATATCCCTAAGCTCTGATACAAACTATGACGCCCTCAAAATAGGTATACATCCCCCATTCTGAGTCGCCAAATACATGGTACAGAAATAAATACAACTTCACTAATATAATTGTTGTGCAAAATACGACAACACATATACCGTGAGTTTAAATACAAATATTGTCTAATAGACAGTATACAGACTCAAAAGGCTTTACAATTATTGATACACTATTTTACAAAAATAGTGAGGACTACTAAAACAACTTTCTAGAATTATCACTCCATACCCCGGCTAGTTTCTGCTAAATTCTCACCTCCTGAGAAGAAAAATGGAACAAAACGGAAAAGGGTGAGCTCAACTAGCCCAGTAAAGAATATTATGACTAAGATAATATACAACAATTTATCATTAGTCTTCAACAGGGAAAAATCTGATAGAATATAATAGACAACAAGTTTTAGATCAACAACTGCAGCGGAAACAACAATCCATTAGACGAATCAAGTAGAGAATGAATTCTACTCTCTTCTAAAATTTAAAAGTCCATCATCAATATTTTATCCCTGTAACATCAATCAATATACATCTTGAATCAAATATTCATCTTTGCACTATAAGCCAAATATATTCATCAGTTGTTCATGTTCATCACAACACCTATACATCTTAGCACTACGGGTCAAAGATATTCACCAAAAAATCATTCATCTTTGTACTACAGGCCAAAGATATTTAGTAATATCATCATTTAGGACTAAGGATGATGAAAAATATCTTAAAGAAAATGAATCTAGTGAGACAAAAGGACAAATATTAGGTATTCGTACTACAGTTTATCAAAGTTCAAAAATACTCCATAATAACCAATTATGAAGCATAATTCAAAATAAAGATCAAAACATGGATACAATCAAATATAGTAACCATAATAGACATCTTGGACAAAAAGAAGAAAATTTCATTTTTTGGTGAATAGTGTCATATTTGTGAATAGTGCCGTATATGTGAATAGTAACCTTGACACAAAAAGGTAGAAATTCCACAATAATATTCATACCAATATTTCGGCATAATGATATTAAAAGAAATAATATCATTTTCGAAGAAAATAACATCCTTTACCTCAAAAGAATAGTACTTCTGGCTGAATATCGGATATAACACTAAAAAAAACTTGCACCGTATAGCAACACTTAAAGTATCAAAATACTCACAAGAATACACTCAATAATATAGAGAGAGAAAATTTCAGTTTCTGGTGTGATTTTCAATTCTATCCTAAGCACCCTATTTATAGGAAAATGCTTAGAACACCAAAGTAAAATTTTTAATAAAATTTTAATATATTTTTTTAAATTCCTACGCAAACCTCATTTGATCAAAACATCAGCCACCGAGTGCCCACCTCACTAAATCAAAAAAAAGCATTTTTCTTATTAAAAATATTTATAAATCCAAAAACCAATTATTCCGGAACTTCAATAATTCATAATAAATAGTCTGTTTATCAGAAAAATTTGAATCTTATGTCCATTCCATAGGAAATTCAATTCTCTACAACTTTATAAGTTTAAATTTTTCCAAATTCTAAACAAAAATTGACCGAAATCCATATACAGACGATTTTACAGGCTATAATCAAATTTCAGTCAAACATTGGGGCCCCTCAACATGTTTAACATTTTTTTAGCATTTATTGTAACAAAAATAATCTTCCTCCTCATTTATTCATATATCACACATTCATTGTAAAAATATCACCATTATTATATTATGGAAATATAATAATATATTTAAATGAATTATTTTATCAAAAAAGAAAATATCAATTTTTAACAATTGTCACTTTTCTAAAAATTCCTCCATTTATATCCACATAAATAAATATTTTCTTTATCATATAAATCAATAATTAATTATTCATAAATAATATTACAGAATCACAATCATCGATAACTAGTAGCTCCAAGGAAAGAGGGGCTTTCAATAAGGATTTCTCCTTATCGGCGCAGTAATTAGGTGACCAAACCTCCTGTAGACGAACTTTCTGGACATTGTCACTAATGTTATCTAGTAATATTATTAAAATAATATGAATTATTGATCTGATAATGGGAAATACTGTGTAGTGACAATTATTGAAACAACAATAGTATAAAATATCAACGTAGCAATTATTGAATCAATAAAATAAAATATTGAACAGTAATTACTGTAACAATTATTGAGTAGTGCCATCTTACGTAAGAATCAATAATTGGTGCAATACCGTGTGCTACTGTGCAACGCTGCGTATTATTCATAAAAACTCATACTTGTCGTTTTCTTCATCCAATCGCTTTCTGTTATGGGGCCCACAAAAGGTTGCGCCGTAGTACGAATATTCCCCGACAGGAAGAATATTCCACGACCAAACGAATATTCCCCGACAACAATGAATATTTTATAACCACTTGCTTATTTAAAATATTTGCGCATTTTACCCATAACTAACCACATTAATTAAATCAACCTTTACTATTTCAAAATAATTAATAGAGGAAATTCCATTTTATTCATAAAAGTTGGGGTCTTACACTAACAATGACACAACTCTTGAGTCTAGAGATGATGATGATCCTCAAGTAGCAAATCTATGTCTAATGTCCAAAAATGCAAAGGAGAGGAAAAGCATTGACCATCATGAAGGAAGTATCGATGAGGTATTCGACTTTAACTCTCCTGATGTAGATATTGATGATTTAAGAGTTGCACTACATGGCATAACAACTGATATATATTAATACATGAAATGGTTCAGAGTTCTGTCTTAAGATTATTCACTTATTCAAAAAGAGAAAGAGAAAGTTCAAGAACAACTGAAAATAGCTCTTCTAAGTGCCAACTCTCTCTCTCTAAATTTGAGGCGGAGAAAAAACTCTTAAGATAGACTAATGAACTTAATTCACAAAGAGAGTCAAATCTAACCTCTAAGATTGAGGAACTAGAAAAGACAATCTTAATGTGGAATAAATCATCTTCATCCATGGACTCTCTGATCTCCAGTCAGAGAAGTGCTTCTGATAAAACATGTTTAGGTTTTGGGGAATCTACCTCAGTACCATATGTGGAAAAACTAAAGGAAACTAACATTAGTAGTGCTTTAAATTTCAATTGAGGCATTATATGTGTGAAATCCTCACAGAAGGAAGAACCAGTCCATCCATGATATCTGATCCAATCCATCTTCCAAGACATAATGGATCCCATGCTGGCCTAGGGTTCAGAAAAAGAGAAGAGTAACTTAGTCACTACTATCCAACCTCGAAAGATCGTAGAGTCGAGTAAAATAAACTCCATGAACCAACCAGGAAGGAATAGTAGAGTTAAGTTTCACTCTTCACAAATCATGAATCACAAGGATACATGGAAAAAGAAGAATCAGTATAAAGGAAAGACTTCCAAGAATCCACATAAGTTCAAAGGGAGAAAGAATCCACACACACACACTCAAGCATGCATCGTGCTAGATGTTTTGGATGTGATAGATATGGTCATAACACTGTAGTATGTTACAATAATCCTCTGCATGTTAAACCCAAAGTGAAGCAGATTTGGGTCCCCAAGGGTACTAACAAGGTAGGACCCATGCAAGTATGGGTACCAAAATGAGAGTTTAACCTCACTATAGGAACATAGTGCCACTTAGTATCTAGAAAGTGGATGCTCACGACACATGACCGGGAACAAAGCTTTCTTGTCTAACTTCACAGAAAAGGAAGGTCCAACAGCCATCTTTAGAAACAATGGATCTGGCAAGACAAAAGGATATGGCTCAGCTGGAAATGGTGCAGTGTCCTACAGCAAAGTAGCCTATGTGGAAGGGCTGAAGCACAATATCCTAAGCATAAAGCTGACCATACTTCCTTAACAATCAGTGTCAAGTAAGGGTCATCAAGTCACCTTCCTTAACAAATAGTGTCAAGTAAGAGATCTGGAGACCTCCTCTATAAAGCTGACCAGAATAAGAGAAGGGAACGTCTACACTGTTAATCTTGGTCAACTGAGTTCTGAATAGACAATATGCTTTCTTGCTAAAGCCTCTGAAGAAATGAGCTGGCTATGGCATAAAAGGTTGTCTCATCTCAACTTCAAGCGTATGTCAAAACTGGACTCCAAAGATCTAGTGGTAGGTTTACCCAAGCTCAGCTTCGTCAAAAAAAGGCCATGCAATGCATGTCAGCTTAGAAAGCAGACTAGGAGCTCCTTCAAAGGCAAGACGATCATCTCAATTGATAAGCCCCTACAACAACTTCACATGGATCTATTTGGGCTAATTCCAACTACAAGCATTGGATGGAAGAGATACTCATTGGTCGTAGTGGATGACTACACCAGATTTAAATGGGTGTTCTTTCTAAACTCTAAAGATGAAACAAGCTCTTAAATCATCAAGATGTTCAAGCTGGTGATGATTGAAAAAGGAGTAAAGATGTGACGAACAAGATTTTGTAATTTAATTTTAATATTTATTGAATTAAATTATTATTTTTCGATGATTTAATTATAAGATTAAATAATTAATTGATGCAGTTGTGATAGATTAATTTAATTATGTGTGTTATATTTATTAAATTAATGTGAAGAATTTTATTATTCAAAGAATGTAATTATGTGAGTTTATTGAATTAAAATAAATATTTAATAAGCCTAATATTATTTTATTTAAATTAATAATTAATGAGAAAATTAATAATTGACATAATTAATAAATGAGAAAATTAATTATATGACTATGTGAATTAATGATAAATTATTATATTTTGTTTAAATTAAATATTTGATTTATTTTATAAAGGGGTGTGACATTATTAAACTATAATATAAGCAGTTTATCAAAATAAATTGGTTTGAGTTTTAAGAATGACCAAACAAGGCCTTAGGGGAGGTTGAGAGTAGTTAACCCATGATGGGTTAACTAACCACCACAACTGCGCTTAGTTCTTTTTAAAAATTTAATACGTCGTCTTCTTCTTTTATTTGGCTAAGTCTGGAAAAGGAAAATCAGAGAGAATCAAGAAATTCTGAGGGAAATTGTGAGTGTGTGATCAAACAAGTATTTGAGGAAGGATCATCAAGGATCATCTTTACTAATCTATATTCTGGGTAATTCCTTTAACCAATTTCAAATTACGTTGATATATTTTTCTGAAAATGGTTTTCAAATTCTATAAAAGCTCTGTAATTGAAAAAGAGTAATGATTAAGTGTATATACGTGTTAATATGTTATCATAACATGTTTAACTATATCTTGTATGTTTTCATAACATCAAATTCATAGAAATCTGTCGTATATAGTTTCTTAAAGTTGCAGAGTATAAAATATGGACATATGGCCCTTACACATGAATTTAATGTGTTAAATAATATGTTGTATCATAAATTTACATTGTATATGATTATGTATATTAAAATGAAGGAATCAAACTTCGAATGAACAGATTTGGTGTTATAACGAACCCATAGTGTTGATTTTTATGTTTTGTATTCAAAAACTTTCAAGAACAATAAAATTACATGTGTTGATTTTGTTAATTATGTGTTTTAACTTGTTAAATTCATACTAGAAGGGTTGAGTAGTAGTTATATGTGTATTATAGTATTTGGGTATGTCTAAATTCGTGTAAAAATAAATTAATTGGAGGTTTTGGCAATGTTCTGCAATTTTTACGAATTGCAGAATTAATCTTCGTTCGCCATGGCAGTGGCGAAAGCTCCATGCTTTAAGGCCACATGCTGCATCAATGCCAAATGCACACCACCACGCCACAACGCTAAAGGCTGTTATAAATACCACCGCGTCATAAAATTTCAGAGAACCAAGAAAAAGCATAGAAATGGCCAGCCATGCTTCACTCTCGAGAAATGCCAAAAAATGAAAATTTTCTAATTGTTCAAGTCTAAGAACGTGATAGTAACCTAATCTAATGTATATAAGAAAATGTTAGACGTATAATGAGACGTTAAAATAGATTCTTAACATGTCAATAAGACATTTACACGTTGATTGAATTATTGAACACATAGTTAGATTATTGTTCGTGTATTGTAATATTATGTGAAAACAAGTGTGGTAATTGGTGTGACGAACGATATTTTTGTAATTTAATTTTAATATTTATTGAATTAAATAAATATTTTCGATGATTTAATTATTAGATTAAATAATTAATTTATGCAATTATGATAGATTAATTTAATTATATGTGTTATATTTATTAAATTAATGTAGAGAATAATTATTATTCAAATATGTATTTATGTGAGCTTATTGGATTAAATGAAATATTTAATAAGCTTCTAATGTTATTTTAATTAAATTAATTTAATTATTAATTCGAGATTTAATAATTTGACATTGTTATTAAAAGAGAAATTTAATTAATTGACTATGTGAATTAATGAGAAATTAATTTATATTATTTAAATTAAACTAAAATAATATATTTGACTTATTGTGTAATTGGGTGTGATACAATTTAAACTATAGTATAATAGATTTATTAAAATAAATAGGAACGAGTTTTTAAAGCTAGCAAAACAAGGCCTTATTGGGAGTTGAGGATAGTTAACCCATGATTGGGTAACTGACCACAACGCGTTAGTTCATTTCCCTTATTATTATACGTATTCTTCCCTTTTCATTATTGCTAAGTTTGGAAAAGCAAAAACTGAGAGCGAGAGAGATTTTAGAGAGAATTCAGATAATTTTGTGAGAAACTCAGTGATTAAAGAAAACATCTAAGCCTACAATTATACACTTTATACTCTTGGTAATTTCTCCAAACCCAATTTCTTTTTACATCATTAAGATTTCATGAAAATGGCTTTCGAAGTTTTTGTTTAAACCTCTGTATTTGGGAAAGGAGTAATGTTTATGAGTTGTGTATGTATTAATATGTATCAAATCGTATTCAATTATATATTATATAGGTTGCCATATCATCAGTTTCATGAAAATACATAGTATATGATTGCTTCAAAATTTATAGAGTATGGGTTATGGTCATATGACCCTTATACGTAATTTTAATATGTCAAACATAAATGGTTATGTAAAATTTATACTCGTATATTATTATGAATGTTAATACGAAGAGACTAAACTTTAAATGAACGGATTCGGTGTTATAACGAATCCGTAGTGTTAATTTTTATGATTTATGTTCAAAACCTTCAAGAACATCAAGAACAGTTAAATTCACCTATTTTAATTTTATAATTTTGTGTTTGAATGGATTAAAATCATTCTATAAATGTTAGGTAACGATTATGTATGAATTCTAGCATGTGGGTATGTTTAATTAATTGAATTAATGATCATATAGTGGTTATTTCGCTGAACTCTGTGTTCTTCGCGAACTGAGAATCATAATCTTGAGTTTCAGCCATGCAGCTGAACTCAGAATCAAGTCTCGCATCATAGTCAGCCAAGTCTCAAGCCTCGGCGCCACAAATACCACAAAGGCGAAGATCATATAATGCATATGTGGCCATAGCTGCTCACTCTCCGAAATGTTCGAAATGAAAATTATAAAATGTTCAAGTCTAATACTGTGATAGCAACTTAATTTAAAGAACATAGAAATATGTTAGAAGTATAATGAGATGTTAAAATAGATACTTATCATGTAAATAACATAATTGCATGTAGATTGAATTATTGAATACATAATTTACTTATGTGTTAGAATTAAGATATTGTTCACAGTATGGTTGTGACGCCCCCAAAATTAGGTATACGTCACCCATCTTGGGTCGCCACTTACATGGTACATAAATTCAAATACAAACTTAATTATACATCTGTCGTGTAACATACGACAATACACAAACTGAGAGTTCTAATAGGAATATTGTCATTTAGACAATATCCATATTCAAGGAGTCCTCATTACATTTATTGTCACACTATTTAATAGAATAGTGAGGACTACTAATGCTATCTTCGGGACCATCACTCTTTTCCCCGACTTGTCCAAGCTATATTCTCATTTCCTGAAGAGAACAGTGAAAGAAAGGGTGAGCTCAACTAGCCCAGTAAGAAATATTATAACTAAGATAATGCAGAATAAATTATCAATAGTCTTCAACAATGTTAAACTGATAAAATACAATAGACAACCAGTTTAACTTTAGCGGAATATGCAATCCATTAAAAGAGTCAAGTAGAAAATAAAGTCTACTATCTTTTAGGTTTTAAAAGGTTTTCATCAATTTTTATCACTAAGACTCAGTTTAATGAATAAACCACAATATCTAATCATCCCCTCGCATTCACTGGTCAAGGATTTTCATCAAATTATCAATGGTCATGACTATACCGAATCACCCCTGGTCATAATCATACCAAAAACTATCCATCACTGCATTACAGGCCACTGAGGACTTTTGTCACATCATTTATATCAAGCCATTATTATACCGGAGTTTAGGTTACGGTTAAACCATAATCGGAGTTTAGGTTCTGCCCGTTTAACACTCGCTTACACTCAACCCTTACGCTGGTTAAAGTGTTCAATGCTTACTTCATTCTAACATTCTCTATCCGACTCACAATCGGACTTTCTTTAATCTCATTACCGTTTGTTACGGCTTTCCTTGATAATTCATATCTTACTTACTACCTTCGTCAACGTCTAAGTCATACAACTAGGGTATACTTAGAACGTTCGTCCAACACGAATACGATTCACGAGGATCGTTATGTATTCGACGTTCACTTGTTCATCTTTTAATCTCTCATTACCATAACTTAATATCGGAATGTTATTCATTACCTTCATCACTCAACGTCTAAGGAATCAAAATCATAGCAATCCCTCATGTTCGTTTGTCACGACTACGATCCCCGGATATCGGTTATGTAATCTAGCGCTTACATTCTCCGTCTTTTAATCACGTTAAATCTTTTCGTTCAACCTTCGCTAAAGGTTTAAAACACTTGACGAAGTGTTACAATATGTGAACTATATGTTCATACTTCTTTCTTTTACATCCCCCAGTATTTGAGAAATAAAATTCTCATTTCTGGGCATTGCCTTCCACCGGCGTTGCGGCGCCATCCTTCCCTCTATCTCTCTCGCTGAGGCGCGACCTACTTCTCTCTCCTCCCTTGGTCTGGCACTGCGGCGCCAAACCCTTTGTTATCTCTCACGCTGCGGCGCCACTTAAAAGCACCTGAAGCCCGAGTTCACACTGCGGCGCCACTTCTCGGCGCTGCGACGCGAAGCTTTAACCCTAGAAAATTTTTCTAAGTGTTGAATCAAGTTTGAGATGCTTACTTTGCGATTTCATAACTCCTTCGTTATAACTGAGAACGAGGTCATTCAAAAGCCATTCTCTTCGTTATCTCACGTACTTTAACACCCATTGAGCAGAAATTTGATCTAAACTCGTTAACATGCCATTCAATTGGCTTAAACTTCACCCTTCGTTCATTTTACGCTTTTAACGTTCTTCGCTCGTTCGTCCGTAATTCGGTCATCCGAACTCGGAACTCGATTGTTCTTGAGTCCACGACTCACATTTTCTATGTTCTCTTACATTCTTATGAAACCCTACACGTTCGGGTTCATTTACTAACTTTCAAATTCTCGCTCGTCTGTTACAAAAATTTTGCCATAACTTCGTTATAGCTCAATTTTAATCCGTTCTTCATGAATTTTTCTAACACTCCTAACCAAGAAAGAAGCAACTAACTTATACACGATGGTTTTAAACTTGTCCATCAACAACATTTATACTACGATGGTTTTAAATTTGTCCATCAACAACATTTTACGCGTTCTTCGTTTTAATCGATATTTTGGATTACGATTCTACTTTTTATTGGAATTTGGTGTTATAGAACATCATTCATTACTAATTTGACATACTTATTCATAAGATTCATTCGGATCGCTCAAAATCCTTACGAATCTTATACTTCCAATTTATAAACTAAATTTCTTATTCTTATTTCTTCGTTTTCTCATGATTTCAACTGTATGAAATCATTTCTAACATCATCTTTTCTCTATTCTCATTAAGCTATGTTTTTGAATATATTAAACTTAAAAAAAATATGAGAAGAAACTAGGGTTTGGATTATCGTTCTTCATTAATCCTCTTCCGTTATACAAAGCCGGCGATTCGCTAGCTTTTCAATTTCACGATCATTTTTGATCTGAGCATTCATGCTCACGCTCTTCCTCTTGCTCTCCCAACTGAGTTCTCTCTATCTCTCTCAAGGTAGGATTTTCAAAAATCCTCAAAAATGAAATTCTAGGTTTCTATTCATAGAAAACCAAAGCTAGGGGCAAAATAGTCATTTTGCACCTAAGGTTACTATTCCCACCTCCTCTTCAACTTAACCACCAAGTTTACTTGGCCACTTAGTGGCCAAGTGGCCGGCCCACATGCCCCATGGGTTGCCCCAATGGTTCTTACCCATCCGTTTACCCATCGGTTCGATCCGCGGATTCTTTTCTTGGTTTGGGCCTTAACCCTAACTCTTATTGGGCCTAACTTGGGCTTGATTTCACAAAGCATTGGGCTTGACATAATCCAAGTCCAATTGGATTCTACAAAGTCCATGAACATAAAGTCCATTAAGACTTATCGTATTCTACGATCGTATTCTACGCATTCCTTTCTCGTAATCTCGTATTTTCTTCGTATATTATTCGTACGATATTCGTATTATACGTCGTACTAATCTTCGTAATATACTCATATAATAACTCGTATCATACTCGTATTTCTCACGCATAATAACCCTAGTTATTATACGTGCTCATTACATTCTCGAAACTCACTTTCCCTAACCCTTAGGTTTTGAGTCCACAGGCGAAAACTTCTTTTTTGCCATAACTAAAATATTATTGAATATTCCATCACGTCTCAAGATTTCACACAATCAATAACTTCTCAAAATTTCAAAATAAATCTCCGAGCAGAAACGGGTGAATAGTGCCTATTTCGTCTTTTTTCCCCGGAAATATTTTTGTTCCCGAAAAATTTTTATTTTCGTCTTGAAAATTCTTACTCGTTCAGTCTAGCTCGTAGCCAGAATCCTCCCGATTAATAATCATTATAGGTTATAGAACGATTAATGAACACATAGCACATAATAGTATTAATAAAAAATTATTTTATTTATAACTAATTCTTTAAACTTAAATTCTGGACAATCCGATTTTCCGGGTTGTCAAATATTTCCCTCCTTAAAAAAAATTTCGTCCTCGGAATTTCTTAAAACCAAACCCTTACCCGGGTCCTCACATTCTCTCCTTCTTCAAAGAATTTTATCCTCGAAATATTAGCTTACCCTTCTTCTCAACTTCTCTTCAAAGAAGTTCTTATCTTTCATACATTCCCTGCCCTTCATAACTTATCAAGAATCATGAAGTAAAAGGAATAACTAGAAATATAAGGATTCCTTTAAAACATTTCATTCTTTTGCTGAGGGGTCAAATCGACCATGAACTCTTACAAGGTTACAGCCTCTCGCTATAAACCTTTCTTACATGGTAAGTTTACAATCACAAAGAAGGTAAACTACCTCTTCCATACGTAGGTGATCAGCCTATCGTATAACCCCATTTCAGGGTATGTTCACCTCAGACTTAGATTCCGCACCAAAACAATTTGGTTCGGCATAACTATTCAAAGAATGCTCGATTTTCTTTTAATCATGACATACCATTCGTCTTAGCCAAATCAAGTAGCTTAGACCATACCAATAAATTGGATATCAACTTGAAACATTCGTCTAGTCAACTCACTTGACATCGACTATTTCTTTAAATTCTTTTGCAATTCATCAAAACGATTCATGACGTCATGATACCGTACTCTTCACAGTACGTTGAGGACTTCGTCAGTTTATGACTTCGTCATTATACATCATACCATAGCAGGTTGTTGATCCTCTGATCAAATTCCATACCAGGTTTAATTGCATTAACAACTCCATCCTTTTACCATCCTTGCATCAAATGCACTGATGATATATAATTCATTTTGATATTTCAAATCAACTTCCGTCTAGCCGAAACAATTAGCATAGACATACCAAGAATAGTTCTTTAAAAATCCATTGGTTCCAAGAGTCGAACCAATTCTTTCATGTTCAAAACGCGCACATTAGCACGATTTCAAGAAATTTTGAAATCTAGCATAACTAGATGACTTGGAATATCTTATTCTCCATCTTCCGTCATTGTCTTTCTGCGACAATCTTAATCTTCTCTAGCATCTTCAATGCTAAGTCTACTGAAAATACTTCGTTTTTAGTCTAAACATTCTTATACCTTAGTAGAGTCCATCAACTTACCACACATTATAAGTCCAGGAACTTTCCACAATAATATGAGTTTAAGAACATCCAGACAGACCATAAGTGTCCATTCGTTGAAACATTCGAAAACATACCATACTATTATGAGTCACGAACATACCATAAGTATAAGTTTCAAGACTCGCACCTACCTTATCGTTCTCTACCTATCAAGTATATACATGAGAAAAGATTCAACTTCTCGTCATATAAATCTTAATAGCGCAACCAATTCCAATGATTATCACTGTAATAACTGAGTAGTTGTTACACCAAGCACAAACCTCTGCCCATACAAAAGTTCATAAAACTCAGCCATCACATGAGTCCTCAATTGAAATCTTAAAACTTCTAACTTCCTCTTTACTAAATACGAATTTTCTTTAATTCGTATGCTAACCTTTATAACTCAATCTGAGTTCTTCTTCACCGTACTACTTCGTAGCACCATTCATTCATAGCCTCAGCTATAAATCATTCATCGTTTAACAGCTCATCTGTTACTACGATTTACTATGATCACGTGGTGATCTTCTTCCTTAATCGTTTAACTCAACGATTTTCTTAACCTTCTCTCTACGATTATAGTCTTAGGTACTCATACCTAAGAGTTATAACCTATAGCTCTGATACCAACTATGACGCCCTAAAATTTGGTCTATTTTCACATCCAGATTCCGTACGTCATGATCCCCTCTTCTTCCAAACATACATCATTATATAGCTAAATATAACGACATACATTCTCAAATCCCAGGTTCTCGAAACCTTATAATCTCTTTCATTTCAAATAATGATAATTACATTATTCTTTACATCTTACACGAGTGACTTTCATCCGCCACAAAGGATTCATAACTATTCATTAAACTAGTCTATAGTTTAATTCTATCATTCTATATTACAAGTCTTCACTTGTTCTTCAACCCTTACGCTAGTTAAAGTGTTCAATGCTTACTTCATTCTAACATTCTCTATCCGACTCACACTCGGACTTTCTTTAATCTCATTACCATTTGTTACGGCTTTCCTTGATAATTCATATCTTACTTACTACCTTCGTCAACATCTAAGTCATACAACTAGGGTACACTTAGAACGTTCGTCCAACACGAATACGATTCACGAGGATCGTTATGTATTCAACGTTCACTTGTTCGTCTTTTAATCTCTCATTACCATGACATAACATCGGAATGTTATTAATTACATTCGTCACTCAACGTCTAAGGAATCAAAATCATAGCAATCCCTCATGTTCGTTTGTCATGACTACGGTCCCCGGATATCGGTTATGTAATCTAGTGCTTACATTCTCAGTTTTTTAATCACGTTAAATCTTTTCGTTCAACCTTTGCTAAAGGTTTAAAACACTTGACTAAGTGTTACATTACATGAACTATATGTTCATACTTCTTTCTTGCACATCCCCCCGAAGATGTCGATAAATAAAATTCTCATTTACGGCATTGCCTTGCCCGCATCATCATGCCGCCATCCTTCCCTCTCTCTCTCGCGCTGCAACGCGACCTACTTCTCTCTCCTCCTTGTGCAGCATCATCATGCGCGCCAAACCCTTTTTTCGAGCTCTCGCTCATGTGGCACCACTTAATGAAGACTGAAGCCCGAAGTTCACATCATGGGCGCCACTTCTACACTATGACGCCAAGCTTAAACCCTTGAAAAATTTTCTAAGTGTTGAATCAAGTTTGAGATGCTTACTTTGCGATCACATAACTCCTTCGTTATAACTCGGAACGAGGTCGTTCCAAAGCTTTTCTCTTCGTTATCTCAAGTACTTTATCACCCGTCGAGCAGAATTTCGATCTAAATGCGTTAACATGCCACACAATTGGCTTAAACTTCACCCTTCGTTCATTTTACGCTTTTAACGTTCTTCGCTCGTTCGTCCGTAATTCGGTCATCAGAACTCGAAACTGGATAGTTCTTCAGTCCACGACTCACGTTTTCTACGTTCTCTTACATTCTTATGAAACCCTACACGTTCAGGTTCATTTACTAACTTTTAAATTCTCACTCGTCTTTTACGAAAATTTTGCCATGAACGTTTCGTTATAGCTCAATTTTAATCCGTTCTTCATGAACATTTCTAACACTCCTAACCAAGCAAGAAGTAACTAACTTATACACGATGGTTTTAAACTTGTCCATCAACAACATTTACACTACGATGGTTTTAAATTTGTTCATCAACAACATTCTACGCGTTCTTCGGGTGTTCTTCGTGTTCTTCATTTTAATCGATATTTTGGATTAAGATTCAACTTTTTCTTGGAATTTGTTGTTATAGAACATAATTCCTTACTAATTTGACATACTCATTCATAAGATTCATTCGGATCGCTCAAAATCCTTACGAATCTTATACTTCCTTAAGAAATTTATAAACTAAATTTCTTATTCTTATTTCTTCGTTTTCTCATGATTTCAACCATATGAAATCATTTCAAACATCATCTTTTCTCTATTCTCATTAAGCTATGTTTTTGAACATATTAAACTTAAAGAAACTAGGGTTCGAATTACCGTTCTTCGTTAATCCTCTTCCGTTATACAAAGCCGGCGATTCTCTAGCTTTTCTATTTCACGATCACTTTTGATCCGAGCATTCAATCTCACATTCTTCCTCTTGCTCTCCCAACCGAGCTCTCTCTATCTCTCCCAAGGTAGGATTTTCAAAAATCCTAGAAAATGAAATTCTAGGTTTCTATTTATAGAAAACCAAAGCTAAGGGCAAAATAGTCATTTCGCCCCTAAAGTTACTATTCCCACCTCCTCTTCAACTTAACCACCAAGTTTACTTGGCCACCACCCTTACTTGGTGGCCAAGTGGCCGGCCCACATGCCCTATGGGTCACCCCATGGCCCATGGGTCACCCCATGGGTTGCCCCAATGGTTCTTACCCATCCGTTTACCCATCGGTTCAATCCGCGATTTCTTTTCTTAGTTTGGGCCTTAACCCTTATTCTTATTGGGCCTAACTTGGGCTTGATTTCACTAAGCATTGGGCTTGACATAATCCAAGTCTAATTGGATTCTACAAAGTCCATGAACATAAAGTCCATTAAGACTTATCATATTTTACGCATTCCTTTCTCGTAATCTCGTCTTCTCTTCGTATATTTTTCGTACGATATTCGTATTATACATCGTACTAATCTTCATAATATACTCGTATAATAACTCGTATCATACTCGTATTTCTCAAGCATAATAACCCTAGTTATTATACGTACTCATTACGTTCTCGGAACTCACTTTCCCTAACCCTTAGGTTTTGAGTCCGGAGGCGAAAACTTCATTTTTTCCATAACTGAAATATTATTGAATATTGCTTCACATCTCATTATTTCACGCAATCAATAACTTCTCAGAATTTCAAAATAAATCTTCGAGCAGAAACGGGTGAATAGTGCCTATTTCGTCTTTTTTCCCCTGAAATATTTTTGTTCCCGGAATTTTCTTTTTTCGTCTTGAAAATTCTTACTCGTTCAGTTTAGCTCGTAGCCAGAATCGTCCTGATTAATAATCATTCTAGGTTATAGAACGATTAATGAACACATAGCACATAATAGTATTAATAAAAATTCATTTTATTAATAACTAATTCTTTAAACTTAAATTCTTGATAATCCGATTTTCAGGGTTGTCATAATTTTAATATGTCAAACATAAATGGTTTTGTAAAATTTATACTTGTAAATTATTATGCATGTTAATACGAAGAGACCAAACTTTAAATGAACAGATTCAGTGTTATAACGAATCCGTAGTGTTAATTTTTATGATTTATGTTCAAAACCTTCAAGAAAATCAAGAACAGTGAAATTCACCTATTTGAATTCTATAATTTTTTGTTTGAATGGATTAAAATCATTCAATAAATGTTGGGTAACGATTATGTATGAATTCTAGCATTGGGTATATTTAATTGATGAAATTAATGATCATATAGTGGTTATTTCGCTGAACTCTGTGTTCTTCACGAACTGAGAGTCATAATCTGAGTTTCAAGCGCAAGCACCAACTTCGTAATCGAAGTCTCATATTTACTGCGCACCGAGCCGCAGCGCCACTCTGTTCTTGTTAAGTCTCAATTCAAGGTATACTACTGCCCATGATCACGAAGATCAGAGTATAACATTGATAGCCAGTAGCGCCCACTCAGTAATGTTCAGAAATGAAAATTTTAAAATGTTTAAGTCTAATAATGTGATAGCAACTTAATTTAAAGAACATAGAAATATGTTAGAAGTATAATGAGATGTTAAAATAGATATTTATAATGTAAATAACATAATTGCATGTAGATTGAATTATCGAATACATAATTAACTTGTTATTCGTGAAGTGTAAATTATGTGACAATGAATGTGATTAATTTACTAAGTATAGTCATAATCAAAATTAGACAAAGAGAATGAACTTATGATGACTAGTTACATTATAATTAACTATAGTTGTGAATGTGAATGGTATGTAGGATTAAATTCAAGGAACGTGTTTAATTAAAGTGTAATCTATGCACGAGGCAAGTTTCCTAACCCTACTTGTTATCATTATTCAAGTTATATATCAAGTTCATTTGTTATGTTAAAGATTTACTATCTTTTCAAAGTATGATTCTGTTATACAATAATTGTTCTATTGTATACATATTGAGATTGTTATTCATTATAAATATCATTTATTGTTACCTTGTTAGACTAGCGAATCCTTATTGATTCAACTAGTCCACAGTTGATGAATTTTCTAAATTCAAAACCCTTATTGATTTATCCAAACCAAACTTCCTTTGGTGCGGACTCTATTGTCAAACTGAGATGAACAACCCTGCAAAGGGATTTTGTAAGACCCCAGCTTTTATAAATAAAGATGAATTTTCTATAAATATTATTTTTGAATATTATGGAATAAATTTGATATAATGTTATAGTCGTGGGTAATATTTATAAATTTTGCAAAATAAGCAAGTTGTTATAAAATATTTGTTTGGTCGGGGAATATTCTTTTTGTCGGGGAATATTCGTACGACGGCTCAATCATTGGTGGACCCCACAACGGAAGTATTGTCGTAGTTAGAAAACGACAAAATTATCTTTCAATAAAAATAACGGCGGAGGTGTTACCGTTAAAACTGTTGAACTACCCGATGGTAAAAGTACAGTAATACGCGTGGTTTCATAGTAGCACACAGTATTGATTATTGATGCTTACGTGAGAAGTCACTTAGCTATACTCAATTATTGCTAAAGTAATTGCTGCATCATATCTCTTATATTATTGATTCAATTATTGTCGAAGTATCATCTGTATAATATGTTATATTATTAATCGAGACGACAAGTTATAAATGATTAATAATTGTTGAAAGATTAAAAATGTGTTGATTAAAAATAAAATGATTTGTGGTAATATTTAGTCAATCCTTGATGTATATAAAGAGTCTGTTATGAGACGTTTGTGGTAAGTTTGATTATTTTATGGGGGGCCCATATGTCATCATCTAAGAGTCTCTTCGTCAATAGTAATTACCTTTGTGAATAGTAATTACCTTTGTGAATAGTAATTACCTTTGTGAATAGTAATTACCTTCGTCAATAGTATTTACCTTCGTCAATAGTAATTACCTTCTTCAATAGTATTTACTTTTGTCAATTGTAATTACCTTCGTCAATTGTATTTACCCCTTCACAAATAGTAGTTGTCCCTTCAATATTACCAACAGTTAACTGCCTATTCGGTGTTCCAAAGGTTAATTACCCCTTTGCAAATAGTAGTTGTCTCTTCAATATTACCAAGAGTCATTTTGACCCTTCGTTAAGACCAAGAGCCACCCTCAGTTTTTCTATAAATAGAAAGCTCATTCCTTCATTATTTCTTACGAATTCATTGAAACTCTAGAGAGAGAAACTATAGAGAGAAAGAAGAAAAGTATTCTGCTACTTCACTTTTTCCAATATTCAGTTCTTCTAAGGTAGGGAATATTATTTGTTGTACTCGTAAAGGGTGTTATTCTTTCTTATTCATGAAGAGAACTCATTATTATTCCATTGCTTATTATTCTATTCGAATAACTCAGATACGCGGTTTACCCTATACTTGGTGACATTCTTCTATTATTCATTGGAACATCCTCATGCATGTGTTTTACATCGGACTGGTTCCGCCTTTTATTATTATTACTGTTGGAACATCCTGTGCATGTGTTTTACACCGGACCGGTTCCATCTTTATTAGTATTCATTGGAACATCCATGCATTACGTTTTTGTGCCGCCTGGTTCCGTTATTTATTATTCTGTTGGAATAACCTGCCTGTGCGGTCTATCGCATGCATGGTGATTTTTTTTGTTATTCCATTCTTTATTATACCCAGTTGGTTAAAACTTTGACTTCTATACTCCATGAAATTAGTAGAATATCCTTGATATTTGCATTTCATCCAGAATCTTTTCATTGAAATATTCTTCTGATCATTCTTGAATTTTACTTTACAAAACAGTAACATGTTGACAATTTGGACGTTAATAATTCCTGGATAAAATAATTCTTGAACTTGTTTTATTGAATTCTTATATCATTGTCATCATCCTCATGTTTATATTATGTTGAAAGTCATCTGTGGCCTATAGTGCATAGATGGACTTAGTATGATTATGACCAGAGACTATTCGGTGTAATCATGACCGTACTATTACAAATGATGTGATAAAAATCCTCAGTGGCCGTAGTGCATTGATGGACAGTTGTTGGCATGATCATGACCATTAATGAATACACAACTATTCTTGGCCCGTAGTGCATAAATAATTGTGGTCGTGATACCAAAGAATATCCTCGGCCAGTGTGTGGGTGATTCGATGATGTGGAATATTTATTAAAGTTTGAGTCTAAGCTATAACAAAGATGAAAAACCTTTTAAATCATAAAAGATAGTAGATTTTATTTTCTACTTGACTCTTTTAATGGATTCTTTGGTTCCACTGTAGTTAAACTTGATGTTCATTATATTTTATCGGTTTAACATCATTGTAGGCTAATGATAATTTATTCGCATTATCTTAGTCATAATATTTTTCTTCTTGAAGCTAGTTGAGCTCACCCTTTCTTTCACCGTTCTCTTCAAGAAATGAGAATATAGTTTGGGACGACGAGTCTGGGAACGGAGTAATGGTCCGAGAGGATAGCATTAGTAGTCCTCACTATTCTCGTGAAATAGTGTGATAATAATTGTAATGAGGACTCCTTTTGAGTTTGTATAATATCTAGTAGACAATATTTGTATTCAAACTCACGCTTTATGTCATATTGTACACCATACGCTTATATTAGTAAGTTGTATTTAAATTACATACCATGTATCCGACTACCCAAGATGGGTGATGTATACCTAATTTTGGGGGCGCCACAATTTAGTATCGAGCTTAGGGATATGATCCCCGCTAAGATGTGAGAATAGTACTAGGAGGGAGAGACGGGAATACCTTCGCTAGTATGACCTACCTAAGTTTATGTGCTATTGTATTGGTCGGTCAGAATATAGAGATAAATTGTTACATGTCAATTAACCTTTTGTTTTGTGGTAGTATCTGAAAATGACATCTGTGAATGTTAAGAATATCAATGGAGCACAGGCGATCGTTGATTCACCACATATCAATAATCAGGATAATGTGCATCAGGAAGGCGACAATCCTCATGCGAACAACAACACTGACCAAATGATGAATGATCAAATGTTCGGAGGCTTTATGCAATTTATGCAACAAAGAAAGCGAGAGTGACTCTGTCCAAAAACGTGGGGTGGAAACACTTGAAAACTCTCGGGCACACCGCTAAACAATTCAAGGAGCCGGGACCACCGGAGTTTAAGGGAGAGCCAAAACCACTTCTGGTGAAAGCATTGATAAAGCGATTAGCAAGATATTTGATGTCTTGGGATGCTCGAGAGAGCAAAAGGTTCCTTTCACGCTTTTATGTTATACGGTGAGGTAGATTACTTGGTGGTAATCGGTAAACGTACTCAACTCTTTGTCATCAAGATATCTTGGGAGAAGTTCCAGAGTCATTCAACGGCAAATACTTTCCCGAAAGTATTCGCCATATGAAGGAGGTGGAGTTTATCAAGTTGGAACAAAACAATATGACCGTGTCGCAATACGAGGCAAAATTTGTGGAGTTATCACGGTTTCGTCCCACTTTGTGGATAATGAAGAGAGAATGGCGCGAATGTTTTTAAGAGGTTTGAAGTCGAGATACGCCAACATCTTATTTCTCATAAACCGTGTTTATATTCAGATGTTGTAAATGGGGCTCGATTAGTGGAGCGATAACGAGTCAACGCAACTAAAAGAGAGCAAATTTAAAAATTATAATACCAAATGAGAGTAGTCATCAAGCTGTGACAACAAGCGTGGAGGGAATCAATAGGCGGATATGGTAACCACTTCGGTGGTAATCGTACAAAAACAATAAGAATGGACATTTCAAGAAAAGGAGATTCAACAATGAAGGAAAGACTTCAAAGACCAAAGACCCATTGTTAAGGAAGGAGAAAGACCACCTATCATATGCTTCAAATGCGTAGGAGAGGGACACATCATCGAATCATGCTACCATGCCATCCAAAGCATGTTATAATTGTGGAAGAGAAGGTCACTTATCTCAATTTTATCGTTCATCAAGACAAATTCAACTAGGATGGAGTCACCAAAGGCCGCTCGGAAAAAGTCAAAACCCAGTGGTGCAAGGAGAGCGTTTGTTGTGACCTCCCAGAGAGCAAGGAACCCGAATGAGGTCATCACGGGTAAGCTTATCATAAACTCTAATGAAGTCTATACTTTATTTGATACCGGTTCTACCCATTCTTTTATTTCTCCTACTTGCGCCATCGATTAATTTTGACTCGAGAAATTAGACTTTGACTTATCTGTGGAAACTCCATTGGGAGAAACCTTCATTACATCCACTGCTTATAAGTCTTGTTTGGTTCAAATCGGTACCCTCACATTACCCGTCGATCTTATTTCATTAAAAATACTTGCATTTTACGTGATTCTAGGGATTGATTGGTTAACTACTTATCATGCAAAATTGATTGTTTTCGTAAGGTTGTTAGCTTTCATATTCCTAATCAACCTATTATGCGAATTCAAACGACCAAACCATTAAAATCAATCACGGTCATCTCAAGCCATAAAGCTATTCGCTTATTGAAAAACGGATGTCAAGCTTTCTTAGCTCATGTCACGATTTAAACAAAAATACGCCGCTTTTGAGCGATATTTCTATTGTTAATAAATTTCCGATGTATTCTCAAGAACTTCCTCGCCCTACCCCAGAGCGTGAAATTGAATTTTGTATCGACCTTGAACCCAGACAAAACCTATTTTCAAAGCCCCATATCGAATGGCTCTATTGAACTTCGTGAGTTAAAGACCCAACTGCAGGAATTGTTAGACATCGGCTTTATTCGTCCTAGTACTTCTCCTTGGGTGCTCCTGCTTCTATTCGTGAAGAAGAAAGATGGGAGTATGCGACTTTGTATTGATTATCTGGAGTTGAATCATGTCACAATCAAAAATAGGTATCCATTGCCACGTATTGATGACCTGTTTGACCAGGTTGCAAGGAGCCAAATTCTTTTCAAAGATTGATCTTCGTTAGGATATCACCAATTGAAGATTAGAACACCGACATTCCAAAGACGGCTTTCAAAACTCGGTACGGGCATTATGAATTCCTAGTCATGTCCTTTGGATTAACTAATGCTCCTACTGCCTTCATGGATATGATGAACCGAGTATTCAAGGAATATTTAGATCACTTTGTGGTCGTCTTTATTGATGACATCCTTATTTATTCCAAAAGCCGTGAAGATCATGAGCAACACTTGAGGCTGACACTCCAAAAGCTTCGTGAATATAAGCTTTATGCCAAGTTGAAGAAATGCGAGTTCTGGCTTGAAGAAGTAGCATTCCTTGGGCATGTGGTATCAAGTCATGGAATATCTGTTGACCCAAAGAAAGATTGAAGCTATTCAAAGTCGGGAACAACCTAAATCGATGACCGAAATGCGTAGCTTTCTCGGTTTAGCTGGTTATTATCGAAGATTCGTGGAAGGATTTTCTCGAATCGCTACTCCATTGACTCAGCTGACTCGAAAAGATACAAAGTTTGGTTGGAGAGAAGAATGTGAGAAGAGTTTTCAAGAACTCAAGAGAAGACTTATTTCAGCACCTGTTCTGACAATACGATCTAGCTCGGAGGGATTTGTCATCTACACTGATGCTTCGGGCAAAGGGTTGGGATGTGTTCTCATGCAACGTGGAAAAGTTATAGACTATGCCTCGCGACAACTCAAAGAATATGAGAGGAATTATCCTACTCATAATCTAGAGTTGGTAGCTATTGTCTTTGCACTTAAAATTTGGAGGCATTACTTGTATGGGGAGAAAGTGGAGATCTTTACGGATCATAAAAGCCTCAAATATTTCTTCACTCAAAAGGAACTCAACATGCGACAGCGACGTTAGCTTGAACTGTTGAAAGATTATGATCATACCATCCAATACCATCCTGGAAAAGCGAACGTGGTAGCTGACGCATTGAGTATAAGATCATATGCAAGTACGAGTGCGTTATTGTCAACGCAAAGGCCCATTTTGTGTGACTTGCAAAGGATGGAGATAGAGTTAAAGACTCCAGGGACGCATGTGATAATAGTGAGTATATGAGTAGAACCGACTTTAATCGATAAAGTTAAACCTGCTCAAGCTACAGACCTGGAGCTGATGCGTATGAGGAAGAAAGTGCAAGAAGGTACTTTTGCCGGAAGCAAGAATCGATGAAGAAGGAATACTTCGAGTCAACTCCAGACTTTGTGTTCCTAACGACCTTGATTTAAAGTATAATATCATGATGGAGGCGCACAACACAGTATTTGCAATCCATCCTGGGAGTACCAAAATGTATCATGATATTTGTCATACATTTTGGTGGAGCAATATGAAGAGAGAGATAGCGCTGTTTATCTCAAGGTGTCTAACTTGTCAACGAGTATAAGCGGAGCATCAAGTACCAAAAGGTCCATTGCAACCGCTTGAAATTCCGTAATGGAAGTGGGAGCACATTACCATGGATTTCAATTCTGGGCCTTCCTAAGGTTTCTCAAGGTATTGATGCGATTTGGGTCATTGTTGATAGATTGACAAAGTCCGCTCATTTCTTACCGATACGAGAAACTTATACACTTGAACGCGTCTTGCTCAGATGTACATAAATGAGATTGTAAAGATCGCATGGTATACCGGTATCCATAGTTTCGATCGAGACCCAAGATTCACTTCACGATTTTGGGTTAGTTTGCAAAAAGCTATGGGCACAGACTTTCACGATTTAGCTTCGGCATATCATCCGCAGACGGATGGACGAATGGAGAGGACTATTCAAACTCTTGAAGATCTATTAAGACTTTGTGTCCTTGATTTCAAGGGAGTTGGGACAAGTTCTTACCATTGGTGGAGTTTTCCTACAACAACAGTTATCAAGCAAGTATTGGCATGGCTCCATTCAAGCGTTGTATGGAAGAAAGTGTCGCTCTCCGTATACTTTGGGATGAGGTGGGTGAAGCAACGTTGTTGGGACCGGGAGTTGGTACGTATGACTAAGGAAAAGATTCAAACGATCGACAACGATAAAAAACCCTCACAAAATCGACAAAGAGTTATCTTGATCTTCATCGAAAGGACGTGGAATTCGATATAGAGATCATGTGTTGTTAAGAGTTGCTCCATGGAAAGGAGTTACAAGATTTGGAAAGAGAGGAAAACTTAATCCTCGATTCATCTGGTCCATTTTAATCCTCGATCGAGTAGGAATCTGTGGCCTATAGACTAAACGCTTTACCGCCAAATATGTCTCGTGTTCATAACGCTTTTCACATATCCATGTTACGTAAATATGTGAAAGTCCCGAACCATATTATTGAGTTAGAACCGAATCGAAATAGCGGAAGATTTGACGTATGAAGAGGTTCTGTTCAAATTTTGGATAAGAAGGAACATATTCTACGCTTCAAGGTTATACCTCAAGTCAAAGTTTTGTGGAGGAACCACGATGTTGAGGAAATGACTTGGGAGTTAGAATCAAAAATGAAATCAAGGTATCCTTACCTCTTCGACATACCAGTATCACCCTAATTTCGAGGGCTAAATTTCATAAGAAGGGAGGTTGTAAGACCCCAGCTTTTATAAATAAAGAAGAATTTTCTATAAATATTATTTTTGAATATTATGGAATAAATTTGATATAATGTTATAGTTGTGGGTAATATTTATAAATTTTGCAAAATAACCAAGTTGTTATAAAATATTCGTTTGGTGGGGAATATTCTTTTTGTTTGGGAATATTCAGATGACGACTACTCAATCCTCGGTGTACCCATAACTTGGAAGTATTGTCGTAGTTAGAAAACGACAAAATTATCTTTCTATAAAAATAACGACGGAGGTGTTACCGTTAAAACTATTGAACTACCCGATGGTAAAAGTACAGTAATACGCGTGGTTGCATAGTAGCACTACGATATTGATTATTTATGCTTACGTGAGAAGTCACTTAGCTATACTCAATTATTGAATACAATAAATTGTCGCATCATATCTCTTATATTATTGATTCAATTATTGTCACAAAGATTATCCGTCAGATAATATGTTATATTATTAATTGAGACGACAAGTTATAAATGATTAATAATTGTTGAAAGATTAAAAATGTGTTGATTAAAAATAAAATGATTTGTGGTAATATTTATTCAATCCTTGATGTATATAAAGAGTCTGTTATGAGACGTTTGTGGTAAGTTTGATTATTTTATGGGGGCCCATATGTCATCATCTAAGAGTCTCTTCGTCAATAGTAATTACCTTTGTGAATAGTAATTACCTTTGTGAATAGTAATTACCTTTGTGAATAATAATTACCTTCGTCAATAGTATTTACCTTCGTCAATAGTAATAACCTTCTTCAATAGTATTTACCTTCGTCAATAGTAATTACCTTTGTCAATAGTAATTATCCCTTCGCAAATAGTAGTTGTCCTTTTAATATTACCAAGAGTTAACTGCCTCTTCGGTGTTCCAAAGGTTAATTACCCCTTCGCAAATAGTAGTTGTCTCTTCAATATTACCAAGAGTTAACTGCCTCTTCAGTGTTCCAAAGGTTAATTACCCCTTCGCAAATAGTAGTTGTCACTTCAATATTACCAAGAGTCATTTTGACCCTTCGTTAAGACCAAGAGCCACCCTCAGTTTTTCTATAAATAGAAAGCTCATTCCTTCATTATTTCTTACGAATTCATTGAAACTCTAGAGAGAGAAACTATAGAGAGAAAGAAGAAAAGTATTATGTTACTTCACTTTTCCAATATTCAGTTCTTCTAAGGTAGGGAATATTATTTGTTGTACTCAGTAAAGGGTGTTATTCTTTCTTATTCATGAAGTGAACTGTGTTATTCCATTGCTTATTATTCTATTGGAATAACTCAGTATACGCCATTTTTTACCCTATACTTGGTGACATTCTTCTATTATTTTGTTGAACATCCCGTCATGTGTGTTTTACACCGGACACGGTTCCGTCTTTATTATTATTACTTTGAACATCCTGCATGCATGTGTTTTACACCCGGACTGGTTTCGCGCTTTTTATTATTATTATGTTGGAACATCCTGTCTGTGTGTTTTACACTGGACCTGGTTCCGTCTTTATTATTATTATGTTGGAACATCCTGTCTGTGCATTTTACGCCGGACCTGGTTCTATTATTTATTATTCTGTTGGAATAACCTGCCTGTGCGGTCTATCGCATGCATGGTGATTTCTTTTGTTATTCCATTCTTTATTATACCCAGTTGGTTAAAACATTGACTTCTGTACTCCATGAAATTAGTAGATTATCCTTGATATTTGCGTTTCATCAAGAATCTTTTCATGGAAATATTCTTCTGATCTTTCTTGAATTTTACACTACAAAATAGTATCATGTTGACAATTTGGACGTTAATAATTCCTGGATAAAATAATTCTTGAACTTGTTTTATTGAATTCTTATATCATTGTCATCATCCTCATGTTTATATTATGTTGAAAGTCATCTGTGGCCTGTAGTGCATTGATGGACTTAGTATGATTATGACCAGAGACTATTCGGTGTAATCATGACCGTCTCATTTATACAAATGATGTGATAAAAATCCTCGATGGTAGTAGTAGTGCATTGATGGACAGCTTGTTGGCATGATCATGACCATTTATGAATACACAACTATTCTTGGCCGTAGTGCATGAATAATTGTGGACGTGATACCAAATAATATCCTCGGCCAGTAGTGTAAGGTGATTCGATGATGTGGAATATTTATTAAAGTCGAGTCTCATTATAACAAAGGATGAAAAACCTTTTAAATCATAAAAGATCGTATATTTTATTTTCTACTTGACTCTTTTAATGGATTCTTTGGTTCATTGTAGTTAAACTTGATGTTCATTATATTTTATCGGTTTAACATTTGTTGTAGGCTAATGATAATTTATTCGCATTATCTTAGTCATAATATTTCTTCGAGCTAGTTGAGCTCACCCTTTTTTCACTATTCTCTTGAAATGTGAATATAGTTTGGACGACGAGTCTGGGAACGGAGTAATGGTCCATGAGGATAGCATTAGTAGTCCTCACTATTCTGTGAAATAGTGTGATAATAATTGTAATGAGGACTCCTTTTGAGTTTGTATAATATCTAGTAGACAATATTTGTATTCAAACTCACAGTTTATGTCGTATTGTACACGACAGTTATATTAGTAAGTTGTATTTAAATTCTGTACCATGTATCTGACTACGCAAGATGGGTGATGTATACCTAATTTTTGGGGCGTCACAGATTTACTTATGTGATAGCGTGAAGAAGTGATGAAGACTTGTTATTTGTTGAGATGTTGAATTTATGTATTAAGTTAATGATGTTGTTTAAGACTTATTTGTTTATGTTTCCGCACAGATGTTTAAAGTTAGTATGACCTGGGATTATGTTAATTATTCAGATGTTGTAACCCCATAAAGGGAAGATTTATTTCTATCTATTGCATGGTTTGCATTTATTATGGGTAGATAGATAGATGATATTTGTACAGTGAACACCAAATCCCGTGGAATCGAAGTACCCGGATTTGGGGGTTTGACAATTGGACTAAGTATAGTCATAACCCGAGTTTAAACAAAAAGAATGAACTTCTGATGACTAGTTACGTGATAATTAATTGGTATTATGAATGTAAATGGTATGTAGGATTAAATCGAGGAATATGTACAATTAACGTGTAATCTACGCACGAAGTAAGTTTCCTAACCCTACTTGTTATCGTTATTCAAGTTATAAACTTACATCGAGCAAATTCTAGTTATTATTAATCATGTTTAATTTGTTATATTAAAGATTACTAGTCTTTTCAAAGTATGATTCTATTATACAATACGTATTCTATTGTATACCTCTTAAGATTGTTATTCGATTTAAATATCAGTTATTGTTGAACCTTGTTAGACTAGCAAAACCCGTAATGATTCGACTAGTCCTTAGTTGATAAATGTTCTAAATTTCAGAACCCTTGATGACTTATCCAAACCAAACTTCCTTTGGTGCGGTCTCTAATGTCAAACTGAGATGAACAACCCTGTATAGGGGATTACTTATGCGTTAACGTTAAGATATTGTGCACAGTATGGTACTAAGGGCTGATCCCTCTAAGTACGAGTAGAAGAGTCCATAGTCTTATGATTGTTAAAGGTTTCAAGTATAACCCTTGATAACCTAGGACCTAGTTCAAGGTCTTATGACCCGCAGAAATCTTTTGATTCTTGTTATTCATTCTTGATTCAAAAGTTGAGTTTTTATTTCTAAAAGTCTTTGATTCACTCGCATTTTATTTCATTATTATACTTGTGGGCAATCGTGCTCACTCTTGCATAATAATAACATTGCAGTTAAGAATGAAAGGTCCGACGAACCTTCTGCTAGCAAAGGCAAGGGCAAGATTAACAAGTGATGAAGACTTGTTGTTCTATGTGATGTTGAATTTATGTTTTAGACTTATGTTGATGTTGTGTAAGATTATAAAATTGTTATGTTTCCGCAGTTAAGATTTAAGGTTAGTATTACTTGGGATTGATGTAATTATTTCAGATGCTGTAACTCTTTAAGGAGAGGATTCATTTCTATCTATTTATGTTTTCATTTATTATGGGTAGATAGATGTATGATGTTTGTATAGTGAACACCAAATCATGTGGGAATCATAGTACCCGGATTTGGGGGTGTCATAAAAGAGCAAGTCTATAAGGAGTGATCATGGAAGAGAATTAGACTTCTCTGAGATGGATTAGTTTTGCACAGACAATGATATAAGCCACAACTTCTCAGCTCCAAGAACTCCTCAGCAAAATAGAGTAGCTAAAAGAAAGAATAGAACGCTGATTGAAGCTGGAAGGACTCTACTAGCAGTAGCTCGTTTGCCTGGATACTTCTGGGAAGAAGCTGTCAACACTGCGTGCTACACTCAGAATAGGTATCTTGTTCGCTCTATATTTAAGAAGACTCCCTACGAGCTGTGGAGAGGAAGAAAGCCAAATGTCAATTATTTCCATTTGTTCGGTTGTGCATGCTACATTATCAACACCACAATCGCAGTCCGAGAAGATGAAATCGTCGAGCCTGAAGAAGAGATCGTAGAGAGAGCTACACCAAACAACAAACCTCTACATCAAGAGGCAGAGGTTGATCTTGAAGAATTCAGACAAAAAGGCACCAGAATATATTTCCAACAGGGAACAGATGGGCAAGAGATCACACTTAAGACCTGATCATTGGAGATCCAAATGAAACAGTCAAGACGAGATATGACACCTAGAATGAATGTTTCTATCTTAGCTTTCTGTCCCAAATGGAACCAAAGAAGATAGAAGAGGTTATGGAAGATTCAAGTTGGATAAAAGCCATGCAAGAGGAACTAAATCAGTTTGAAAGAAGCAAAGTTTGGAGATTAGTTCCTAGACCAAGAAATCACCCAGTTATTGGCACAAAATGGGTCTTTAGAAATAAAATGGATGAAGACGGGGTAATAACAAGGAACAAGAAAAGACTAGGGGCCAAATGTTATTGTAAGACCCCAACTTTTAGGAATAAAAATGAATTTTCTATAAATATTATTTTTGAATATTATAGAATGAATTTGATATAATGTTATAGTTGTGGGTAATATTTATAAATTTTGAAAAGTACACAAGTTGTTATATTATATTCGATTGGTCGGAGAATATTCGTTTTAACAGGGAATATTCGTACGATGACACAATCATTGGTGGACCCTACAACAGAATTATTGTCGGAATGAAAAAACGATAAAAATATCTTTTTTATGAAAATAACGGCGGAAGTTTTACCGTTAACTATTGAAACACCCAGTGTTAAAAGTACAGTAATACACGTAGTTGCATAGTAGAACACCGTATTGATTATTGATGCTTACGTGAGAAGTCACTTAGTTTTGTTCAATTATTGCTATAGTAATTATTGCATAGTATCCCACATTATTTGATTCAATTATTGTCGATATTTTATATATTATTAAATCTATAATTGAGATAACAAAGTTATTGATATTATTATTTGTAATATTAACGATGTCTATTAGTTCTGTCAATGAGAGGTTTGGTCACCTAATTGCGCGCCAATAGGGAGAAATCCTTATTGGAAAGCCCCCTCTTTCTTGGGAACGACCTGGTCGATTAATATTGTGAATTATAATAATGATGATAAATGTTGTTAAAAATATTGATGGAATTTTTATGAAGTCTTTGATGTAAATTTTGTTTGGACCCGCATTTACCCATTTTTCAAAATAATCGGGAGAAGTTATCTCAGTATATATATTGAGATAATTCAAGGGTGGAGTGAATTTGGTGGAATGTTGTTTATATATATATATATATATTGTTGATGTTGATAAGGGGGGATCTTAATTATTTTCAAAGAATTATAATTGCTAGCTTTATTTGGCAGGATGTGGGTGGATTTTTTAAACTTGAACTTTATTTGGCAAAAATTTTTAGTCATGCGATATTATTGATAAAGAATGCATTCTAATTGGTTAAAGATTTTTAATTGGCATGTGTTTGTTTTTCTTATTGGTCAGCCCTTTGAAAAGAAAACATTGATATGTTGAAATCGTGAACTTTGTCCGAATAATTACTGTTGCATCTATGTTTTTTGTAAATAGTATCCTTTCTATTCTCCTATAAATAGAAGCTCATTCCTTCATTATTTCTTACGAATTCACTGAAACTCTAGAGAGAGAAAATTATAGAGAGAAAGAAGAAGAGAAGTCTGCTACCTCTATTTTCCTATATCCAGTTTTCTTCTAAGGTAAGGGGTATTATTTCTTTCTTATTCATGAAGAAAACTTCTGTTATTCCATTCCTGATCATTATGTTTGAATAATCTGTCTATGAGAAGTACCGCATACATAGTGTTCTTCTATTATTCCATTTTTATTATTCTGTTGGAATAATCTGTATACACGGGCTACCCAATACATGGTGAAATTCTTCTGTTATTCCATTCTTAATCATTATGTTGGAATAACCTGTCTATGCGAAGTACCACATACATGGTGAAATTCTTCTGTTATTCCATTTTTATTATTCTGTTAGAACATTATGTCTGTACGTTACGCATGACCTGGTTTCGTTGTTTATTATTCTGTTGGAACATCCTGTTTGTGCGTTACGCATGACCTGGTTCCGTTATTTATTATTCTGTTAGAATAACCTGTCCGTGCGGTCTATCGCATGCCTGGTGATTTCTTTTGTTATTCCATTCTTTATTATACTCAGTTGGTTAAAGTTTTGACTTCTATACTCCATGAAATTAGTGGAATATCCTTGATATTTGTGCTTCATCCAGTATCTTTTCATGGAAACATTCTTCTGAGCATTCTTGAGTTTTACTCTACAAAGAAGTATCATGTTGACAATTTAGACGTTATTAGTTCATGGATAAATTAATTCTTGAACTTGTTTTATTGAATTCTTATATCATTGTCATCATTATCATGTTTATATTATGTTGAAAGTCATCTTTGGCTTGTAGTGCATAGATGGACTTGGTATGATTATGATCATGGATTATTCGGTGTAATCATGACCGTAATGTTACAAATGATGTGGAAAAAGTTCATATTGGCCCGTAGTGCATTGATGGACAGTTGTTGGCATGATCATGACCAATGATGAATACCCGAATATCCTTGGCCAGTAGTGCATGGATAATTTGTGGTTGTGATACTAATGAATATCCTTGGCCGTAGTGCAGGGAAGATGTGGATTGTTTATTAAGCTTAGTCTCAGTGATAAAAGTGATAAAAAATCTTTTAAATCATAGAAGATAGTATATTTTAATCTGTAATTGACTCTTCTAATGTATTGCTTATTCCTCTGCAGTTAAACTTGATGTTTGTTATATTTTATCAGTTTAACACTGTTGAAGGCTAACGATAAATTATTCTGCATTACCTTAGTAATAATATTTCTTACTGGGCTAGTTGAGCTCACCCTTTCTTTCACTGTTCTCTTCAGGAATTGAGAACATAGCAGGGACTAGTCGGGGAACAGAGTGACGGTCCAGATGATAGTATTAGTAGTCCTCACTATTCTATTAAATAGTGTGAAAATAAATGTAATGAGGACTCCATTGAGTGTGGATATTGTCTAGATGACAATATTCTTATTAAAACTCTCAGCTATGTCTTGTCATATTCTACACGACAGTTGTATTATTAAGTTGTATTTGAATTTTGTACCATGTATTTGGCGACTCAAGATGGGTGATGTATACCTATTTTGGGGGCGTCACAGTTATTCTCAAGAAGAATGCATCAACTACGATGAGACCTTCACACCTGTTGCCAGACTAGAAGCAATACGGATATTCTTTGCCTTTGATGCCCACATAGAGTTCAAAGTCTTCCAGATGGATGTCAAGAGTGCATTTCTGAATGGTGAGCTTCAAGAAGAAGTATATGTGGAGCAACCTTCAGGTTTCATCAATCCAACTCTCCCTAATTATGTCTATAGATTAGATAAAGCCTTATATGGACTTAAACAAGCACCTAGAGCATGGTATAAAACACTAACTAATTTTCTTATTGAAAATGGTTTTACTAGAGGTAGAGTAGATACCATATTATTTCTTAGGAAGCACAAAAATAAAGTCTTATTAGTTCAAATATATGTAGATGATATTATCTTTGGTTCTACTGATGAAAATCTGTGCAAGAGATTTGCCAAGCTTATGCGGAGCAAGTTCGAAATGAGTATGATAGGTGAGCTGAATTTCTTCCTTGGACTACAAGTGAAGCAGACTAATGAAAGTATCTTCATTAACCAAGCCAAATACATTAAAGATTTACTTAAGAAGTATGTCATGGAATCAGCCTCTCCCATAAAAATACCAATTGCCCCAGCAACTAAGCTTGGCAAAGATGAGAAAGGTAAATGTATTGATATTACTTAATATAGAGGTATGATACGTTCTCTTCTATATCTAACTGCCAGTAGACCAGACATAATTTTTACAACATTTATATGTGCTATATTTCAATCTAATCCTAAGGAATCACACTTAACTGCTATAAAGAGAATTTTTAGGTATCTCAAAGGCACACCTCACTTGGGACTTTGGTATCCCAAGGAGTCCTCCTTTAAACTGACAGGATATACAGATGCTGATTTTGTAGGTTGAAAGATCGATAGAAAAAGTACCAGTGATTCTTGTCAGTTGTTAGGAAACAGACTTGTGTCCTGGTTTAGCAAGAAGCAAAACTCAGTATCTACCTCAACAATAGAGTCAATACTTTCTCACCAAATGGCAACATTCTTTGTTTCAAATCTTATGGATGAAAAACAAGCTAGTAGACTATGGGTTTGATTTCAAGTCTATACCTCTTCATTGTGATAACATAAGTGCAATAGCAATTGATGTGTCTAGTCCAAGGATCCAGCCCATCTTGTAAGGCTAATATGGAATATAGGCCCAAGTTCAAGAAATCTTGTGAGCCTAACAAATGTGATCCATCACGGTTGGGTTAATTGAACTCATCCGTAATAACGAGCTACTGTTGGTCGGAAAACCGATCACTAAACACGCGCAAGTATACGTTGTCTAACAAGTAATACAGTGATAAGTAGAGTGTAGTACCCACGAGGAACTATGACTAATATTTATCGAGTACCAACTTTGTATCGCTAAAGTCTTATTCGAACAACAATAAATGGAAGTGTGATTAATGTAGTTAAAACTAATTAACAAAGCAAGTAAATGCATAACGAATGGTAATCGAAGGAAATACAAGCTAAGGTCACAACTTCACCCCACACAGGCATTCTGTCGAACACCTGGCGTGCTATGCTTCATCAAACTACCTACCCTTCTCTCTTTAGTCTTAATGGTCATGGCAATTTGTCGATCGAGAACACACAGGTGCTTATGCACCTCTGTCGAGGTATGCACAAACATATCCTCTCCAGATCCACCCAAAAGGGAATAGAACAGAAAAGAACGTCCAAGCTAGATACAATCCTACACATATCTATGCGAATTAATTATAATAAGGATTTTAGCATAAGTTCTCAATTAGGTTGCACGTGGCGCACAGATATATGTCTATTCTACGCACAACTTATGAAGTCGAAACCCACAATCGCATGCTCATATATTTAGGTGTAAATCTACAATCCTTCTGTCAATATCATGCAGATTACCAAAATCATCACTAATGTCTTAGCGAGAATCATTAAGCACAAATATATTAAACCAAATCATATGGTGCCAACCAAAGAGATAAGACAGTCAATTTAAATAACAAAGGGTTCCATTATAACCTTAAAGCCCATATTCAATTCATAGTTATTGAACAAAATATAAGTAGCAATAAAGACAACAATTATGGATTACAGAATCAGAGGAAATAAAGGGATAAGAGGAAACTCTGTCAAAGCCCTTCAATCTCCAAGCATTTCACTCAAATTAAGCTTTCCAATCCGTGTAGCCCTCTGCTCTTGTCGCTCCAAAGAAATGCCAGACTTCTCCCTAATCTACCAAATCTATATTTACAGACATTCTATATTAATCTATCCTAGTCTAAGAGAAAGGGAAAGAAATTACAAAAGAGGAGAGAGAACTAAGCTATTCTATATTAATCTATCCTACTCTATCTCTCCATCCCGTATTATAGAGGCTCTCCTGTGTTATATACGCCTTCCTCCTTCAAGCTAGGTCAAAATTAGTTATTTCTCACAAGCACCAGAGCTCACATTGCAAGACACAGACAATAGACCTATGGGTGGCTGCTAATATTTCATATAAGTTTAGAAAAACCGAGACTAACGCCATGTAGACCTACGAGCCCATAAATGATAAGTGGAGATGCGGTGCAAAGGTGACATCAGCAAGGACACGGAGGTGGCACCGCGGCGTGAGATATATGCTAGGCTTTGGCACCGCGGCGCGACTATATGTTGTTAGTTCCCAGTAGGCACAATAGATCTAGAAGGGGTTGTTGAATAGATCCATTTTAATTTCAAATACTTTTCTGGTTTATTTTGTATTGCTAATTATTTTGCATATGACAAACATAAGAATCTTTTCAAGCACAGTGGAATAAGTAAAAGATCCCCTTCATTGATATATTCATAATCATACATACATTGTTCATAGAGTTAGTTCAATGGTAAGCAGTTAAAACATACATAGCAGTTATAGTAGTTAATAAACATAATATAAATGACATAATGTAAAAGACATAATGTAAAAGACATAAGGGGTTTTAGGTGGTTCAGAGACTCAAGCTCCTAATCAACTCTTCAACTTTCAACTAGCGGTATTTCCACTGAGGAAGGGCAGCACCCTGGATCACTATGATTCCTTCAAAGACAGTAGCCTTGGGACTTCAGTTCACTATAAACTCTTCAAGGCCAGCAACCTTGGAACTTCTCTAGTTCCCTAGGAACTCTTCAAGCCCAGCAGGCTTGGAACTTTGTTTAGTCCCTCCGGACAAGGACCCCTCAGGCCCTGTCTTCTTGTTGAGTTGTTTGTTTGTTTGTTGGAGTTGGTGCCGAGCTGCTAAGATGTCTTTATGCTTTGAACATCTTCTGTACTTAGTAGCTTGGCGTGATCATCCTTGAAGTTTAGTTAAATGTTGCATGATGCTCAGCTTCTTTAGTTACTCAACCTCCTCTGATGATCCCTTGATGAACTGCCTTGAAGATCATTCCTCTTGATACGTGATGGCTACACATGATGGGTTTCTAAGATGATTGTAAGTTCTTCTGCTAGATACTTAGAAAATTTCTCATACTTGCCACGATGATGGCGTTTGTGATCTCCCTTCTTGATACTTGATGCCTTCTCATGATAGACTTGCTAAGATGACTGTGAGCTCTTCTCTATGGTACTTAGAGTCTTCCCATGATGGACATCAAGATGACATGACGCTCTTCTTTCTCTCGACAGTTCAGAACACTCTTCATGTAGTAGAACTCTCACTTCTACATTGTAGAGCTCTCACTTCTACTTCTTTCTTTATCTGCTGGTGGATCGTAGAGTGAGCTTCCGGACTCACTATCTCACATGGTTTAGAACAATCCACCTTTTCTCCAAACTCGGCAACTCCAGCAACCCTCGATCTTTGAAGCTCTTGTTGATTTATACTCCTTCCCAATCCTTCCATTGGAAAGTAGCTGTTGAAAACTATTCAAATATCTTCACAGATCTCGAGTTGACTGAGGTAGACTGCTGATGTGAGATGTCATACTTTTTCTGACACTGCAGTCTATTGTTTCACCTACCCCATCAGAGATGTCACTTTAATGTCTTAGGCAGGTTGAAAACTTTATTTCCTCCTTCTGATTTCTCGATCAGAGGTTGTGATAAGTTGGTTTTATACCTACTTATGGAGTACCAATTCATGCGAACTTTGCCCATCTCAAGTACATTTTAGTATGTTTTAGCTGCAATTCATGTTAGTTTGCATTGCGTATACTTAAAACTCCTTTTGGTGAAAAAGTGCAGGAAACAGACTAATTTGGTGGACTTAGAGGGCATGAGGCGAATGGACGCATGAGTCAATGCAAAAGCTGTGGACGCGTGCTATGAGGATCGAGAGGATCAGGAGACTAAGCAGGCATGAACAAAGGAATGAGCAGAAGGACAAAATAGTTGCAAAGCAGTTGAACCGTGAATCTCGATTCTGCGGTGGCCAAGCACCACGAGGTAGGACAAGCTTGGAGACGCTTGCCATGCTGAAAGCACCCTTACCGACATCATGACACACTGTAAGTCGCCCACCCGCCTTGAGGATTACATTTGGGGAGCCTTGTAACAATGCACGATGCCCTCGACTAATGTTGAAATTTTTATTTTAATTTGAAATTTTTAAGGGTTGTAATGGTTTTAAAACGATTGCTGACTGGTGTCAGACTATTCAGTTTTTACATATTTTGAACATCGTAACTAGGGTTTACTCTCTGGGAGAGATTCCAACGCAAAAGGAGGCCAAAACTCTACTTTTCTACTTCTTCTTGGGATTTTCTACGAGGGTAGATTATTATTAGTGTGAGACCCCAGATTTTATCAATAAAGATTTAAATTTTGTTGAAATAATTTTTTTTTTTTAATATTATGGTGTGAATTTAAGATAATATTATAGTTGTGGGTAGTATTTATAAATTTTGCAAAGTATGCAAGTGGTTATATTATATTCGATTAGTTCGAGAATATTCGGTTTTAGCGGGGAATATTCGTACAACTACTCAATCATTGGTGGACCCCACAATGTAATTATTGTTTGGATTGAGAAAGCGACAAAAATATTTTATTGAAATAACGGCGGAAGTTTTACCGTGGTTCTTGTTGAACTACTCGGTAGTAAAAGTACGATGTCGTGTGTGGTTGCATAGTAGCACACGGTATTGATTATTGATGCTTATGTGAGAAGTCACTCGGTTTGATTCCATTATTGTCACGATTAATAATATGAATTATTATAGCGATAATGACGTTTTGTTTTATTCAGTATTATTAACGTAATAAAACAAAAACATCTTTTTATATAAAATAGAATACTTTATTAAAGTTATTCTATAAATAGAATATATTATATTTTATTATGCATAGTGTTGCATAGTGTTTTGCATAGTGTTTTGCATAGTATTGCATAGTGTTTGCATAGTAAAATGTTTTTATATAAATAGAATATATTATATTTTATTTAAAAGATTTTTCTTTAAATATGGACCGTCGATTAAAGTAAATCAATACGGACCGTTCATGGATTAGTTACTATGCATTCCATTTTCCTATAAATAGAAGCTCATTCCTTCATTATTTTCTTACGAATTCATTGAAACTCTAGAGAGAGAAATTATAGAGAGAAGCTATAGAGAAAAATATATAGAAAGAAGAAGTATATTCGCTACTTCACTACTTCTATATTCGGTTCTTTTACGGTAGGGGTGTTATTCTTTCTTCTTGAAGAGAACTTCATTATTCCATTCATTATTATTCATTGAATAACTTTTGTAAAAGTGGCATACCCTATACATAACTTTTATACGCTGTGACATACCCTATACTTGGTGAAATCCTTATGTTATTCCATTGCTTATTATTACATTGGAATAACTCAGTATCGCTGGCTTTTTCCCTATACTTGGTGACATTCTTCTATTATTACATTGGAACATCCATGCATGTGTTTTACACCTGACACGGTTCCGCTTTTATTATTCCGTTGGAACATCCATGCATGTGTTTTACACCGGACTGGTTCCGCCTTTTTATCATTCTGTTGGAATATCCTATCTCATGTGTTTTACACGGATCCGGTTCCATCTTTATTATTCTGTTGGAACATCCCGCTTGCGTGTAATTTCACGACTCGTTCCGTTATTATTATTCTCTTGGAATAACTCGCTATGCTGAAGTACCGCATGCATGGTGATTTCTTTTGTTATTCCATTCTTTATTATACCCAAATTGGTTAAAACTTTGACTTCTATACTCCATGAAATTAGTAGAATATCCTTGATATTTGCGTTTCATCCAAAGATATCTTTTCATGAAAATATTCTTCCGATCATTATTGAATTTTACTCTCACGAAAACAAGATCATGTTGACAATTTGGGCGTTAATAATTCATGGATTAAATAATTCTTGAACTTGTTTTATTGAATTACTATGTCATTGTCATCATCCTCATGTTATATTATGTTATCTTTGGCTTACGTGCATAGATGAACTTAGTATGATTATGACCGGGGATCATTCGGTATAATCATGACTTGATATAAATGATGTGACAAAAGTCCTCGGTGGCTGTAATGCGATGATGGATAGTTTTGGTATGATTATGACCGGGGGTGATTCGGTATAGTTATGACCATTGATAATTTGATGAAAATCCTTGACCGTGGTATGCGGGGATGATTAGATGTGGTGGTTTATTATTAAAATTTGAGTCTCGTGATAAAAATTGATGAAAACCTTTTAAAACCTAAAAGATAGTAGACTTTATTCTCTACTTGACTCTTTTAATGGATTGCTTATTCATTCACCGCAGCTTAAACCTGTTTGTCTATTGTATTTTATCGGTTTAACACTCAATGAAGGCTAATGATAATTTATTCGCATTATCTTAGTCATAATATTTCTTCTTGGGCTAGTTGAGCTCACCTTTTCTTTCACCGTTTTCTTCTTGAAATGAGAACATAGTCGGGACGAGCCTGGGAACGAAGTAATGGTCCGAAGGAATAGCATTAGTAGTCCTCACTATTCTGTGAAATAGTGTGATAATAGTTGTAATGAGGACTCCTTTTGAGTTTGTATAATATCTAGTAGACAATATTTGTATTCAAACTCACAGTTTATGTCGTATTGTACACGACAGTTAGGTTAGTAAGTTGTATTTGAATTTATGTACCATGTAAGTGGCGACCCAAGATGGGTGACGTATACCTAATTTTGGGGGCGTCACAATTAGTATTTGTTGGATTCATATGAGGATTTGAATAATGAATTATATTCAGCAATTAGGTTTGATTGTTTCTACCTTTCATCTTTCAATTGTTGTTTATTAATCATGTTTAGATTTGATCCCATAATGGCTTTTGGTTCAGTTAGGAACTAAACTCCATTATGGGATTCTAACGGATTTTAATATGTAGTTTGATTGAATGCTTGAATGCTGGATTGTTTTACATATCATATGGGATGTCTATCATGATTGTTTTGCATGTATGAATGCTTGGTCACCATTCGTTTTAGTACTTGTATGGAATTGACAATGAACATGCAAGTATGGATTGTAATCATGATAGTATACGTATATGGGGCTGTTTTATATGGCTTGTGTATTTCGTGAACCAGATAGACATATACTGTTTCACCGTATGAGTTAGAATAAGGGCTTCAACTTAAATTCAATATAGTTGCAATTTCACATAGACATATAGTGAGTTTGGTTATATTGATGATTACATAGAGTCTATCATTTGTGGATGCCGTGTAAGTAGGTCATAGTGCATTGAAAAATGGCTATGACTCTTTTAGTGCTCTTGGCTACTTTCCTGTGATATGTGAACAAGTCATGCATGATAGTGGTGATTAAATGAAATATTAAATGAAGTTAGGATCCCATTATTTTCCAGATTTGATTTACTCTGTCGTGATTATTGTTTTAGTTGTTATTTACGATTCGAGTAACAAACTAATCTTAGTCATTAGTTTGAGCATATAAATATAGTGATTTAATTAATGCATAGTGATTTAAATTAAACAACTTTCTCAGTGGGATCGATACTTTACATGCTCTATATTGCTTGTTGACACATGTATGCTTACATGAGTTAGAGCTCTTTTGTTAAGACTAAAAAAGAGGCAACAAGTTTTTGGCGCCGTTACCGGGGAAAGGCGTTTAATTTATTATTATTAGAATTAGTTTTAAGCTATATTGTATGACTTAGACAATTCTAGTCTTATCTCATTTCAGTTTTTGTTTTTTTTTGTTTAAGAATTTGGATAAATTTTTTATGCGACGCGGTTCATCCAACCCCGACTTAACACTGTTCAAGACAACATAAACGGGAGAGGTTGGAAAGCGAGTGTTTGTAGAAATTTACAAGCACGAGTAGAAAGTCTGACGACTAATATGGCGGTAGAGGCACAAGGAGAAGAGCAAAGAGAGTAGCATAGGGCTCTGAAGGAATATTCCATGCCCAATATTAATGGACTCCAGTCTAGCATCGTTAGACCAGCGATAGAAGCAAATACATTCGAGATATAAATGGGCACTATTCAGATGGTATAGAATTCTATTGCGATTTGGGGTGTGCACTGAGATGATCCGAATGAACACCTATTGAGTTTCATCAAAATCTGTGATACATTCAGATACAACGGTGTGACGGAGGATGCTATCAGACTTAGGTTATTCCCATTCTCATTGAGGGATAAAGCAAGAAGTTGGCTTCATTCTTTGCCAGCAGGATCGATAACTACTTGGGAGAACTTAGCACAGAAGTTCTTAGCTAAGTTCTTCCCAATGGCTAAGACTGCAAAGATGAGGAATGCTATCTCTCAGTTTGAGCAACAACAGGGTGAGTCCTTATATCAAGCATGGGAGAGATACAAAGAAATGCTGAGGAAGTGTCCACATCACGGTATGCCAGATTGGATGGTGATCAACACATTTTATAATGGAATGGGATGGAAGTCGAGACTGATTATAGATGCAACTGCATGAGGGACATTATGGGCAAAAAGCTATGAAGAAGCCTATAACCTTATCGAGACAATGGCATCGAATGATTTTCAAAATCCTACATCTCGAATGCAGGTGTTTTGGAGGTGGATGCTATCACGCAGTTGTTAGCACAGATGGTAGCCATGGCAAAGAAAATAGACACATTAGCAGAAGGTAAAACAAAGACGGTTGTATTTGTATATGAGATTTGTGCGGGGTCACACTCGATAGATCAATGTGCTATCATCTCAGAGTTGGTGCAGTATGTGAACAACTACAGGAAAGATCAAGGACAGTTTTAGAGCACATACCACCCCAACAACAGAAATCATCCAAACTTTAGTTGGTCAAATGACCAAGGGAATCAGCAGAATCAGTTTCAATCAAATAAACTTTTTCAGACACAACCAGCGCAGCCACAGTTTAATCCTAGACCACCTTTTTCGTCGAGATTTTCTCAACAACAACATCATACTCCAGCTGTACCTCAGCAAGAAAAGAAATCAGAAATGGAGGAGATGATGATGAAATACATGGCAAATACAGAGGTTATGATCAAAAGCCAAGCAGTGGCTATTAAGAATCTGGAAACTGAAATGGGGCAGATGGCGAACATGCTTACAAAGAGGCCCCAGGGTTCATTGCCAAGTAATACAGAGACAAATCTAAGAAGAGAAGGGAAAGAACAATGTCAAGCAATCACATTACGATCTGGGAAAAACACAGCAGATACTGCAAGTCGCGCTCCCGCGCATGTTGTTAGAGTTTATGCCCTAGAGGCCAATTATTTGATATAATTGCTTAACGTTTTGATATTATATTTTATTGAATAAATATATGATTTTATTATGGTTTTATTTACTACGTAATATAATTGTTAACATAATAAAATTCCTTAGAATAGTGATACAAATTATATAGTTTCAAGTATGTGACTTGAGCATGAGATTATATAATTACAATTAGTATCATTGTTCTTAAATGTCCCTGGTCGAGTATCATTGTTGATAGGACAATAATGATGCATTGAGACTAGTATGTGGATTGACTGATGACAAAATCTCATTGGTCATAAATATATGAGATATTAAGTCAATACATAGGTACATATTAGAGAACGATGTACTGGACAGACCCACCATGAGAATTCTATATGGAGCATTATGCGATGTGTCATTAACAATTCTCATAGTGACAATGATGTAATGATCCTCCGACCTGAAATCGCTATATTACTACACGAGAATTTATATACTTTGATATCATCAAATGTCACCTTTAATAGGGTGGACTATAAAGGTGATTATTGGGTTCATCATGAATCGTGTTAGAAATATGAGTGATCTAGATGGAATTTAACCATCCTATATATTATGGGTGATATCCATAGGCCTTTTGATTGAGTAGGACTATGAAATGCATGGCCATACTCAAATAGTGATTTGTTTTATATAGTCTACTCATTGATCAAGAAAACTCAGATTAAATTATGAAGAGTATGACACATTCCATGACTCGAGTTTAATCTAGGATATTAAGGTTAAAAGGATTAAATTACATTGAAACATTGGTCACGAAAAGGTTGCATCGAATCATCGATCTTATTATTACTTGGGTAGCAGTGATGCATTAGTAGATGTCGCTCACTGTTTATAATTTTATAATATGATTTTAAAATTATTGCCAATGTAATAATAACCTATAGGGTCACACACAAAAAGAACGTATTAAAAGGAAATTAATTTAAATTGTAAAGATTTAAATATGTCAATATGATTGATAGAATTTTAAATTACGAATTTAAATTAATAGGATAATTTATATATAGGTATATTAATTAAGTAAAACTTAATTAAGATATATATAATTTCGGATTTTAATAATATTAGGTTTTGATTAATTCCTCCTAACTGCTATATATATGATATATATCAGTCACTTTAGGTTTTACGTCAAAATACAAAACCCTAGCCACTCTTAGAGAGAGACTAGAGAAAACAGCTTCGACAATCCTCATCCTTGGTGCCTAATACCGCGGTTCCTTCTTCTGCAGATCGTAGGACGATTCGCGGAGCGTTCGTGTGGATACCGTAGAGACGCAGCTCATTTGGATTGCGTTGGAGTTTCGATCGCATCAATTCCAGTTTCTTAATTCGTGGATTGTGTTGGAGATTCGATCGTATCAATTTTAGTTTCTTAATCGGTATAATTTCTAACCTCTGAATTAATTGAATTTTTCGCATGGATCTGCTTTTTTAGGTTTCAAAATTGCTTTAAAATTTTATTTCATTTGTGCGTTCTATCTAAAAACCCCAACGGTGGTATCGAGCTATTTCTTGAAAAGATTAATTGATTACGTGTTTTAATTGTATTCGATATATATGATATATGATGATGCATGTTTACCGATATGAAATTGAATATATGATATTCCATTGTATGTGTATTCTGGTAATATATATGATGATACTGTTAATCGTATCTTTAATCGGTGGAATGACAATATAACTGTTCTAATCGGATTAGAAGCATGAAGAATCGTTTTAATATTATTAATCGAAACTTGACATATATGTTAAATTCTTGGTGTATTGTTATTCGTTTTAATATGATTAAATCGAAACTAGACATATATGATTTGTTATTATGGGTGTTTTCGTATGGAGACCCCCCTTGGACCCCCCCCCCCCCGTCGTAGCGCACGATGCACGTGTCCCCTATATGTTATATATAGTTTTCTTTAATTGTATATAAATTGTTATGTGCTTATTGTGATATGCATGGTGCACAGTTATGGCCTTTTGACCCATAGGTTAGTGGTTTTGGTTTTGAAATACGGCTTGCATATCGTGCCTTTCTATAAATTCTAATGTAATATTCTCTTCTCATCTAAATCCCCTCGAATGTAACTACGGGTTTCTTTATGTAATGTAATAATCTGTAATTGATGAAGATGTCAAGATGGAGAACACAATGGAAAGATGATGATGGAGAAGAGGCACATGCTTGAGGAAGATCCAAGGAAGCTATTTATCTTAAGATCTTTTACCACCTTAGATTGACCTTCAATCTTTCATTAGCTTGAAAAGATTGACAGTGGATTGGGCCATAACTGTGACACATTTAATTTTGCACTTTATTTATGCTTGTATGCGATATGATATGATAAATAATGTACATGCTTAATAAGATTAAAATTGGTGAGATCTAAATTAATTAATAAAATCCCTCATTAAATTATTAAGTCTAAATCAGATGCCTTCCAATGAATAACACTCATCAAGACCTTGATCAATAGATGTAGGTTTGCCAAAGCAAAGTACCCTATTTATCTTGGTAAGATGCGATAGGATAATTGTGATATCCAAACTGTTAAAATCATTGGGCCCGACTTAAGTAAGTTATCTCAATAAGATTGTGGACTTAGAGGCATAGAGTTTGGTATGTACCATTAGATGGACTAGAAACAATTGTTGTTTACCAAACTATCCAGGAGTTATATATGATATAATTGACAAAGGGTTGTCCACCTAAATAATTGTGTTTTAAGAGATTAGCCAAAGCTAACTTAAGGCATAATAAAATATGGATCTTGGCTCACTAGAAAGATTTAATAGAAAATGTTTTTCGAATTATTCGTGAGGGCTATTAATTTGAATAAAATAGTGGGAGGTATATTTTGAATGTACTATTATCAATTATATAATATCAACTCTGCAATTTGACTTATTATTTTTGCACTTATAAATTATAGATATCAAATGGCAAACAACAACAACACAAAAAGTCTTTCATTACGATCAGTCCTTAAAAAGGACAAGCTGAGTGGAATTAATTTCCTTGACTGGCATAGGAACTTGACGATTGTCCTCAAACAAGAGCGCAAGCTATATGTCTTTGATGGGCCCATTCCTATAGCACCAGCTATCACTGCACCACGTGCGGAGCATAATGCTTACAAGAAGCATCAAGAAGATGCTCTAGACGTGAGTTGTGTCATGCTAGCAACCATGAACGCTGAGCTTTAGAAGCAACATGAGTTGATGGAGGCTTATGAGATGATCGAGCATCTCAAGAAATTGTTCGAAGGGCATGCTCGACAGGAGAGGTAGGATACAAGCAAGGCGTTGTATCACTGCAAAATGGGTGAACGTGATCCAGTTGGTCCACATATGCTGAAAATGATTGGGTATATTGAGTACCTTGATAGGTTGGGTTTTCTAATCACTCCGGAAGCCCAAACTGACCTTGTTTTGCAATCTTTGAACAACAGCTACTCTCAATTTGTTATGAACTATCTTATGAATGAAATTAAGAAACCCCTTACTTAGTTGTTGAGCATGTTAAGAATTGCCGAGAATAACATGAAAAAGGTAGGACCCGCTCCCATAATGATGGTGGAAAAGGGGAATGCTAAGGGAAATTGGAAAGGCAAGAAGAAGATAGGATCTAATCTTTTGCCAAACCCAATTCCAAAACCAAACAAGCTTTAAAACCTAAAGGTGGGGTGGCTAAAGAAGGTGAATGTCATACATGGAAAACACGGACAATTGGAAAAGGAACTGTCATGCTTATCTGGAAGAAGTGAAGAAAAAAGAAAGGAAGTACGACTTCTGATTCAAGTATAATGTTATAGAAGTCATCTTGTCTACTTCTACATCATGGGTATTGGATACTGGATGTGGTTCTCACATTTGTGTTAATGTGCAGGGACTCCGAAGGAGTAGGACTTTAGCGAAAGGAGAGGTTGACCTACGAGTTGGGAATGGAGCAAAAGTTGCTACTGGCCATAGGAACTTATCATTTATCTTTGCCCACTGGGCTAGTTTTAGAATTAGAAGATTGTTATTTTGTGCCTGCTATAAACAAAAACATTATTTCTGTTTCTTGTTTGGACAAGAAAGGTTTTTCATTTATAATAAAGAACAATCGTTGTTTGTTTTACTTAAATGATATTTGTTATGGTGTTGCACGATTATTTAACGGTCTCTATATTCTTGATTTAGAAATGCCTATTTATAACATAAATACAAAACGATTTAAATCAAATGATTCAAATCCGACATATCTCTGGCACTGTCGTTTAGGCCATATAAATGAGAAACGCATATCCAAACTCCATAAAGATAGGTTCTTGGATTCATTTGATTTTGAATCATATGAGAAATGCGAGTCTTGTTTATTAGGCAAGATGACTAAAGCCCCTTTCACTGGACACAGTGAACGAGCTAGCGTTGTATTGGGACTTATACATAGTGATGTATGTGGACCCATGAGTTCGTTAACAAGAGGTAGGTTTTATTACTTCATTTCATTTACTGACGACTTTAATAGATATGGATATGTGTATCTTATGAGACACAAATCCTAATCCTTTGAAAAGTTCAAGGAATTCAAGAATATATGAAGTTCAAAACAAATTTGGCAAAAGCATAAAAGCCCTTCGATCCGATCGAGGAGGTGAATACTTAAGCCAAGACTTTTATGACCTTTTAAAGGAGTGTGGTATTATATCACAGCTCACTCCACCTGGAACACCGCAATGGAATGGTGTATCTGAGAGGAGGAATTGAACCTTCTTGGACATGGTACGATCAATGATGAGTCATGCAGATCTTCCAATAAGCTTCTGGGGTCATGCCCTAGAGACAGCTACATTCACACTTAACCGTGTTCCTACAAAGACGGTTTAGAAGACACCATTTGAGATGTGGACTGGAAAACGTCCTAGTATGTCATTCATGAAGATTTGGGGTTGCGAGGCGTTCGTAAAACGTCTGGATTCTAACAAGCTCGGACCCAAATCTGACAAATGTAATTTTGTGGGATACCCAAAGGAAACAAAAGGGTATTATTTCTACAAACCTTTTGAGAACAAAGTGGTTGTTGCTCGAACTGGTATTTTTCTAGAAAGAGAATTTGTCTCTAAAGGAAACAGTGGGAGGAAAGTAGAACTCGAAGAAATTCGAGAACCACAAAATATCATTGAACCTGAGTTGGAACGTGAGCAGGAACCACAAGAAATTATGGAAAGTGAACCTGCTCAAATTACACAAGTCATTCGTAGATCTGGTAGGACACGCCAAGAACCTGAGAGATATTATAGATATCTTATGACTCAAAACGACGATGTGATGCTCATAGATCAAGATGAGCATGCTTCCTACCAAGAAGCTATGAATGGACTAGATTTTGAGAAATGGCTTGAAGCCATGAAATCTGAGATGGATTCCATGTATACTAACCAAGTATGGACTCTGGTTGATCAACCCGAAGGGGTAAAACCAATCGGCTGCAAGTGGGTTTTCAATAAGAAAACCGACATGGATGGTAATGTAAAAACCTATAAAGGCCGACTGGTAGCAAAAGGTTTCAAACAAATTCAAGGTGTTGACTATGATGAAACCTTCTCTCCGAAGGCAATGGTTAAATCCATCGAGATCTTACTTGCTATTGCGACTTTTTATGATTACTGAAATCGCGGATGGATGTCAAACCGCTTTCCTTAACGGAAATCTCCTTGAGGTTGTGTATATGACACAACCTGAGGGTTTTGTCACTCTAAAGGGTGCTGGAAAGGTATGTAAGCTGCAGCGATCCATTTATGGATTGAAGTAAGCCTCTCAGAGTTGGAATCTTCGATTTGATGAAGTAGTCAAAGAATTTGGCTTTATTAAAAATGAAGATGAACCTTGTATATAAGATGGTTAGTGGGAGTCACATTGTATTCCTAGTATTATATGTTGATGACATATTAATCATTGGGAATGACATTCCTTCCTTACAGTCTGTAAAAACATGGTTAGGAAAATGTTTGTCCATGAAAGATTTGGGCGATGCTGCCTATATTTTAGGTATCCGGATCTATGGAGATAGATCGAGAAAAATGCTCGGCCTAAGTCAAAGTACATATATTGATAAAGTGTTGAAAAGGTTCAGCGTGCAAGAGGCGAAAAGAGGAAACTTACCCGTGACTCGTGGTGTAAAGATCTCTAAGGCCCAATGTCCTAAATCACAAGATGATGAGGAGCGTATGAGAAAGATCCCTTATGCTTCGGCAATTGGATCTATCATGTATGCAATGATATGTACTCGTCCGGATGTCTCGTATGCTTTGAGCATGACGAGCAAATACCAGTCGAATCCAGTGAAGGTCATCGACGCTAGCCAAGAATATCCTCAAGTACCTGAAAAGGACTAAGGATTCATTCTTGGTATATGGATGTGAAGACGAACTGGAAATAAAGGGTTACACAGATGCTAGTTTCCAGACTGACAATGATGACTATAAGTCTCAGTCAGGTTTTGTGTTTTGCCTTAATGGTGGTGTTGTTAATGGAAAAGTTCAAGCAAGAGATGAGTCGATTCTACAACGGGTGAGTATATTGCTGCTTCTAGTGTAGCCAAGGAGGCTGTATGGATTAAAACGTTCATCACTGAACTTGGTGTTGTTCCAACCATGGTTGATCCGGTTGGTCTATACTGTGATAATAATGGAGCCATTGCACAGGCTAAGGAATCCAGATCTCACTAACGATCCAAGCATATACTTAAACGGTACCATCTCATCCGTGAAATCATTGATAGAGGAGATGTACATATAGGAAGAGTGCCAACAGATGATAATGTTGCAGATCCACTGACCAAGGCTTTGTCGCGCAGAAGCTAACAAACTGGCTCACACTAGTTCCATGGGTATTAGATACATGAGTGATTGGCTCTAGTGCAAGTGGTAGACTATTAGAGTTTATGCCCTAGAGGCCAATTATTTGATATAATTGCTTAACTTTTTGATATTATATTTGATTGAATAAATATATGATTTTATTATGGTTTTATTTACTGCGTAATATAATTGTTAACATAATAAAATTCCTTAGAATAGTGATACAAATTATATAGTTTCAAGTATGTGACTTGAACATGAGATTATATAATTACAATTAGTATCATTGTTCTTAAATTTCCCTAGTCGAGTATCATTGTTGATGGGACAATAATGATGCATTGAGACTAGTATGTGGATTAACTGATGACCAAATCTCATTGGTCATAAATATATGAGATATTAAGTCAATGCATAGGTACATGTTAGAGAACGATGTACTGGACAGACCCACCATGATAATTTTATATGGAGCATTATGTGAAGTGTCATTAGAAATTCTCATAGTGACAATGATGTAATGGTCCTCCAACCTGAAATTGCTATATTACTACACGAGAATTTATGTACTTTGATATCATCAAATGTTACCTTTAATAGGGTGGACTATAAAGGTGATTATTGGGTTCATTATGAATCGTGTGAGAAATATGAGTGATCTAGATGGAATTTAACCATCCTATATATTATGGGTGATATCCATAGGCCTCTTGATTGAGTAGGACTATGAAATGTATGGCCATGCTCAAATAGTGATTTGTTTCATACAGTCTACTCATTGATCAAGAAAACTCATATTAAATTATGAAGAGTATGACACATTCCATGACTCGAGTTTAATATAGGATATTAAGGTTAAAAGGATTAAATTACATTGAAACATTGGTCACGAAAAGGTTGAATGCTAGAAGCAAAATCCCGAATTTTGTCAAATTGGGTTTAACTAGTAATCTGTGATTTTTGGGGTTTTTCGGAGCCTCGGGATCATGGTGTATATGACTCAATTAAAGTATGTAATAATTTTATAAAATAGTATGTAACATGAGGTACAACCTGTCCAAATTTCATAGGAAAGGGAGTTAAATTGAGCAAGTTATGAAAATCGTAAGCATGCATTTGGTAATAAAATCTGTAGAATTTTGAAAATTCCAGAATTTTTTTCTAAATATAAAACTAGTTCTTGCACGCTTTTCTATGCAGTTGGTTTGTGGTCTTAGCATGCTAGTTTTATGAATGTTATATTTTTGTAAAATACCTTGATGTATGAAGGTTATTGTGTCCAAGTATCATGGTCATATCATCATTAGATTAGCGGGAATAAAATCGTAGAGTTAGTGAAAATCGTAGAGTAAACTCTGAAAATCATAAAGTCAATGAATATTGTAGAGTTAACTTTGAAATTCGTAGAGTCAGTGAAAATCGTAGAGTAAACTCTGAAAATCGTAGAGTCAATGAAAATCGTTGAGTTAACTCTAAAAATTGTAGAGTTGGTGAAAATCGTAGAGTCAATAAAAATCGTAGAGTAAACTCTAAAAATCGTAGAGTCAGTGAAAATCGTAGAGTAAACTCTAAAAATCGTAGAGTCAGTGAAAATCATAGAGTAAACTCTGAAAATCATAGAGTCAATGAAAATCGTAGAGTAAACTCTTAAAATAGTAGAGTCAGTGAAAATCGTAGAGTAAACTCTGAAAATCGTAGAGTCAATGAAAGTCGTAGAGTAAACTCTGAAAATCGTAGAGTGCAGATAGTAGAGTGAAAATCGTAGAGTCAACACTAAAAATCGTAGAGTTAGTGAAAATCATAGAGTGAACTCTGAAAATCGTACAGTGCAGATAGTAGAGTGAAAATCATAGAGTGAACTCTGAAAATTATAGAGTAAAGTTTATATTACAACTACTATACGTTGCTAATAGTTGATGTGCATGATTATACAATTGTGTAGGGCACGTGAAGTGCAGATATCTGTAAGCTGTTAATCTGTTATTGGTAAACAACAATCAAGGCAAGTTTCTTACCCTATTTTTCATTATGAATTTATTCAACTCTTATTCAGTTGATTGCAGCGAGGGTAAGTTTGGGCTTGTGATTAAGTAATCATTCGTGAAAGCTCCTCTATTGTAAAGTTCTATAACTTCAATTGTGATGCGAAACGTTATTGATGATTATTCAGTTCCTATTGTAACTGCTATACTTTAAAGTTCGTATACCCTTAATGAACAATATTCAAGCATGCTTTCTAGCTTTCATTTCAGCTAGATGTTATTGATGCAAACGTAGTATATTGTTTGAACAATTCAAATCCTTTAAAGCTATTGAATGTTTACTAATCCAAATTGCTTTGGTGAGGTCCCGTATGAATACTAAGATGAACAACCCGGATAACGGGGTAACTGATGTCGGGCATATAGTCCCATTTACGCTTATGCGTTTAAACTTTATACTTATGCACAATGTAGGGTACGATAGGCTGATTACCTGGTGTACTTGCAGAGACCATTTACAATCTATTTGATTGTTAAACCGTCTGATGGTTTTTGATAAAACAAAGTAATGTTCAGGTTATCTAACACCCCTTAGTATGTTATTGAGCATTCCAGAACTCTTATCTTGATATTCCAGTTTATCTCTTGATATTTATTTCAACTATTGAGAAATATTCATACTAATGCTTCTACTTCTGATGTATGTTCTCAAACTACTTTATATACTTGCTGGGCAATTTGTGCTCATTCTTGCTTAAACTTTTCAGTCAAGGCTGATAACGCTGAGGGCTCGGGCAAGGACAAAGGAAAGTCTAAGATGAAATGCTAAGAGTTATTTTTGTAATAATTATATTTCCGCATATGATGTGATGTAGCGATAAACGCTAAGTTTAAGTTTCAATTTATTAAAGGTTATAAAGACTTGGGACTTTATTTTGAATAAGTATGTAATAGTTAATATTATTATTATTATTATTATTAGAGTTACTTAGATAGATGATGATGTATGTTATATCGTGAGCACCATGTCATGTAATCGATGTTACACAGATTTGGGGGCGTCACAGATAGCACGTCACAATGGCACCTTACATAAAGGTAAAGCCAATAACTGTTTAGGGAGAACCTCCACAGCTAGAGACCACCGTTCTATTCTTCTGTTACCCTTGCTTAACCCAGCTACACTCTTATTACCTGAAAGGAATTGTGAAATAGAAGGGTGAGCACAACTAGCTCAGTAAAGAATATTATGACTAAAGATAAATAAATTATCAATAGTCTTCATCGGTAATAAATAAGAGATTTAGAACATATGGTAGATGATAAAAGTTTTCAACCATAGTTGCAGGGGAATGCGCAATCCATTAGAAGAGTCAAATAGCCTATAAAGTCTATTATCTTCTCCATGTTAAAAGTCCACCAACAATTTTTTATCCCTGCAACATCAATCAACAATTCCTGTCCACAATCACATGTATAACTCATAATCATAATTGTTGTTCTAAATTCCTTTTCTCATCCAGGACAAAGATAATTTTCATCACCTGAAACATCAAAGATCATGGTTATACCAAATCACAGTTCATGTTCATAATCATACTAATAAATTCATCTTTGCACTACGGGCCAAAGATATTCATCAATAAGTCATCTTTGTACTATGGGCCAAAGATATTCATATCTCAAAGAAATATATAATCATTTCAGAATTTATATAAACAATAATTATAACCATGTTGATCAATTCACCTTTGCACTTAAGCTAAAGATATTCAATTATAAATTCAATGGTCATGATCATACCAGTCACAATTCAACTTTTCACTACTGGCCAAAGAGAACCCTAGTCATGATCATACCAATAATCTGCCCATCTTTACACTCTAGTGAAAGAGAATTTCAACACTAGGGTTATAAAATTGTTGTATATGATAATAAAATCAATATAATCAATACATAGTTTTAATCTCTAGATTAATATTCATAAATCAACTATAATTTGGTTAGAAAAAGAAACCAATTTTGTAGTGAATAGTAACTCGTGAATAGTAACCCGTCGTGAATAGTAACTCGTGAATAGTAAATCGTGAATAGTAACTCATGAATAGTAACTCATGAATAGTAACCCCGACATGAAAAAGTTCCAAATTTGATAAATAGTTCAAACCAATATTCTGGCATAATGATATTGAAGAAATAATATCATTTATGAAGAAAGTAATCTCCCTTACTATCCCTTACCTCAAAAGAGCAGTACTTCTGACTGGAATAACGCTGAACGAACTTGCACCGTATAGCAACACTCAAGATATCAAAATACTCACAAGAATACACTCGATAATATAGAGAGAGAAATAGAGAAAAAACTTCAGTTTCTGGTGTAATTTTCAACTCTAACCTAAGCACCCTATTTATAGGAAAATGCTTAGAACACCAAAGCAGAAAATTTAATAAAATATTATTATATTTATATAAATTTCCCTCGTACACCAAGAATCAAATTCAAAGATGCATTCAACACCGATTAGGGCCCTTGATAATATAAAAATGTTTTTCTTAATAAAAATTATTAAAACTTCATAAATCAATTATTACGGAACTTTAATAATTCATAATAAATAGCCCTTTCATCAGAAAATTTGAATCTCGTGTTTTTTGTATAGGAAATTCAATTTCTCTACAACTTTGCAAAAGAAAGTTTTTCTAAATTCCAAACAAGAATTGATCGAAATCCACATACGGACGATTTTTTCGTGCTATAATAAAATTTCACCAAGAAATGGGGTCCAAAACACCTGAAAACATGTGTTAATCATTTAATGCAACAAAATACTCTTCCTCCTAATATACTCATATATCACACATTCATTGTAAAAATATCATCATTATTATATTATAATAATATAATAAAATATTATTTTATCAGAAAAGATAAAATGTCAATTTTCAACAATTGTCACTTTAAAAATTTTCTTCATCTATATCCACATAAAATGAATATTTTCCTTATCATATAAATCAATAATTAATTATTCACAAATAATATTACAGAATCACAATAATGACAACCAGGCAGTTCCCAGGAAAGAGGGGGCTTTCTAATAAGAATTTCTCCTTACTGACGCGCAATTAGGTGACCAAACCTCTCCTTAGACAGAACTTTCTAGACAATGCCAATAATGCTATCTAATAATATTATTCAAATAATATGAATTATTGATTTGATAATGGAAAATACTGTGCAATGACAATTATTAAAACAACAATAATATAAAATATCAACGCAAAGAATTATTGAATCAAAATAAAATATTGAGCGAGTAATTACTATAACAATTATTGAGTAGTGCCTTCTTACGTAAGAATCAATAATTGGTGCAATCTTGTGTCTGTATTGTTCAACAACGCCAGCGATTATCTTGTGTTTTAACCACGGTATATTCCAACAAGATAATAGCAGTATAACTACACCGTTATTTATAAACAACTTATACTTGTCGTTTTCTTCATCCAATCGCTTTCCGTTATGGGGCCCACAAAAGGCTGCGTCGTCGTATGAATATTCCCCGACAGAAAGAATATTCCACGATCAAACAAATATTCCCCGACAACAATGAGTATTTTATAACCATTTGCTTATTTAAAATATTTACATATATCACCTTTAACTTTAAACTTTTATCAATTTAACCATTTACTGAATAGTAATTATAAGAAAATTGAATACTTTTATTTCATAAAATTCGGGGTCTTACAGTATACGTGAATAGTAACTCCGACACTAAAAGGTAGAAATTCCACTAGAAAAAATCATCATGTTTCGTGAATAGTACTCGTGAATAGTATTTCATGAATAGTAACCCCGACATGAAAAGATAAGCATTTCACAAGAAAAATCCTACCAATATTCCGGTATAATGATATTGAAAAAAATAATATCATTTAATAAAAAATAACATCTCTTACCTCAAAAAGACAAGATTTTACATTTGGAATCTTTGGATATAGTCTTTGAAGGAACTTGCACCGTATAGCAACACTCAAAGTATTTAAATACTCACAAAAATACGCTCGATAATATAGAGAGTAAACTTCAGTTTCTGGTGTGATTTTTAATTCTAACCTAAGCACCCTATTTATAGAAAAATGCTTAGAACACCAAAGTAGAAAATTTAATAAAATATTAATATGTTTATATAAATTTCCTATGCCCACTTTTACCAACTGATTTCAGCACTTTGCACATGTTAGTGAGGCCCAAAAAATAAAAATAAAACGTTTTTATTAAAAAAAATATTTAAAACTTCAAAAATCAATTATTCCGGAACTTCAATAATTCATAATAAATAGCCCTTTTACCAAAAAAATTTGTATCTTATGTCCTTCTATAGGAAATTCAATTTTCTACAACTTTGTAAGTTTATGTTTTTCCAAATTCACATAAGAAATTGACCGAAATCCACATACGAACGATTTTACAAGCTATAATCAAATTTCAGTCAAAAATGGGGTCTATCAACACACAAAACATGTGTTAAACATTTTTTGTAACAAAAATACTCTTCCTCCTCAATTATTCATATATCCCACATTCATTGTAAAAATATCACCATTATTATTTATTGAAATATATTAATATAATTAAATGAATTATTTTATCAGAAAAGATAAAATATCAATTTTCAACAATTGTCACTTTTCTAAAAAAATCCTCCATTTATATCCACATAAATAAATATTTTCCTTATCATATAATTCAATAAATTAATTATTCACAAATAATATTACAAAATCACAATAATGACAGCCAGACCGTTCCCATGAAAGAGGGGGCTTTCCAATAAGGATTTCTCCTTACTGCCGCGCAATTAGGTGACCAAACCTCTCCTTAGATAGAACTTTCTAGACATTTCCAATAATGCTATCTAATAATATTATTCAAATAATATGAATTATTGATCTGATAATGAGAAATACTGTGTAGTGACAATTATTGAAACAACAATAATATAAAATATCAACGTAGTAATTATTGATTCAATAAAATAAAATATTGAACAGTAATGACTGTAACAATTATTGAGTAGTGCCTTCTTACATAAGAATCAATAATTGGTGCAATACCGTATGCTACTGTGTAGCAACGCGTATTATTGTGCTTTAACCACCGGGTATTCCAACAGTGTTAATGGTAACAACTACACCGTTATTTATAAAAACTCATTCTTGTCGTTTTCTTCAACCAATCGCTTTCCGTTATGGGGCCCACACAAGGCTGCGTCGTTGTATAAAAATTTCCCGACAGTAAGAATATTCCACAACCAAACGAATACTCCCCAACAACAATTTTATAATCACTTTCTTATTTAAAAATATTTACGCATTTTACCTATAACTAACCACATTAATCAAATCAAACCCTTACTATTTCAAAATAATAATTAGAGAAAATTAAATCTTTATTTATAAAAAGTTGGGGCCTTACATCAATAAAGCAACAAAATTGACTTAATCTGATAATGAAAGAAGTGGTTAAGAAAGAGGTACTAAAATGGCTGGATCCGGGCATAATCTATCCGATTTCAGATAGCTCATGGGTGAGCCCAGTGTAGTGTGTACCGAAAAAGGGTGGCATGACCGTAGTGACTAGTGAGAATAATGAGTTGATTCCAACACGAACAGTGTAAGGCCCCAACTTTATATAAATAAAGATTTAATTTTCTCTAATTATTATTGTGAAATAATGAGTTAATGCTTTAGTTATGGGTGAAATGTGCAAATTTTTTAAAATAAGCAACTGGTTATAAAATATTTATTGTTGTCTGGGAATATTCGTTTGGTCGTGAAATATTCTTCCTGTCGGGGAATATTCGTACGACGGCGCAGCCTTTTGTGGGTCCCATAACGAAAAGTGATTGGATGAAGAAAACGACAAATATGAATTTTTATAAATAACGACATAGTTGTTACCGTTAACACTGTTGGAATACACGGTGGTTAAAGCACAGTAATACGCGTTGTTACACAGTAGCACACGGTATTACACCAATTATTGATTCTTACGTAAGAAGGCACTACTCAATAATTGTTAAAGTAATTACAATTCAATATTTTATTTTATTGATTCAATAATTTCTACGTTGATATTTTATATTATTGTTGTTTCAATAATTATCACTACACATCATTATCAGATCAATAATTCATATTATTTGAATAATATTATTAGATAGCATTATTGGCAATGTCTAGAAAGTTCTGTCTAAGGAGAGGTTTGGTCACCTAATTTCACACCAAGAAGGAGAGAAACTTAATGCAAAGCCCCTCTTTCCGAAACTACTTTGGTTGTATTATTGTGATTTTGTAATATTATTTGTAAATAATTAATTTATTGATTTATATGATAAGAAAAATATTTATTTATGTGGATATAAATGGAGGAATTTTTTAGAAAAGTGACAATTGTTGAAAATTGATATTTTATCTTTTCTGATAAAATAATTCATTTAAATATATTATTATATTTCAATAATTTAACAATGGTGATATCTTTGCAATGAATGTGGGATATATGAATAAATGAGGAGGACGAGTATTTTTGTTATAAAAAATATTTAAAACATGTTTTTCATGTTTGTGGACCCCATTTCTTGACTGAAATTTGATTTTAGCTTGTAAAATCGTCCGTATGTGTATTTCGGTCAATTTCTGTTTGGAATTTGGAAAAACTTAAACTTACAAAGTTGTAGAGAATTGAATTTCTTATAGATATACATAAGATTTAAAATTTTCTGATAAAATGGCTATTTATTATGAAATATAGAAGTTCCGGAATAATTGATTTTTGAAGTTTTAAATATTTTTTTTAATAAAAACGTTTTTTTCATTTTGTAGGCCTCACTAACATGTGCAAAGTGCTGAAATCAGTTGGTAAAAAATGGCGTAGGAAATTTATATAAATATATTAATATTTTATTAAATTTTTTGCAGAAACTGAAGTTTTCTCTCTCTATATTATCGAGCGTATTTTTGTGAGTATTTAAATACTTTGAGTGTTTCTATACGGTGCAAATTCCTTTAGCACTATATCCAGTATTCCAGTCAGAAGTACTATCTTTTTGAGGTAAGGGATGTTAATTTTTTTTTTAATAAATGATATTATTTCTTTTAATATCATTATGCCGAAATATTGGTAAAATTTTTCTTGTGAAATTCTTATCTTTTCATGGAGAGCACGTCAACCATCTTGCACATTAGGAAGAGGTTGGGAGCTCCACTAAAGTAGTGGTTTAGTGGCTACATGTTCACCCCAAAAACTGTCATGGAGTTGCTATAAATTGTATGCCTCACCATCACTTAGGGCAAGTCACTTTTGTACTGAAGAACCCCCTTCTCCTTTCTCTTTAAGCTTGTACTTTATGTACTCTCTGTTTCCAACATACTTGACATAATAAATAGCGCCGGCGACTAGACCCATTCAAAAGTGGACTAGGTTAACTTGACCGAACCACTCTAATTATTGTCTTATTTCCCTACTTTGATTAGCGCATTTATTATTACTTGACATGTGAGTGTACAAAGTTTATTTTGTGCATAATCAATTTGGCGCCGTCTGTGGGAATCAAAAATATTTTCACCTTCAAACATCTAAACCAATGACGATTACAACTAGGTTAATGAACCAACCTGAACACAATCCACAACGAGAGGAGGGTGCTCCTCCGCACACCAACCCCGTCTCATATACTTCAGCTCCAAATCCACAGCAAATGTTGGAGACCATGCAATAGTTGGCTACCCAAAACCAGTAGATACTGCAACTCTTGCTCGTCGGACAAGGAGGAGGAGTGCGACTAGGAGGAACACAAGTAGGTCTACCCCCTAGACATCAAGGAGCTCCACAGAGGGGAGCCCAACATGATCAACCTCTTTCTCCTCTTGCTTCCCAGGGTGGAGATCCTCATTTCCAAGAAGATGAAGGTGAGAACCAGAGCGTGGAGCATGGGAGTCATCCCCATGATCATTCTAGGGGATCCCCTAATCACTAGGATAAAAAAATTAAGGAAGTATAGAACCAACTAGGTGATATCTTCAACGCCAGGAAGGCGCGAGGACCAAAAATTATGGACTACCTTGTAGGGCGAACAGACACGCCTTTCAAGCCCGACGTGGCAAACTATCTCGTGAGAGCCCCAAATATGGGTCCCGGATCACCGCGGATCTGGTACAATTATTCTACAACTATTGCGAAAGATATAAACATAAATTGTTTATACAATCCATTTTTGAACTTTAAAATAATTTTTAGTAATTTATTTTATATTTTTAATAATTAAAAACTAATTTCCTCTAATTATTTAATAAAATAATTATTTTCTGAAATTAAGTGTCGCTAAAGGTGCATTAGGCGTCAAAACCGTCGCTGATTGTGTTCTTGAGCCTACCCATATCTTCATACTCAATTCACAGGGTGAGAGGTTTGACATAGGCTAGATCTTTAGTCTTTACAATTTCTGGCTTTCTAAGGTGTAAATGTTGTAGTATTAATGTTAAACTACAAGCCTAAACAACTCTCATGGTCAACACATAACGAATCTGTGAGATCTAAGCTACAAAATTTGTTGTCAGACGTGTTCCTGAGTTTCTGGGCTGCCTAGAAACTCAAGCAGTGTCAAGGGTCCCTTTTGGACCTTCAAATCATAACTTTCCAGGGTTGCTTAGTGTAATATAGTGGTTCTATCATGTAGTATAGATGCCAGGGTACCTTTATACAATCTTAAATCAGTCTAACATCAACACATTTAAGAAATCAAGACCGGTCAAACTCTGACAGAAAACAAGTTCTTGAAGATTCTGAGTTTTCTAGAATCTTCATCCGGGTAGTCGGTCAACCCTTGTTTAATCACAAATGTGAAGCCCCCAAAATAGGTATACAACACCCATTCTGAGTCGTCAAAATACATGGTACAGAAACAACTACAACTTTATTAATACAACATAAAAATTGCGAGTTTAAATACAAATATTGTCATCTAGACAATATCCACACTCAAATAAAACCTCATTACAATTATTAATACACTATTCTACAGAATAGTGAGGACTACTAGTACCACTTCTAGAACCATCATTCCGCACCCCGACTAGTACTCGCTACATTCTCGCCTCCTGAGAAGAAAAATGGAACAACAAGGAAAAGGGTGAGCTCAACTAGCCCAGTAAAGAACATTATGACTAAGATAACATATAACAAATTATCGTTAGTCTTCAACAAGGAAAAATCTGATAGAATACAATAGACAACTAGATTTAAATCAATCCTCGCAGCGGAAATAATAATTCATTAGAAGAGTTATGTAGAGAATGCAAACTACTATCTTCTATATATGAATTTAATAGTTCGTCGTCGATATTTTATCCCTGTAACATCAATCAATATATATCTGGAATTAAGTATTCATCTTTGCACTACAGGCCAAAGATATTCACCAGTTAGTCATGTTCATCTAAACACATGTTCATCTTTGCACTACGGGCCAATGATATTCATCAGAAATCATTAATCTTTGCACTGCAAGCCAAAGATATTCAATTATAACATCATTTAGGATGGAGGATGATGAAAAATATTTTAAATGAAACGAATCCAGTGAAACAAAAGAATAAATATCAAGGATTCGTATTTCAGCTATTTCATGTCCAAAAATACCTCATAAATAATCGTAGTGGAGTAAAATTAAAGAATGATCAAAACATGGATACAATCAAAGCTAGTATCCATAATAGATATTTTGGATGAAAAACAAAAATTTAATTTTTCTGTGAATAGTGCCGTATTCGTGAATAGTGCCGTATACGTGAATAGTAACTCCGATACCAAAAGAGAGAATTTTCACAAAAAACATCATTATGCTTCGTGAATAGTACTCGTGAATAGTAACTTGTGAATAGTAACTCGTGAATAGTAACTCATGAATAGTAACCCCAATATGAAAAAGTTCTAAATTTGATAAAAAGTTCCAACCAATATTTCAGCATAATGATATTGAATAAATAATATCATTTGAGGAGAAAATAACATCCCTTACCTTAGCTAGAATAGTACTTCTGGTTGGAATACTTGATATAGTGCTGAAAGAACTTGCACCGTATAACAATACTCAAAGTACTAAAATACTAACAAAAATATGCTCGATTATAAAGAGAGAAAGAGAGAGAAATCTGTAGTTTCTGGTGTGATTTTAAATTCTAACCTAAGCACCCTATTTATAGGAAAATGCTTAGAACACCCAAGCAGAAAATTTAAAGTGGAACACAGCCCATTCAACAAACATGTGGAACACACCATAATGAAAAAAATGTTTTTGTTATTTAAAGTATTTTAAACTTCCAAAAATTAATTATTTCGGATCTCTGGAACTTCAATAATTCACATAAATAGCTCGTTTATTAGAAAATTCGAATCTTGCGACTTTTTATAGGAAATTCAATTATTTACAACTTACAGAAGAAAGTTTTTCCAAATTCCAAATAGAAATTGACCGAAATCCACAAACGGGCGATTTTACAGGCTATAATCAAATTTCAGTCAAGAAATGGGGTCCACCGACACACAAAACATGTGTTAAACAACTTTTGCAACAAAAATACTCTTCCTCCTCATATACTCATATATCCCACATTCATTGTAAAAATATCATCATTATTATATTATAATAATATAATAAAATATTATTTTATTAGAAAAGATAAAATATCAATTTTCAACAATTGTCACTTTAAAAATTTTCTCCATCTATATCCACATAAAATCAATATTTTCCTCATCGTATAAATCAATAATTAATTATTCACAAATAATATTACAGAATCACAGTATTGGCAACCAGGCCGTTCCTAGGAAAGAGGGGGTTTTCCAATAAGAATTTCTCCTTACTGGCGCGCAATTAGGTGACCAAATCTCTCCTTAGATAGAACTTTCTAGACATTGACAATAATGTTTTCTAATAATATTATTCAGATAATATGAATTATTGCTTCAATAATGGAAAATACTGTGTAGTGACAATTATTGAAACAACAGTAATATAAAATATCAACGCAGCAATTATTGAATCAATAAAATAAAATATCTTGAAAGAATAACACTTTAATAATTATTGAGTAGTGTCTTCTTACGTAACAATCAATAATTGGTGCAATACCGCAAATTCTTGTGCAACAATGCGACATCGCTTGTGGTTTAACCACGGGGTATTCCAACAGTGTTAACGGTAACAACTACGCCGTTATTTACAAATAACTTATACTTGTCGTTTTCTTCATCCAATCGCTTTCAGTTATGGGGCCTACAAAAAAATCGCTACAAATCATGCGAATATTCCCCGACAACAAGAATATTCCACGACCAAACGAATATTCCCCGACAAAAATAAATATTTTATAACCACCTGCTTATTTAAAATATTTGCGTATTTTACCCATAACTAACCACATTAATCAAATCAACCCTTACTATTTCAAAATAATAAATAGAGGAAAATAAATTTTATTTATTAATAATTTGGTGTCTTACAACCTCCCCTCCTTATGAAATTTCGTCCTCGAAATTGACGTACGTACCTGGTGTTTTGAAAAGATGAGGATACCTCTCTTTCATTTCCGTTTCCAACTCCCAGGTCGTTTCCTCAATAGCATGGTTTCTCCACAAAACTTTAACTTGTGGTATGACCTTCGTGCGTAGGACATGCTCCTTCCTATCCAAGAACTTGACAGGTACCTCTTCATACGTTAAGTCTTCGGCTATCTCGTCCGGTTCTAACTCAATAACATGGTTCGGGTCTTTCACATATTTACGAAGCACGAATACGTGAAAAACATTATAAACACGAGACATACTTGGAGGTAACGCGAGTCTATAGGCCACATTTCCTACTCGGTCAAGAATCTGAAATGGACCAATAAATCGTGGATTGAGCTTTCCTCTCTTCCCAAATCTTGTAACTCCTTTCCATGGAGCAACATACAATAATACGTGATCCCCAATACTAAATTCCACGTCCTTTCGATGAAGATCCGCATAACTCTTTTGTCGATCATGTGCCATTTATATACGTTATCGAATCATTTGGATCTTTTCTATAGTCATTCATACCAACTCTGGTCCCAAAAACGTTGCTTCTCCCACCTCATCCCAGCAAATTGGAGAGCGACACTTTCGTCCATACAATGCTTCAAATGGAGCCACACCTATACTTGCCTGATAACTGTTGTTGTAGGAGAATTCCACCAATGGTAAATACTTATCCCAACTCCCTTTGAAGTCTAGGACACAGAGTCTTAATAGATCTTCAAGAGTTTGAATAGTCCTCTCTGATTGTCCGTCCGTTTGAGGATGGTATGCCGAACTAAATCGTAAATCCATCCCCATAGCTTTTTGTAAGCTAACCCAAAATCTTGAAGTGAATCTTGGGTCACGATCCGAAACTATGGATACTGGCATGCCATGCAACCTCATAATCTCATTCATGTACATACTAGCAAGACGTTCAAGAGAATAAGTCTCCCGTATTGGTAAGAAATGAGCAGACTTGGTTAATCTATCAACAATATCCCAAATAGCATTTATGCCTTGAGAAACCGTGGGAAGACCCGTAACGAAATCCATGGTAATATGTTCCCACTTCCATTTCAGAATCTCAAGTGGTTGCAATGGATCCTTTGGCACTTGATGCTCCGCCTTTACACGTTGACAAGTTAAACACCTCGAGATAAACTTTGCAATCTCTCTCTTCATATTGTTCCACCAAAATGTATGTCGATGATCATGATACATTTTGGTACTCCCAAGATGGATTGCAAACGGTGTGTTGTGTGCCTCCATCATGATTCAATGCTTCAAGTCAGAATCGTTAGGAACACAAAGTCTAGAGTGGACTCGAAGTATTCCTTCTTCATCGATTCTTGCTTCTGGAATATCACCTTCTTGTACTTTCTTCTTCATACGCATCAGCACCGGGTCTGTGGCTTGAGCAACTTTAACTTTTTTGATTAAAGTCGGTTCTATGCGTATATTTGATATCATCGCACTCATTCCTGCATATGATCTTCTACTCAACGCGTCAGCTACCACGTTTGCTTTTCCAGGATGGTATTGAATAGTGTGGTCATAATCTTTCAACAGCTCGAGCTAACGTCGTTGCCGCGTGTTGAGTTCTTTTTGAGTGAAGAAATATTTGAGGCTTTTATGGTTTAAATATATCTCCACTTTCTCCCCATATAGATAGTGCCTCCAGATCTTTAGCGCGAAAATGACTGCTGCCAACTCTAGATCATGAGTAGGATAATTCCTCTTATATTCTTTAAGTTGTCGCGAGGCATAGGCTATGACTTTCTCACGTTGCATGAGAACACACCCTAACCCTTTGCCTGAAGCATCGCTGTTGATAACAAATCCATCTGAACCAGATGGTATTGTCAAAACAGGTGCCGAAATGAGTCTGCTCTTGAGATCTTGAAAACTCTTCTCGCATTCCTCGCTCCATACGAATTTTGTATCTTTACGAGTCAGCTGAGTTAACGGAGTAGCGATTCAAGAAAATCCTTCCACGAATCTTCGATAATAACCAGCTAAACCCAGAAAGCTACATACTTTAGTCACCATCTTTGATTGTTCCCAACTTTGTATTGCTTCAATCTTCGCCGGGTCAACAGACACTCCATGTTTTGACACCATGTGCCCAAGGAATGCTACTTCCTCAAGCCAGAACTCGCATTTCTTCAGTTTGGCATATAGCTTGTTATCACGAAGCCTTTGCAGTACCAGCTTCAAATGGCTCTCATGATCTTCACGGCTTTTAGAGTAGATGAGGATGTCATCAATAAAGACAACAACGAACTGATCCAAATATTCCTTGAATACTCGGTTCATCATATCCATGAAAGCAGCAGGAGCATTAGTCAATCCAAAAGACATGACTAAGAATTCATAATGCCCGTACCGAGTTCTGAAAGTAGTCTCTGAAATACCCTCAGTTTTAACCTTCAACTGATGATATCCTGAACGAAGATCGATTTTTGAAAAGAATTGTGCTCCTTGCAACTGGTCAAACAGGTCATCAATACGAGGTAGCGGATACCTATTCTTGATAGTGACATGGTTTAATTCCCGGTAGTCGATACAAAGTCGCATAGTCCCGTCTTTCTTCTTTACGAATAAAACAGGAGCACCCCAAGGAGATGTACTAGGACGAATGAAACCCATGTCCAACAACTCTTGTAGTTAGACCTTTAACTCTTGAAGTTCAATAGGAGCCATTCGATATGGGGTTTTAGAAATGGGCTTTGTACCAGGTTCAAGGTCAATAAAGAATTCAACTTCACGTTCTAGGGGTAGACCAGGAAGTTCTTCAGGAAATACGTCAGGAAAGTCAATAACAATAGGAATAACATGGGCTAAGAAAGCTTGACATCCGTTTTTCAATAAACGAATAGCTTTATGACTTGATATGGTAGTGATTGATTTTAATGGTTTAGTTGCTTGAATTCGAACAACAGGTTGATTAGGAATATGAAAACTAACAACCTTACGAAAACAATCAATTTTGGCATGATGAGTAGTTAACCAATCAATCCCTAAAATCATATCAAAAGCAAGTATCTTTAAAGAGATAAGGTCAACGGGTAATTTGATGGTGCCAACTTGGATCAAAAAAGATTTATAAACAGTGGATGTGATGAAAGTTTCTCCTAACGGAGTTTCCACTGATAGGTTAAAGTCTAATTTCTCCAGAGTCAAGTTTAAACGTTGAGCACAAGCAGGAGAGATAAATGAATGGGTAGCACCGGTATCAAGTAATGTATAAACTTCGCATGAATTTATGATTAACTTACCCGTGATCACCTCGTTTGGGTTCCTCGCATGTTGACTAGTCACGACAAACACTCTTCCAAGAACTGTTGACTTTTACTTTTCTGGGACAGCCTTTTGAGTCACCATCCCCGCTGAACTCGGTTTCGCTACAGTGCAATCTTGAGCGATATGTCCTTCCTTTCCATAGTTATAACATACCTTAAACTGTTATGGGCAGTTTAGGCTGATATGTCCTTTTTTCGCACTTATAGCATATGACCGGTGGTTGTTCTCCTCCCTTGGAACCAGCTGGTGCTGACGTCTTCACATTATCATTATTGAATCTCCTCTTTTTAAAATCTCCCCCCGAGTCTCTTCTTCTATTTTCATGGCCACGATTACCACTTTTGTCTGAATGTTTTCCTCCCTGCTAGTTTTCATTACTCCGATGACTGCTGCCACCGGTATGACCCTAGTTGCGGTCCCTTGGTTGAATGTACTTGCTATCTCGCTCTAATAATTGAGCCCTGTTGACAACATCTGAATATAAAACAAATTTATGAGAGATAAGATATTGCCTAAACATCCTCGTCATTCGTTCCTCATTCTCTACCAAATGAGGTGCAAACCTGGATAACTATGCGAACTTCGCCTCGTATTGGGACACCGTCATGTTGTTTTGTTCTAGTCGAATAAACTCTACCTCCTTCATATGGCGAATACTTTCAGGAAAGTATTTTTCGTTGAAAAGTTTCAGAAATGTTTCCCAAGACATGCTAAAGTCTTGCGAAGTCAATCCGCTTTCACGACTCTCCACCAATGAGTCCGCCTTCGCCACTTTTAACATAAAGGTGGCGAATGGAACCTTCGTTCCTCCGGCATCCCAAGACATCAAATATCTTGGTAATTTGCTTGACCCATGTTTCCGCCATGATTGGATCCGGCTTTCCCTTAAATTCTGTTGGTCCAAACTCTTTGAATCGCTTGGCTTGGTAGTAGCAAGTAAGCGTTCTTGTCATTTCCACCCATATTCTGTACACGAGTCTCCCTCGTCTGGTTTTGCATGAACTGCAAAAAGCTCCTAAGCTCCTGTTGCACGTTCCCCTGGGTGGTTATTAAAGGTGTTTCCACGGTCTCATTAACTCCACCGTTAATATTCTCAGCTGTCATTCTTAAATACTGCCATAAAACAAGGGTTAATTAAACAAATAAACATATCACATAATAACCATATACTTCAACTGACCAACAAATAAACTTAGGTATGACACACTAGCGAAAGATTACTCGTCTCTCCCCTCCTAGTACTATTCCCCGATCTCCGCAAGAGACCATATCCCTAAGCTCTAATACCAACTGTGACGCCCCCAAAATAGGTATACAGCACCCATTCTGAGTCGTCAAAATACATGGTACAGAAACAACTACAACTTTATTAATACAACATAAAAACTGTGAGTTTAAATACAAATATTGTCATCTAGACAATATCCACACTCAAATAAGTACTCATTACAATTATTAAAACACTATTCTATAGAATAGTGAGGACTACTAGAACCACTTCTAGAACCATCATTCCACACCCCGACTAGTACTCGCTACATTCTCGCCTCCTGAGAAGAAAAATGGAACAACAAGGAAAAGGGTTTGCTCAACTAGCCCAGTAAAGAAAATTATGACTAAGATAACATAGAACAAATTATCGTTAGTCTTCAACAGGGAAAAATCTGATAGAATACAATAGACAACTAATTTTAAATCAATCCTCGCAGCGGAAATAATAATTCATTAGAAGAGTTAAGTAGAGAATGCAAACTACTATCTTCTATATATGAATTTAAAAGTTCGTCGTCGATATTTTATCCCTGTAACATCAATCAATATATATCTGGAATTAAGTATTCATCTTTGCACTACAGGCCAAAGATATTCACCAGTTCGTCATGTTCATCTAAACACCTATTCATCTTTGCACTACGGGCCAAAGATATTCATCAGAAATCATTAATCTTTGCACTACAGGCCAAAGCTATTCAATTATATCATCATTTAGGATGGAGGATGATGAAAAATATTTTAAATGAAACGAATCCAGTGAAACAAAAGAATAAATATTAAGGATTCGTATTTCAGCTATTTCATGTCCAAAAATACCTCATAAATAGAAACATGTGGAACATACCATAATGAAAAAAATGTTTTTGTTATTTAAAGTATTTTAAACTTCCAAAAATTAATTATTTCGGAACTCCGGAACTTCAATAATTGACAATAAATAGCCCGTTTATCAGAAAATTCGAATCTCGTTTTTTTTATTGGAAATTCAATTCTCTACAACTTTGCAGAAGAAAGTTTTTCCAAATTCCAAATAGAAATTGACCGAAATCTACAAACGGGTGATTTTACAGGCTATAATCATATTTCAGTGTTAAACAACTTTTTCAACAAAAATACTCTTCCTCCTCATATACTCATATATCCCACATTCATTGTAAAAATATCATCATTATTATATTATAATAATATAATAAAATATTATTTTATCAGAAAAGATAAAATATCGATTTTCAACAATTGTCACTTTAAAAATTTTCTCCATCTATATCCACATAAAATCAATATTTTCCTCATTATATAAATCAATAATTAATTATTCACAAACAATATTACAGAATCACAGTACTGGCAACCATGCCGTTTCTAGAAAAGAGGGGGCTTTCCAATAAGAATTTTTCCTTACTGGCGCGCAATTAGGTGACCAAACCTCTCCTTAGACAAAACATTCTAGACATTGCCAATAATGTTTTCTAATAATATTATTCAGATAATATGAATTATTGCTTCGATAATGGAAAATACTGTGTAGTGACAATTATTGAAACAACAGTAATATAAAATATTAACGCAGCAATTATTGAATCAATAAAATAAAATAATTTGAATAAGAACTCACCGTAACAATTATTGAGTAGTGCCTTCTTACGTAACAATCAATAATTGGTGCAATCATCGTGCTTCTTGTCTGCAACAACGCGTATTATTGTGTTTTAACCACCGGGTATTCCAACAGTGTTAACGGTAACAACTACGTCGTTATTTATAAACAACTTATACTTGTCGTTTTCTTCATCCAATCGCTTTCTGTTATGGGGTCCACAAAAGACTACGCCGTCGTACGAATATTCCCCGACAACAAGAATATTCCACGACCAAATGAATATTCCCCGACAAAAATGAATATTTTATAACCACCTGCTTATTTAAAATATTTGCGCATTTTACCCATAACTAACCACATTAATCAAATTAACCCTTACTATTTCAAAATAATAAATAGAGGAAAATAAATTTCATTTATTAATAATTTAGGGTCTTACAACAAATATCTTCGATTCTATTGTTAATCTAGGTGATCTAATAGCATGCATTTGTAGTTCATACACAGTCTACAACATCAAACCAACAACATGACCTAAAACATAAACCACAAGCAAGATCAAGGCCTGCAATATCTTTATCAGACAACATATGGGTTTCTGGGTTGCCCAAAAACCGGTTTAGTGCTCGGTCAACGCAGTTTGACTGCTTATAACAAGAAATCTAGACATGATCTAACCCTAATTCAAGCTCCAGATCAAAGCCTACCTGGCATAGAAAAGATGCATAACATAAAACACTAAACATCTAACATAGAAGAATCTAGAGGCTCTGACTTAGGCTGTCAGACAATTTTTTTCAATTTTTTCAGATTTCTAAAAACTTCAATTTCGAGCACTTTAATGTTATGGATCTGGGATCTAACAAACCAGATCACTAAATGACACACTCTAACATAACTTTCAACAACAAACAACAACAAATAACATGAATCACATAGATTTCTATGTTTAGGGTTTTTATACATTTTTGAGCCTTGATCTAGAATCTGATCATTGATGATCTGATCTTGGGATACTAACACATGATCATGGCTTATCTTTTCCTCTCTCTCTCAATTTAAATTTTGGATTTTAGAGAGAGAAGGGCTTTGGCAAGAATGAGGAATAATATGAGCATTCTCTCTCTCTCTTTAATCTATAAAAGGTATTATGCAATGAATGTTGGCTGATAAAATGGCTGAAATATCTGATGTTTTAGAGCACATGGTCAATATATTATGTCACCAACTCATTATTTAGGCAAGATTTGTACACTACCTAAATAAAGAATACAAAAAGTGTATTCTAGAATTTGGCATTTAATTTTAATGGCATACTAGTCATTTGCCTTAACCCCTAGGGTTTAGGGTTTAAGCCTTAGGCTTTAGGGTTTAACCCTTAGATTTTTGCAATTTAACTTCTAAGATTTCCAAATTTCGCTTTTTTAAAAATAGAAAATTAATATTTCTAAATTATAATTAGGATTCTCTAATTATACTAAGATTTCCTAATCATAACTCAAATCTTGCTAATTAGGATTAACATTTCCTAATTAAAATTGCTAATTTAGCAATTAATCCATAATTGTACCTTAGGATTTCTAACGGAGCAATTAGGATTTCAAACTTTAAAATTAGTCTTTTCTAATTCCGAATTAGGGCTTCAGATTCCTGAAACTAAAATTAGGGTTTTCAGAACCGGTTTCTAGGGTTTCTTATAAATCGTAAAAAATTTCTAACTAAACGCTGACGTTCTACTATAATATTAGGGTTTGACACATATATAGGTTATATGGTCAACCCTTGACCATTATTCACATATTGTACACATAAATCCACTTACACAGATCATATACACTTATTCACTTAATCCTGAATAATTCACCACAAGAATTTTTAAATTCACAAAATTCCTTCTCGGAAATCTCAAATCCATTCACTTATTTCATGTCTAGGTTTACAATTCAACCTTTAATCCATTATTTAAGATTTAAATAATTTCCTAAATTCTCGGGTTGTCACATTCACCCATTCTTCTAAAAATTTCATTCCCGAAATTCAACTTACAACTTATACCTTTCATACACAGTATCACATGCTACCCAATACATCTCTCACAAGAGTTAAATATTTTTAAAATTGTGTTGAGGAATTATATAGACAGTTGTCTGACATATTTGCAAAGGTTTATACAGAAATTCATGCGCAAACCCTCTTATCTAACATACATTGTGACAACCCCAAACAGGTATACATCACCCATCTTAGGTCGCCAGATACAAGGTACTGAATATAAATACAACTTAATTATACTTAAGTCGTGTAAAATACGACAAAACATAGGTTGTGAGTTTTAATACAAATATTGTCATCTAGACAATATCCACACTCAATGGAGTCCTCATTACATTTATTATCACACTATTTCACAGAATAGTGAGGACTACTAATGCACCATCTAGGACCATCACTCTTTTCCCCGACTAGTCCCAGCTACGTTCTCATTTCCTGAAGAGAATAGTGAAAGAAAGGGTGAGCTCAACTAGCCCAGTAAGAAATATTATGACTAAGATAATGCATAATAAATTATCATTAGCCTTCCACAATGTTAAACTGATAGAATATAATAGACAACAAGTTAAACTGCAGTGGAACAAGCAATCCATTAAAAGAGTCAAGTAAAGTATAAAATCTACTATCTTCTATGATTTAAAAAGTTTTTCATCAACTTTATCGCTGAGACTCGGCTTAATAAATAAAATCGAATCATCCCTGCACCACGGCCAAGGATATTCATGTAATCATCAATGGTCATGACTATACCGAATAATCCATGGTCATAATCATACCAAGAACTGTCCACCAATGAACTACAGAGCCAATGAGGACTTTTACCACATCATTCGTCATTACTACGGTTATGATTATACCGAATAATCCCTGGTCATAATCATACCAAGTCCATCTATGCACGTAAGCCAAAGATGACTTTCAACATAATATAAACATGAGGATGATGACAATTCAATAAAACAAGTTCAAGAATAAATTTTAAAGATTTATAAGTTAATTTATCTTGAACTCAATAAAGTCCAAATTGTCAACATGATACTGCTTTGTGGAGTAAAATTCAAGAATGCTCAGAAGAATATTTCCATGAAAAGATACTGGATGAAGCTCAAATCAAGGATATTCCACTAATTTCATGGAGTATAGAAGCCAAAACTTTAACCAACTGAGTATAATAAAATATATGAAACTGCAAATGAATTTTCACCCGCCATGCGGTAATCCACGATATCTGAGATCATTTCCACAATTTAATAAGGAATGAATACAAAGGATCATTCACCATGCATGTGGTAATCCACATAGACAAAGTTATTCCAACGAATAATAAAGAATGGAATAATGAGACGAGTCTCCATGCGTCACGATAGATCGCATGATAGGTTATTCCCACGAGAATAATAAATAATAGAACCAGTCCCATGTAAGCGCATGCATGACGGATATTCCGGCGAATAATAAATAATGGAACCAGGTCCAAATAGAACGCATGCAGCGTGATATTCCGATAGAATAATAAATAATGGAACCAGTCCCACAGTAACGTCTGAGACGTGATATTCCGACCGAATAATAAAGAACGAAATATTAGAAGAATTTCACCATGTACGCGGTACTTCGCATAAACAGGTTATTCCAACAAAATAATAAGAATGGAATAACAGAAGAATTTCACCATGTATGCGGTACTTCGCATATACAGGTTATTCAAACATAATAATAAAGAATGGAATAACAGAAGTTCTCTTCATGAATACGAAAGAAATAATACCCCTTATGAGTACAACAAATAATATCCCTTACCATAGAAAACTGAATACTGGAGTAGTGAAGTAGCAGAATATTTTTCTTCTTTCTCTCTATAGTTTCTCTCTCTAGAGTTTCAGTGAATTCGTAAGAAATAATTAAGGAATGAGCTTTTATTTATAGGAGAATGGACTGAATAGTAACTAATTCATGAATGGTCCAGATTGATTTACTTTTAAACGGACGGTCCATATTGGTTTACTATTAAAACTTAAAGCAACGGTTCGTACGGATTTACTATTAAAACTTTAAACCAGCGATCCATATTGATTTACTATTATAACTTTCCACCAACAGTCCATCTTGATTTACTATTATATCTTTTACCAACGGTCTGAAAAATTAGCACATCTCCTCATGGAATAATATTGTACCCAAAAATGATTTGGACCGAAAAGAAATATATTTTACGGGTGAATAGTACCTCGTGAATAGTAACTCGTGAATAGTAACTCGTGAATAGTAACTCGTGAATAGTAACTTATGAATAGTAACTCGTGAATAGTAATCCGACACGAAAAGTGCCCCGAATACCCGATTGAACAATATAACCCCCAGACATCAATTATTATCGAAACAAATGTCAATTTCCACTAACACAAATAATTCCAACACAATGGAACTATAAAATTCATCTTTAATCAACACAAACTTATTCATCATTAATATTATAACTCATAATATTTAACAACCAGGTCGTTCCCAGGAAAGAGGGGGCTTTCCGATAAGGATTTTTCCTTATTGACGCGCAATTAGGTGACCAAACCTCTCCTTGACAGAACTTCTAGACATTTTTAATATTGCAACTAATAATATGAATAACTTATCCGTCTCAATTATTGATTTAATAATATAACATATTATACAGATGAAAATGTGACAATAATTGAATCAATAATATGAGAGATATGATGCAGCAATTACTGTAGCAGTAATTGAGTATAACTGAGTGACTTTTTACGTAAGCATCAATAATCAATACCGTGTGATACTATGCAACCACGCGTATTACTGTACTTTTACTACAGAGTAGTTCAACAGTTTTAACGGTAACACTTTCGCCGTTATTTTTATAAAAATATTTTTGTCATTTTCTCAATCCGACAATAATTCCGTTGTGGGGTCCACCAATGATTGTACCGTCGTACAGATATTCCCCGACAAAAAGAATATTCTTCGACCAATCGAATATTATACAACAACTTGCATACTTTGCAAAATTTATAAATATTACCCACAACTATAACATTATATCAAATCCACACCATAATATTAAAAAAAATATTTCGAGAAATTTAAATCTTTATTCATAAAATTTGGGGTCTCACAATCTTCCCTCCTTATGAAATTTTTCCCTCGAAATTTACGTACGTACCTGGTATGCCGAAGAGATGAGGATACCTTGACTTCATTTCATATTTTAACTCTTGAGGTATAACCTTTGAGTGTTGAATACGATCCTTCTTATCCAAGATTTTAACACGTATCTCTTCATACGTTAAATCTTCTGCTATCTCGACTAGTTTTAATTCAATAATGTGGTTCGGGTTGTCCACATATTTACGTAACATCGATACATGAAAAATGTTATGAACACGCGACATACTTGGCGGTAAAATGAGTCTATAAGACACAGTTCCTACTCGATCAAGGATTTCAAATGGGCCAATAAAATCGAGGGTTGAGATTTCCTCTCTTCATCGATTCTTGCTTCTAGAATAACGCCCTCTTGAACCTTCTTCTTCACATTCATTAGTTCTGAGTATGTAGCTTAAGAAACTTTAACTTTATCGTTTAAAGTCTATTCTAATCATATATTCGTTATCTTCATGTGGGTCCCTAGAGTCTTTAACTCTATCTCCATCATTTGTAAGTTATACGAAATGGGTCTTTGTGTTAACAACATCACACTCGTAAACGCATACGATCTTCTACTCAACGCATCAGCTACCACGTTTGCTCTTCCACGATGATATTGAATGGTACGATCGTAATCTTCAACAGCTCGAGCCAACGTCTTTGGCACTTAATACGTTCGTTCTAGCTGAAGAAATATTTAAGGGTTTTAGAAATGGGTTTTGTACTGGGGTCAATACAAAATTTGATTTCACGTTCTAGGGGTAGGCTAAGAAGTCTTCAAGAACACGTCAGGAAATTTATTAACAATAGAATTATCATTCAAAACTGTGACTCTCATCCAAGACTTGGATAGCACATGTAATGAAGGTTTCTCCCGACGAAGTTTCAACAGATAAGCCAAAGTCTAATTTCTCAGTGGTCAAATTTAAACGTTGTGCGCAAGCAAGAAAGATTAAAAGAATGGGTAGAACCGGTATCTAATAAGGTATAGACTTCGCAAAAAATTATAATTAACTAACCCGTTCTAACTTCTTTTGGGTTACTCACTTTTTGATAAGTCACGAAAAACGCTCTTCTTGAAACCACCGACTTTGTTTTGTCCGTATCTGCCTTTGGTATCACCGTCCCAGCTGGACTTGACTTTGGTGCACGACAAAATCGAGCTAGGTGAACTTCTCTTCTTGAAATTTCCACTTCTATTATCTTGGCCATGATTACCACCGAAGTGGTTACCATTCTTCGCATGATAATTTACCCCACGATGGTTATCATTATTGCCACCGGTACAATTATTATCGTGTTGTTGGTCGTTACCTATTCGTTGAGCTGACTCAACGGTCTCATGTGCTTTATTGCTTATCTCGACATTTTCATATGTCATTTTCAAACACTGTCACTAAACAAGGGTTAATTAATATATCACATATTATCCCTATACTCTGACCGACCAGTTAAATACCAAATAAACTTAGGTAGGTCATACTAGCGAAGGAATTCCCTGTCTCTCCCCACCTAGTTCTTGTCTCACATCTCAGACAGGGATCATATCCCTAAGCTTTGATACCAACTGTGACGCCCCCAAAATAGGTATACATCACCCATCTTGGGTCGCCAGATACAAGGTACTGAATACAAATAGAACTTAATTATACAACAGTCGTGGTGTAGACACTCAAAATTTTCTGTACTACTGTTACTAACATTGCAGGAGGAAAGATTCATCTTTAAAGAGAGAACCCTGAAAGACGATCCAAATCCATACCGGATACTACCGGAAGTGCAGCATCAACCCCGGATCGCAATCTGGGAGTAATAAATTCAACCTCGGATCTAACCCCGAAACCTGCAGATACAATACCGGAACACACACCGGTAGATACACTGTGCCAAACCGACAATAACATTGGGAAGACAGGCACACCTCAAAGATGACAATGAGGACCTTCAAAAAATTTGCAGCAGTCTAATCTCAGAGAAGTTTGAGCAACGCCTGCTTTATCGGCCCAATCCGATGATAGCACCAGTGAGGGGCAACATCGTCATCTCAGCCAAAATGATGCCACGTCACGTCTCTATGCAGCAATGTCCCACAAGGCTAACCAATCCCGACTGACTATTGTATGGGGTAACGGATGAAAGTTGAAGCTTAAAGACCGGAGGGCATCGTTCCATCTTCAAAGACTTCGTACAAACTCTAATCCCATGCCATCGTACAACTCTCAACAACGGCGGTCCGAAATAGGTCCTGAATACCCCAAAACGGATACCCGGATTGCACTTCTCAAAATCCGAGTGGACATTACAATTGCTCGAGTGCATCGATTTACAAACGACCCGACCCGACAAAGCCGGCCCGACCCGACCCGCTACAGGTACCCTCGCTGAGAAACTGCAGTACACAATCATGAACTTTTGCCTATAAATAAGAGGCTTGGGGTGCTGATTTCTAAAGAGAAAAAAGACGGGGAAACCCTGTACAATTTTCTCTGCACTTGCCATACAGTGTATTTTCTCACTTTCAAACACCTATGAGCTCATATATAGCCTCTTTTGTACCCACAAAAGCCAAGTGTTTTCACACTCTAAAGATATAGAAGCCCTTTTATCATTCAGCTGTAAGCCTTCTCACACACTTTAGAGTCTTTCTCTTCATCTTTGCACACACCCTTCTACACGTTGAGAGTCGTGTTACAGTTGCGTGCTTTTACTTAACTTGATTCGTGGTTTCATTCCAGTCTATATATATATATACATATATTATATATATATATATACTTATATATTGACTAACATTATCGAGTTATGCCTCGATTGAGCCTAGACTTCGGTCTGGAGTGTTTACTGCTTTAATATATATATACTTATATATATTAACTGTCTGTCGGACTTTGTTCGATGAGCCTAGACTTCGGTCTGGACCGTTTACTGTTTTAATATATATATATATCCTTATATATATTAACTGTTTGTCGGACTTTGTTTGATGAGCCTAGACTTGATGCCCAGTGCGTTTATTAAACTTATATATATATATATATATATATATATATATATATATATATATATATATATATATATATATATCAACCGTGTGTCTGGACTTTGTTCGATGAGCCTGAGACTTGATGCAGTGCGTTTACTAAGCTTTTATATATATATATATATATATATATATATATATATGAACTATGGTCGAACTATGTTCGATGAGCCCAGATTTTACATCCTGGTTCGTTTATTGCTTATATATATACATATATATATATATATTTATTTTGTCCTCGCCTAGAGTTCCTTAAATGGCGCTTGATCGCTTACGACTTTCTTTACATTTCGCCTTGCACTCGAGTTTACTTACGTGGGCGGTTGACCGTATTCTGACTTTTAATGACTTTATTTACATTTTGATCCCCATGGAGGTGCTTCGTGGTTTGGTGATCATGTACAGATATATATATATATATATATATATATATATATATATATATATATATTTACCGCTTTTATATATATACACATTTATTGCTTTTATACAAATTGCAATATTCATGCGCTTTAGGAATCATGTGATCACAGATTCATCCCATTGGATCTAGATTCGGTTCTCGTGATGGACATTTTCAGCTGTAAGCAGATTGTAAATTATACTGCGATGTCTGTATTTTCTCAAATGGTTTCCATACCAACGAGGAAGTCGGCATTATTTTAGATATATTATTTTTCATACGGATGCCTCGCATCCGTCAAATAAAATCAATTCAGCCGCTCACTTAATAAAAATGGGAGTGTAAAAGGTCTCAATTACTATTGAGCATCAGGGTTTGAAAAACCTCTTTTATAAAACATCATTACCATATCTTGCTAAAAACTGAATTTTTACATAAATTCAAACCTTGTGTATATAGGTTCGAACGAGGCCTCACACAACTTTCATATAACAGCACATTGACCCACACACACACACACACACATACTCAGATAATAGTTTTTTGAAAAGAGGCGGTCACCGTGGTAACACGAATGTCGGGGGGTGCCTAACACCTTCCCCCCGTATAACCAAGTCCCCGGACCCTAAACGAATCTCGGTTTCGCCGACCCGTATATCAGTGTCACATCACTGGGTCATTGTGCAAACCTTTTCTCGATTGTGTTGGTACAACCATTTAAAAAACCAACTGGCGACTCTTAACAGTCCCATCGTCGACATTATACATGTCGAACCTTTTTCACTTGTTTTTTCAAACAAATCTAACCTAAAATGAGAACACCAAAGAACAAGTAACGGAAAGGGACACCCAAAAGTTCCGACGTCGATAGGTGGCGACTCTGCTGGGGACTCCAGTAAGAGGACTTAAGCCGCTATTTCAATCTTTTCAAAATTATTATCTACTTGTGTGTGGATGTTGCATTTACATTAGATGAATGTGTACGAATGCATGTCTTGTTTGAGCTTAGTTCTTCGCATCATAGCTGCGTGTGATGTTAGTGCTTCGCACTATAAACTGCTTATGATATTAGTGCTTCGCACATGTCATCATTTCATAAGGTGAGATGCGATGTATATGAATGTATGTTGTGTGGTCCCTCCACCAGGAGGCTATCCCTTCGGTGTTTGATTACTGGACTCGTGAGAAGACTAATTCTCCGAGGCTCAGGAAAGGCACCACCCAAATTCGCTCCAGTTGAAAGACCGGATTAACATCCCGTCTAGTAGATTGCGATGATTTGGGAACCTTCATGCCAAAAAGTCGCAAGAGTAACCTAAGATAGGTCAGCCTCTGATAAACCCAAAACGAAGGAAAGTCTATTCATGCTCTCATTTCAATTACTTGTAAACACAATTACTTGTAATTTCATTCCATATCTATCTCCATGTAATGAGAAATATGAAGCAATGTGTCCACATACATGTTACAAACAGCTGACCCCCGTTTTTGCAGGATAAAATTCCTAAAATGGACACATCACATAGCATGTTATTATACACCTTCCCTAAAAACTAAACTATGCTAGTGTTTCGCAGGGAATCAATCGGACCTACTACCCGGTCAAAGTCCAAAAAGGCAACATGCCTACAGTCAATCATGTCGTTATCCGACCAGACTGAACTTAATCCAGTTTCTCGCAAAGAATTCGATGGGTTAAGCAAACAGATTACAGATTTAGCTGTTCTACTAAAAGAGTTACACCAGTCTACACAGGGTCAGAAAATACCCGTACATACTGAGCCCTCCACACAAGGAGGAATTCCGGTTATTACCATACCAGAGCCACAGTTGGATATAACCAACAAAACTCATGATGCTGCCCATTCCACTGGAGATCCAGACAATGGTGACAATGGGATCCTATGCAGAGGATGAAAAACTCATAGTGCAATTGTTCTAAAAGAGTCTAACTAGAGAAGCCCGTTCGTGGTACACAAGATTAGACAACTCAAAAATCCACAGCTAGGAAGAGCTAGCACATGCCTTCCTCACTTAATACAGTTTTCAAACTCAAATGGCTCCTGATCGGTATCAAATTACCAAGATCAAGAAACAGTCTAACGAGTCTTTCAGAGAGTATGCTCAAAGGTGGAGACGCCTGGCTACCCAAGTTAGTCCTGCCATGTCAGAATTAGAAATGGTCATGACATTCATAGACATACAAGAAGCTTCCTTCTATGAGAGAGTTTTAGCAGGCATCGGCAAACCATTTTCTGAAATGGTTAAACATGGGGAGATGGCTGAAATAAGATTGAAGTCATGAAAGATTCAAGACCTAGCCGCACTCAAAGCTGTTGCTGATCACATCCAATCTGGAAATTATGGGAACAACCCCCGGAGGGTCCATAAAAAGAAAGAGGAAGATGTTTCCCTGATACTACAAGGACAAAAAGGCAATCAAAGTATGCCCATTCAAAGGAGAAACTACACTCCCTTTGCAGCACAGTCTACAAACCCTCGAGTACCAAAAGGTTGAGATGTCAAACGCTATCGAGTGTTTACACCATTAGGGGATACCCTCGAGAACATTCTTAATCTTCTAACAACACAAAAGAAAATTACGCATCTTCTTCCACCAGCCAGCCCTAATGGACGGGGTTTCAATGCTGCTCGGAAATGTGCTTATCATGCCGGGGCACTTGGACATGATACTCAGGATTGTTGGGACTTGAAACACAAGATCCAGGACCTAATAGATAATGGAAAGATCATAGTCACCAAACCCGATCAGCCTCATGTACAAGACAACCCTCTTCCTCAACACAAAGAAGAAGAGGTCAACATGATTAATTGGAGCAGTAGACAAAGTTCCAACTTCAGTTGTGATTCCTCCCAGACCATCAAAGATGGTGATGAAAGATGAGATTATGCCAAGTTCCAATTCACAATGGAACGAAAGATCAAAGCTCTCGGCAAACAAATTGAGCAATTGGCGGAACTGGTGACTTATCAGCATCAAGTGACTCGGCAATTAATCAGCCAGGAGTATGCCAGTCTCCTTCCATATCGTCATGAATATTCCCTCATCACTTTCAGAAAATGAAATGATGGAAGACAAAGTGACGAAGAGAACAAATGCCAAAGCCCGGTGGGATTTCGCCAACAAACGTGAATTCACCTATTTGGTCCAACCCATTGAAGAAATCCTTCACATGTTAATCAATGAAGGAAGGATCAGTTCCTTTCTACCTCCAATCAACCCCCGTTAGGGACGGTATAACTCTGATGGAGTATGTCAATACCACTCCCAGTCTCACGGTCACAACACAGAAGAATGCTGGGCACTCCACCACCTTATTCAAAATCTAATCGACAGTGGTGTACTGCACTTGGCAGATAACGACACTATGTTACGTGCAAGTGAGAATGCAGGCCTTACTAAGTGGAAAAGTGTGGTAGCAGTTATATCTACTGAAGTTGGAGGGATTAATACTTTGCTCACAACACCGATAATTCAGCTCAAAGGAGGAAACAATCCTTTGAAAGTGGCCGCTCCCGAGCCAATCAACTTGCCATGCAGGGCACAATATCCTATTGTTAGCTTGCACAAGGTTCCGTGGAATTATGGAGAAGGTGAAGGATCCACCTCACATACCACTATTGCAGTGTCGAAGGAAAATCCACTGTATCTTCCCCATCGGGTGATGAACCCCGCCACCAAATCAAAGGGGAAAATACCACTGGAGAAGATTGAAAAATTCCTCCGCGTTGTGGGTCATAACGAAGCCTCGGTTGTTTTAAGCTTGAAGGAAGCTCCACCACAAGTATCAATTTTGGACTTGGTCCTAACCTCTGAGAATCACCGGAATGTCTTGTTAAAGGTTCTAGAAGAAGCCTATCTCCCGACATCAGTGGATACAGAAAAGTTTCAACACATGGTTGATCATATTTTCAAAAACAATGTGATATCCTTCACTGATGACGACATACCATCCGAAGGGACCGGTCATTGCAAACCGTTGCACATTGCGATCTTATCCTCCGGATATATGGTGGCTGGAGTATTAATAGATGGAGGTTCCTCTCTAAATATCTGCCCATATGCCACTTTGGTGAAGATGAATATCAATCTCAACCGAATTCGGAGTAGCCATAGTATCATCAAAACTTTTGATGGAGCCCGCCGTAACTCGGTTGGAGTAATTGAGCTGCCAATCGAAATTTCCCCTCATACATTCTGTGTATCCTTCCATGTGCTCAAGATAGATTCGGGATACATCCTGCTCTTGGGACGACCATGGATCCACATGGCAGGGGCAGTCCCCTCCACCCTTCACCAACAATTGAAGTACATTATCAACAATAGCCTGGTCATGGTCAACGCTGAACCAGAGATTCCTCAGCACGGGGACATTCCGTTCATCAATGCCAATGCAGACGTAGAAACTGTCAGTTTTCATGCTTTGGAAATAAGCAACACCCAATACCACGCTATTGGAGCACCATTGCCTGAACCCCACATTTCTGCTAAGGTGATGTCAGCCATTCAAGAAATGATGTCGTTGGGACATAAGCCAGGACAAGGGTTGGGTAAAGACGGCCAGGGTATCCAGTAGCCTATTCGATTAACCAAGCAAGTTGGAACAGCTGGACTAGGCTATTCTGCTAGCTCTAGTCACAGGAATCCTCATAAGCATCAACAGATTCCTTCAGCTTCAACCATGTGGCGTTAGGCTTCGCCTTCAAACTCTGAGTCTGCACAACCTCCAGTAAAGGTGCCATCCAATGTCATGGCCATGTTATTTCCTAAGTCGAAATCGGTGGAGGAAAAGAAAATCATTATTCCAGATCCCGCAATCGAAGAAGAGGAGCGGAGAATCAAGGAAAACGTTGTCCGAATAATGTCGAGCATGTGCATCATCGTCCATAATGAACATACCAACAAATACACCCAGCATTTATGATTGCCTTGGCGTAATGGCCATCATTCGGGACGTAGAAGATGATGACAATCCTCCATCATCATGGTCCACCCGACTTTACCCTTACCAATTGGGACAACATTCCTTGCTTTGGTCGACAGGAGTAAAAGCGGGCGAAAAATTCTTTTCTCGCCCGATGAGATACAATAACTTGTCTTGCTTACTTTTTCAGCACAAGATACCAGTTTATTTTGCCAAGATATGCTAACATTGTGTATGATCAACGCATTTCATATATACTAAGTGAAAGCATATTCTGCTTCAGACTCTAAATTTAGATGTGCTCAGATTTGCGGATCTGATGCCTCTCCTACACAAGGATTGTACCTTTGATGTAGAGATGAATTCTACCTTGATGGATATCCAGGATGACATTGAGGTGCCTCCAGAAATTCAAGAATGGGTCAAAGACAAACCCAAACCTAACCTTGATCAAACTACTTCTTTCAATCTCGGAACCTTAGAAAGCCCTAAGTTAATCCAGATTGGTTCAGACCTTACCCCAAACCAACGGAATGACATGGTTACGCTATTAACCCAATTCCAGAATGTGTTTGCATGGTCTAGTAAAGACATGGTGGGTTTGTCCACTGACATTGTCCTTCATCGCCTTCCCATTAAAGAAGGATTTAAGCCAGTTAAGCAAAAGCTCATGTGATTGAAACCTGAGTGGAGTTTAAAAGTGAAAGAAGAAATTGTGAAATAATTTCAAGCTGGAATCATCATGGTGTCTACATATCCTGAATGGATATCCAACATCGTGCCTATACCTAAACCTGGAGGGAAGGTGCGAGTTTGCGTGGATTACCGGGACTTGAATAAAGCTTGCTTAAAAGAAAGCTTTCCCGTGCCATTTATCCACATTCTCATTGACAATACTGCACAGTACGATATGTACTCCTTTGCTGATTGCTTTGTGGTGTACCATCAGATCATGGTTGCCGAGGAAGATTATGAGAAGATTGCTTTCATCACTCCTTGGGGAACTTTTTGCTATAGACGGTTGTCATTCGGCCTCATCAATGCCGGAGCTACCTATCAACGAGCTATGATGGCTCTTTTTCATGACTTAATGCATAAAGAGATTGAGATCTACGTGGATGACATCATTGTCAAGTCCCGGAAGGAGGATGACCATCTCAGAAAGTTGTTCAACAGGTTGTGTAAGTATAACTTGAAGTTGAATCCAGCTAAGTGCGCCTTTGGCGTCAAGTCAGACAAGTTGCTAGGATTTCTAGTCAGCCACAAAGGGATTGAGCTGGATCCTGCCAAAATCCAAGCTATCAAAAAAATGCCCATTCCTCAAACAGAGAAGGAAATACAGGGATTTTTGGGAAAAATCAACTTCATCAGCAGGTTTATCTCCCAACTCACAGCAACCTGTGAGCTAATCTTCAGGTTATTAAGGAAAAACTCCTCCATGAAATGGAATTATGAGTGCCAGAATGCCTTCCTTACAATCATGAAACAGCTAGTCAAAGCTCCTATCTTGGTACCACCCAGGGATGATGTTCCCCTTTTCATGTATCTATCCGTAAATAACAAATTCATGGGCTGTATGCTGGGACAGAAAGACGATAGAGGCCAAGAACGAGCTATCTATTACCTCAGCAAAAGGTTCAGCAGCAGTGAACACAAGTACACTCTGATCGAGAAGACGTGTTGTGCTTTAGCATGGGCTTCTATGAGGTTACATCATTACCTACATGGTCACACAACCCATCTCATATCCCGCGTGGATCCTCTCAAGTACGTGTTCAACAAACCCATGTTGAATTCCCGCCTGTCCAGATGGCAGTTGATCCTACAACAATTTGACATCGTATATGTGACTCAAAAGTCCATCAAAGGTCAAGGAATCACAGATCAACCGTCGTCGCTTTTCGTGGGATTTCAAACCCTTGGAAACATATTTCCCCAATGAAGGAGTAATGATAGTACAGCAACACCATCAGTATGATACGCGCCAATCATGGAGGATGTATTGTGATGGAGTTGTTAACATGGAAGGTTCTGGAGCTGGAGCAATTCTAATATCTGATATGGGGGAGCAATATCCGTCACGCCAAATTACGCTTTATCGGCACTGACAATAATACGGTTTGTATGAAGGTCGCCTCATGGGGCTAAAACATGCCCGTTCAATGGGCATCAAGCGGTTAACTGTCCTTGGAGATTCGGAGTTGGTAATCAGACAATCCACTGAAGTCTATCAAAACAAGGAACTACACTTACTGACTTACCATCGGCAGTTCTTAAAGATGGCTTTGGAGTTCGAAGAAATCTCCTTTCTACATGTTCCTCGTAATAGGAATGACTTTGCAGATGCACTAACAACCCTGGCCTCCTTGATTCGTATATCAGACAAGGAACACTTGCCGAGCGTCACAATTTCCCTGCACAAGGCCCCAGCCTATGGGAATTACATTGGAGAAGAGTATCAGATGAGCTACCTCCCATCCAACCTCCTTGGTATCAGCATATCAAGGAATATCTGTGAGATGGATCTACACCCGATGAGGCGAGCCTGACTGAGAAAAGGTGAATCCATCGACTTGCTATGAAGTTCTACTTGAGTGGAGATGCTCTCTACAAAAGAGATGCAGGACTGGGTCTCCTCAGGTGTCTAGACAAAGATCAAGCCCAAAGTCTTATGGATGAAATCCATGGTGGAGTCTGTGGCCCCCACATGAGTGGCCCCCTCCTAGTCAAGAAAGTCCTCATGACGGGACATTATTGGCTATCTCTCAAGGCTGATTGCCATGACCACGTCAAAAGATGTTATCAGTGCCAGATTCATGGGAATGCTATACACGCCCCTCCACGGGAGCTCTACAATATAAGTTTGCCTTGGCCCTTCTCAATGTGGGAAATGGACGTTATCCAGCCCATCGAGCCTAAAGCCAGTAATGGTCACCGATTTATCTATACCGTGATCGACTACTTCACCAAGTGGGTAGAAGCAGCCTCCTTCCCCAGGGTCACTAAAGAAGTCATCATTATTTTCATCAGAAACAATGTCGTTTGTCGATATGGACAACCAGAGGTGATTGTGTCAGACAATGGCAAAAACCTCAACAACAAAATGATGGAGGAGTTATGCAGTAAATTCCACATCAAACATCTTAACTCACCATCTATCGTTCAAGATGAACGGTCTTTGTTGAAGCGCTAACAAAAACATCAAGAAGATTATGCAAAGATGTCACCAACCACGAGATTGGCCTAACTCCGTGCCTCTTACTCTGTAGCCTACGTAACTTCAATGCGTACTTCAACTGGGGCAACCCCCTACGCTTTAACCTATGGGATGGAAGCAGTGCTCCCCATAGAAGTTGAGATGGAATCTCTCAGAGTGTTGATCAACGCTCAGCTGGATGAAAACCAATGGGTACAAGACAGGTATCACCAATTGTCTCTGACAGACGAAATGTGAATCGCGGCTATCTTCCACGGTCAGTTATATCAGCAAAGGATCGCCAGATCCTACAACAAAAATATCCGGCTACGACAATTTAAACAACATGACTTGGTTCTGAAGAAGAATCTTGACAACCAAGATCATGCCAAAGAAAAATTCGCTCCTAACTAGGAAGGCCTGTTTATTGTTAAGGAAGTATTGACAGGAGGCACTCTCAGATTACAAGAAATGGACGGTGATGAATTTCCACAACTCATCAACTTAGACACCGTGAAACGGTATTATGTCTGAAGTAACCAGCAAACACCCTGGTGCATAATCATCGTGTCACTAGTCATTTTGATTCTTTAACCCTTTATCGCATATAACTTATCTACTCTTTGCCCCTCAGGGAAACATACTCTTCAAGCCAGCAGCTTGGCTTTCTCCTTTACGCTCATACAACTTAGGTCATCCCACCGCGGATTGAACCTCTTGCGTTTGCAGTTTGGCTACCCATACATGAGATCAAACTTCTCCTGCCTGCAGTTTATCTTCAACCTAGGATTAAACTTTCTCCTCCCCACACTCTGACTTGCATATGGGATTACGCTTTTCTTCTTGCCCTGAGGGGAAAACTACGTCGACCTGATCTCCTCTTCAATATGAGTACGTAGGCAACCATTTTATATGTTCCGATCGCAATAAAAACAAAAACAACAAAAAAACATTTCTACCCTCTTCTCCTCACAAAAACAACCAAAAACATTCCTACACCATGTCAGCCATATACAGTGTTGAACCTCTTACACTAGGTTCGAACTACGCAGACCTGATCTCATCTTCAATAGGAGTACGTAGGCAGCAATTCATGGTACAGTCTCACCCTCTACCAAAACACAAACCATTATTAGCGGGTATTGGGATTCTCTTTCAATCCACTACATTTCATTCGACTTCAGACCAAAGGGATGGAATTACCTGAACTCCTCCCAAATAGGAGATTCGGCCACCATCTAAGTCATGCATTCGTACCTCAAGAGCAATACCAATCCATAAGAGATGGAATTAACTAGGCTTCTCCTAAATAGAAGTACTGGCGACCATCTGTGGTGCGATCAATCTCAGAGAGGAAAGCCACACTCCTCTCCACATTTCCATTCAGAAATAAGTCCCAAGACACCAAAGATTGTAGGGATAAACATATATCAATGATCCATTCTGACCTATCTAGAGACAGCTCAATGTCCATCCACCAAGGAAGAATTCAGAATTCATCAAGATCACAAGCTCTAAAGCAGCAGGCAAAATATCAAGCAAATTGTAAGGCATATCTAAAAGGGAAGTGATCCAAAAATATATTTCCCTGTCATATATAATGTTGTTTGATATATATACAATGTGAACTGTACATGATAAAATGGCTAAGCTAGTCTGTGCAGGTAAATACAAGCTCATCTACGAATCAGTGTATATACGAGCTAGCAAGACAAATATGGCATCCCTCTCAGATGAAGGAGGTAAAGCTATAGTCTCCTAGATAATAATATCCACACGACCCAACAGATTCAGAGCCATCCGCATGATGACCATATGCTCATTGATATAAGCGCCATCATCTCTCGCGATCATACCAAAGGTAAGTAAGGACCTCGTTGCGGAAGATTATCTCATGATGACCACATCTCGGGCAGATATAGCACTATCCTCGCTTCAACTATCATCTGCGTCTTTGTCTGACCTGACCTCATCCCGCTCAACAACAATGGCATCTCTACGAGCTAATGCCTCGCCTCTCTCTAATAGTAAGTGTCCCTCACATCAAGAGCAGTCGATATAATAGATCGAATCTGGTCTCTCTCAAAGGTCATCTGATAAAGACTCTGCTTTAAATACTGTGCCGAGTGTTGGATCATAAAAGTACTGGTACTAGGAGAATCCGAAAGAAATGCTGGCAACCCAACAGCGGTATCCTCCTCGATATAGGTATCAATGTCCTCTATAGGCTCTACATCATCTAACTCAATCTCCGGTACTGCAAATACTGCTGCTGCCGATAAAACCTCCGTCTCCATCTATGCGGAGTACTCTGCGGAATAATCAGGACGACTGGCAGGAAAAGCAGCTAGCTCACGCTGATCCCAGCAAGCGTATACACGAGATCGGTCCTCGGTTGAGAGGTATCGAGAAGCTGAGCGCTAACCTGCTGCCCCCTCGAAAGGATTAAAATCCTAGAACTGGTTAAACTGCGGCATCACAGCCAATGGATGATAAGTCGTCACGCCCCTCAAGCCAGCCAAAGGGAGGAAATCCATGCCCGGGGCATGAGTAATGAAGCTGTATGGTGAGCAAAGCCCCGAGCACAGCAATATGCTAAATGGATCTCTGATATCTGTCAAAAATGCGGACCATGACTGACCATCTATACACTCCGATGGCTGAAAGGAATACGACAAAGCCACCTCATGGGAGAAGCAATACCCGTGCTGTCAAAGGGTACCAACCGGTCGCAAGTGTTACAGAAACCACACATACAGCATGACCGAACTCCCAGTAAACACGCCTGACGGGTAAGTACTCCCCGACGAGGGTTACAACAGGAATCCCCGATGGGGGTTACAACGTGAATCCCCGATGGGGGTTACAACGTGAATCCCCGACGGGGGTTACAACGTGAGTCCCCGACGGGGGTTACAACGTGAGTCCCTGACGGGGGTTACAACGTATATCTTCGGCGGGAGTAGAAACGCATGCTCAGTCGTTGACACACATATCAATGAAGGTCAAGCAACCTTGACATCATTTCAGCCGATAGCGTTTAAACCTGTCAGAGTTATAGAGCTATTCGAGGTTCTCATACCCAGCTGCTCATATTCCCTAGCGGATCCCTGGCGTGGGTCACAATACAATGCTCCGTTGATCTACACGTCAGCGAAGGTCAAGCAACCTTGACGATCTCCTCACAGAGTTTCAGCTGTTGATTCACACGTCAGCGAAGGTCAAGCAACCTTGACAGTTTATCCCTCATGATGTTTTAGTTGTTGATTCATACATCAACAAATGTCAGGCATCCCTGACAGCATTTGTTGTTGGTAGTAAATCCAACAGAATCATGACATATTCTGGCGATACTAACCAGGAGAGGTCAATATTATCAAATAGGATAGATGATAGAATATGTTATACACATCTTCAAACAGATCAAGCTTTATCCCCACAGATCTCTTACACATAAGAGATACCCCTTCAGTATCAAGTCGTTATCAAGAACACAGGAATTTGGTGATAACTCCAACACCAACATCCTAACAGATCCGGCTTGCACATCAGATCTGGTCAGATTGCAATCCCCAAATAAAACAATAGGGAACCAAAGAATCATCCCCAAAGATGTTGGCCCACAACCCCGTACACATGCATAATACATTTTCATCATCTTGCTACCCTTAGAACCATGTTTATCTTATTACATTTCAAGTGTCTAGGATTCTTTATCCTACCCTTACATCGCCATGCATGAGTATGATAAAGAGGGGCATCTGTAGACACACAAAATTTTCTGTACTCTCATTACTAACATTGCGGGGAGGCCATGATTCGCCTTTTTAGAGAGAACCTCGAAAGACAATCCAAATCCATACCCTGATACTACCGTAATGCAAAGATCAACCCCTGGATCGTAACTGGAGTAACAATTTCAACCTCGGATCTAACCCTAAGACTGCAGATACAATACCGAACACACACCGAGAAGACCGATTAATCTTTGAGATGACCCCGAGGTATCCAGGCTCGGTCCCAACTATGGGAATAGCCACCAACCTTGGTGATAACCCCAAGGAATGCGGTTTCGGAGATAACACCGGAAATGCTTGTTTCAAATGCCATCAGCTTCAATCTCGGCACTCACAACAAGATACACTGTGCCAAGCCGGCAATAACATCGGGAAGACAGGCACACCTCAAAGATGACAATGAGGACCTTCAATAAATTGCATTAGTCCAATCTCAGAGAAGTTTGAGCAACGCTTGCTTTATCGGCCCAATCCGGTGATAGCACAGGTGAGGGGCAACATCGTCATCTCAGCCAAAACGATGCCACATCACGTCTCTATGCAACAATGTCCCACAAGGCTAACCAATCCCGAGTGACTATTGTGCGGGGTAACGGATGAAAGTTGAAGCTTGAAGACCGGAGGGCATCGTCCCATCTTCAAAGACTTCGTACAAACTCTAATCCCATGCCATCGTACAACTCTCGACAATGGTGATCCGAAATAGGTCTTGAATACCTCAAAATGGATGCCCGGATTGCACTTATCAAAATTTGAGTGGACATTATGGTGCCTGAGTGCACGTACTTCGAGACGACCCGACCCGACCCGATAAAACCGAGCCGACCCGACCCGCCTCTGGTACACCTGCGGCACCTTTTGCCTACAAATAAGAGGCTTGGGGTGCTGATTTCTAAAGAGAAAAAAGACAGGGAAACCATGCACAATTTGCTCTGCACTTGACATACGGTGTATTTTCTCACTTTCAAACACCTGTGAGCTCATATATAGCCCCTTTTGTACCCACAAAAGCCCAGTGTTTACCCACTCTAAAGATATAAAAGCCCTTTTATCAGTCAGCTGTAAGCCTTCTCACACACTTTAGAGTCTTTCTCTTCATCTTTGCACACACCCTTCTACACGTTGAGAGTCGTGTTGCTTGCTTTTGCCCGGACTTCGGTCCGTGGTTTCATTCTAGTCTTTATATATATATATATATATATATATTATATATATTGACTAACATTATCGAGTTATGCCTCGATTGAGCCTAGACTTCGGTCTGGAGCATTTACTACTTTAATATATATATACTTATATATATTAACTGTCTGTCGGACTTTGTTCGATGAGCCTAGACTTCGGTCTTGTTCGTTCACTCGCTTTTATATATATATATATATATATATATATATATATATATATATATATATATATATATATATATATAACTGTGGTCTAACTATGTTCGATGAGCCCGGATTTTACATCCTATGCATTTATCATATTTATTATATATATATATATATATATATATATATATATATTTATTTTGTTCTCGCACTGAGTTCCTTCGTGGCGCTTGATCGCTTTTACAACTTTCTTTACATTTCGTCCTCGCCTGAGTTTACTTACGTGGGCGATTGACCAGATTTACTGACTTTTAACGACTTTATTTACATTTCGATCCCCCATGGAGGTGCTTCGTGGTTAGTGATCATGTCTGTATATATATATATATATATACTTACCGCTTTTTATATATATACCTGCTTATTGCTTTTATACAAATTGCAATATTATGTGCGCCTAGGAATCATGTGATCACAGATTCATCCCATTGGATCTAGATTCGGTTCCTGTGATGGACATTTTCTGCTGTAAGCAGCTTGTGAATTATTCTGTGATGTCTGTATTTCCTCAGATGGTTTCCATACCCACGAGGAAGTCGGCATTATTTTAGATATATTTTTTTTCATACGGATGCCTTGCATCCGTCAAATAAAATCAATTTAGTCGCTCACTTAATAAAAATGGGAGTGTAAAAGGTCTCAATTCCAATTGAGCATCAGGGTTTGAAAAACCTCTTTTATAAAACATCATTTCCATATCTTGCTAAAAACTAAATTTTTACATAAATTCAAACCTTGTGCATATAGGTTCGAACGAGGCCTCACACAACTTTCATATAACAGTACATTACCCCACACACACACACACACACACACACACACACACTCATATAATAGTTTCTTGAAAAGAGGCGGTCACCATGGTAACACGGATGTCGGGGGGTGCCTAACACCTCCCCCCCACATAACCAAGTCCCCAGACCCTAAACGAATCTCAGCTTCACCGACCTGTATATCAGTGTCACATCACTGGGTCATTGTGCAAACCTTTTCTCGGTTGTGTTGGTACAACTATTTTAAAAACCAACTGGCGACTCCTAACAGTCACATCGTCGACATTATACATGTCATACCTTTTTCACTTGTTTTTTCAAATAAATCTCACCTAAAATGAGAACACCAAAGAACAAGTAACGGAAAGGGACCCCAAAAATCCCGACGTCGACACGTGTAAAATACGACAAAACATAGGTTGTGAGTTTTAATACAAATATTGTCGTCTAGACAATATCCACACTCAATGGAGTTCTCATTACATTTATTATCACACTATTTCACAGAATAGTGAGGACTACTAATGCACCATCTAGGACCATCACTCTGTTCCCCGACTTGTCCCAGCTATGTTCTCATTTCCTAAAGAGAACAATGAAAGAAAGGGTGAGCTCAACTAGCCCAGTAAGAAATATTATGACTAAGATAATACAAAATAAATTATCATTAGCCTTCAACAATGTTAAACTGATAGATTATAAAAGACAACAAGTTTAACTGCAGCGGAACAAGTAATCCATTAGAAGAGTCAAGTAAAGTATAAAATCTACTATCTTCTATGATTTAAAAAGTTTTTCATCAACTTTATCGTTGAGACTCTGCTTAATAAATAAAATTGAATCATCCCTACACCACGGCAAGGATATTCATGTAATCATCAATGGTCATGACTATACCGAATAATCCCTGGTCATAATCATACCAACAACTGTACACCAGTGAACTGCAGGCCAATGAGGACTTTTACCACATCATTCGTCACATTATGATCATGACTATACCGAATAATCCCTGGTCATAATCATACCAAGTCCATCTATGCACGTAAGCCAAAGTTAACTTTCAACATAATATAAACATGAGGATGATGACAATTCAATAAAACAAGTTCAAGAATAAATTTTAAAGATTTATAAGTTAATTTATCTTGAACTCAATAACGTCCAAATTGTCAACATGATACTGCTTTGTGGAGTAAAATTCAAGAATGCTCAGAAGAATATTTCCATGAAAAGATACTGGATGAAGCGCAAATATCAAGGATATTCAACTAATTTCATGGAGTATAAAAGCCAAAACTTTAACCAACTGAGTATAATAGAATATATTTAACTGCAAATGGATTTTCACCCGCCATGTGGTAATCCACGTATACAGATCATTTCCACAATTTAATAAGGAATGAATACAAAGGATCATTCACCATGCATGTGGTAATCCACATAGACACGTTATTCTAACAGAATAATAAAGAATGGAAGAACGTAAGGATTCACCATGTAATGCGATAGATCGCATGCATGTGTTATTCCCAACATAATAATAAATAATGGAACCAAGTCCTGTAAACGCATTGCATGTGATATTCCGACGAATAATAAATACTAGAACCGTGTCCATGTAAACGCACGCATGTGATATTTCGACGAATAATAAATAATGGAACCAGTCCAAATAAGCGTCGCATGCATGTGATATTACGATAGAATAATAAAGAACGAAATATTAGAAGAATTTCACCATGTATGCGGTACTTCGCATAAACAGGTTATTCCAACAAAATAATAAGAATGGAATAACAGAATAATTTCACCATGTATGCTGTACTTCGCATATACAAGTTATTCTAATATAATAATAAAGAATGGAATAACAGAAGTTCTTTTCATGAATACGAAAGAAATAATACCCCTTACGAGTACAAGAAATAATAACCCTTACCTTAGAAAACTGAATACTGGAGTAGTGAAGTAGTAGAATACTTTTCTTCTTTCTCTCTATAGTTATTCTCTCTAGAGTTTCAGTGAATTCGTAAGAAATAATGAGGGAATGAGCTTCTATTTTTAGGAGAATGAACTGAATAGTAATTAATTCATGAACGGTCAAGATTGATTTACTTTTAAACGGACGGTCCATATTGGTTTACTATTAAAACTTAAAGCAACGGCCCATACTGATTTACTATTAAAACTTTAAACCAGCGATCCATATTGATTTACTATTATAACTTTCCACCAGCGGTCCATATTGATTTACTAGTATATCTTCAACCAACGGTCTGAAAAATTAGCACATCTCCTCGTGGAATAATATTGTACCCAAAAATTATTTGGACCGTAAAGAAATATATTTTACGGGTGAATAGTACCCCGTGAATATTAACTCGTGAATAGTAACTCATGAATAGTAACTCATGAATAATAACTCATAAATAGTAACTCGTGAATAGTACTCCAACACAAAAAGTGCCTCGAATACTCGATTGAAAAATATAACCTCCAGACATCAATTATTATCGAAACAAATGTCAATTTCCACTAACACAAATAATTCCAACACAATGGAACTATAAAATTCATCTTTAATCAACACAAACTTATTTATCATTAATATTATAACTCACAATATTTAACAACCAGGTCGTTCCAAGGAAAGATGGGGCTTTCCGATAAGGATTTTTCCTTATTGGCGCACAATTAGGTGACCAAACCTCTCCTTGACAGAACTTCTAGACATTTTCAATATTGCAAATAATAATATAAATAACTTTTTCGTCTCAATTATTGATTTAATAATATAACATATTATATAGATGATACTGTCACAATAATTGAATTAATAATATGAGAGATATGATGCAGGAATTACTGTAGCAGTAATTGAGTATAACTGAGTGACTTCTTACCTAAGCATCAATAATTAATACCGTATGCTATTATGCAACCACACGTATTACTGTACTTTTACTACCGAGTAGTTCAACAGTTTTAACGGTAACACTTTCGCCGTTATTTTTATAAAAATATTTTTGTCGTTTTCTCAATTCGACAATAATTCCGTTCTTGGGTCCACCAATGATTGTACCGTCGTACAGATATTCTCCGACAAAAAGAATATTCTCCGACCAATCGAATATTATACAACAACTTGCATACTATGCAATATTTATAAATATTACCCACAACTATAACATTATATCAAATCCACACCATAATATTAAAAAAAATATTTAGAGAAATTTAATTCTTTATTCATAAAATTTGGGGTCTCACATATATAGTGGGTAATTAGCCCTGTATGCCCTGTACTGGCCAAGTATTATTGGTCTGATGTGTTTCTCATCACTGCCATATGCACAAAAATTTTACCTCAGTCTTATTATAGAATTTCGTACCAAAACAATTTGGTTCGGGAAAATTTTCAAAAAACGCTTAGAGTTTTCATAAACATTAGTCTAGCTAAATCAAATATCTTAGACTCATATCAATAATCAATTTCAATCGAAATATTAATGTATAGCCAAAACCTCGTTGGCAAATTAAAATTTTGAAAATTGTTTGAAATGACGTTATAATGTCGTACTGTATTAACAACCCGTTTGAGGATGCCGTCATCGAGTGACTTTGTCATAACACATCATACAATAGTGGAACAACGATTTTAGATCAAATTCAACACTAAGTATTCCTGTATTTAAAACTCTATCAACTTTTTATCATCTCTGCACCAGGTTACATGGTACATAAGTGATAAATAAAAAAATATATTTTAATATTTTAAATCATTTTCGTCTAGCCGAAACAAGTAGCATAGACTATACTTTAAACCATTCCAAAAACCATTATAATTTATTTTTATCATCTCGATAGGTAACGATGTGTCGGTGGCCCGAAGTCCACTCATACACAATGGTCACCACTCATAAAAATTCATTTCAAAAAGCACATAGTGCGTATTTAGCTTGATGTCAAAAATTTCGAAGTCTAGCGTAGCTAGGAGTTTTGGAAAACCTATGTCTCCACTTATAATCCATTGCCTAATCAATCTATATGTTCCTATTATCCTCAATACTCCATTCGCACAAAACTATACCCAGTTCGTCAAACTTACTACAGTTATGAGTTCAGGAACTTGTCACAATCATATGAGTTTAAGAACTTATCCTATACAGACCTTTGGCGTCCATTCGCTGAGGGGTTCATAAACATTTCATATAATTATGAGTCACGAACATACCATAAGTATCAGTTTTAAGAACTCGTACTTAATCTTATATTCTCTAACTATACCCTACCTATCTATTATACACTTGAGAAAAGAATCACCTTCTTAACAGTTATATAGCAAATAGCGCGACACATACATTTCAATGATTATCAGTACCAGAAACTAAGTGGTTTTTACACCAAGTACAATTCCACGCCCATAACAAGGAATCATACAACTCAGTTGCTGACATGAGTCCTCAATTGAAATCCCCACCTAATCTTAACTCCATTCTCAATACGAATTTCATTTAATCCTTATTCATAATCCTTTCCTGAAGTTGCACCAATTCATAGTACAACTGACACACAACAATGTTGCTATAAACTTTCCAATCATTCGATTAATTTTATTCCCTTCTATCACCTTATCAGATCACGGGGTGATCTCATCGTATATATTATTATTCATTTCTATACTATGATCATTTTGTTTTACGATCTCCTATCCCTGTACTTTTAATCTTTTAGACTTGATCTATTCATCACTACTAATCACCTTTATTATCAGAGCTAGGGAACTCTGTATCTTTATAACCCGCCGAGATTCGTCTTTGAATCTTACCGATTGACTAACTCTATTTGAGTTAGTACTTATCCTAATCACTGCGGTTATTAGTCTCAGGTTACCCTAACTAAGGTTTATAACCTACAACTTTGATACCAACTATGAGAGCCCCAAATCCGGGTCTCGAATCACCGCGGATCTGGTATAATCATTCTACAACTATTGCGAAAGATATAAACATAAATTATTTATACAATAAACTTTACACACTATTCTCCAATGTCGAGTAACCTTAACTTATACAAAATTCATAAATTGTTTAACATATAACATTATTATCATACTATACTATTATAATTTAGCTGCACATATTATCCCAAGCTGAACTTGGCTTTATCCTTTACTGTATCCGAATGTATTCGCCTTATCTGCAATGTTTATCATGATATAGCAAGGGTGAGCAATAAGTTTGCCCATCAAGATTAAGTTCAATAAAATAAGGATATATCATGATGGAAAGAATTGAACAAAAGCTGGCTACAGTTCTATAATATAATTGTGAACTAGCATGAACAAAATTTCATAGCTGAACGAACATTGGACATAAACAAATATATCTGAACCAGATGATAATGAAGGTGATCAACCTTTCATACCTGATAAATACATGCAATATGCACAGAGTGCGATTAAACAATTCATGGACATAGCAATCAGCAATGATTAACCACAAGTATATTTTAATGAAACAACTCGAGGTCGAGTTAAAGAAAACTTGCCTGATTGGTTGATTACTATTACGCAATTTAATAATATTTGCCTGAATACCTAATATAAACAATGTCGATCTACAAATTAGAATAATATCATCACAATATTTAAAATAACCTAAACAAGTTATCACATAATCCTATTAGTCTATAACACATAAAACTTAATCTTAAGTCAAATTTTTACAGTCTGAGTCGAGTTCGGTACAATTCTAATATCTCAACAGCTTAGTCAGACAATTATCGAGTTTAAGTTCAATTAAACTCTGCCTAACACTTAACAATTATTGTGACACCCCCAAATCCGGGTACTTTGATTCCACGGGATTTGGTGTTCACTCTACAAATATCATCTATCTATCTACCCATAATAAATGCAAACCATGCAATAGATAGAAATAAATCTTCCACTTATGGGGTTGCAACATCTGAATAATACACATAATCCCAGGTCATACTAACCTTAAACATCTGTGCGGAAACATAAATAAATAAGTCTTAAACAACATCATTAACTTAATACATAAATTCAACATCTCAACAAATAACAAGTCTTCATCACTTGTTAACCTTGCCCTTGCCTTTACTAGTGGAAGGTTCGTCGGTTCTTTCGTTCTTAACTGCAATGTTATTATTACGCAAGAGTGAGCATGATTGCCCACAAGTATAAAAATGAAATAACAACACATAATAACATGCGAATGAATCAAAGACTTCTGAAATAAAAGCTCAACTTTTGAATCGAGAATGAATAACAAGAATTCAAAAGATTTCTGAGGGTCATAAGACCTTGAACTATGTCCTAGGTTATCAAGGGTTATACTTGAAACCTTTAACAGTCATAAGACTATGGACTCTTCTACTCGTACTTAGGGGGATCAGCCCTTAGTACCATACTGTGCACAATATCTTAACGCTAACGTATAAATAAATCCATTTGCAGGGTTGTTCATCTCAGTTTGACATTAGAGTCCGCACAAAAGAAAGTTTGGTTCGAATAAATCAATAAGGGTTCTGAATTTAGAACATTCATCAACTATGGACTAGTTGAATCAATAAGGATTCACTAGTCTAACAAGGTTCAACAATAAATGATATTTATAATGAATAACAATCTCAATAGGTATACAATAGAACAATTATTGTATAACAGAATCATAGTTTGAAAAGATAGTAAATCTTTAACATAACAAATGAACTTGATTTATAACTTGAATAATGATAACAATTAGGGTTAGGAAACTTGCCTTCTGCGTAGATTACACGCTAATTAAACATGTTCCTTGAATTTAATCCTACATATCATTTCCATTCACAGCTATAGTTAATTATAATGTAACTAGTAATCATAAGTTCATTATCTTTGTCTAATTTTGATTATGACTATACTTAGTGAATTTATCACATTCATTGTCATATAATTTACGCTTCACGAATAACAAGTTAATTATGTATTCAATAATTCAATCTACATGCAATTATGTTATTTACATGATAAGTATATATTTTAACATCTCATTATACTTCTAACATATTTCTATGTTCTTTAAATTAAGTTGCTATAACATTATTAGACTTGAACATTTTAAAATTTTTATTTCTTAACATTTTGGAGAGTGGCGCTGCGACGCCACTGTTATAATTGATCTTCGCGAAGAACACAGAGTTCAGCAAAATAACCACTATATGATCATTAATTTCATCAATTAAACATACCCACATGATAGAATTCATACATAATCGTTACCCAACATTTATAGAATGATTTTAATCCATTCAAACACAAAATTACAGAATTAAAATAATTGAATTTCACTGTTCTTGATGTTCTTGAAGGTTTTGAACATAAATCATAAAAATTAACACTACGGATTCGTTATAACACCGAATCCGTTCATTTATAGTTTGGTCTCTTCGTATTAACATGCATAATAATATACGAGTTTAAATTTTATAAAACCATTTATGTTTGACATATTAAAATTACGTATAAGGGCCATATGGCCATAACCCATACTCTGTAAATTTTGAAGCAATCATATACTATGTATTTTCATGAAACTGATGACATGGCAACCTATATAATATATAATTGAATACAATTTGATACATATTAATACATACACAACTCATAAACATTACTCCTTTCCCAAATACAAAAGTTTAAACAAAAACTTCGAAAGTCATTTTCATGACGTAAAAAGAAATTGGGTTTGGAGGAATTACCCAGAGTATAAAGTGTATATTTGTAGGCTTAGATGCTTTCTTCAATCACTGAGTTTCTCACAAAATTCTCTGAATTCTCTCTAAAATCTCTCTGGCTCTCAGTTTTTTCTTTTCTAAACTTAGCAATAATGAAAAAGGGAAGAATATGTATAATAATAAGGGAAAGGAACTAACGCGTTGTGGTCAGTTACCCAATCATGGGCTAACTGTCCTCAACTCCCAATAAGGCCATGTTTGGCTAGCTTTAAAAACTCATTCCTATTTATTTTAATAAATCTATTATACTATAGTTTAAATTGTGTCACACCCAATTACACAATAACTCAAATATATTATTTTAGTTTAATTTAAATAATATAAATTATTTTCTCATTAATTCACATAGTCAACTAATTAAATTTCTCTTTTAATAACAATGTCAAATTATTAAATCTCGAATTAATAATCAAATTAATTTTATTAAAATAACATTAGGCTTATTAAATATTTCATTTAATCCAATAAGCTCACATAAATACATATTTGAATAATAATTATTCTCTACATTAATTTAATAAATATAACACATATAATTAAATTAATCTATCACAATTGCATAAATTAATTATTTAATCTAATAATTAAATCATCGAAAATATTTTTAATTCAATAATTATTAAAATTAAATTACAAAAATATCGTTCGTCACATCTTTCCCCCCTTAAAAGGATTCTGTCCCTAGAATCACGACTCAATAAATTCGACCCGTTACATTCTCCCCTCCCCCGACAAAGATTTTGTCCCTAGTATCGCATACACATAAGTTAAGTAAATAAATGAGGGTAATTCTTCATCATATTCTCTTCGAGTTCCCACGTAGCTTCAGCGTTGTGGTTCCTCCAAATTACCTTAACAGAAGGTATTACTTTATTTTTGAGAACTTGTTCTTTTCTGTCGACAATTTGAACGGGAATTTCTTCGTAAGATAAGTCTTTTTCAAAATGTAGGGGTTCGTATTCAATTACATGCTTATAATCGGGTTTGTAGGGTCGTAAAATAGAAACATGGAAGACGTTGTGGATATTCTCGAGTACTGGAGGTAAGGCTACCTCATACGCAACTTCCCCGATTCTTCGCAGTATTTCAAAGGGTCCAATGAATCTTTGGCTTAATTTCCATTTCTTTCTGAACCTGATCTTCCCCTTCCAGGGATAGACCTTCAAGAAAATATAAATACCTGATTCAAAATCGATATTTTTATGATGTGGATCAGCATATTTCTTCTGTCTATCTTGAGCTGCTACCAGTCGTGCGTCGATCACTTTTACTATTTTTGCTGTCTGCTGTACCAATTCTGGCCCTAGCAATTGTCTTTCACCAACTTCATCCCAATAAAGTGGAGTTATGCACTTTCTGCCGTATAACGCTTCATAAGGCGGCATGCATATACTAGCGTGGTAACTGTTGTTGTAGCCGAACACTACTAACGGTAGGTGATCATCCCAATTTCCTTTAAAGTCCATCACATAGGCTCTTAGCATATCTTCTAACGGTAGCTGAATAGCCTTACTACGCTCCTCTTCCATGATGCGAGACATTGTCCTGCGATCCAGCATATACGATGGTAGTCCTTCGAACTGGATTGGGTACCTCAAAACTCGATCCTGGGCCTCATCCATTGCCTTATTAAGTGTAGAGTACATCTCCCCAAGCTTCGCCTTCTTTGCACGACCGTCCTCTTCCGCAAGATCAGCACGACGTGAATCTCTTACCCAGCCTTCCTCTGATATGATCAGCCTTTCAGAGTTTTCCTTCAGTTCCTTCTTCAACTTCTCTATCTCTTCGGTCTTATCTTCAGTTTGACCCTTCTCGTGGACCAATTCCCATTCTACATTTCCCAGTCGTGAGTGAAGAGTTAAAATCTCCCTCTCCTTCGCTTCGAGTAATAATCGAATAATCGCCTGCTTCGATTCGATCCACAGACATAATCTCGTAACTCTACGTTACGGTCGTATAACGTGTCGTACATCTCAACATCAATGGAGTGCTGTGGAAACTCCTCTTCTTCCTCTTCCTCTTCCAATTCCTCCTCAGGATCAGTTTTAGGTTCATGCTCCTGACCAACAACGGTGATCAATGGAGATGACTCCCTCTTTACCAACAACGGTGATAAACGGAGATGTCTCAGGGCTCCTCCTCTGTAGGTACTGTAGGTACTCGGGATTCAACCATATTAATATGATTTGCCCCATGGGTCAACCAATTTATTGGACTTTAGCTTGGGCTTGGATTAATTAATCCTTGGGCTTTTCATTAACAAACACTAGTTGGTTCATTAATTAATAGTTGGGCTTCTCTCTTTAATTCACTTGGACTGGTATATAATTGTTAACCAATCATCCAAGTCCATTAACATTTCTTAATACATATTGTTGATGTATTATTTTCGTATTCTAATTCATATAGAATTTATATACGATATTTTATCCTTTATACAAACTCGTATAATACTTCGTATTATACTCGTTTTCATTACTTCGTACAATACCAAGTATCATACCATTATTACTTATTTCTTAACACTTCGCTTTACTTAACGTTTATAAATTAAGTCCACAAGCGAATTATTACATTTTCCATAACTAGATTTTTATTACATAATCCATCACCCTTGTTATTCCATCATTGCGTATTTTTCAGAAACTCAAAATTATATCCCGAGCAAATACCGATGAATAGTATTTTTTGGAAAATTTCTCAGAAAACTTTTATTTTCGTCTTGGAAATTCAAACACTTTAATTCATCCACGTAGCTCAAATACTACGACATTCTAACATCAATAGGTTACATGTTCTAAGAGTTCTAACATAAATAGACTTTGAAGAAGGCTCTTGAATCCTAAGAGTTCTGCCACGTGTTACTCAAGTAATTGCTTACATGTTCTTCTCCCCTCTTCAACCACTCAATCAAGACCGTACTCTTTACGGATTTCTCTCCTCCTCTGTCAACACGAAACCCTAACCCTAGTAAGGTACGGTTTCTTTACCCATATTTATTTGGCGACTCTGCTGGGGAGGTGTAGAATTCGTGAAGGGTATGCCCACTACTCGAAGTGGGAGAACTATAGGAAGAGTTTCACCGACACCTAGCATTACTTCATCGATCCGGGTTAGAAGCGTGCATAAATCAACATTTCCAAGGCACAAATCTGGATCTCGATCAACCCCTCATAGAAGATGCTTCTGAAGGAAGTTCAACATCACCACATATGGCTGATCAACAACAAACCAATGTCAGACAGATGGGCATAGGAAGACAAGGTGAAGAAGCAAGTGGATAACAAATAACCACGAATGCTGTGCAGTTGGAGATGCTCAAGGCCTTAAAGGAGGCAAGAGAAGGACAAGGGATGATGATGGCCATGATGTCAGAAATGCGGAAGCAACAGGAAGAGATGGGAAATTTTTGTCAGTAGTTAATGCAGATTCCAACCTTCAAAGCTATGTTTCCAGGAAGTTCGCAGGTAGAACGAGCAAGAGTGGATGTCAACAAGGACATTCAGAATGTGCCTCCAGCAACAGAGAGTTAGCTGATTCCAATCATCCATTTAGAGCCCCAAACCAGTGGTGATGTACCAAAACCCAGAGTAGAAACAAGCCAGCCTCAACCAATCATCATTCCAACCACATTCCCAGTATTTTCACAAGTGCAGATACCGACTATACCAAGCCACGCCTAACAAACAAGCCAACAAGTACAAGGAATGCAAGCTTTACATGAAGCCAGTGTACACCAGCCGATCTCCTTACCATATACACCGCCAACACAACAATATATTACAACCCCTCAAAAAGTCCATATGATAAGTCAGTATGTGACAAAGGATGATATGCTTGACATAATCAATCAACTCCGAAGATAGACAACCAGACCATCAGAATTGGACTTCACTCCACCATACCTGACACATATATGGAGACAACCTTACCCAGCAGGGTATATTGAGCACCTGCCATAATTTCTGAAGTACAATGGAGAGAAAGGGAATGCGAGAGAACATATAGCCTGGTTTGTAGAATCGATGTCTCCGTGGTTGGTATGATGAAGTAATCAACCATAACCTTTTTCTCCATGAGTTTAGTAAAACGTTGACAGATAGTGCCTTCAGTTGGAATTATAATATAGAGAAAGGCTCAGTTCAAGATTGGGATGATTTGAAGTTACAATTTTTTAAGAAATTTTTTTATATGCAGAAACAGTTGACCATTGTGGAGTTAATGAGATTCAAACAAAAGCCAAATGAGGAGCTGTCAGATTACGTAAACAGATTCAGAGCTCAGACGCAAAAATGTGTGGAGCCAATTGAGGAGAAGAATCCAGTGAGCATATGCAATAATGGTGCCCTTGATACCTTTAAGCCCCACTTGGTGACTAAAGCATATGATTCCTTTGCAACACTCTCAACATTTGCACAAGACTTGGGAGGAATTATGACTTTTCCCACAAGCCATGTGACTGTTACGTGGAAGGGCAAAAGAACCGCTACTGTGGCTTTGGCATATTCTCAGCAAAACCCACAAGGGGTCAAAAGGGAAAAGAGTCGAAATAATGAAAGGAACTATGGAAAACCAGGAGACAAGTTTTCAAGATTGCCAATCCTAGGGGCTATTACGTGCAGTGAGAAGGCATTTAGGGATTTGTACGAGCAATGGGTAGAACATGGAGTTATAAAACCTCCAAGGCCCAGATTTGTTATAACAGAATAAATGAAGAGGAGACCAGACTTCTGTGTATACCACCAGTACGTCGGACACTCCACTATGGATTGTTATAGTCTATGAAGGATCTACCATGAGAAATTGGTGACGGGAGAAATTGAACTGGAAGGAGGAAACAACGTATTGGATAAGCCACGTCCTAACCACAAGGGGAAAGAAACGTGCAACATTATTACTCATAGTGAATCACTAGAGGGAAGAGAAGTAGAGATGATGGAGAACATAGAAATGTGAAGGACAATTCTGATCCAGGTTTGCAGGTGACCGCATTAATGAACGGAGCTAAGTTCAGGAATTTTTTTGATCAGATCGGATTGACCAAGGAAGTAAGGATAGAAGCGAATAAGTTAATCATCAAAGCTGTCGAGCACAAGAGACTTGCATGGCAATCAACAAAGGGTTTGTGAAGACGGTGGAGGAGGAAGAGAAGAAAATCACTTTCTCTAAGGCTGATAGAGAGGTGAGATATCCACATAATAGACCACTATATGTGAGAACAATAATTAATGGCATAGAAGTACGGAGAGCTTTCATCGATAATGGAGCATCTGTAAATATCATGCCCTACACTGTCTTTAAACATTTAGGTATGCTAGAGAAAAAGATCGTGAAGGAAAAGATAAACATCACGGGGTTCGCTAATCAAAGCACGAGAACCCTCGGATACATCAAGGTGGATATGGAAGTGGGGAAGATCCGAGGACTTGTGATGTCAATATAGCAGAGGTTGATGCAGCATATCATGTGTTGCTAGGAAGAACTTGGCAGAATGTTTATGGGGTGGTACCATCAGTTTTTCACCAGTGCATGAAGGCAATTTGGAAAGGCAAGGAGGTTAAGGTACCAGCAACAAGGAACCCTTTTGGGCCGGAGGAGGCACATATCACTGAAGAAACTTTCTTTGATTATGTCGTCGAAGAAGGAGAAAACCATATTGCCAAGCCTGATTCTCTGAAGCTAGCAAGCTGGGAGGATGTACAGGAGGACAAGTTTGTGCTTGTGAAAAAGGAAAAGAAGCAGACCTTAGAACAAGGCGAATGTTTCAAAAATAAGAAACTTGTATTAGTAGATGTAGAGAAAGAAGAAAAAGACCCGAGGAAGCGGGCAGCAGACTCAGAGGATGCCCGAAACATAATCAATGCCAAACAGACAGTCCAATCGGAAGCTGACAAAGTAAATAAAAGAAAAGAAGAACAGAAGACAAAGTGGGAAAGATTAATCAACCCTAATGGAAAGATAATGTTTCTCTTGTGATGGTGCAAGGGGGAGGAGCTCAAAGGTACACCCAAACTTGAGGGCTCAGAAGAGGCCCCCCACTCCTGTATCACCAAAAAGGAAGAAATCGTACAGCAGAAGGTGGAACCAGCTCTGGAATATTTCGAGCACCGGCCAAAACCTCAGTAAAATGAATTGGAGGAAGTTGATCTGGCAACAGGAGAAGGAACGCCAAAGCCGACTTACATTAACAAGGAGCGGAACGCCAACCAAAAGGAAGAGTTGGTGAAGATACTACGAGAGTATGGGGATGTGTTTGCTTGGAACTATAATGAGATGCCCGGGATTGACAAGGAGTTGGTAGAGGATAATCTAAACTTAAGCCCGGGAGCTAAACCAGTGAAGCAAGCGTGTTGCCTAATTTATAGTTATGCACAACACGCAAGTATACGTGGTCAACAAGTAATAAAGAGTAAGTAAAGTATCGTTCCCACGGAGAATTAACTAACAAAGTTTACCAAGCATTAACCCATAACCATCTCAGTCTTATTTAAACGAATGATATAAATATTTTGTATTTAAACTACGAAATTAAATAAACCTAACTATTTCTAGAGTGAGAGTAGATAATGAAGACCTGAGATTACAATTTCATCCATTGACTCATTCAAATCCATACACTTCATGTTAAGCTAAACTAATTGTACCGGATTGTTAGTCGAGAACACTAAAGTATAGCCATCTTTCAATGTACCATACCCATATCACATATAATCCACAATTTATAGAATACACATGAACACCCACATTACCTAAACCACTATATGTCTATGTGATTTACAAATAATTAGGGTTTAAGCCCAAATTCTCAATTGACTATGAGCGATGCCTCGGTATATGTCTATCCTAAGCATGAATCATACATTCCATCACCATGTAGAACATACAAACACAAGCTATCAAGATCAAATCTAAACCCATACTTCGTCTTTCAAGTTCATATGGGTTATCACAGTAATTGATGGCCAATCAACTAAGCAAATAAGCATGAATCTTAACAGACAATTCCATAGCAATCAATAAGGTTAACAATGAAGTATATCAGATTAAACTAAACAATAGAATCCATTGTAATCACAAAATAAAGTTTAACTCATCATAGAATCAAAATCTATAATCCACAATTAACTATACATTGAGAAATAAAGATAGAAGTAAAGAGAAGTTAGGGAATTAGGAAAGCAAATATGAGATTCTCCACTTGCTCCAATTCTGAATTTCCTATGCTCTTCAATTGCTTCAATCTTCAACTCTAATCTAGTCTAGGGTTCTAATCTAATCGAATATTGGAAGAAAAAAGTAACAGTAGTTTCAGCCCCCAAGGAGTGGAATCCCTCTTACATAGTGAAAATACGTCTAATATATAAGCCCTAATTGAACCCCTCTCTCTGTTACTCTTCAATTGCACTGTTTAATGAAAAATCAGCTTTGGTCAACACCCGAAGTCACGCGGCCATGCAAGAATTGGCCTAAAGTTGGGTGCGGCCGCGCATAAATATTAAATCGCGTCTTTTTGCTAATGTAATTTGCGCGGCCGCGCGGGAAATCGCTCGCCCGTGAGGTTGATTTTCTGCTGCAGTGTGCTCTGGTAAAATGACCATAAATTTTGATCCGGGAAGAGTTCCGAGACCTGCCACCCATCAAATCGAAGCTATCCACGAGATCTACAACTTTTATTCTTTGATGATTCAGAAATTCTGGATGGAAGAAGGCTGAAAGTGGTCTGGAAGTGACTGCTATGAAACTGGCTAAGCAAAACAGTGAAGTTCGACGTCCGTTGGTACAAAGATCATAACTCTTGCATCCGAACTCCGATTGGAATGATTCAAGATGTTCCGGAAAGCTTAGAAGAAGCTCTACAACATAGTCCAAGTTCCAAGCCAAGAACATGAAATGAACACGATAGCCCAAATGATATCCGTATTGCTTTTCCTTGCATTTTTCTTGCTTTTCCTTACAAATAGTCGCTCACACCGCTCCCAAACGTATAACCTACAAAATGAACACAAAATGCATGAAATGTAGCTAAGACACATAAATATAAGCAACTAATTCATGTAAAAGATACCGGATAAGTGTATATAAAATCCACTTATCAAATACCCCCAAACTTAAACCGTTGGTTGTCCCCAAGCAACACAACATAATACATTATACATGCTATGCAAGCTACGCTACTAGGACAATGAATCACCAGATTTCCAGTCATGTTAAGAATTCCATTAAGATATGCCTCAGAGAAATAACAAGATCCAAGAACAAAGCATCAACCTATGCTAAAGGCATAATGACATACAATCATATAATCCTAACCTGCTATAAAAATGTTATGTGTGTGTGTGATTTGTTCACATATAAACTTGAAAAAGGTGAGGATTTCACATTCTATACTACTTAAGGAAGAAAATTGAGGTTCAAACCAAGAATTATGCATACAAATAAAACAACAACTACTCCAACACATTAGTACAAGCTAAGGGTTTATTCTGCTTTATTTTTACTCACGGGGCAATTTTCGCACTTTCCCACAGTGTTTATTGATTTATTTTTTTATTTTTTTTATATATATTTCCCATGACTGTGCAATGTATCATTCCATCATGCTAACAGTGCTACCCCTTAGCGAGCTTTCAACCAACGACTCCTGCACCATTAAGACCTTAGGGCGCTAGGTGTAGAGACAATCCCCAAGCATTTTACTCAAGTAACAAAGGCCCCGAAACAAGACTAGCCATGGTAATTATTCGAATTTTTTTTTTCTTTTTTTTTTATATAAAGCAAGCATACCCATGCGTTCCCAAAACTTGAGTTTAAGTGTCTTCATAGTCATTACTCACTTCCTACACAATTTTATCATTAAAAACAACATTTTCCTCTCAAAGAGACAAGCATGCTAATCTTAACCAATAAGCAAATAGAACATTGTCGTATACCTAGTAACATCTAAACAAAGAACCATGAATTATATCCTGTATAAAATTATAACTAAGCTCAAGATATCCACTAAATTCAAAAATCTATCAAATTTCTATGTCATCATTGGCCAAATTAGAATTCAACTAACTAAAAGCCTGGGATTATGCAATGTTATGCAACTAAACACATACTAAGTAATCAAGACAAAAGAAAACTAATAAAAAAAATTCATACTAAAATACCCCTACTATGCAACTTAAACATGCAATCAAACTATATGCAACAACTACTCACTACAACCCAATACCTCCAAACTTAAAATAAACAATGCCATCATTGTAATTAAAAGTGAAAGAATACTCTCCTAAGTGGCAATGCCATCTCTGTTCGCCTCCTCATGGTCCAATGCTATATCAGGCGATGTCTAAGTTTGAGATATTCAATAGTTTGAGACTGAGTGTGGGCTTCTAACTGTCCGAATGCTTGAGTTAGAAATTCTAAAAATTCAGTAGTTTTTTTTTCGATCGATGCATGGCACTACCACAGTGTTTTGGCTTGTATTTGGAAAATTGCCACAGCACCCACATACTCTGGCGCCTTTTTTGACTTCATGTGATCCTAAATGCTTATACCAATTGGAGTGAACCTGAGAGGAGAAACAATAAAACTATTATTAAGACTTACCACTATCTAACATCTACTAAATATGAAAATGTAAAAAAAAAGAATTAAATAAGGAGGGAGAAAGATTGGATGGGGTGCCTCCCATCGAGTGCTCGGTTTATAGTCCATTAGCTGGACTCTTTTCTTGAAACTACTATCCAATTCCTCTACGATAAGATAGGAACCCTCCATCCATTAGAACTGCAATGTGTGTAGGTAGGTTCCCCATCTTGCGTGTTCGTGAATTGAAATAACCTGGCATATTTCTTGTACATGATGCCCCAGCTTCTATCAGATAGCCAGTGTGCTCCTTCCACAGTAATCTGTGAATAGATTTTTTCATTGAGGCATGACAGATACAACATGATTCTCTTCTTCTATTATCTCTTCCTCAGCCCACCATGGTTTGTAAGAGGCCTCATAATCGCAAAAATTCTTGCTTTGGATGTGACTACCAAGGGGACATGGGTGTGCAAATTTGACTAAATTTTTCAACTCTATATGAGAAGGCACTTGGGGTATTATACAAGTCAGCTCATGATCTTCATTTTCCACACCCCCAATTGTCTCCTCAATGTCCACTCCTTTCAGTTCATTTAGTGGCATGAACACCTCTGGCTCTCCATCAGTTTCATCGTCCATGTCATAACACCAATTGTTTTGAGGGAGATTGTTCAAGGCTTCGAGTATTTGATCCATTTGATTCTACAAATTTCAAATTGACCTCCCTTCCTCAATCATCTTCTCCTCAGTTGATGCTACAAACTTGAACCACAAATCCTCCACTCTTGAATTATCTTATTCAGTTTCAAAATCCATGTATTGAGAACCATTCATTGAGGAGTTAATGAGTTGTTCCGTCTGTTTGTTAAGATTTTGGTTTGATAACTCTTGACTCATCATCATCTCGTCATAGTCTGCTATGCTTTTTGACATGAATTCCTTCAACCTTGAATTTTCCTCTTGTTGCGTTGAAGGTGGATATGAGAAATCTAATGGATGTGTTGAAGTTGGGATGCAGTATTGGTTGGGATAGTTATAACTCCATTCATAATCTGGGTGATACCCCCAACCTTTTTGATAATTTGGACAAACATCGTTGTTGAAGTAATCACCCCCAAACTGCACTTGTCCAACCTTGATGTTGCACTGATAACTCGGATGCTCACTAGCACAGTATTCACATGTAACTACTATCTCTCGAGTGTGTTGGGCTGCAAGAATATCCAACCTCTTCGAAAGTGTTGCAATTTGTGCTGACAATGTAGAAAATACATTGAGTCCCTCAGTGCTCGTGTCCCTTGGTTTAATCATATTTGCATAAGGCCATTGATAAGCAAAGTCACCTATAGTACCTAAAAAGAGAGAAATATAAGAAGATAATTAAAACAACAAAAAAATGTTTAAATTAAGACAAATTTGATTGAAATTAATGTTGGAAAAAATTTATTAAGCAAATTTCACGGCAACGGTGCCAAAAACTTGTTGGCTAATTTCTAGTTACGTACAACACGCAAGTATACGTGGTCAACAAGTAATAAAGAGTAAGTAAAGTATCTTTCCCACGGAGAATTAACTAACAAAGTTTACCAAGCACTAACCCATAACCATCTCAGTCTTATTTAAAAGAATGATATTATATTTTCTATTTAAACTACGAAATTAAATAAACCTAACTATTTCTAGAGTGAGACTAGATAATGAAGACCTGAGATTACAATTTCATCCATTGACTCATTCAAATCCATACACTTCATGTTAAGCCAAACAAATTGTACCGGATTGTTAGTCGAGAACACTAAAGTAAAGTATAGTCATCTTTCAATGTACCATACCCATATCACATATAATCCACAATTTATAGAATACACATGAACACCCACATTACCTAAACCACTATAAGTCTATGTGATTTACAAATAATTAGGGTTTAAGCCCAAATTCTCAATTGACTACGAGTGATGCCTCGGTATATGTCTATTCTAAGCACGAATCATACATTTCATCACCATGTAGAACATACAAACACAAGCTATTAAGATCAAATCTAAACCCATACTTCGTCTTTCAAGTTCATATGGGTTATCACAGTAATTGATGGCCAATCAACTAAGCAAACAAGCATGAATCTTAATAGACAATCTCATAGCAATCAATAAGGTTAACAATGAAGTATATCAGATTAAACTAAACAATAGAATCCATTGCAATCCCAAAATAAAGTTTAACTCATCATAGAATAAAAAACTATAATCCACAATTGACTATACATTGAGAAATAAAGATAGAAGTAAAAAGAAGTTAGGGAATTAGGAATGCAAATCTGAGATTCTCCACTTGCTCCAATTCAGAATTTCCTATGCTCTTCAATTGCTTCAATCTTCAACTCTAATCTAATCTAGGCTTCTAATCTAATCAAAAATTGGAAGAAGAAAGTAACAGTAGTTTCAGCCCCCAAGGAGTGGAATCCCTCTTACATAATGAAAATACGTCTAAAATATAAGCCCTAATTGAATCCCTCTCTCCGTTACGCTTCAATTGCACTGTTTAATGAAAAGTCAGCTTTGGTTAACACCCGAAGTCGCGCGGCCGCGCAAGAATTGGCCTAAAGTTGGGCGCGGCCGCGTGCAAATATTAAATCGCGTCTTTTTGCTAATGTAATTTGTGCGGCCGCGCAGGAAATCGCGCGCCCGCGAGGTTGATTTTCTGCTGTAGTGTGCTCTGGTAAAATGGTCATAACTTTTGATCCGGGAAGAGTTACGGGGCCTGCTACCTATCAAATCGAAGCTACCGACGAGCTCTACAACTTTCATTCTGTAATGATTCAGAAATGCTGGGAGGATGAAGGCTGAAAGTGGTCTGGAAGTGACTGCTATGAAACTGGCTAACCAAAACAGCGAAGTTCGACGTCCGTTGGTACAAAAATCATAACTCTTGCATCCGAACTCCGATTGGAATGATTCAAGATGTTCTGGAAAGCTTAGAAGAAGCTCTACAACATAGTCCAAGTTCCAAGCCAAGAACATAAAATGAACACGATAGCCCAAATGATATCCGGATTGCTTTTCTTTGCATTTTTCTTGCTTTTCCTTACCAATAGTCGCTTACACCGCTCCCAAACGTATAACCTACAAAATGAACACAAAATGCATGAAAAGTAGCTAAGACACATAAATATAAGCAACTAATTCAAGTAAAAGATACCGGATAAGTGTATATAAAATCCAGTTATCAAAGCGCCTCGCACCTATGCACCAGAAGTTGAAACACAAATAAAAGAAGAGATAAAGAAGTTGTTAGATGTAGGATTCATCAAACCAATTCAACATTCAGTATGGTTATCTAGCATAGTACTTGTAAAGAAATCTAATGGGCAGTTGCGAATATGCGTGGATTTCAGAGACTTGAAAAAGGCGTGCCCAAAAGACTTGTATCCGCTACCCAATATAGACACTTTGGTAGGTGCAACAGCAAATCATGAGATGATGTCATTCATGGATGGGTTCGTAGGCTACAATCAGATAAAAATGTCCGTAGAGGATGCGGAGATGACTGCCTTCCGTACCCCGTTTGGGAATTTCTACTATGTAGTAATGTCATTCGGGTTGAAGAATGCGGGGGCAACTTACCAAAGGGCAATGCACGCCATCTTTCACGACATGATTTATGACGCCCCCAAATTCTGGTCTCTTCCAACCCGACATATGGTGCTCCACAGTGCTACAGTTCACACAAACATTCAATTGAAATGCCTCAAAATAACGAATATGTCTAATATATATTCCAAAACAATACTACCATTCCCCAGGTTCTTTATAACCGTTACATTGGTTCTTGTCATAATATCAAATATTATCATTACAAACCTATACTATTACATAGGTAATCTACAAGTTCGCTTTAGCCTTCACTTTATCCTTGACGAATCCTTCGGTCCATTCGGTCTAAGCTGCATTCATATGGTTCAAGCAAGAACGAGCATAACAAGCTCAGCAAGTACAACAATTTCATTTTAAAAGCATGCTTGAAACATAGGAATCGTATATCTTCAATAACTGGATGATAGTTATGAAGGACTATAAATAACTTAAAATAGCTATTCTTTTCCTTCAAAACATTTTACAATAACAATACTCAGTAATACATCAATTCTGGTTCAAGACGTGAACGTCTTATAGTTTCTTTGAAAAGGACAACCCGGCACGAAGTCCGTAAGTCCGACATATCTTATGAGCATTTCTAGGTGATCAGCCTATAGTACTCTATGTTGATCAACACTACATCCATTAAACGTGTGTACGTCTAAGTTGTGGCAACCTCACGTGCCCATCGAATACTCGATGAAAATATATTTGTTTATTCATATTCAGGCTTACCTTTAATCCGTACCAAATAGTTGGCGTAGGATAGCGTTAGCAATTCTATATTGAAAGACTTGTAAACAGATCAATCAATCTATTACAATTAGTCTAGCCGAGCTAAAACTGGCATCGACTCTTTCTTTAAAACCATACATGCATCTCATAACTTGAATCATTTGAAAACCTGGCTAACACGAAGGTTAGACAAGCATTTAAGAAAAACTTGCCTTCAGCGTCCGCTACAGTATAATTACTTTCCCTTTTTGAATCTTTACAGTCTCTACAACACATAACCACATAACATACCACATTAAGTCATGATTGAACATATATAGTTCCTAAAGAATCTTACCCTACTTCTCAATCTAATACCGTATTAGATTTGTTATTTATTGGTTCCGGCTTTCCGTCATTCTTTACATCATTCTTACCAACTTCGTTCCCTTCTATAACTTAATTGAAATTATTTCATTAATACAACTCGGTTCAATTAATTATCCTTCCTCACGACTTACTAATGTCCTTACGTTATTTAATTGAAACTCGATCGTCATTGATTAAGTACGCTTATTGCATACCATTTGCGTTCATCTTCAATTGACTTACTTTAACTCTAAGTGATCACACTTGAGGTTTAGTTATGACTTAACAATATTTTATTAAGTCCCTTAGTTCATTGCTAAACAATTTCCCTTCATCTTCTACTTTGCCTTGACTGGCACCGCGACACTAGTACTCAGCACCATAAAATTTTTAATAGTTAACTTTTTATGTGAGATTCCCGGCCTCATAACTTCTTCGTTATAAGTCCGAATTGGCTCGTTCAAGAGCCTACGGTTCACAAATTACGTACTCTATGCGTTCATGCAAGAATTTTATCTATTCGACTTTGTTTGCTAAAAATTCACCTATTAGTCCATTTTAACGAAAACGATAAATGTTCGTGAACGTTCAATCCTCGTTTCTTCGTTCTAAGTCGGAATTCGGCCATTTTTGAGTCCGCAACTCTATAATGACAAATAAGACTTGTCTTAATTGAAAACCAACGTTCCCAAGCTCAATATCAAAATTCGACTTCCATTCCGAGAATTTCACGAATTCGACCATTATCGTCCAATCGTGTTAATTCTGGCAAAACTTCGTTACTTGAGACTTTTAAACCGTTTCAATTGGAATCAATCCATTATACTAATATCTTGACATACATACTTCATTAACTTATAAACATGATAAGTTATTACTAGTTTGTTGTGAGTTTATAACTTATAAAAATATAAATTACTTATATTTTCATTACTCATGACTTATGTCTTCTTTCCATATGACTTATTATGGTTAATAACTTCTAACTATTATTCTTGCTCCTTATTATCATACTAACTTTATTAATGTAAACATGTTACAAGTTCTTACAAGTTATTATACAGTCATTATTGATCTTCACAAGTTCTTAACTTATATGATTACAAATAACTTATTCATGACTTATACGGCTTATTAAGACTTAAGCCCTTTAATTTATCATTCCTTAGCATGCTAGTTCTACCAATACCCCCTTCTCTAACAATGGAAAAGAAAGAGAATCATGGTTTATGAATACTTACTCTTGAATATCACTTGGTAAATCTTTAATCTCCTTCTTGCTTCTTGAATTAACAAGGCTAATCTTCTATCTTTTCTTACTTTTTTTCTCAAACCAATAAGCTATAAGTTGTTGGTTGGAAATCTAACAAAGGAAGTCTAACTTATATGTGCTTATTCTCTCCAGCAAATAAGATCTCAACTTTTAAGTTGTTGGATGAAATGAAAACAACCAAACAAATGAATCCAAGCTTGCTATTTATAGGAGTTGTTAGATTAGGGTATAATGGTCATTAAGCCACCTCCACCTCCTTAATCCACCTCCTTACTATTCATTACTTTGCCCCTAAGTAAACTTGCTCCCTACACAAAATACTTGGCCATCACAACATCAATCCTTTGCTTGCCCATCACAATACTTAAGCATTAAGTTTACTTTGTCACCACACTTACTTAGCCATTAAGTTAGCTTGTTCATCACATTGATTACTTGATCACCACAACACTTAGCCTCTAAGTACTTGTTTATTACTTTGGATCACCCATGGGTTTAAACCATTCTCTAACCCTTTGGTTATTTACCTTGGGCTTTAGCTTAATTAACTTAGCTTAATCATTTGGGCTTGCAAACTAAATTACTTTGGGCTTGCAATTAAACAATCCTTGGGCTTGTATAAACACTCACATTGGACTTAACCATTTCCATAGATGGCTAACATAATACTTCATATGTCCTACCTATTCAATACCTTTGGCTTAAAGCCTCTTAATGTATATTATACGTACAACTCTAATATTCTAACTCGTAAACTAATTCATGATATACGATATACCATCATTCATACATACTCGTATAATACCTCGTATCATACTCGTATTCATTACTTCGTATAATACCTACGTATTATACGATCATTGTTTTATTCTTTAATCAAATTACATTTTGTTGGTTGATTTCGCAATCACTAAACACGCGTAAGTATACGCGGTCTAACAAGTAATACAGTGATAAGGAGTGTGTCGTACCCATGAGGAACTATGACTAATATTTACCAAATACCGACTATGTATCGCTAAAGTCTTATTCGAACAACAGTAAATGGAAGTGTGATTAATCTATTTAACTAATTAACAAAGCAAGTAAGTGGATAACGAATAGAAATCTAAGGAAATACAAGCCAAGGTCACAACTTCACCCCCACACAGGCATTCTATCGAACACCTGGCGTGTTATGCTTCATCAAACTAGCTACCATATCTCTCTTTGGTCTTAATGGTCACGACGATTTGTCGACCGAGAACGCATAGGTGCTAATGCACCTCTGTCAAGGTATGCACAAACATATCCTTTCAAGATCCACCCTAAAGGGAACAGAACAGAAAGGAACGTCCAAGCTAGATGCAATCCTACATATGTCTATGCGAATCAATCATCACAAGGATTTAAGCATAGGTTCTCAATTAGGTCGCACGTGGCGCACAGAGATATGTCTATTCTATGCACAACTTATGCAGTCAAAACCCACAATCACATGTCAATATATTTAGGTGTAAATCTACAATTCTTCTGTCGATATCATACAGATTACCAAAATCATCACTAATGTCTTAACAAGAATCATAAAGCACAAATATATTAAACCAAATCATATGGTGCCAACCAAAGAGATACAGACAGTCAATTCAAATAACAAAGGGATCCATTATAACCTTAGAGCCAATAATTATTTCATATTTAATAAACAAAATACAAATAGCAAAATAGACAACATTTATAGATTACAAAACTAGAGAAGATAAATGGATAAGAGGATTCTCTGTCAAGGCCCTTCAATCTCCATAGATTCCACTCAAATCAAGCTTTCCAATCCGTGTCGCTCATTGCTCTTATGCTCTAAAGAAATACAGACTTCTCCCTAAATTTACCTAATCTATATTTACAAACATTTATCTAAGGGAAAGAGAGAGAAATTACAAAGAAAAACTCTAAACTAAGCTAAGCTATATGATATATGGTGTATCCTCTATCTGAGGTGATGAGAGATTTTAGAAATGCAGAGTTGCTTCAGTTATATACGCCCCCTGTCTCTTTTGCTAGGTCAAAATCGAGTCAAGTCATGGAACTTGGGAGGTCGCTACTGCAACACGACCAATTGACTTAAGGGTGGTATGCAGTATTACGTGTACAGCAACAAGGAACCGGAGCTAGCGCTGCAGCGCGAGTCCATATAGGAAGAGTGGTATTTGCCTGCAGTCTTGGGTAGACGTAAGTCGGGACAAAATTTGGCGCCACATGGGGCTTTAAGCTAGACTTTGGCTGCGCCGTGGTAACATTTATGCATAAATTGACTATTTTGCTCCCTTTAAAGCTGGAAATCACTGTTAAGCTCTGCAATGCAACGATTAAGCACAACAACACTATATTTATATAAAACTACATAAAAACTACGAATTCAGGCAATTATTTAGGTTATAAAGTATCTGATTCGCGGGTATAAATCCCACTCATCAAATACCCCCAAACTTAAGTCTTTACTTGTCCTCGAGCAAATTAACTAACACAACACTAATAAGAAAATACATGCGAAAGAAAACTAAAACAATATAGTAGTATCATGGCTTCGAAACTCGATCATAGCCACTCCTAGAGAATAGGGCATAAGGGTTTATTCAATTTCAAGCATAAGACTGTATTCGATCCATTCTATGTGTGTGTGTGGAGACCAACCGTCATAACTAATTATAACTCAAATAAGCTCGCATAGTCGATTGCTAAAATCAATAAGCAAACTTCGCAACTGAAACATTTAACAAGCATTAAGAATAAGACACAAATACAGGAAAAGATCAAAAGGCTCTAGCATGACGACAACAAAATCTGACTCGGACAGTACTTAATTACCTTAGGCTATTCAGAACTACCCATGAATGAGCTTTTGATCAGTGACTCCCAAGCCAGACGACTTTAGGGCACTAGGTGTAAAACACCCCTATGAATCTAATAACTCGAGCAGTAAAGTCCACGTAATCAGCATAAGCCATTGAGATTTTACAACAAAAAAGAAGATTATTTAGTGAGTGCATTTTATGCTCCATCTCGATATCGATTCTGCGTTTATGGTCGAGTGCGTTTTACGCTCTATCTCGAACCACCGCAAAACTTTCGATATAAACTCTTCTTTTCTATTTTTATTTTTGTTTCATTCATTTTTTATTTTTTTTATATATATGTCAACATTCCAGAAACCAAGATCCAAAACTGTATAAACATCTAAGTCTTTTATTACCTTGAAAAAATGAAAGTTTATAAAAGTGAACAAAGTCTCAAAGCAATAAACAAGCGAACGAGTTAACATAGTTGGTCGGTGCTTGCTAAGGAAGACGGATCAATAACAATCTAAACTTATCAATTGCACAACCACTAGCTCATAATGCTTGACACGACTCTAAGAGATAGGCATAGATACTTAACGCTTGTCATGAGATACAATAAAAAATCAATGATAGCTATAACCCTTGTTAAATAGCAGCTCAAAATAGGGTAAAAAGGCCATTCATATGGCACAAGCATATAATCTGTAAAAGCCCCAAAAAGATGGCTATAAACCACAATCATGTTAAAAAAAATTGAAGCATAAACAAATAACACCACAAACAGTTCATGGCATCCATAATGATAAAAATTCAAACATAATCCCACAGTTCAAAAGACTGTACCACAATACTGATAATAAAAACATAATAATAGTATTAAAGCCTGGCAACCTAACATGGCAATATGGAAATAAACAGATAAAAGCCAAAGACACCCGAAAACTTGAGGTGAGCACTGCCCTCATTACTAAACATAAAGCAATTGGTAACAAGAGGGCTTCCCTAAAGATCGCTCACTCAGCAGCGGTCTCGTCCTCATCAGTCTCGGCAGGTGGTGATGGGGGAGGGTAAGGTGGGAAGACAGGCACCTCTGGAAACTGGTATGGCGTGAAATCAACATTCTCGCCATAATAATTGGTGTAGATGCTCTGCAAGGTCAGGAATAAGCATGTGAATGCTATTCCTATTTATATATGATTTGATTATGATATATATGTATATGGATGAATAATATGCAAGTATGCTTGCATTAAGAAAAAAGTCAGAAAGTCCTTTGATAGATAATAGAAATATATGTACAAGGACTTAGAATGAATTGATCAAATATGTTAGGTTGATCCTACATGAGCAAAACAACTTTATAAAGTCCTTAAAAAAGAAATGATGTACAAGGACTATAAATAAAGAAAGATCAAGCTTCTTAGGTTGATCTTATGATGTAATAGATAGGCTAGTCTGATCGTCGAGCACTGCACTAGAAGTCGTAGTCTGCCAGGTGAGTCAAGGTTAACTCGGGAGCTATCGAGGCAGAATAGGAGTATGCAAGATAGTAGATCTCGGAGTTTGTAGACTGCCAGGGGAAACAAAGAAGGATCGTAGTGTATCGAGAAGAGCTTCCTCAGGATCGTAGTGTGCTGAGGAAGTTATGTTCAGAATCGAAGAGATAGCCTGCCTAAGAGCCGAACGATCATCTGCCAAAGCCAAGTCCGAAACGTAGACTACACTCAGAGTCGTAGAGCCTAATAATGCCGAAGCCAAGTCAAGGATCGTAGACTACACTCTGAGTTCGTAGAGTCCATTGAGTGCATACAGAGATCGTAGTCGGGCAAGATCAGATGAAGACAACAAGCACAAGGCAAAAATCGTAGAGTGTCAAGGTCTGATCTCAGGATCGTAGTGTTTAGCATGTGAAAGTGAATCGTAGAGTGCGTAACTATGACTCAAATGTAAGTGCTCACAATGCCAAGTCGAGTCGTAGAAAGCGGATCACGGTTCTCTCAAAGAATCGCACTCCTCCCAAATATCCAAAGGTACGAAGCCTTTGGTTGGCACTGCAAAGATGCAATCCACAGTAAGGGAACCAGAGAGCACTCAACGAATGGCATGCAGGCTAGCAGAAGAACTAAACACCAATCCAATCAGCATCAAGATTGAGTTGAAAGGCCATTCGTGATGAAGTCTTCCACAAGATGATTTAAAGAAGACTTTAGTAGCTGACTAAGGAAAAGTCAGCTAATGCAGTTGCTGTCAAGAGAACAAAAGACAACGATCTTGGAAGCAACCGGGATCGTAGTGTTTGTCAGACAAAGAAAGAACTGATGGAAGGTGAACCAAGATACTGGTCAGCTTCTGAAGAGCAAGGCTAAATTGATTAAGTGTAGGGTCAGTTCATTTATGATAAGTGAGTGGAAGATCACCAGGAGAAAGCGAGCTAGACGCGCCACAAATCTGAAGTGTCTTGATATTCAAAAGGGGACCAGAGCAAGGAATTAGGCCATCAGTATCTGAGAATAGTTGAAGCAAACAGAAGTATTGAAGCACTGCACAATACAAGGAAGAGGTGTTCTACATTAAAGATCCAATCAACACTCTTCAGGATCGTAGTGTTAACTCTACTATGTCAACGAGCAACACTCAGCAAGACACTACGATCAGATCCTTGAAGACGTGCATCAGAATCGTAGAGTTCGGTTACCTAAAGACTGAAGCATTGGCAACGGTTCAATCTGAAAGGTAATATTCAGAAAAGTGCTTATTGAGAGCATCGATGCAAAAGGACAACCTCTGATCAAGATATCAGAAGAAATAAAGTCTTCAACATGCCCAAGATAGTAAAGTGTTACATCTGACAGGGTAGGTGAAACAGTAGACTGTAGAGTCAGAAATTTTTTGACATGTCACATCAATCAGTCTACCTCAAGCAACTTGAGATCTATGAAGACATTTGAATAGCTTCCAACGGCTACTTTCCAACGGAAGGATTGGGAAGATGTATAAATGTAGAAGAGCTTCAAAGATCAAAGGTTGCTGGAGTTGTGTATTCCTGGAGAAAAGGTGGACTGATCCAACCAAGTAATAGTGAGTCCAAAGGCTCACTCTACGATCCACCAAGAACACTCAGAAGTTAGATCAAGAAAGAAGTAGAAGTGTGAGTTCTACTATGTAGAAGTGAGAGTTCTACTACATGAATAGTGTTCTGAACTGCCAAGAGAAAGAAGAGCATAATGTCATCTAGATGTCCATCATCGGAAGACTCTAAGTACAATAGAGAAGAGCTTATGGTCATCTTAGCATGTCCATCATGGGAAGGCATCGAGTAGCAAGAAAGGAGATCACAAAAGCCATCTTGGTGTCAAGCATGAGAAAGCTTTTAAGTGCCTTACAGAAGAGCTTAAAGTCATCTTAGAAGCCTCTCATGTGCAGCCATCAAGTATCAAGGAGAATGATCTTCAAGGCAGTTCATCAAGGGATCATCCGGATTAGTTGAGCAACCTAAGAAGCCGAGCATCATGCAATACTCAACTACTCCTCAAGGATGATCAAGCCAAGCTGCTAAGGATAGAAGATGTTCAGAGCATGAAGACATCTTAGCAGCTCAGTACCGACTCCAACAACAACAAAAAAATAACTCAACGAAGCCAGGGCCTGAGGGGTACTTGCCTAGAGGGACTAAATGAAGCAGGGCCAAAGGGTCTTTGTCCGTAGGGACTAAACAAAGCAGGGCCAAAGGGTCCTTGTCCAGAGGGACTAAATGAAGTTCCAAGCCTGGTGGGGTTGAAGAGTTCTAAGTGAACTAGAAGAGTCCCAAGGCTACTAGCCTTGAAGAGTTCTTAGTGAACTGAAGTTCCAAGGTCATTGGCCTCAAGGAATCGTGAGAGATTCGTGGTGTCCCTTTCCTTAGTGGAAATTCTGCTAGTTGAAAGCAGAAGAGTGGATTAAGAGCTTGAGTCTTTGAACCACTTAAAATTTCTTGTGTCAATTACATTATTTCTATAACTGCTATAACTGCTATGTATGTTTTAACTGCTTACAACTAAACTAACTCAACGAACAATGTACGTATGATTATGAATATATCAATGAAGGGGAATCTTTTACTTATTCCACTGTGCTTGAAAAGATTCTTATGTTTGTCGTATACTCTAGTATGAACAATACATCATAAACCATAAAAGTATTTGAAATAAAAAGGATCTATTCAACCCCCCCCCCCTTTCTAGATCTATTGTGCCCTCTAGGAATTAACAATTGGTATCAGAGCAGGTTCTCATGCTATATTCAAAAGCTAATCGCTTTGAGTCTGATCCCAGGCACTAGCATTGTTCTAAACTTAGTTTAGTAGGAAGTAACTTGTTATACGCAAAAGAGCTCACACGTTGGAAATATTGTGTATAGGTAAAAATGTGTATACACCTGAAGCTACTCATATTGGTCCATATCCTCGATTGTTATATCAACAAGACCAATCCTAGCCTGCAGTCAATCTTGTAGTCTGAAGACCAGATGAGAGAAAGAGAGCAAGAGACATCAGTGATAAAGAGTAAAGCATTCATCAGTCTGAAATATAAAGAGGTCACGCGTACTCAGAAATGCTGATCGAGAGGAGAAAGAAGATCTTCTTAAACCTATGAGTGACCAACCATCAACTAGGTGCTATCCTTGTAAACTCAAAGATGTCAAAGATCTTAATGCCACGATTCCCTTGATCTACATCTTCAAGACCACGACTGATTGATGAAAGGCCAACAAGAGCATTAAGCTGAAAAGAGTAAAAGTAAAAGCTATGCACATCAATACCTGAACTCAGTATATCTAAGTTAAATAACTGTTTCGTTACTGACAGTTAAAAGGTACGGTTCCTCACTATTATAAATGTACATCATTATTGCATCTCCTTATGAACTATAACAGTATTTTGTCAAGGAGTCATAATCTACCTAAATAAAGGTGAAGATAGAAAGTAAAATGAGGATAGAAACTAAAATGACTATAAACTTTCTCTCCATCCAAGTTTTGGGTTGAAGATGATATCTTGAAGGAAGTCTAAAATAAGTCATAAGGGCATCACAGACCTAATGAACGAAATGTGAAGTAATCTTTGCTGATGGGTTAGTATGTATGCACAAGCCTATGTTCTAAGTGTTCGACAATACACGGAGCATGATCAGTTCTGCAAGAGGATCTTGCTGACTTGTAGAAATTGATCACCTCAATGAATCAACTAGATACTCCTAAAATCGTAGAGCTGATTCTCACTTTGTGAACACTTAAACATTGTGAACATAACTCAGTGAATGATGAAACCATCATAGATAGAGAGTGTATTATTAAATGCCATATCTCACACACACTCACCAGCATGCATCTCGAAATATATTATCATAAGATAGTTGCATGTATGGATATGTCTGTTGATGATAAATATGATGATTATCCAAATAAGAGGAACAAGTGTTTAGAAAACTAACCTAGCAGGACCCATTTAACTATGGGTACCAAAAATAGAAATATATTTAAACCTGAAGGTACTTGGTCAGTCTAACCATACTAAGGAATGCTGAAGCAGAAGACATCATTCGTTAGGACTCAACCAGCAGAAGGCTAAGGACTGTTCAGAGATGATTCTAATAAGGTTGCTATATGTCCAAGTCTGTCCTTGAAGACCCTCTGAGCTAACCGGAATAGAGCTCTCATGGCTGCAAATCTGTATATGGGAGCATGCCATGAAACAGAAGATAAAGAGGATTCTATGTGCCCATATCAGGAAAGACATGCTTTATGGAAAGGATCCTCAAGGGAAGCTCACAACAGAAGATCATTGAGCTTAAGACAAAAGGAGTTCTTTACGAAGCATAACTTCTCAAAATAAAGGACTGTCAAAGAAGACTATATTCGTAGTACTGTCAAATGATCGTAGAGTGATCAATCCTGAAAATACTCATCTCTACGATACAAGGAAGACTAAGCAACGATGATGATCCCAGTCAGAAGGAGAAATACTGGACAGCCTTCAAATGAACTTGAAGAAGGAATCACATCTATCTGAGAAGACAACATCAACAATGGGGGAGCAGTGATATGTTAAGGCAAACAGTATAATTAAGCCTGGAAGAGATGTACCAGCTATAGAGTCCCAAAACTTTGTGGCTGATGAACCAAATGAAGATCCATAGTCAGTAGGAACGTCTCAAAATGTACTACTGATAACCCTTCAGCCACCTAATTCATAATCGTGAAGTGTCTCCGATCAAACATATGATCGTAGAGTAAGAGCAGGAGGACACCACGATTTCAGCAATGCAGATACTTAAAGCTAATTGAAGATCTTCCCATCAGTAAAGGTCTAATGAGATGTCATTACAAACCACTGCCATAGTATTTCATCTGGAAAGCGCCTCAGAGACAAACCTGACCCTTAGCTCTCTCTAAGAGGTTGTCCTTTCCTGAGCTACCTTATCCCAGAAGGAATACTTGATCTAGTTCATCTCAGAAGAATCAAGTCAGTCAACGATCGTAGAGTTGAGTTTGAAAAGGACTAAACGATAGTAGAGCAACTGCAGCGATCATAGAAGACAACTCAACGATCGTTGTTCTACCAAAGGGTACTCCAGCTCACAAGGAGCATGAAGAATGAGACATCTGCTAAGCCATTCAAGTTAAGGAGATAAGTTTGAATACATCAGTGATTGATCTATGCTATATCGAAGTAAGGAGGAAAGACGAAGCCATCCACTGCAGCATCTCTCAGAAATCGATCGTTGAGTAAACAAATGAAATCGTAGAGTCTATAGCTATCTCATCATGTTACTCTACGAATAAAAAGGTCAACGATCAAAGCCACGTTAATTAAACGTCCACTCCTCTAATAACTAAAAAATTGTGGGGAGTTACAGCTCATTACTGGGCAACGTGCAACCAATGGACAGTTGATACATCACTGAGTATGCAGAGTTAGAAGGAACTGCCATAAAGATAAGTTCAAATCTGCAGACAGTTACCAAAAGATATCGAACCTTTCTCCCTCCCATTTTCAAAACCCTAGAAAGCTTTTCAAGAGCAAAATTAGTTAACCTCCAGAGCCTTACCAACCAGACAGCCATCTTGCATAAACTTCTCTATATCTAATACCCACATTCTTCAAACTACTCAAAATGGAAAACTGGCAAGTGATCACTGGTATTCAGCTTGGAACTAAATCGTTTGAGAAATCTGAAAAGAAGTTCAGGGATATTCTCGAGCTTGTAAAGAAGGCTGGATTTTCAGAATGCCTTGAGGCAAATACTCGAGTCTACTGCAACCTGGTTAAAGAATTCTACTCAAACGTCTCTATAAATTTGGAAACCCTTGCTACCAAGGTTAAAGGTCAGTCTCTCAAGTTAAAATCTTCTGACCTCAATCAATGCCTATGTTTTCCTAACCAAGGGCTAAAGAACCTTGATAATGTCAACACTGAACTAGCAAAGGAAGTTATGGAGTATCAAAGAAACCCTAGTTTCAAGGACATGAAGAAGAAGGAGTTTCCTGAGCAATATAAGTTCCTTGCTAAAATAGTTGGAAAGTGCATCTTGTAAGAACACGCATACATGACACATGTTGATCGACCAAAGAGTTGAAAATCATGTCAGCAATAGTTCTGAAGAAACAAATCGACTTTAGAGCTATCTTGTTTGATCAGATCTCCAAATGGGTAGAGAAGGCTGAGAAGAAGCCCCTGGCCAAGGTATTTCATGGGAGGCTGCTAAGTATCATACTGAAGAAAAAGCTAGGGGGAAAAATCAAGGATGATGAGGGAGAAGCCCTGAATGTGCACAAGGTGATGTCTCTATAGTTATTTGAAAACTGGAAAAAGAATCCCAAGGAGAACAAAAGGCTGACAGCTGGGAGCAGCAGTAGAGCCTCTGCAAAGAAGAGAAAGATAGTAAAGACAGAGAGCTCTGAGTCCAGTGACTCTTCATCAGCTGAAATCACACTAGCCAGGGAGATATCAAAAGTGGTGAAAAGAGCTGGTGATGTGAAGAAAGCCCAGGCCCCACCAAGGAGAGTCTCCTCCTTGAACAAGGATAAAGAAGAAAAGGCCCAAACTGCTGAAACCACAAAAAGAAGAAACAGCAGGTTGCTTCAAGGGCCAGTCAGCAAGAAAGCTAAGGTGGATGACAAACCAGCCTTAGCTTCTCAAATCAATACATCTGCTGAAGAGAGGGACGTAAGGTGGGACAAAAGGTGGCGCTGCGGCGCGGCTATGCATAAATTGACTGTTTTGCTACCTTTAAAGCTGGAAATCACTGTGAAGCTCTGCAATGCAACGATTAAGCACAACAACACTATATTTATATAAAACTACATAAAAACTATGAATTCAGGCAATTATTTAGGTTATAAAGTATCTGATTCGCGGGTATAAATCCCATTCATCACATTTCCTTCTCGTAAATCATTTTCCTTAAACGTTAGGTTTTAAGTCCGCAGGAGAAATATTACGTTTTTTCATATCTGAAATATTATTGGATATTCCATCTTACCTCGATATTCTATCATTACGTATTTCTCGGAAGTTCAAAAATAATTCCCGAGCAGAAATGCATGAATAGTGTTTTTCGGAAAATTTCTCGGAAAGCTTTTATTTTCATCTTGGAAATTCAAACACTTTAATTCTATCACGTAGCCAAAATCATACGACGTTTCGATATGTTTAGGTCATAGAACGACCTTCAATTAGCTTGTTGCCATAAATAATCAATTAAATTCATTTAATCCTTATAATTAAATAAAATTTTAATTCTTCTAAAAATTCGATTTTCTCCTGCGTTACATTCTTCCCTCCTTATAAGGATTTTGTCCCCAGAATCTAGCTACTATTACCTACCCCAATGAGGAAAAGTTATCTTCATTTTAATCTCGAGTTCCCACAATGCTTCTTTGACATTGTGGTTCATTTATTTCACCTTCACTGATGGTATTATCTTCTCTCACATGACTTATCACTTCCTATCAATAATTTGAATCGGAAGTTAAACACTTAATAACACATTACGATATCTTCCTTTTATTAATTCTTCTATTAACTTTAAAAATTATATGGAACTCAAATTCCTCCTTCAAAACAAGACTATCCTTAGTCTTCTTATTTATCCTGCTTCTTCTTCTTCATCTGCTTGCATTCCTCGTTACCTAGTTGTACTTAATTAACTCGTTCCATTATCATGGATTGAGTCTACCCTGTGAATAACATTTCTACCCGTTCATTCTATAATCTAACTTCTAACTCCGTTCTTGCCATCTCTGTTATTAACTCATTCTGAGTCGTTAACATCGATAGCTTTTCTCTACACTTTCTACTTAATGCATCGGCTACAACGTTTACCTTCCCTGAATGATATAAGATATCACAGTATAAATACTATCTTCCGGTTTTTTAATTCAAAACTACAACTGCCAATTCTAGGTCATAAGTAGGATAGACCTCCTCATAATCCATTAACTGACGTGATACATACACAGTGACATTGCCATGCTAAAAGAGCACGCAATCATGTCATCCATGTAAAACATCGAGATACACTACAAAATTCTCCGTATCATCTTATAAAGACAATACAGGTGCCTTACTTAACCTTTTTCTTAAATCCTGTGATGCTAATGGTACCTTCAACCCTAGCACCTCATAAGGGTACCTATCAATTTGCCACCGACCTATTCGGTGCCCCTTACGGAAATCTAACTTTAGTACATTAGTCAACCCAAATGACATACCTAGAAACTTGTCAAACTGTAACGAGTTCTGATCGTCATCTTAGGTACCTCCTCCTTCTTCCTTACTTTCAACCGACTATACCCCGTACGCAAATCTATTTTAGATAAATTCTTTGCCCCTTTTTAACTGATCCTATAGATCATCGATCCTAGGCCATGGGTATTTATTCTTAACAGCTAACTTACTCCAATTACAATAGTCGATACGCAACCGTAACGACTCATCCTCTTCCTTAACATCCTATTAACTTACGTCCATGTTAGACGACAAAGGCGTCTCGGTGTTTTATTATTGTAAATTACTACCTTGGGTTTTCTGAAAAACTGAAGATTCACACTTTTCTTATAACAATTTATTATAGCTTTATGGTTAATCAACCCGTTTATATCGAGAATTACTTCAAATTCTCTTAACTTTATTAATACCTACCTTCCGATACTTGCTTACCTTTATTATTCATGAAACAATTTCCACGAATGTAATTAACGAATGTTATTTCCTCCTCCTCTACCTTAATGTTTAAAGGTACTTATAATCCCTTTGATACAAACTCCTAGATGAGTCTTTCCACATATCTTACATGCCTCGATCCTACGCTTATGATCCCCTTGTCGCACTACAGCATTCCCGGAGTAAAAATTCTTTCTTTTTGGCATACTGCCCTTGGCATTCTCTTCCTTGGTTCCTCCTTCTCCCTCGATCTTACTATCCCTCTCTTTGGGTATTGAGTCAACGTCTCACTACCACCCTCTGCTATAATCACCTTCTCCAGAATAGTCTCATAGGAAACCCTCTGGAACACCAAAATCCTACTATAGAGCCAAGGTTTCAGGCCTTGCTCAAACCTATGAGCCTTCCTCTCCTCAGTGTCCACTTGATGTGGAGCAAACCTTGCCAATTCATTTGGCCTCGTACTAGGGAACCGTCAGGTCCATTTGCTTAAGTTCTAAGAGCTCAGTCTGTATTCTCGCTTCCATACTTGTAGGGAAATAATACTCGAAGAAAACCTTCTTGAATTGCTCCCACCTTACCGCATCTGTTCTAGCCCCACCCTGGTGAGTCTCTGACCAAAAGTTGGCTTCTCTATTCATCGTGTAAGTCGCAAAAGAAATCTTTTGCGCCTCACCTATGTTTGTAATAACAAACGCCTTCTCTATTTCTTTTACCCCAGACTGGGCCTCTATTAGGTCCGTCGTTCCTTTGAACTTCGGCGGACCTACGCTTCTAAACTCTTTAAAGGTAGTCGTTCTGACTATTCTAGGTTTCGGGGTACTCTTCCCCCGGTTTGGTGAAATGCAGCCGTTAATAAATTAACGAACTCTTGCATAGGGTTGTTTTAATACCCTTGGTTATCATTACGTGATTCTGTTTCTTGATTACGTTATCTTCTCTATGACGGCATTTTCTGATAAACTTTCATTATTATCTATTTACTTAATTCATTATTATTCGCCACATACCAACTCATACCATAACAAATCATCTCAATGAAAACTTCATTATATCCATATGCTTCTTCATAGTTTAAAACTATTTACAATTTTATTTTTCATAGCCAAAAGCTATTACATTTTTATCCCAAAATAGTACCTTACAAAAGTTGAGATTTATAAAAGACTACCCTGTTATACAAAAGAGGGTTTTACGTCACTACACACATACTTATTACTACGGACTTCTAATAATGTATAACAGCATCCTCACGTTTCTCATTCGCAATCGCCACTACAGTATCCCGACTAATAGTATGACGGGTTTGTCCTGACTCATTGGAATAACAAGCAACCTTCAGCTTGAAATCCTTATGAGCACTCTCCTGGATGTAAGACATCCGTGCTATCTTCCAGTCCTTCTCCCCCAGTTCTTTACGAAGCTCATCGATCTCCTTCATAAAATCCCTAGCCTTATTTATCATGAGCACCTTTTTATCATGCTCTGACTCAAAATATGCTACATAAAGAGCACTAATCTCTTCATTCTGATTCTGCACAACTGAACTCAGTTGCACATTCTTGTCAAGCTCTGTCAGATACAATGATCTCATTGCATCTGGAGGTGATGATTCTAGTGCAGGTACCACCGTTTTAACCGATGTTACCTCCATTCCTTCCTCCATATAGTTCATCGTACTAAGGTATGATGCTATATCCATCTCTCCCTCAGAGTAGTCTTCCTCAGAAAAGTACTCCTCTGTCTCCGACTCCTCTAGAATCACTATTGGTACCTCCGCCACTGGCATGGGTACAGGGTCTACTCAGTTCACAAGCTCTTCGCTCACCGCATGTACATCTCTATACATCAAGCTATCGATTGACATCTTACAATACACATAACATGTTGATTAGTACGTAACACCAAAATAGTATAAGCACAAATCACATTTAATTTATTTAGGGTTATTTTGCATCTTTTAAATTTTTTGGTACTGAGTTTCCTCAATACCTTATTGACTCATTCAACTTAAGTAAAGCTCGAGTTTACTTCCTTCGGACTTCTCTTCCTTAACGAGGTTATTAGCCTATGGTTCTTCCCCCCTTAAGTTTTATAACCTAATGCTTTAATACCAACCTATGACGCCCCCAAATCCGAGTCTCTTCCAACCCGACATATGGTGCTCCACGGTGCTACAGTTCACACAAACATTCAATTTAAATGCCTCAAAAGAACGAATATGTCTAATATATATTCCAAAACAATAATACCATTCCCCAGGTTCTTTATAACCGTTACATTTGTTCTTGTCATAATATCAAATATTATCATTACAAACATATACTATTGCATAGGTAATCTAAAAGTTCGCTTTAGCCTTCACTTTATCCTTGACGAATCCTTCGGTCCATTCGGTCTAAGCTGCATTCATATGGTTCAAGCAAGAATGAGCATAACAAGCTCAGCAAGTACAACAATTTCATTTTAAAAGCATGTTTGAAACATAGGAATCGTATATCTTCAATAACTGGATGATAGTTACGAAGTACTATCTGTAAGACCCCAACTTATTATTAATGAAATTTAATTTTCTCTATTTATTATTTTGAAATAGTAAGGGTTGATTTGATTAATGTGGATAGTTATGGATAAAATACGCAAATATTTCAAAATAAGCAAGTGGTTATAAAATATTCATTGTTGTTTGGGGAATATTCGTTTGGTCGTGGAATATTCTTCTTTGCCGGGGAATATTCGTTATAACAGTATGAGCCTTTTGTGGGCCCCATAACTGAAAGCGATTGGATGAAGAAAACGACAAATATAAGTTGTTTAAAAATAACTACGTAGTTGTTACTGATTAATACTATTAAAATACTTCGTGGTTTAAAACACAAGAAGATTACTGCAGTATTGCACCAATTATTGATTCTTACGTGAAAGGCACTACTCAATAATGGTTATAGTAATTCTTGCTTAGTATTTTATTGATTTAATAATTCTTTGCGTTGATATTTTATATTCTTTGTTGTTTCAATAATTGTCATTACACGTATTTTTCATTATCGAAGCAATAATTCATATTATCCTAATAATATTATTAGATAACTTTATTGGCAATGTCTAGAAAGTTCTGTCTAAGGAGAGATTTGGTCACCTAATTGCGCGCCAGTAAGGAGAAATTCTTATTGGAAAGCCCCCCTCTTTCATGGGAACTGCCTGGTTGTCAATATTGTGATTCTATAATATTATTTGTGAATAATTAATTATTGATTCATATGATGAGGAAAATATTGATTTTATTTGGATATAGAAGGAGAAAATTTTTAATGTGACAATTGTTGAAAATTGAAATGTTATCTTTTTCTGATAAAATAATTCATTTAAATATATTATTATATTTTAATAATATAATAATGGTGATATTTTTACAACGAATGTGGGATATATGAGTATACGAGGAGGAAGAATATTTTTGTTGCAATAAATGTTTAAAACATGTTAAACATGCTCTGGTGGACCCCATTTATTAACCGAAATTTGATTATAGCACAGTAAAATCGCTTGCTTTGTGGATTTCGGTCCAATTTACATTTGGAATTGGAAAACTTTCTTCTGCAAAGATGTAGAGAATTGAATTTCCTATAAAAATTTGCGAGTTTCAAATTTTCTGACAAAAGGGCTATTTATTTTGAATTATTGAAGTTTCGAAACTCCGAAATAATTGATTTTTGGAAGTATAAAATATTTAAAATGACAAAAACATTTTTTGTCATTATTGTTGGTCTTGCATGTGTAAGAAGTGGCTGAATTCAAATATCTAAATGTGGGCGTAGTAATAAAAATTAATAAATTAATATTTTAATAAATTTTCTGCTTTGGTGTTCTAAGCATTTTCCTATAAATAGGGTGCTTAGGTTAGAATTGAAAATTACACTAGAAACTGAAGATTTCTCTCTCTATATTATCGAGCGTATTCTTGTGAGTATTTTGAGTATTGCTATACGGTGCAAGTTCAAGTCATAGCCTATATCCTGTTTCACTTAGAAATCTTGATCTTTCGAGGTAAGGATATTATTATTTTTCAGAATGATATTATTTCTTCAATATTATTATGTTTGAAATATTGATCTAAAGTTTTTATCAAATTTAGAACTTTTGGTGTGAGAGTTACTATTCACGATATACGACTATTCACGATATCTGATGCACTATTCACGAATACGGCACTATTCATCGAAAATGAAAATTTTCCTTTTCGCTCTAAAAATATCTATTGTGGATAGTAACTTTGATTGTATCCATGTTTTGATCATTCTTGAATTTTACACCACTATGATTATTTTTGAGGTATTTTTGACATGGATAAAACAAAGTACGAATCCTTAATCCTTAATCCTTGTCATTTTGTTTCACTTTGGATTCATTTCTTTAAAAATATTTTCATCATCCTCGATCTTAAATGATGATATTATTGAATATCTTTGGCTCAGAGTGCAAAGATGAATGATTTCTGATGAATATCTTTGGCCCGTAGTGCAAAGATGAACAGGTGTTTAGATGAACATGACCAACTGATGAATATCTTTGGCCTATAGTGCAAAGATGAATATTTGATTCTAGATGTATATTGATTGATGTTACAGGGATAAAAGATAGACGATGAACTTTTAAATTCATACATAGAAGATAGTAGTTTGCATTCTCTACTTAACTCTTCTAATGAATTATTATTTTCGCTGCGAATATTGATTTAAAAACTTGTTCTCTATTGTATTCTATTAGATTTTTCCCTGTTGAAGACTAATGATAATTTGTTGTATATTATCTTAGTTATAATATTCTTTACTGGGCTAGTTGAGCTCACCATTTTCCTTTTTGTTCCATTTTTCTTCTCAGGAGGCGAGAATATAGCGAGTACGAGTCGGGGTATGGAATGAAGGTTCTAGAGAGAGTTGTTTAGTAGTCCTCACCATTTTTGTAAAATAAAGTATCAATAAATGTGATGAGGATTTATTTAAGTATAGATATTGTCTAGAAGATAATATTTGTATTTAAACTCACAGTTTATATGTTGTAATAATAAAGTTGTAGTTGTTTCTGTACCATGTATTGACAACTCAAAATTGGTGATGTATACCTATTTTGGGGGCGTCACAGTTGGTATCAGAGCTTAGGGATATGATCTCTGGCGGAGATCGGGGAATAAAACTAGGAGGGGATAGTCGAGTAAATCCTTCGCTAGTGTGTCCTACCTAAGCTTATTTGTTAGTTGGTTAGTATACAGGGATATTATGTGATATATTGATTTCCTTAATTAACCCTTATTTTATGACAGTATTTGAGAATGTCGACTGAGAATATTAACAGTGGAGTAAATGAGACCGTGGAGATGCCTGTACTTATCAACAAGGAGAACGTGCAACATGCTGGCAATGTTCCTCCTGTGAACAACACCACTGAGCAGATGATGAACGAGGGGATGTTTAGAAGCTTTTTCAGTTCATGCAAAATCGAGATGAGGGAGACTCGTGTTCAAAATACGAGGAGGAAATGATAGCAATTCAAGGGTTGTCACAACCAAGCGGTTTAAAGAGTTGGGACCACCAAATTTAAGGGAAAGCGAGATCCGATCATCACGGCGGAAACATGGGTCAAGCAAATTACCAAGATATTCGATGGCTTGGGATGCGGAGGAACGAAGCTTCCATTCGCCACCTTTATGTTCCGTGGCGAAGGCAGACTCTCGGTGGGAGTCTCGTGAAGCGTACCCATCCAGTACTTTCAAGCATGTCTTGGGGAGACGTTTCAAAAACTATTTAATTACAAATACTTTCCCGAAAGTGTTCGTCATATGAAGGAAGTTGAGTTCATCGATTAGAACAAAACAAAGATGAGCGTCTCAATGACGAGGAAAAGTTTGCGAGAGTTATCTAGGTTTGCACCTCATTTGGTGGAGAATGAGGAACATATGACACGATGTTTCTTAGAGGTTTGAAACCCCAGGCATCGTCGAAGATCTCATTTCTCATAAATTTTCTCTTTATTCAGATGTTGTAAACAAGGCTCAATTATTAGAGCGAGATAACGAGTACGGTCAACTGAGGGACCACAACCAGGATCATCTGGGAGATGGCGGTCAAGAAACAACGATAACCATCGGAGAAAGAAAAGAAGACGGACAAAATGGTAACCACTCCGGTGGTAATCATGGCCATAAAAATAGAAAAACGAAGTCAGGAAGAGATTTTAAAAGAGGAGATTTAACAACGACCATGTGAAGACGCAGCGGTCTTGCGGCGAATCGGTTCTAAGGGAGGAGAACGACCACCCGTCATATGCTATAAATGCGGAATGAGGGACATATCGGTCAAACCGCCCACAACAGTTCAAGGTATGCTATAATTGTGGAAAGGAAGGACATATCGCTCGAGATTGTATGGTAGCGAAACCTAGTTCAAAGAGGGACGTGACTCAAAAGACTATCCCGAAAAAGTCAAAGTCAATGGTTCTGGAAGAGCGTTTGTTATAATCGGTCAAAATGCGAGGAACCCAAGCGAGGTGATCACGGTAAGCTATTTATAAATTCTTGCGAAGTTTATACCTTACTTGATCTGGGTGCTACCCATTCATTTATCTCTCCTACTTGTGCTCAACGCTTAAATTTGACTTGGAAAAATTAGACTTTGACCTATCTATGGAAACTCCGTTAGAGAAACTTTCATCACATCCACTGCTTTATAAATCTTGTTTGATTCAAGTTGGCACCATCACCTTACACCATTGACCTTATCTCTTTAAAGATACTTGCTTTTGATGTGATTTTAGGATTGATTGGTTGTCAACTACTCATCATGCCAAAATTGATTGTTTTCGTAAGGTTGTTAGTTTTCATATTCCTAACCAACCTGTTGTACGAATTCAAGCAACTATGCCATTAAAATCAATCACTGTCATATTTAATCATAAAGCTATTCGTTTATTGAAAAATGGATGTCAAGCTTTCTTAGCCCATGTTATGGATTTGAATAAAGACACGTCAAATTTGAATAATATTCCTGTTGTTATTGACTTTTCTGACGTATTTCCTAAAAAACTTCTCGGTCTACCCCCAGAACGTGAAGTTGAATTCTTTATTGATCTTGAACCTGGTACAAAGCCCATTTCTAAAACCCCATATCGAATGGCTCCTATTGAACTTCAGGAGTTAAAGGTCCAACTACAAGAATTGTTGGATATCGGTTTCATTTGTCCTAGTACATCTCCTTGGGGTGCTCCTGTTTTATTCATAAAGAAGAAAGACGGGAGTATGCGACTTTGTATTGACTATCGGGAATTGAACCATGTCACCATCAAGAATAGGTATCCTCTACCTCGTATTGATGACTTGTTTGACCAATTTGCAGGGAAAAATTCTTTTCAAAAATTGATCTTCGCTTACGGATATCATCACCAAGATTAGAATCGAGCATATTCCAAAGATCGCCTTTAAAACTCAGAGATGCGGGCATTATGAATTCTTAGTCATATCTTTCGGACCGACTAATGCCCTACAGACTTTCATGGATATGATGAACCGAGTATTCAAGGAATATTTGGATCGGGTTAGTTATTATTTTTATTGATGACATCCTCATATATTCCAAAAGTCGTGAAGATCATGAGCACCATTTGAAGCTGGTACTCCAAAGGCTTCGTGAAAACAAACTATATGCCAAATTGAAGAAATGCGAGTTCTGGCTTGAGGAAGTAGCATTCCTTGGGCATGTGGTGTCGAAACATGGAGTATCCGTGGACCCGGCGAAGATTGAAGCAATACAAAGTTGGGAGCAACCGAAGTCGGTGACCGAAGTACGTAGCTTTTTGGGCTTAGCTGGTTATTATCGGAGATTCGTGGAAGGATTTTCTCGAATCGCTACTCCATTAACTCAGCTGACTCGGAAAGATATAAAATTCGTTTGGAGCGAAGAATGCGAGAAGAGTTTCCAAGAGCTTAAGAGGAGACTTATTTCGGCACCTGTTCTAACAATACCATCTGGTTCGGATGGATTTGTTATCTACAGCGATGCTTCAGGCAAAGGGTTAGGATGTGTTCTCATGCAACGTGGGAAAGTCATAGCCTATGCCTCGCGACAACTTAAAGAATATGAGAGGAATTATCCTACTCATGATCTAGAGTTGGCAGCAGTCGTTTTCACGCTAAAGATATGGAGGCACTATCTATATGAGGAGAAAGTGGAGATATATTCAGACCATAAAAGCCTCAAATATTTCTTCACGCAAAAGGAACTCAACATGCGGCAACGACGTTGGCTTGAGTTATTGAAAGATTACGACCACACTATTCAATACCATCCCGGAAAAGAACGTGGTAGGCGGCGCGTTGAGTAGAAGATCATATGTAGGAAAAGTGCGATGATGTCAAGTATACGCATAGAGCAAACTTTAATAGAAAAGTTAAGGTTGCTCAAACCACAGGCAATCGGAGTGATGCGTATGAAGAAGAAAGTACAAGAAGGAGCTATTCCTGAAGCGAGAATTGATGAAGGAGGAATACTTCGAGTCCACTCCAGACTTTGTGTCCCTAACGACTCTGATTTGAAGTACAAGATTATGATGGAGGCACACAATACACCATTTTCAATCCATCCTAGAAGTACCAAAATGTATCGTGATCTTCGACATACATTTTGGTGGAACAATATGAAGAGAGAGATTGCAAAGTTTATCTCAATGTGTTTAACTTGTCAACGTGTAAAGGCGGAGCATCTAGTAGCTATGGGTCCGTTGCAACCACTTGAGATTCCGAAATGGAAGTGGGAACACATTACCATGGATTTCGTTAAGGGTCTTCCTACGGTTTCTCAAGGCATCAATGCTATTTGGGTTATTGTTGATAGATTAACCAAAGTCTGCTCATTTCTTGCCGATCATCGGAGACTTATTCCTTGAACGTCTTGCTAGTATATGCGTGAATGAGATTGTGAGGTTGCATGGCATGCTGTATCCATAGTTTCGGATCGTGACCCAAGATTCACTTCAAGATTTTGGGTTAGCTTGCAAAAAAGCTATGAGCACGGATTTACGATTGATTCGAATACCATCCTCAAACGGACGGACAATCGAAAGGACTATTCAAACTTTTGAAGATCTATTAAGACTCTGTATCCTAGACTTCAAGGGCAGTTGGGATAAGTATTTACCATTGGTGGAATTCTCCTACAACAACAGTTATCAGGCAAGTATAGGTGTTGCTCCATTTGAAGCATTATATGGACGAAAGTGTCGCTCTCCAATATGTTGGGATGAGGTGGGTGAAGCAACATTGTTGGAACCCGAGTTAGTACGTATGACTACCGAAAAGATCCAAATGATTCGACAACGTATACAAACGGCACAAGATAGACAAAAGAGTTATGCGGATCTTCATCGAAAGGACGTGGAATTTAGTATAGGGGATCATGTATTATTGCGAGTTGCTCCATGGAAGGGAGTTCCAAGATTTGGGAAGAGAGGAAAGCTCAATCCACGATTTATTGGTCCATTTCAAATTCTTGACCGAGTAGGAAATGTAGCCTATAGACTCGCATTACCTCCGAGTATGTCTCGTGTTCATAATGTGTTTCACATATCTGTACTTTGTAAATATGTGAAAGACCCGAACCATGTTATAGAGTTAGAACCGGACTAGATAGCCAAAGATTTAACGTACAAAGAGGTACCTGTCAAGATTTTGGATAGGAAGGAGCATGTTCTACGCGCAAAGGTCATACCACAAGTTAAAGTTTTGTGGAGGAATCATGCTATAGAGGAAATGACCTGGGAATTGGAAACGAAAATGAAAGAGAGGTATCCTCACCTTTTCGAAACACCAGGTATGTACGTCAATTTCGAGGACGAAATTTCATAAGGAGGGGAGGTTGTAAGACCCCAACTTATTATTAATGAAATTTAATTTTCTCTATTTATTATTTTGAAATAGTAAGGGTTTATTTGATTAATGTGGATAGTTATGGGTAAAATACGCAAATATTTCAAAATAAGCAAGTGGTTATAAAATATTCATTATTGTCAGGAATATTCGTTTTTGGTCGTGGAATATTCTTCCGTTGGGAATATTCGCATGACAATGGCAGCTGTCTTTGTGGGCCCCATAACTGAAAGCGATTGGATGAAGAAAATGACAAATATAAGTTGTTTAAAAATAACTAGAGGCGTAGTTATTTACTGAATTATCTTGTTTAAAATACTCGATGGTTAAAACACACAAGATTACACGGTATTGCACCAATTATTGATTCTTACGTAAAGGCACTACTCAATAATGGTTATAGTAATTCTTCGCTCAAGATTTTATTGATTTAATAATTCTGCGTTGATATTTTATATTGCTGTTGTTTCAATAATTGTCATTACACAGTATTTTTTCATTATCGAAGCAATAATTCATATTATCTGAATAATATTATTAGATAACATTATTGGCAATGTCTAGAAAGTTCTGTCTAAGGAGAGGTTTGGTCACCTAATTGCGTGCCAGTAAGGAGAAATTCTTATTGGAAAGCTCTCTTTTTCATAGGAACTGCCTGGTTGTCAATATTGTGATTCTGTAATATTATTTGTGAATAATTAATTATTGATTCATATGATGAGGAAAATATTGATTTTATGTGGTTATAGATGGAGAAAATTTTTAATGTGACAATTGTTGAAAATTGAAATTTTATCTTTTTCGGATAAAATAATTCATTTAAATATATTATTATATTTTAATAATATAATAATTGTGATATTTTTACAACGAATGTGGGATATGAGTATACGAGGAGGAAGAGTATTTTTGTTACAATAAATGTTTAAAACATGTTAAACATGTCGGTGGACCCCCTTTATTGACTGAAATTTGATTATAGCTTTGTAAAATCGCTTGGTTTGTGGATTTTGGTCCAATTTACTTTGTAATTCAAAAACTTTCTTACGCAGTTGTAGAGAATTGAATTTCCTATAAAAAGTCGGGAGTTTCAAATTTTCTGACAAAAGGGCTATTTATTTTGAATTATTGAAGTTTCAAGTTCAAAATAATTGATTTTTGGAAGTATAAAATATTTAAAATGACAAAAACGTTTTTTGTCATTATTGTGGGTCTTGCATGTGTTAGAAGAGGCTGAATTCAGATCTCTAAATGTGGACGTAGGAATAAAAATTAATAAATTAATATTTTAATAAATTTTCTGCTTTGGTGTTCTAAGCATTTTCCTATAAATAGGGTGCTTAGGTTAGAATTGAAAATCACACCAAAAACTGAAGTTTTCTCTCTCTATATTATCGAGCGTATTCTTGTGAGTATTTTAAGTATATTTTGAGTATTGCTATACGGTGCAAGTTCAAGTCATAGCCTATATCCGGTATTTCAGCTAGAAGTACTGATCTTTCGAGGTAAGGTGTGACGCCCCCAAAATAGGTATACATCACCCATTCTGAGTTGTCAATACATAGTACAGAAACAACTACAACTTTATTATTACAACAGTAAAACTGTGAGTTTGAATACAAATATTATCTTCTAGACAATATCTATACTCAAATAAATCCTCATAACATTTATTGATACATTATTTTACAAAAATGGTGAGGACTACTAAACAATTCTTTCTAAAACCGTCATTCCATACCCCGACTCGTACTCGCTATATTCTCGCCTCCTGAGAAGAAAAATGGAACAAAAAGGAAAAGGGTGAGCTCAACTAGCCCAGTAAAGAATATTATAACTAAAATAATATAAAACAAATTACCGTTAGTCTTCAACAGTGAAAAATCTAATAGAATACAATAGACAACAAATTTTAAATCAATATTCGCAGCGGAAATAATAATTCATTAGAAGAGTTAAGTAGAGAATGCAAACTACTATCTTCTATGTATGAATTTAAAAGTTCATCGCTCATCTTTTATCCCCTGTAACATCAATCAATATACATCTCGAATCAAATATTCATCTTTTACACTACAGCCAAAGATATTCATCGATTAATTCATGTTCATCTAAACACTGCTCATCTTTGCTTCTACGACCAAAGATATTCTTCAGAAATCATTCATCTTTGCACTACAAGCCAAAGATATTCAATAATATCATCATTTAAGACCGAGGATGATGAAAATATTTTAAAAGAAACGAATCCAGTGAAAAAAAAATGACAAGGATTAAGGATTAAGGATTCGTACTTTGTTTTATCCATGTTCAAAAATACCTCAAAAATAATCATAGTGGTGTAAAATTCAAGAATGATCAAAACATGTATACAATCAAAGCTAGTATCCAGAATAGATATTTTGGACAAAAAGAAGAAATTTTATTTTTTCGATGAATAGTGCCGTATACGTGAATAGTAACTCCGACACCAAAAGATAGAAATTTCCCAAAAAACATCTTCACGCTTCATGAATAGTACTCGTGAATAGTAACTCGTGAATAGTAACTCCTGAATAGTAACTCATGAATAGTAACCCCAACATGGAAAAGTTATAAATTTGATATAAAGTTTCAACCAATATTTCAGCATAATGATATTGAAGAAATAATATCATTTGAGAAGAAAATAACATCCTTACCTCGAAAGATTAGTACTTCTAGTCGGATTACAAGGTATAGTCTTTGAGGGAACTTGCACCGCCTAACAATACTCAAAGTATACTCACAAGAATACGCCAATATATCGAGAGAGAAATAGAGAGAAACTTCAGCTTTACGTGTGTTTTCAATTCTAACATAAGCACCCTATTTATAGGAAAATGCTTAGAACACCAAAGTAGAAAATTGAATATAATATTAATATATTTTTCACATTTTCTTTAGCCCACCTTAGACAACTGATCTCAGCTCATTTGAATCACATGTGAAGCCAACTTAGTTGCAAAAAACGTTTTTCTCAAAATAATTAACTAAAACTCCCAAAAATTAATTATTTCAGAACTTCGGAACTTCAATAATTCATAATAAATAGCCCTTTTATCAGAAAATTCAAATCTCACGACTCTTTATAGGAAATTCAATTCTCTACAACTTTGCAGAAGAATGTTTTTCCGAATTCCAAACAAAAATTGAACGAAATCCACAAACGGGCGATTTTACAGGCTATAATCAAATTTCAGTCAATAAATGGGGTCCACCGACATGTTTAACAAGTTTTAAATATTTATAGCAACAAAAAAATACTCTTCCTCCTCGTATACTCATATATCCCACTTTCGTTGTAAAAATATCACCATTATTATATTATTAAAATATAATAATATATTTAAATGAATTATTTTATCAGAAAAAGATAAAATTTCAATTTTCAACAATTGTCACATAAAAAAAATTTCTCCATCTATATCCACATAAAATCAATATTTTCCTTATCATATGAATCAATAATTAATTATTCACAAATAATATTACAAAATCACAATATTGACAACCAGGCAGTTCCCAGGAAAAAGGCGGCTTTCCAATAAGAATTTCTCCTTACTGGCGCGCAATTAGGTGACCAAACCTCTCCTTAGACAAAACTTTCTAGATATTGCCAATAATGTTATCTAATAATATTATTCAGATAATATGAATTATTGCTTCGATAATGAAAAATACTGTGTAATGACAATTATCAAAACAACAAAGAATATAAAATATCAACGCAACAATTATTAAATCAATAAAATACTAAATAAAGAATTATCGTAACCATTATTGAGTAGTGCCTTCTTACGTAAGAATCAATAATTGGTGCAATACCGTGCAGCTACCGTGTTTTAACCAATCGAGTATTTTAACAAAGATTAATCTGAATAACTACAATCGTTATTTTTAAACAACTTATATTTGTCATTTTCTTCATCCAATCGCTTTTATTATGGGGCCCACACATGGTCATTTTACTGAGTCGTATTTAATATTCCCCGACAAAGATTTAATATTCCACGACCAAACGAATATTCCCCGACAACAATGAATATTTTATAACCACTTGCTTATTTTGAAGTATTTATGTATTTTACCCCTAACTATCCACATTAATCAAATCAACCCTTACTATTTCAAAATAATAAATAGAGAAAATTAAATTTCATTAATAATAAGTTGGGGTCTTACAACCTCCCTCCTTATGAAATTTCGTCCCTCGAAATTGACGTGACGACTGTGTGTTTCAAAAGGTGAGCATACCTCGCTTTCATTTCCGCTTTCCAATTCCCGTGTCATTTCCTCTATAGCATGATTCCTCCACAAAACTTTAACTTGTGGTATGACCTTTCATGGCGTAGGACATGCTCCTTCCTATCCAAGATCTTGACAGTACCTCCTCATACGTTAAGTCTTCGCTTATCTCGTCCTGCTTCTAACTCTATAACGTGGTTCGGGTCTTTCACATATTTACGAAATGCACGATATGTGAAACACATTATGAACACGAGACATACTTTGAGGTAACGCGAGTCTATAGGCTACATTTCCTACTCGGTCAAGTATTTGAAATGGACCAATAAATCATGGATTGAGCTTTCCTCTCTTCCCAAATCTTGTAACTCCTTCCATGGAGCAACTCGCAACAATACATGATCCCCTACACTAAATTCCACGTCCTTTCGATGAAGATCCGCATAACTCTTTTGTCGATCTTGTGCCATTTGTATACGCTTGTCGAATCATTTGGATCTTTTCCGTAGTCATACGTACATACAACTCGGGTCCCAACATAGGTTGCTTCACCCACCTCGTCCCAAACATACCGAGAGCGACACTTTCGTCCATATAATGCTTCAAATGGAGCTACACCTATACTTGCTTGATAACTCATTGTTGTAGGAGAATTCCACCAATGGTAAATACTTATCCCAACCGCCTTGAAGTCTAGGACACAGAGTCTTAATAAATCTTCAAGAGTTTGAATAGTCCTTTCTCGATTGTCCGTCTGCTTGAGGATGGTATGTCGAATCAATCGTAAACTGTGCCCATAGCTTTTTTGCAAGCTAACCCAAAATCTTGAAGTGAATCTTGGGTCATAATCCGAAACTATGGATACAGTGCATGCCATGCAACCTCACAATCTCATTCACGTACATACTAGCAAGACGCTCAAGGGAATAAGTCTCCGTGATCGGCAAGAAATGAGCGGAATATGGTTAATCTATCAACAATAACCCAAATAGCATTGATGCCTGAGAAACCGTAGGAAGACCCGTAACGAAATCCATGGTAATGTGTTCCCACTTCCATTTCGAATCTCAAGTGGTTGCAACGGACCCTTAGGTACCAGATGCTCCGCCTTTACACGCCGACAAGTTAAACACATTGAGATAAACTTTGCAATCTCTCTCTTCATATTGTTCCACCAAAATGTATGTCGAAGATCACGATACATTTTAGTACTTCCGTGATGGATTGCAAATGGTGTATTGTGTGACTCCATCATAATCTTGTACTTCAAATCGTAGTCGTTAGGAACACAAAGTCTAGAGTGGACTCAAGTATTCCTTCTTCATCAATTCTCGCCTAAATAGCTCCTTCTTGTACTTTCTTCTTCATACGCATCATTTCCGGCTCTGCGGCTCGAGCAACCTTAACTTTTTCTATTAAAGTTGGCTCTATGCGTATACTTGACATCATCGCACTCGCTCCTCGCATATGATCTTCTACTCAACGCCACCTACCACGCTCGCTTTTCCGTGATGGTATCAAATAGTGTGGTCGTAGTCTTTCAATAGCTCGAGCCAACGCCGCTACCGCATGTCGAGTTCTTTTGAGTGAAAAAATATTTAAGGCTTTTTATGGTCCGAATATATCTCCACTTTCTCCCCATATAGATAGTGCCTCCATATCTTTAAGCGCAAAACGATCACCGCTAACTCTAGATCATGAGTAGGATAATTCCTCTCATACTCTTTAAGTTGTCGCGAGGCATAAAGCTATGACTTTCCCACGCCAGCATGAGAACACATCCTAACCCTTTGCTCAAGCATCATCAGAGATAACAAATCCATCCGAACCAGATGGTATTGTTAGAACAGTCAAATAAGTCTCCTCTTAAGCTCTTGGAAACTCTTCTCGCATTCTTCGCTCCAAACGAATTTTGTATCCTTCCGAAGTTAGTCTGGGTTAATGGAGTAGCGATTCGAGAAAACCCTTCCACGAATCTCCGATAATAACCAAATAAGCCCAAAAACTACGTACTTTCATCCACGAGACTTGGTTGCTCCCAACTTTGTATTGCTTCAATCTTCACCGGATCAACAGATACTCCATGTTTCGACACCACGTGCCCAAGGAATGCTACTTCCTCGCCGTAACTCGCATTTCTTCAATTTGGCATATAGTTTGTTTTCACAAAGCCTTTGGAGTACCAAATTCAAATGGTGCTCATGATCTTCACGGCTTTTGGAATATATGAGGATGTCATCAATAAAAACAACAACGAATCGATCCAAATATTCGCTTGAATACTCGCTTCATCATATCCATAAAAGCCATAGAGCATTAGTCAATCCGAAGACATGACTAAGAATTTATAATGCCCGTCATCGAGTTTCTAAAGGCGCCTTTGAATATCCTCGCCTTCTAATCTTCAAATGATGATATCCGAATCGAAGATCGATTTTTGAAAAGAATTGTGCCCTTGCAATCGGGTCAAACAAGTCATTAATACGAGGTAGAGGATACCTATTCTTGATGGTGACATGGTTCAATTCCGATAGTCAATACAAAAGTCGCATACTCCCGCCTTTCTTCTTTACTGAATAAAACAGAGCACCCCAAGGAGATGTACTAGATCGAATGAAACCGATGTCCAACAATTCCTCGTAGTTGGACCTTTAACTCCACGAAGTTCAATAGGAGCCATTCGATATAGGGTTTTAGAAATGGGCTTTGTACCGTGTTCAAGATCAATAAAGAATTCAACTTCACGCTCGGGGGTAGACCGGGAAGTTCTTCAGGAAATACGTCAGGAAAGTCAATAACAACATGAATATTATTCAAATTTGACGTGTCTTTATTCAAATCCATAACATGGGCTAAGAAAGCTTGACATCCATTTTTCAATAAACGAATAGCTTTATGATTAGATATGACAAGGTGATTGATTTTAATGGTTTAGTTGCTTGAATTGCATAACAACAGTTGGTTAGGAATATGAAAACTAACAACCTTACGAAAACAATCAATATTGGCATGATGAGTAGTTAACCAATCAATCCCTAAAATCACATCAAAAGCAAGTATCTTTAAAGAGATAAGGTCAACAGTAAGGTAATGGTGCCAACTTGAATCAAACAAGATTTATAAACAATGGATGTGATGAAAGTTTCTCCTAATGGAGTTTCCACAGATAGGTCAAATTCTAATTTCTCCTGAGTCAAGTTTAAACGTTGAGCACAAGCAGAGAGATAAATGAATGGGTAGCACCGGTAGATCAAGTAAGGTATAAACTTCGCAAGAATTTATAAATAGCTTACCCGTGATCACCTCGTTTGGTTCCTCGTGATTTTGACCAAATCACAACAAATGCTCTTCCTAATTGTTGACTCGACTTTTCTCGGATGTTTTTTGAGTCACCCTCCCCATTGAACTAGGTTTCGCTACCATACAATCTCGAGCGATATGTCCTTCCTTTCCACAATTATAGCATACCTTGAACTGTTGTGGATAGTTTGACCGATATGTCCCTCTTTCCTTGATTTATAGCATATGACCGGTGGTCGTTCTCCTCCCTAGAACCGGGGCTTGTCGCAAGACCGCTGCCTTCATACGGTCGTTGTTAAATCTTCTCTTTTAAAATCTCCTCCTCGACTCGCTTCTTCTATTTCCATGGCCATGATTACCACCAGAGTGGTTACCATTTTTGTCCGTCTGCTTTTCTCCGCCGGTTATCATTATTCGCTGATCGCTATCTCTGTACGATCCTCGTTATGGTCCTCACCACCGTACTCGTTATCTCGCTCTAATAATTGAGCCTGCTTACAACATCGTATATAGAGAAAAGTTATGAGAAATGAGATATCGACGATGCCGGTTTTCAAACCTCTAAGAAACATCCGCCATACGCTCCTCATTCTCCACCAAATGAGGTGCAAACTCGATAACTCGCAAACTTTGCCTCGCATGCAGACACCGCCATGTTGTTTTGCTCTAATCGATGAACTCCACTTCCTTCATATGACCAACACTTTCGTGAAAGTATTTGTCATTAAATAGTTTCAAACGCTTCCCAAGACATGCCGAAAGTACCGGATGGGTACGCTTCACGACTCCCCACCAAAGAGTCCGCCTCGCCACTAATATAAAGGTGGCGAATGGAACCTTCTGTTCTCCGTGCATCCCAAGACATCGAATATCTTGGCAATTTGCTTGACCCATGTTTCCGCCATGATCGGATCCGCTTTTCCTTAAATTCGTGGTCCCAACTCTTTGAACTTCTTGGTCAGCGACAACCCGTGAATTGCTATAATTTCCTCCTCAGATTTTGAACACGAGTCTCCTCTCTCGATTTTGCATGAATCGTAAAAACTTCTAAACATCCCCTCGCTCATCGTCTCTGCTCAAAGGGTGTTGTTCATGGAGGAACATTGCCACCACAGACGCTTCTCCTCGTTGGTGAGTACAAAGCGCGTCTCCACTGGCCTCATTTCCATTGTTAATATTCTCACCACATTCTCAAATATCGCTATAAAACAAGGGTTAATTAAGGAAATCAATATATCACATAATATCCTTATATACCGACCAACTAAAAATAAGCTTAGGTAGGACACACTAGCTAAGGATTTACCTGCCTCCCTCCTAGTTCTATTCCCGATCTCCGCCAGAGATCATATCCCTAAGCTCGATACCAACCGTGACGCCCCCAAAATAGGTATACACCACCCATTCTCGAGTTGTCAATACATGGTACGTAAACAACTACAACTTTATTATTACAACATATAAATCTGTGAGTTTGAATACAAATATTATCTTCTAGACAATATCTATACTCAAATAAATCCTCATCACATTTATTGATACATTATTTTACAAAAATGGTGAGGACTACTAAACAATTCTTTCTAAAACCTTCATTCCATACCCCACTTGCATCGCTATATTCTCGCCTCCCTAAGAAGAAAAAATGGAACAAAAAGGAAAAGGGTGAGCTCAACTAGCCCAAGAAAGAATATTATGACTAAGATAATATACAACAAATTACCGTTAGTCTTCAACAGGAAAAATCTAATAGAATACAATAGACAACAAATTTTAAATCAATATTCAAATGAAATAATAATTCATTAGAAGAGTTAAGTAGAGAATGCAAACTACTATCTTCTATGTATGAATTTAAAAGTTCATCGCTCTATCTTTTATCCCCAGTAACATCAATCAATATACATCCGAATCAAATATTCATCTTTGCACTACAGGCCAAAGATATTCATCAGTTGGTCATGTTCATCTAAACACCTATTCATCTTTGCACTACAGGCCAAAGATATTCAATAATATCATCATTTAAGACTGAGGATGATGAAAAATATTTTTAAAGAAACGAATCCAAAGGAAACAAAAAATGACAAGAATTAAGGATTAAGGATTCGTACTTTGTTTTATCCATGTTCAAAAATACCTCAAAAATAATCATAGTGGTATAAAATTCAAGAATGATCAAAACATGGATACAATCAAAGCTAGTATCCAGAATAGATATTTTGGACAAAAAGAAGAAATTTTATTTTTCTATGAATAGTGTCAGATAATCGTGAATAGTGCCGATATCGTGAATAGTAACTCAGACACCAAAAGATAGAAATTTCCCAAAAAACATCTTCACGCTTCATGAATAGTACTCGTGAATAGTAACTCGTGAATAGTAACTCATGAATAGTAACTCGTGAATAGTAACTCATGAATAGTAACTCATGAATAGTAACCCCGACATGGAAAAGTTCCAAATTTGATATAAAGTTTCAACCAATATTTCAGCATAATGATATTGAAGAAATAATATCATTTGAGAAGAAAATAACATCCCTTACCTCGAAAGATTAGTACTTCTAGCTGGAATACCAGGTAATGTGCTGAAGGGAACTTGCACCGTCTAACAATACTCAAAGTATACTCACAAGAATACGCTCAATATATCGAGAGAGAAATAGAGAGAAACTTCAGTTTCTGGTGGGTTTTTCAATTCTAACCTAAGCACCCTATTTATAGGAAAATGCTTAGAACACCAAAGTAGAAAATTAAATATAATATTAATATATTTTTCACATTTTCTTTAGCCCACCTTAGACAACTGATCTCAGCCCATTTGAAGCACATGTGAGGCCAACTTAGTTGCAAAAAACGTTTTTCTCAAAATAATTAACTAAAACTCCCAAAAATTAATTATTTCAGAACTTCGGAACTTCAATAATTCATAATAAATAGCCCTTTTATCAGAAAATTCAAATCTCGCGACTTTTTATAGGAAATTCAATTCTCTACAACTTTACAGAAGAATGTTTTTCTGAATTCCGAACAGAAATTGACCGAAATCCACAAACGGGCGATTTTACAAGCTATAATCAAATTTAAGTCAATAAATGGGGTCCACCGACATGTTTAACATGTTTTAAATATTTATAGCAACAAAAATACTCTTCCTCCTCGTATACTCATATATCCCACATTCGTTATAAAAATATCACCATTATTATATTATTAAAATATAATAATATATTTAAATGAATTATTTTATCAGAAAAAGATAAAATTTTAATTTTCAACAATTGTCACATAAAAAAAAATGTCTCCATCTATATCCACATAAAATCAATATTTTCCTTATCATATGAATCAATAATTAATTATTCACAAATAATATTACAAAATCACAATATCGACAAACTGCATAGCCCCGAGAAAGAGGGGCTTTCCAATAAGAATTTCTCCTTCATGGCCGCAATTAGGTGACCAAACCTCTCCTTAGACAAAACTTTCTAGACATTGCCAATAATGTTATCTAATAATATTATTCGTATAATATGAATTATTGCTTCGATAATGAAAAATACTTGTGTAATGACAATTATCAAACAACAAAGAATATAAAATATCAACGCAAAGATTTATTAAATCAATAAAGTCTTCGAATAAGAATTATCGTAACCATTATTGAGTAGTGCCTTCACGTAAGAATCAATAATTGGTGCAATACCGGTGCTACTCGTGTTTTTAACCACCGAGTATTTTAACAAAGATTAATCTATGAATAACTACACCGCTATTTTTAAACAACTTATATTTGTCATTTTCTTCATCCAATCGCTTTTTCGTTATGGGGCCCACACATGGTCGCTGCCGTCGCATTTAATATTCCCCGACAAAGATTTAATATTCCACGACCAAACGAATATTCCCCACAACAATGAATATTTTATAACCACTTGCTTATTTTGAAATATTTTTATGTATTTTACCCCCTAACTATCCACATTAATCAAATCAACCCTTACTATTTCAAAATAATAAATAGAGAAAATTAAATTTCATTAATAATAAGTTGGGGTCTTAAATAAGGGATATTATTATTTTTCGTAATGATATTATTTCTTCAATATCATTATGCTGAAATATTGATCAAAAGTTTTTATCAAATTTGGAACTTTTGGTGTCGGAGTTACTATTCACGTATACGGCACTATTCACGTATACGGTACTATTCACGAATACGGCACTATTCATCGAAAAATAAAAATTTTCCTTTTCGTCTAAAATATCTATTGTGGATATTAGCTTTGATTATATCCATGTTTTGATCATTCTTGAATTTTACACCACTATGATTATTTTTGAGGTATTTTTGGACATGGATAAAACAAAGTATGAATCCTTAATCCTTAATCCTTAATCCTTGTCATTTTGTTTCACCGGATTCGCTTCTTTAAAATATTTTCATCATCCTCATCTTAAATGATGATATTATTGAATATCTTTGGCACCTGTAGTGCAAAGATGAATGATTTCTGATTAATATCTTTGGCCCGTAGTGCAAAGATGAACAGGTGTTTAAATGAACATGACCAACTGATGAATATCTATGGCCTGTAGTGCAAAGATGAATATTTGATTTCAGATGTATATTGATTGATGTTACGGGGATAAAAGATAGATTTATGAACTTTTAAATTCATACATAGAAGATAGTAGTTTGCATTCTCTACTTAACTCTTCTAATGAATTATTATTTCATTGCGAATAATATTGATTTAAAAACTTGTTGTCTATTGTATTCTATTAGATTTTTCCTGTTGAAGACTAATGATAATTTGTTGTATATTATCTTAGTCATAATATTCTTTATCGGGCTAGTTGAGCTCACCCTTTTCCTTTTTGTTCCATTTTTCTTTTCGTGAGGCGAGAATATAATGAAATGCAGCTCTGGGTATGGAATGAAGGTTCTAGAGAGAGTTGTTTAGTAGTCCTCACCATTTTTGTAAAATAAAGTATCAATAAATGTGATGAGGATTTATTTGAGTATAGATATTGTCTAGAAGATAATATTTGTATTTAAACTCACAGTTTATATGTTGTAATAATAAAGTTGTAGTTGTTTCTATACCATGTATTGACAACTCAAAATGGGTGATGTATACCTATTTTGGGGGCGTCACACTATCAATAACTTAAAATACCATTTCTTTTCCTTCAAAACATTTTACAATAACAATATTCAGTAATACATCAATTCTGGTTCAAGACGTGAATGTCTTATAGTTTCATTGAAAAGGACAACACGGCACGAAGCCCGTAAGTTCGGCATATCTTACGAGCACTTCTAGGTGATCCGTCTATAGTACTCTATGTTGATCAACACTACATCCATTAAACGTGTGTACGTTTAAGTTGTGGCAACCTCACGTGCCCATCGAATACTCGATGAAAATACATTTGTTTATTCATATTCAGGCTTACCTTTAATCCGTACCAAATAGTTGGCGTAGGATAGCGTTAGTAATTCTATATTGAAAGACTTATAAACAGTTCAATCAATCTATTACGATTAGTCTAGCCGAGCTAAAACTGGCATCATCTCTTTCTTTAAAACCATACATGCATCTCATAACTTGAATCATTTAAAAATATGGCTAACACGAAGGTTAGACAAGCGTTTAAGAAAAACTTGCCTTCAGCGTCTGCTACAGTATAATTACTTTCCCTTTTTGAATCTTTACAGTCTCTTCAACACATAACCAAATAACATACCACATTAGCTCATGATTGAACATATATAGTTCCTAAAGAATCTTACCCTACTTCTCAATCTAATCCCGTATTAAATTTATTATTTATTGGTTTCGGCTTTCCGTCATTCTTTATGTGACAACCCCAAAATAGGTACATTCCATCCAACCCATTCTGAGTCGCCAAATACATGGTACAGAAAACAACTACAACTTTATTACAACAATTGTCGTGCAAAATACAACAACACATATGTTGTGAGTTTTGATACTAAAATATACCAACTGTGACTCTGGACACCAACTTGGATAGCACGTCACCATGACACCTTACATAAAGGTACAGTCAAAAACTGTTTTAGAAATTAAAACCTTTGGGAAGTGCTCAAGGAAACCTTCGTATATAGGAGGCCATGAATGATAGATATCATATGCCCACAGAATTATCCTTGGTTGACCCAATAGACCCCAAAGAAAAATGAGAAGATTACTATCATCTTCTTTTCAATGGTGAGTCTTCTCTTGACATATAACCATCTCTACCATCTGCAATTGAACATTATGTTTCAAATAAACTCCAAGATTATATATGTAGTGCTCGTATATATAATCAGCAAGTGGATGAGCACATCCCTGTCTTATGATGACACGAGGTGGTATGTCATTAGACTTCTTGTATGGTAGTGGCAAAACACCCTTCCAACGTTGGGTTCACTTCACCCTATTTGATTCAACAAATATAACTACTAAATGATGACCACCGCTTCTATTCCCCTCACCCCGCCCAGCCGACCCAAATACACATTATTACCGAAAGGAATTATGAAGAAAAAGGGTGAACACAACTAGCTCAGTAAAGAATATTATGACTAAAGATAAATAAATTATCAATAGCCTTCAACACTAACAAATCAGAGATTTAGAACATATGGTAGATGATAAAACTTTTCAACCATAGTTGTAGCGGAATGAGCAATCCATTAGAAGAGTCAAATAGACCGTAAAGTCTATTATCTTCTCCATGTTAAAAGTCCACCAACAATGTTTTAACCCTGTAACATCAATCAATAGTTCATGTCCACAATCATGTGAATAACTCATAATCATAATTATAGTTCTAAATTCCTTTTCACATTCAGGACGAAGATAATTTTCATCACCTGTCTTTACCTGAAATATCAAAGATCATGGTTATACCAAATCATAGTTCCTGTTCATAATCATACTAATAAATTCATCTTTGCACTACAAGCCAAAGATATTCATCAACAGTTCATCTTTGCACTACAGGCCAAAGATATTCAACAACAGGTCATCTTTGCACTACAGGCCAAAGATATTCAACAACAGTTCATCTTTGCACTACAGGCCAAAGATATTAATATCTCAAAGAAATACATAATCATTTCAGAATTTATATAAACCATAATTATAACCATGTTGATCAATTCACCTTGCACTTAAGCTAAAAATATTCCATTATAAATTCAATGGTCATGATCATACTAGTCAACAATTCAACTTTGCACTACTGGCCAAAGAGAACCCATAGTCACGATCATACCAATACTTTACCCGTCTTTACACTCAAGTCAAAGAGAAATTCCATCACCAGGGTTATAAAAATGTTAATATGATAATAAAATCAATATAATCAATACATAGTTTTAATCTCCATAGTAATATTCATAAATCAACTATAATTTGGCTAAAAAAAGAAACCAATTTTTTAGTGAATAGTAACTCATGAATAGTAACTCATGAATAGTAACTCGTCGTGAATAGTAACTCATGAATAATAAATCGTGAATAGTAATTCGTGAATAGTAACTCATGAATAGTAACCCCAACATGAAAAAGTTCCAAATTTGATAAAAATTCAAACCAATATTTCGGCATAATGATATTGAAGAAATAATATCATTTATTAAAAAAATAATCTCCCTTACAATCCCTTAAAATCCCTTACTATCCCTTACCTCAAAAGAGCAGTACTTCTGACTGGAATAACGTTGAATGAACTTGCACCGTATAGCAACACTCAAGATATCAAAATACTCACAAGAATACACTGGATAATTTAGAGAGAGAACTAGAGATAAAACTTCAGTTTCACTACAACAAAAAGGCCTATCAGCGACCAACTATCAGCGACCGCACTCGGTCACAGATAGCTATCTGCTGATCGAAAAGTGCGGCACGATAGTCGTCGCATAAAATCTGGTCGCTGGGATGCACATCAGCGACCACTATTAGCGACCGCTATATCTGCGACCGCTATGAGCGACCGAAATGACAAATGCGGTCATTTGAGTGAATCGACATGGTCCAGGCCAAAGTCGACGTGGTCCACGTGTCGTCGACCATTATCGTGACCGCGTGACGTGGTCGCCGATACTATGCCGTCATTAATAACTTTCAATGACCGCATCACGTCACGATATGATATCAAAAAAATTACAACTAGATTTTTGCTTTGTTTTGCGAATTCCCAAAACACATACTGCTTTCTACCGCTTTATCCCAACACACATACACACCAAGATAAACAACATACAAAACAATATAAACATCCATCGTCCACCAACACATACACCAAACTAGTATATAAACCTTTAAAACCAATATGATTTGAATAAATATAATAACATTTCAAAACTTGTTTAAGTAAACTATATACAAATATCCAAATAATGAATATACAAGTACAAGGTTATGTCAAGCGTCATCCCCTCCTTGATCACCCTGTAATTAACAAAATAATAAAATAGTTTAGTACATAAACATGACAGTGATATAAACATGTATATATATGAATATAAAATGACAATAAACAAAAGTTGGATTTAAATAGTTTAGTACATAAACATGACAATGATATAAAAAACATGTATTGCTAAACATACATTTCATGAGTTCAAGTGTCAATGTCTGATTCAGAATCATCTTGTATACGTGTTGCAGATTCATAACCATCATCTGCTTCAGATTCTATGTCAGATTCAATCAATAACTCTTCCTCCTCAGTATCAATGTCATCTGACACAAGTATTGACTCAGGATCTAATTCATGTGGTTCATCTCCACCATCTAACTGGATTACTTCATTGTCGTCCTCCACATTTATTATAGTCTGACTATGAAACATCTTCTTTTGGTAAATATCCCCATCAACTAATTCTACACGACTACGCGCGGGAGTACAAATTACAACTTGCCAATCTGTAGGCGGTCTATCCCTTTTCCTAACAGGACTAGGAGTGTAGTATACTTGTACTCTTTGAGTTGGTAAAACAAACGGTTCGTTGGAGTACGCAGACCTATGGAGGTCAATATCGACGATTCCATGTCTGTCAACATGTATCCCTTTTTCTGAATCAAACCAACGGCACTTGAACAAGTGAATATGACCCCGTGACGTGCCTTGTCACGACAACTCTCTACGATTTCCTCCAACTCCCCATAAAAGGCACGACCAAGCTCATTGTAACAATCTCCTTCGACACACACTCGAGTTCGTTGTTCTTTACTGGCTACCCATATGCCTTTGTGTGAAATTCACAACCATTTATTTTGTAACCATCATGGTGACTTGATCCTTGTCTCGTCCCATAGCTAGGACTTGTACACTAGCCTAATCGTTGATCCCTCAATCAAAGCCTACAAAACTCCATCTTATTAAATGAAGTCATAGTTAACATACTGAGTATATATATTATATATATATACACTACGTGCTTAAAATTGAACTTACTTTGTCCTTTAGCCAAAGTGCAAAGTTTTATCCCGATTGATTTGAATATCTTTATCAGTTATGTCGGCATGCTTCACTTTTAACTCGTCATCGTACAATCTATACCATGTTATAAACATTAACATATTAGAATAAATTTTCAACTTAAAAGATAAAATATCAAGTTTACATGTGTACCTCACAAATTCGTCAATCTCCTCACAATTGAGAAGAATGTAAGTATGTGCGACATGTAATTCTTGCTCAAAGAGGAATATGCGCTTCCCTTTTCCATAAGCGCGGCCCGATAGACCAAATACAGAGAGCCGACCATTTAGTTCAACATTTCCCCCATCATCATGTCTCGATACTCGATTGGCCTTTGTCAAGACTTCGTCCTGAAAATAGTCTCGAGACAAACGTAGATATCTCATCAAAACTGTATGCCTCGCATATCGACCCCTCGACATAAGCCCTATTCTTCACCTTCCTCTTAAGGTTTCCCATCACCCTCTCGAAAGGGTACATCCATCTATATTGAATCGGACCCCAACACGAGCTTCATATATGAAGATGGATTCGCAAATGCTCCATGGAGTCAAAAAAACCGGTGGGAATATTTTTTCCGCTTTACACGTGATCTCTATGATGTTCTTCTCAAGTACAAACATGTCCTTCTCATTCAATGATTTTGAACACAAGTCTTTGAAGAAACGACTAAGATCCGCCAAAGCATCCCATATTGGTTTATCAAGCGGATCCTCGAAATGCTATAGGCATGAGTCTCTCCATGAACACACGACGGTCATGACTCTTCATCCTCGCAATTTCCCACCAGTAACACACCTTGCCAAACGTGCCTTTATCGTTATCTTTTGTTTTCCCGTAACATTCATCACAATTGTTAAACACATTGTCAAACACATTCTTCTCAATATGTATCACATCTAGATTATGATGAATCAAATTTGTAGACCAATAAGGCAATTCCCAAAAGATGCTTCTCCAACCCGGTTATGAGATTCACCAAACCCATTGATTATGTTTGTCGCATCAACCTTACCAAATGGGATAACCAGCAATCTCATCACACGATCTTGCATCTCCGTTCCCGACAATCGCGGTGTAGGCATATCATTATCTACTTTCCCTTTCCTGAAGTGTTCTCTATTTCTTCAAACGGTGATCTACCCAGAAGAACCGATTTATGACAAATCCAAACCAACAAGGCTTTCGACCTTTTGATAGATTAAACGACTTTGTATGCTCCATACCATAGGCTGGGAAGTCACTTATAGTCCACATAACCGCTGCCCTAAGGTTGAAATTTGTTTTAGTTGCAACATCCCAAGTCCAGACTCCATCCTCCCACAATACCTTTAACTCGTATAAGAGGTCTCAAGTAAACATCTAAGTTCTTTCCGGGACTCTTAGGACCGTGGAATCATGAGTGAATGAAATAAGTATGGTCAAGTTTCATACACATCCAAGGAGGGAAGTTATACGAGTAACAATCACAGCCAACATGAGTACTTTTAATAGCCGAGTGGCCAAACGGATTGAAACCATCGATGGACAATCCAAGCCTCACATTTCTAGGATCCAATGCAAATTCGTGATGTGCTAAGTTGAAATCTTTCCAAGCCCGCCCATCTCATGGGATGATTTAGTTCTCCATCTTTAGTCGGAGATTTCGCATGCCAACTCATATGTTCAACTGATCTTGAAGACATGAACAATCTTTTTAGTCGATGTGTTATTGGAAAATACCTTAGAATCTTAAACGGTATACTTGATTTTTTTGTAGTCACACCCTCTTTATTAGGCTTAAATCGATCATGACTGCAAAACGTTCACCTTGTCATCTGTTCATTTTCCTTATAAAACAACATGCAATCGTTGGGACATGCATCGATCTTTTGGTATCCAAGACCCAACTTCTTCACCATTTTCTTACAAAAGTAATAGTTACTGTGTAATTTCTCACCGTCAGCAACATACTCTTAATTGCCTTCAAGAGTGACTCAAAACACTCATGGCTCATGTTGTGATCAAATTTGATGTTAAGTAATGTGGCCACCGCAGACAATGTAGTGTGTTTGGTGCAACCATGCCACAATGGCTTGCTACCCTCGCCTAACAACTTAAAGAAGTCTTTGGCATCGAATTCATAGGTTGCTCTCGCCTTGCTCCCAATCAAAATCGGCCCAAAAAAATCATGGACCATTTCATTCATACGATGAGTACTACTTCGCCTAATTGTGTACTTGTGTGATGCCACCATCTCTTCTCTCCCCATGTGCCCACCAAAGATTCTTCGTAATTTCTCATGAACCCGTAAACAAGTAAATGATAGTTTACCATGTCTCTCGTCCATATAATTTACATTCTTACACTTTAAACATGGACATTGTATCTGCGACTTACCATTCATACATTCTGGGTGACTATACGCATACTCCAAAAACACTTGGCAACCAGCTCTAAATTCAACTGTTGCACCTATATGGGCACTTAACTTTCGTCGTGCCATCCAACTACTGGCTCGAATAGAGGTCCATGATTCCACTAAGTACCTACTACGGACAACATTATAAATGTTAATTAACATATGACTTGAGCATACTTGTAACCATATGACTTGAGCATACTTGTAAGCATGCATAACTTTTTTGAGCAATTTATAGCTTCTATAACATTTTGTAGCTTTATTCTTATATACATAAGTGTTAAATACCCTTGTTAAAAAGATAAACAGTCTCTTTATTGACCATGTGTGTCTAGTTACCTTCTCTGTTGCACTAACGGCCTCTAGCATCGCTTATTTTGGCTTAACAAATTTCAATAGCTTACCATGCTAACAACAAAGCTTGGCTTGGCCCCGTGAGGCTTGGCTAAGTGGATCAACTCCAATAGCCCCTTAATAGGCTCTAGTGGATCAACAATAGGCTCGTTAATAGTACAAATGTTCGCAACTACCCGACTAATAAAAAAAATTCGCCAGAGTCTCCCCTATAATATGGACTAGCCACATGCACGACAGCATGTATATAAAGTCATTTCTAGGCACCCAAGACACAAACCAAGAGAAATATACAAATTCCCAATATAATAATGCAAATTAAACTAGTATACTCAAAATAGCTTAATTGGAAGTATATATGAACTTCTCCAACAAAATCAGTTACTATCAAAATAAGAATTCCTTCATATCAGCTACCCAAAGTCAGTTACTAACAAAATATGAATTTCTTCCTATTCATAAGGAAATATGAACTTCTCCAACAAAACCAGTCTCCAACAAAATATGAGCTACCCATAATATACCCATAATTTTGGAACGAATATACCCATAACATACAATAAAGTAAATCGGTCTTCATATCGCTTACTCATAATTTTGGAATGAAGAAAGTAAAAATTGTGAAAGGAAGATTGTAATATACAATAAATTATGAAAGGAAGATTAAAGGGGTTACCACGGTGGTACTGATGATGGTGAAGGCGCCGGTTTAATGTTGGTGTTGGTGAAGGCGTCGGTAGAATGTTGTATTATGGTGAATGTTGATGGTGAAGGTGTTGGTGAGTAAATTATGAGTGTTGTTGGTGGTAATGTTGTTGGTGAATGTTGGTGTTGGTCGTCGAATGTTGGTGGTTTCTCGTCTGAGTTTCTCGGCCGAATGTTTGTCGACTGGTTCGAACGAATGCCTGAATCTGATTCAAAGTTATAAGAATCAATGATCATCATCAGCGACCGCATGCGATCGCTAGTTTTTAATGATGTGGATATTAGCGACCGCTAGCGGTCACGATATAGATCAAGTTGCCGCCACCAAAGTTTCGCACCAAATTTTTTGGGAAATTCTTCTCAATGACCGATCAAATGATCGCGTGCGATCAATGATATCCACTAGCGACTAGATTTCTTTTCGTCACAGATAGCGGTCATTAATACTATTATCAGCGACCAGATAGGGCGGTCGCTGATATCATTGGTCGCAGATGGCCCTTTTTCTTGTAGTGTTTCTAGTGTGATTTTCAATTCTAACTTAAGCATCCTATTTATAGGAAAATGCTTAGAACACCAAAGCAGAAAATTTAATAAAATATTAATATAATTATAAAATTTTCTTACGCACACCCAAGAAATCTGAATTTAGCATCTAACATGTGCAAGTGGGGCCCACACAATGGAAAAAACGTTTTTCTTAATAAAAATTATTAAAACTTCAAAAATCAATTATTCCGGAACTTCAATAATTCATAATAAATAGCCCTTTTATCAGAAAATTCAAATATCGCAACTTTTTATAGGAAATTCAATTCTCTACAACTTTGCAGAAGAAAGTTTTTTCAAATCCCAAATAGAAATTGACCGAAATCCACATACGGATGATTTTACAAGCTATAATCAAATTTTAGTCAAGAAATGGGTCCACCAACATGTTTAACATGTTTTAAACAACTTTTGCAACAAAAATACTCTTCCTCCTCATATACTCATATATCCCACATTCATTTTAAAAATATCATCATTAAAATATTATTTTATCAGAAAAGATAAAATATCAATTTTCAACAATTGTCACTTTAAAAAATTTCTCCATCTATATCCACATAAAATGAATATTTTCCTTATCATATAAATCAATAATTAATTATTCACAAATAATATTACAGAATCACAATATTAACAACCAGTGCGCTTCTGGAAAGAGGGGCTTTCCAATAAGAATTTCTCCTTACTAGCGCGCAATTAGGTGACCAAACCTCTCCTTAGATAGAACTTTCTAGACATTGTCAATAATGCTATCTAATAATATTATTCAAATAATATGAATTATTGATTTGATAATGGAAAATACTATGTAGTGACAATTATTGAAACAACAGTAATATAAAATATCAACGTACCAATTATTGAATCAATAAAATAAAATATTGAAAAGTAATTACTATAACAATTATTGAGTAGTGCCTTCTTACGTAAGAATCAATAATTCAAAAATACTGTGCAATACCGTGTGCTACTGTGCAACAATGCGTATTACTTTACTTTACCCACTAGGTATTCCAACAGTGTTAACGGTAACAATTACGCCGTTATTTATAAAAACTCAAATTTGTTGTTTTCTTCATCCGATAGTTATTTTGTTATGGGGCCCACAAATGGTTGCGCCATCGTACGAATATTCCACGACCAAATGAATATTCCCCGACAACAATGAATATTTTATAACCACTTGCGTATTTTAAAAAAAATTCATATATCACCCTTAACTTTGAACTTTTATCAATTTAACCATTTACTGAATAGTAATTATAAGAAAAAATTGAATACTTTTATTTCATAAAATTTGGGGTCTTACACTTTATGTGACGCCCCCAAAATTAGGTATACGTCACCCATCTTGGGTCGCCACTTACATGGTACATAAATTCAAATACAACTTACTAACCTAATCGTCGTGGTATAATAATACGATATAAAGCGTGAGTTTGAATACAAATATTGTCTACTAGATATTATACAAACTCAAAAGGAGTCCTCATTACAACTATTATCACACTATTTCACGTAATAGTGAGGACTACTAATGCTATCCTCTCGACCATTACTTCGCTCCCCGACTCGTCTCCAATTTATGTTCTCATTTCAAGAGAACAAAGAAAGAAAGGGTGAGCTCAACTAGCCCAAGAAGAAATATTATGACTAAGATAATGCGTAATAAATTATCATTAGCCTTCAACAAAGTTGTTAAACCGATAAAATACAATAGACAAACAGTTTAATCTGCAATGAATAAGCAATCCATTAAAAGAGTCAAGTAGAGAATAAAGTCTACTATCTTTTAGGTTTTAAAAGGTTTTCATCAATTTTTATCACCGAGACTCGACTTTTAATAATAAACCACCACATCTAATCATCCCCGTACTACTGGCCAAGGATTTTCATCAAATTATCAATGGTCATAACTATACCGACTCACCCCTCGGTCATAATCATACCAAAAACTATCCATCACCGCATTACATGTGCCACCGAGGACTTTTGTCACATCATTTATATCAAGTCATGATTATACCGAATGATCCTCGGTCATAATCATACTAAGTTCATCTATGCACGTAAGCCAAAGATAACATAATATAACATGAGGATGATGACAATGACATAGTAATTCAATAAAACAAGTTCAAGAATTATTTAATCCATGAATTATTAACGTCCCAAATTGTCAACATGATATCGCTTTCAGAGAGTAAAATTCAATAATGATCGTAAGAATATTTTCATGAAAAGATATCGATGGAAACGCAAATATCAAGGATATTCTACTAATTTCATGGAGTATAGAAGTCAAAGTTTTAACCAAACCGGGTATAATAAAGAATGGAATAACAAAAGAAATCACCATGCATGCGGTAGATTGCAGATGACAAAGTTATTCCAATGTAATAATAATAATAAACCAGTCGTGAAATTCACACCTACAGATGTTCCAACAGTAATAATAAAGATTTTAACCAGATCCGTAAAACACACGAGATAGGATATTCCAATGTAATGATAAAGATTTTAACCAGTCCCAAGCCAGAAACACATGATGTGATGTTCCAATGTAATAATAAAGATTTAAACCAGTCCTGTAAAACACACGCATGTGATGTTCCAAATGTAATAATAAAGATGTAATAATAGAAGAATGTCACCAAGTATAGGTAGCCTCATGATACAAAGTTATTCCAATGTAATAATAAGAAATGGAATAACAACAGTTCTCTTCATGAATATAAAAGAATAATATCCCTTACCATAAAGAACTGAATATAGAAGTAGTGAAGTAGCAGAATACTCTTCTTCTTTCTATAATTTTCTCTCTATAGCTTCTCTCTATAATTTCTCTCTCTAGAGTTTCAATGAATTCGTAAGAAAATAATGAAGGAATGAGCTTCTATTTATAGGAAAATGGAATGCATAGTAACTAATCCATGAACGGTCCAGATTGATTTACTTTAATCTGACGGTCCATATTTAAAGAAAAATCTTTTAAATAAAATATAATATATTCTATTTATATAAAAACATTTTACTATGCAAACACTATGCAATACTATGCAAAACACTATGCAAAACACTATGCAAAACACTATGCAACACTATGCATAATAAAATATAATATATTCTATTTATAGAATAACTTTAATAAAGTATTCTATTTTATATAAAAAGATGTTTCTGTTTTATTACGTTAATAATACGAATAAAACAAAACGTCATTATCGCTATAATAATTCATATTATTAATCGACAATAATGGAATCAAACTGAGTAACTTCTCACATAAGCATCAATAATTAATACCGTGTGCTACTATGCAACCACACTTATTACTGTATTTTTTACTAATGAAGTAGTTCAACAAGAACTACTTCAGAAACTTCCGCCGTTATTTCAATAAAATATTTTTGTCGCTTTCAATCCGATAATAATTTTATTGGGTCCACCAATGATTGAGTCAGTTGTATTTAATATTCCCCGCTAAACCGAATATTCCCCACCAATCGAATATAATATAACCACTTGCATACTTTGTAAAATTTATAAATACTACCCACAACTATAATATTATCTCAAATTCACACCATAATATTAAAAATTATTTTGACAAAATTTAAATCTTTATCGATTAAACTGGGGTCTCACAATCTCCCCTCCTTATGGAATTTCGCCCTCGAAATTAGGGTACGTACCTGGTATGATAAAGAGATGAGAATACCTTGAATACCTTTATCATTGAAAACATTAAATTCATTTTTGCAATCCGGCCAAAGATATTCATTAACAATTCATCTTTGCACTACATGTGCCAAAGATATACAACTCAGAAACCAATAATGCCGAGACTCGACAATAGTATCACAACCATGAATTATCCATGCACTCATCGGCTAAGGATATTCGTGTTTTCAATTACTGATCATGATTATACCGAATAATCCGTGGTCATAATCATACTAAGTCTATCAATGCACTACTACCAAAGATGACTTTTACCACATCAATGAATTAATATTTCATTCTTTGAGACTCAAATTTCAATAATTAATCCATATCATCGAATCATCCCCGCACTACGTGCCAAGGATATTCATTAGTATCACGACCACAAATTATCCATGCACTACTACCAAAGATAATCGTGTATTCATTAGTATCACGACCACAAATTATCCATGCACTACTACTAAAGATAATTGTGTTTTTCAATTACTATTATGATTATACCGAATGATCCTCGGTCATAATCATACCAAGTCCATCTATGCACGTAAGCCACGATGACTTTGAACACATCCATGAATTAATATTTCATTCTTTGAGACTCACCAATAATTAATCCACATCATCGAATCATCCCTGCACTACAGGCCAAGGATATTCATTAGTATCACGACCACAAATTATCCATGCACTACGGCTAAAGATAATTGTGTTTTCAATTACGGTTATGATTATACCGAATGATCCCTGGTCATAATCATACCAAGTCCATCTATGCACGTAAGCCACGTATTTACTTTAAAAAATATAAACATGAGGATAATGATATAAAGAATCAATCAAATAAGATAAAGGATAAATATTAAACATTTATAATATAATTTATCCAGATTCAAGAATATCCCCATGTTATCAATCACTTAATAATCTCATAATCTAATATCATTAATATTATACCAATATTTTAATCACTTCTTAAATTTATAAACAATTTATCTCAATTGTTTACGCTTTACCATATAATGCATTTCATCATTCAAAATGCCATACTCATAAAATATCATCACCAATTATCAAATCCTCATCAAAAAAAAATATGCATATACTCTATATAGGATTCTCTAGCCATAAAATCATATTTTCAACTTTGTTACTTCACATAACATATTTAACTCATATGTTCGTAATTAAACTATTTTCATGAAAAATACCAAATCAGCCCCAAAAATATTTCTTTTCTGGGATTTAGCATAATATAGTCCCATAATGAAAATATATTTTTCTCGAATTTTTAAAATTCATTTACTATTTTTAAAAATCAATTTCTAATTAATTCCTTAAGAAATTTAGCTACCTCAAGTTTAACTCCAAAAATTCCCAAATCTTGGCAGAACCTTACACATGTTAACGTGAGCTTCTAGTTTAAATTTCATGGTCATCTGAGTTATAGAACTCCTCGGTTATAGCGTTTTTCGGAAAAACCTAAATATTGAAATAGTCATAACTTGCTCATTTTAAGTCGAATGAGCTCATTTTTGGACAGGAGATACTTTATACCATATACCTTCATGTCCCAAAAGGCCAGAATTTTTCTCATAATTTAAGTGGCCGAAACAGCCCCTTAAAGTTTCTGGGCAGTAGCATTTTCAAAATTTACAGCTTTGGCCTCCTTTGCTAAAATCAGTCCACACAAAAATCTACAACACCTTTTCCAGTAATTCCACTTGGATTTGTTAGGTAACTCATAGATCTAACTCTAGGATTTGACCACATTCAAAAATTCAAAATATAATAGGAGATATGGTCAATTTAATTTCATGTTACGTTTTTCACTAAAATCTGATTTTCAACTCTTTGTGATTTCTAAGAAACTTTCATGTTTTTACGTACTAACCAACATAACTCATCATAAAACTTACTAATACTTCATATACCCATGATTTTTATTATTCCAATGCTTTTATTATGACTTTCATCATAATACACATAAACAGATCCTTTTAGTTGAAGAAATATTTGAGGGTTTAAGAAATGGGTTTTTGTACTGGGGTCAATACAAAATTCGATTTCACGTTCTAGGGTAGGCTAGGAAGTCTTCAAGAATACGCCAAGAAATTTATTAATGATAGAAATATCATTCAAAACTGTTACTCTCGTCCAAGACTTGGACAGTACGTCACATTGATACCTATTAACTTGCCATCTTCAGTCATGACGTCGCCTACAGAAAGTCTGGCTTCGGTGCATTCCACACAAGAAAGTCAACAACGAAAGGATCAGGCTCTTTACTTATGGCTTGATATAACAGTGATTAACTTTAGGGTTTGGTTACTTTGAATTCGTATAACAGGTTGGTTAGGAATATGAAAGCTAACAACCTTACAAAAAGAATAATGAGTAGTTAATCAATCGTTTTCAAAAATTACCTCAAAGGCAAGTATTTTCAAAGAGATAAGATCGACAGGTAACGTGAAAGTGTTTATTTGAAACAACAAGATTAATAAACAGTGGAGGTAACGAAGGTTTCTCCCAACGAAGTTTCAATAGATAAATCAAAGTCTAATTTCTTCAGAGTCAAATTTAAACGTTGAACGCAAGCAAGAGAGATAAAAGAATGGGTAGAACCGGTATCTAATAAGGTATAGACTTCGCAAGAGCTTACGATTAACTTACCCGTGATAATTTTATTTAGGTTCCTCGTCACGAGAAAAAAAACGCTCTCTCTTAAACTACGGCCGGGTTTATCTGGGACAAATTTGGTGCCTCCATCCTAGTTGAATTCGTCTTCGGTAAACGACAAAATCGAGCTAAGTGGCCTTCTCTTCCACAATTATAACATGCTTTGGATGGCATGGCGCAGTTCGGACTGATGTGTCCCTCTACTCCGCATTTGAAGCATATGATAGGTGGTCCTTCTCCTTCCTTAACAACAGTCTTTGGTCTTTGCGCCTTTCCATCATTGTTGAATCTCCTTTTCTTGAAATGTCCATTCTTATTATTTTGGCCCCGATTACCACCGGCGGTTACCATATCCGCCCGTTGATTTCCTCCACGCTTGTTGTCACCGCTCGATGACTACTCTCCGGTATTATAATTTTGCCTACCGCTTCTCTTTTAGTTATAAACTCGTTATCGCGCTCCACTAATCGAGCCCTATTTACAACATCCGAATAAAAACACGCTTTATGAGAAATAAGATGTTGACGTATCTCCGCTTCAAACCTCTTAAAAACATTCGCGCCATTCTCTCTTCATTATCTACCAAGTGGGGCCGAAATCGTGATAACTCCGCAAACTTTGCCTCGTATCGCGACACGGCCATATTGTTTTGTTCCAACTTGATAAACTCCACCTCCTTCATGTGGCTTAATACTTTCGTGAAAGTATTTGTCGTTGAAACGCCTCTGGAACTTCTCCCAAGATATCTTCAAGACAAAGAAGTTGAGTACGCTTTACCGATTCCCACCAAAGAATCGCCTCTCCGCTGCAACATAAAGGCGTGAAGGGAACCTTTTGCTCCTCGGAGCATCCCAAGACATCAAATATCTTGGTAATCATGCTTTATCCATGCTTCCGCCGTAAGTGGTTTTGGCTCTCCTTAAACTCCGGTGGTCCCAACTCCTTGAATTGTTTAGCGGTGACCGCCCGAGAGTTTTCCGTGTTTCCACCCACGCTTTTGAACAGGAGTCGCTTTACCGATGTTGCATGAATTCTAAAAACCTTTTAACGCATCGTCATTCATCAATTGATCGTTGTTGTTGTTTACGGGAGGATTATCGCCATCCTGTTGCACATTGTCCTCGATTATTGATATGTGGAGAATCAACGCCTCTTGTGCTCCATTGCTATTCTCAACATTCTCTGATGCCATTTTCAAACACCGCCATAAAATAAGGGTTAATTAACATATCACATATTATCCCTATACTCGACCGACCAATTAAATACCAAATAAATTTAGGTAGGTCATACTAGCGAAGGAATTCCCCGCCTCCCCTCCTAGTACTATTCTCACATCTTAGCCAGGATCATATCCCTAAGCTCGATACCAACCGTGACGCCTCAAAATTTAGGTATACGTCACCCATCTTGGGTCGCCACTTACATGGTACATAAATTCAAATACAACTTACTAACCTAACTGTCAGTGTACAATACGACATAAACCGTGAGTTTGAATACAAATATTGTCTACTAGATATTATACAAACTCAAAAGGAGTCCTCATTACAACTATTATCACACTATTTCACGTAATAGTGAGGACTACTAATGCTATCCTCCGGACCATTACTTCGCTCCCCGACTCGTCCCAAATTATGTTCTCATTTCACGAGAGAACAAAGAAAGAAAGGGTGAGCTCAACTAGCCCAAGAAGAAATATTATGACTAAGATAATGCGTAATAAATTATCATTAGCCTTCAACAATGTTAAACCGATAAAATACAATAGACAAAACAGCTTTAACTGCAGTGAATAAGCAATCCATTAAAAGAGTCAAGTAGAGAATAAAGTCTACTATCTTTTAGGTTTTAAAAGGTTTTCATCAATTTTTATCACGAGACTCACGACTTTAATAATAAACCACCACATCTAATCATCCCCGTACCACTTGGCCAAGGATTTTCATCAAATTATCAATGGTCATAACTATACCGAATCACCCCGGTCATAATCATACCAAAACTATCCATCAACGCATTACGTGCCACCGAGGACTTTTGTCACATCATTTATATCAAGTCATGATTATACCGAATGATCCTCGGTCATAATCATACTAAGTTCATCTATGCACGTAAGCCAAAGATAACATAATATAACATGAGGATGATGACAATGACATAGTAATTCAATAAAACAAGTTCAAGAATTATTTAATCCATGAATTATTAACGTCCAAATTGTCAACATGATATCGTTTTCAGAGAGTAAAATTCAATAATGATCGTAAGAATATTTTCATGAAAAGATATTTGGATGAAACGCAAATATCAAGGATATTCTACTAATTTCATGGAGTATAGAAGTCAAAGTTTTAACCAACCGGGTATAATAAAGAATGGAATAACAAAAGAAATCACCATGCATGCAGTATCAGATGTATGAGCGAGTTATTCCAATGTAATAATAATAACGGAACGAAGTCGTGAAATTCACACCTGCTGTGATGTTCCAATGTAATAATAAAGATTTTAACCAGATCCGTAAAACACACGATAGGATATTCCAACAGAATGATAAAGATGGAACCAGTCCTACGTAAAACACATGCATGTGATGTTCCAATGTAATAATAAAGATTTAAACCAGTCCTGTAAAACACATGCATGTGATGTTCCAAATGTAATAATAAAGACAGAATAATAGAAGAATGTCACCAAGTATAGGGTAGCCCGCGTATACAGGTTATTCCAACAGAATAATAAGGAATGGAATAACTGAAGTTCTTTTCATGAATACAAAAGAATAATATCCCTTACCATAAAGAACTGAATATAGAAGTAGTGAAGTAGCAGAATACTCTTCTTCTTTCTATAATTTTCTCTCTATAGCTTCTCTCTATAATTTCTCTCTCTAGAGTTTCAATGAATTCGTAAGAAAATAATGAAGGAATGAGCTTCTATTTATAGGAAAATGGAATGCATAGTAACTAATCCATGAACGGTCCAGATTGATTTACTTTAATCTGACGGTCCATATTTAAAGAAAAATCTTTTAAATAAAATATAATATATTCTATTTATATAAAAACATTTTACTATGCAAACACTATGCAATACTATGCAAAACACTATGCAAAACACTATGCAAAACACTATGCAACACTATGCATAATAAAATATAATATATTCTATTTATAGAATAACTTTAATAAAGTATTCTATTTTATATAAAGATGTTTCTGTTTTATTACGTTAATAATACTGAATAAAACAAAACGTCATTATCGCTATAATAATTCATATTATTAATCGACAATAATGGAATCAAACTGAGTAACTTCTCACATAAGCATCAATAATTAATACCGTGTGCTACTATGCAACCACACTTATTACTGTACTTTTACTACCGAAGTAGTTCAACAAGAACTACGGTAAAACTTCCGCCGTTATTTCAATAAAATATTTTTGTCGCTTTCTCATCCCCGACAATAATTACATTAGGGTCCACCAATGATTGAGTAGTTGTATGAATATTCCCCGCTAAACCGAATATTCCCACCCAATCGAATATAATATAACCACTTGCATACTTTGTAAAATTTATAAATACTACCCACAACTATAATATTATCTCAAATTCACACCATAATATTAAAAAATTATTTTGACAAAATTTAAATCTTTATTGATAAAATCTGGGGTCTCACACTTTACATCATTCTTACCAACTTCGTTCCCTTTTATAACTTAATTGAAATTATTTCATTAATACAACTCGGTTCATTTAATTATCCTTCCTCACGACTTACTAACGTCCTTACGTTAATTAATCGAAACTCGATCGCCATTGATTAAGTACGCTTATTGCATAACGTTTGCGTTCATCTTCAATTGACTTACTTTAACTCTAAGTGATCACACTTGAGGTTTAGTTATGACTTAACAATATTTTATTAAGTCCCTTAGTTCATTGCTAAACAATTTGCCTTCATCTTCTACTTGTAACCATTCTTGTCTGCTTATGTTTTAAGGTTGGCGTTACGGTACGGGCTCTCACACTTGTTTCACAACTGCGCTGCCACCACCTTATACTAAAAAATTCAGACTCGACGCCACGACGCGAGTCTCTGTGTTATATGACGCGATGCGGCTTGACTCTCCAGGGGCTGATGGCCACTTTGGTGTCATGCACAAGTGACTTACTTTTGCCGTGATCGCGCGTCGTGGCACCAAAGATTTCTCGACACGTAAAATTTTTAACAGTTAACTTTTTATGTGAGATTCTTGGCCTCATAACTTCTTCGTTATAAGTCCGAATTGGCTCGTTCAAGATCCTACGGTTCATAAATTACGTACTCTATGTGTTCATGCAAGAATTTTATCAATTTGACTTCGTTTGCTAAAAATTCACCTATTAGTCCATTTTTAACGAAAACGATAAACGTTAGTGAACGTTCAATGCTCGTTTCTTCGTTCTAAGTCAGAATCCAGCCATTTTTGGGTCTGCAACTCTATAATGCCAAATAAGACTTGTCTCCATTGAAAACCAACGTTTCAAATCTCAATATCAAAATTCGATTTCCATTCCGAGAATTTCACGAATTCGACGATTATTGTCCAACCGTGTTAATTCTGGCAAAACTTCGTTACTTGAGATTTTTAAACCGTTTCAATTGGATTCAATCCATTATACTAATATCTTTACATACATACTTCATTAACTTATAAACATGATAAGTTATTACTAGTTCGTTGTGATTTTATAACTTATAAAAATATAAATTACTTATATTTTCATTATTCATGACTTTTTTCTTCTTTCCATATGACTTATTATGATTAATGACTTCAAACCATTATTCTTGCTCCTTATTATCATACTAACTTTATTAATGTAAACATGTTACAAGTTCTTACAAGTTATTATACATTCATTATTAATCTTCACAAGTTCTTAACTTATATGATTACGAATAGCTTATTCATGACTTATACGACTTATTAAGACTTAAGCCCTTTAACTTATCATTCCTTAGCATGCTAGTTCTACCAATACCCCCTTCTCTAACAATGGAAGAGAAAGAGAATCATGGTTTATGAATACTTACTCTTGAATAACACTTGGTAAATTTTTAATCTCCTTCTTGCTTCTTAAATTAACAAGGCTAATCTTCTAGCTTTTCTTTCTTTTTTTCTCAAACCAATAAGCTATAAGTTGTTGGTTGGAAATCTAATAAAGGAAGTCTAACTTATATGTGCTTATTCTCTCAAGCAAATAAGCTCTCAACTTTTAAGTTGTTGGATGAAATGAAAACAACCAAACAAATGAATCCAAGCTTGCTATTTATAGGAGTTGTTAGATTAGGGTATAATGGTCATTAAGCCACCTCCACCTCCTTAATCCACCTCCTTACTATTCATTACTTTGCCCCTAAGTAAACTTGCTCCCTACACAAAATACTTGGCCATCACAACATCTATCCTTTGCTTGCCCATCACAATACTTAAGCATTAAGTTTACTTTGTCACCACACTTACACAGCCATTAAGTTAGCTTGTTCATCACATTGATTACTTGATCACCACAACACTTAGCCTCTAAGTACTTGTTTATTACTTTGGATCACCCATGGGTTTAAACCATTCTCTAACCCATTGGTTATTTACCTTGGGCTTTAGCTTAATTAACTTAGCTTAATCATTTGGGCTTGCATACTAAATTACTTCGGGCTTGTAATTAAACAACCCTTGGGCTTGTATATACACTCACATTAGACTTAACCATTTCCATATATGGCTAACATAATACTTAATAAATCCTACCTATTCAATACCTTTGGCTTAAAGCCTCCTAATGTATATTATACGTACAATTCTCGTATTCTAACTCGTATACTAATTCATGATATACGATATACCATCATTCATACATACTCGTATAATACCTCGTATCATACTCGTATTCATTACTTCATATAATACCTACGTATTATACGATCATTGTTTTATTCTTTAATTACATTACATTTCCTTCTCGTAAATCATTTTCCTTAAACGTTAGGTTTTAAGTCCGCAGGCAAAATATTACGTTTTCCATAACTGAAATATTATTGGATATTCCATCTCACCTCGATATTCTAACATTACGTATTTCTCGGAAGTTCAAAAATAATTCCCGAGCAGAAATGCGTGAATAGTGTTTTTTGAAAAATTTCTCGGAAAGCTTCTATTTTCATCTTGGAAATTCAAACACTTTAATTCTATCATGTAGCAAAAATCCTACGACGTTTCGATATGTTTAGGTCATAGAACGAGCTTCAATTAGCTTGCTCCCATAAATAATCAATTAAATTCATTTAATCCTTATAATTAAATAAAATTTTAATTCTTCTAAAAATTCGATTTTCTCGGGCGTTACATGATTCATGACATTGTGGAAGACTATGTGGATGACATAGTGGTGAAATCTAAAAAGGAGACAACCCACGTAGAGGATTTAAGAAAGGTGTTTGAACGTTGTTGCAAGTATAAGTTAAAGATGAACCCGAAAACTGCGCCTTTGGGATGACAGCTGGAAAAGTTTTGGGCTTCTTGGTGCTCAACAAAGGTTTGGAGGTAGACCCAAACAAGGCAAAAGCAATTACAGATATGCCCCCACAAAAATCGCAGAAACAGTTGAAGAGCTTTCTAGGAAAAGTTTCCTACATAAGGAGATTCATGCCATCATTAGCAGAAATCACGAAACCTTTCGGAAAGTTGCTAAAGGGAAAAACATAATGGGACTGGGGGCAGGACCAACAACAAGGCTTCGTGAAAATAAAAGAAATTTTTCCTCGGCGAAAATGATGGTAGTACCACATAGAGGAATACCATTGCAGCTGTATATCACATCTACCGCAAAGTCTGTAGGAGGATTGATCACAAGAGGTAGATGGGGAAGAAAAGCATGTATACTACATCAACCGAATAATCAGGTGACCATAAACCAGGTATTCACAATTAGAGAGACATTGTCTGGCACTGGTGTTTGTCACACGAAAAATGCGTCATTATTTTTTGGCACACGAAGTGAAACTTGCAACGAGAACTGACCCGATCAGATACTTGCTAACTAGGCCAGCGTTGGTTGGAAGACCTGCAAGATGGATGATGTTCCTTTCAGAATATGACATCAAGTGTGTAACACCGAAGGCAATAAGATGTCAGGCATTAGCAGACCTACTCGCTCAGTTTCCGCATGGAGAATATGAACCTCCTTCAAAGGATCTTCCAGGGGGAGAAGTAGAAAAAATTGTTGTGGTGGATGAAGATTCGGATTGGTGGAACTTGCCCTTTGACGGGTCATCGGCAGAAGGAAAAGGAGGAGCAGGTGTGGTATTAACTACCAAGGATGGAAAGGAAGTGGCCATGTCATACAAACTAGATTTCCCTTGCACGAACAATGAAGCAGAATACGAGGCATTCATATTGGGATTATTAGCGGCTATAGAATTTGGAACCAAGTGCCTCAAAGTAAAGGGCGATTCAAATCTGATAGTTCTACAAATAAGAGGTCAATTCACAGTAAAGGAACCTATCTTGGCACCATACCGAACTGTAGCACAAAAAGTGATGGAAGCCTTCAAGAAGGTAGTGATTGAGTACATGCTAAGAATACAAAATAGACAACCTGATGCATTAGCCATAGTAGCATCTAGAGTGTATGTCAAAGGAGAAGACTTGGATGTGAAGGTAATCAAAAGGATCCTCCCAACCACGATGCTGGAATTATTCTCCAAAGATTTGATAGAAGATTGGAGACATGACATCTCTCATCAATTACAAACAAAAGAAGGGAACATATCATCGGTGGAGCTTCAAAAATACTGCATCATTAAAGGAGTATTGTACCATAAAGAAGAAGATGGTGTTTTGACAAGATGTTTGGGGAAGGATGAAGCAAATAGGATTTTATATCAGGTACATGAAGAAAATTGCATATTGGTAGATATTGAATTTTATCAAAGGTTGCAACGCCAAGGGTATTATTGGCCCAAAATGAAGAAAGAAGCAGATGCACTTCAACGATAATGTCTTTCGTGTCAAGAATACCCTGGGGATGAGGAATGTTCCTTCATCGATGACATAACAGATTGGCGAAGCCCATATATGGAGTTTTTACAAAGCGGTAGTCTTCCAGCTGAAAAGAAGGATGCAGTCATGATAAAGAAGAAAGCACAACGATTCTTCTTACAAAATGGAGAGTTGTTTAGAAGAGGGTTTAACAGCAAGCCCTTACAGTGTTTGGAATTAGAAGAGGCCAAGGATTTGGTTTACAAAATGCATAAAGATGAACACCAAGGAGGAGCCAAGTTATATAAACAGTTGATTGATCATGGTTACTACTGGCCTATAATGGAAGGGGATTGCTTAGAGTTTGCCAAGAAGTGTCACATTTGCCAAATTCATGGAAACTTGATTCATGCTCCTGCTGTGGATTTGCGGACTTTAGCAACACCATGGCCCTTTCATACGTGGGGAATGGATCTTATAGGTCCTATTCATCCCAATTTAAAGGGTAACATCTGGATCTTGACTGCCACTGAGATGTACACAAAGTGGGTAAAAGCAATACCCTTAAAGAGGGCTACAGGACCAGTAGTGGCAAATTTCATCAAGGAGCATATTATTTGTCATTTCGAGATCCCGAATGTCATTTTATCTGACAATGGAACTCCATTCATAAATAGGGACATCAAGAGCCTGATAGATAGATACAGGGTAAAGCATTACAAATCATCTCCTTAATACCCGAAAGGCAACGGACAAGCAGAGGCCACAAACAAAACTTTGATCAAGATTCTCTCGAAAACCCTTGACGATCACCCGAAAACATGGGCAGAACAGTTACCAATAGCACTATGGGCCTATCCAACTTCAAAAAGAAAGCCTACAGGTGAAACCCTATACGCGCTAGTATATGGTGAGGAAGTTGTCTTGCCTGCTGAAATAGAAATCCCTTCGGCAAGGATGAGACTCTGAAGCTTTGTCGAGGAAGAAAACCGACCAGCTGCCTTAGAAGCCTTAGCTGACTTCCGAGACAAAGCTAAAGAAAAATTAGAATGGTACCATGAAAAACTGCAACAACAATACAATATTGCAGTGGTACCTCGACAAATTCTGGTGGGGGACTTGGTGCTCAAGACAGCGAATCAAGTCATGAGGGGGACACCAACCACCAAAATTTTTCCCCAAATGGGAAGGCCCGTATAGGGTGTGAGAGATCTCTGAAAGAGGATATTGCAAAATATCTCGTGTGGGATCAGATGCTATCTCAGGCCCATTTAACCTGAAATGGGTAAAGAAATATTATACATGAGATACTCATCACAGAAAAGTTATACTTTCAACTTCAAAAGTAAGTAAAGCACATGAGTTTAAGTCCTTAAATCCAAGAAAGTTACACTTTATCTCTAAAAGTGGCAAACGTTATGCTTTCTCCGATAAAAGCAAGATTTATGAAAATCTGAAATGTTATGCTTTTCATTAAAAGCAACATGATTATCAATAAAATGTCAAACTTTCACTTATACTTGAATATTTTTCTGATTTTAAAAAAGTATGGATTCAAGTGTTGGTTTGCGAAAAAAAAATGTGTTTTTTTACAAAATTCATGTTTGCCTTTTTAATATTTTAATTGTTGTGTTAGAATATTAATTTGAATAACTTGAGATTCAATGTTAAGCATTGAGTCTTAAAAAAAAGAAATTCAAATTAAAGACAATTAATAAGGCTAAAGAAACTCTATTCTGATAAAGGGAAAATATGTAAATGAGTTTTTTAATACAGGAATAAGAAAAAAAATTACAAAAAGTCATGATCTAAAGGCCATGATATATCAAACTGAAGTGGGGGCAAAGCTAGGGCCTCCAATTTAACAATAGCAGCGTCACAAGCCTTCACATTGGCAACTTTCAGCTTCTGAAAAGTTTGGATATTTGACTTTAAACCTTGAAGTTGGGTCTTCAGTTCGTTTGCAGTTTTCTCAAGATCTGAAAGTTGTTCTGAAAATGAGTTATTCTCACATTGATACATAGTAACCTCTGACCGTAGTGCAACGATCTGAAAAGTGGAACTAAGAAGATCCAACCGAGCCCGAAAGGGAGACATATCAAAGCCAACAGTGGAGAAGTCATTAAGCTCACTATTAAATTTGTCTAAGTCTTCGGCTCACAAAGAATAGAAAGAAAGACTATGAAATTCAAGAATAAGGCTAGCAAGTCGATGCAAAAAGAAAGTCTGGACGGGGGCCATACGGATAGTCAGACGTTCAAGTTTTTGTGGAAACCGAGTTAAGAGACGATCGAGAATTTCCTGACTAGAAGAAGATATTTGAAAACCCCTCCAATAAATAAAATCTCCACTTGGATTGAAGGAAACTTTAGTAGGAGCCACTTCAGAAGCCACCATAAAATCACTCGGGACAAAGGATGAAGAAACAGGTGGTTGATGTGTTGCTGATGACTCCTTAACAAAGGATGAATAAACAGGTGATTATTGTGTTCCTGATAAATCCTTGAAGCCCTGGTCAGTAGGAGGATAACCAAGGTCATCACTAGACGGCAAGGTGACGACACCCGGATTAAGAGCATCCAATAAAGCAATCGACTCGACAGATAAAGGAAAATCTTTCTTCTCACCCTAAAAAAAAGAAGAAGAAGAAAAATGATAAAAACATAATATATTATATAGGAAGAAAGAAAATATGTATAGGTCAACTAAAGAAAATACCCACACTGGTGGATAAGGAGTCATGAGATGCCATAGAAAACGGAATGTCAGCAATAAGCTCAGACGGATTCCTCCTTGAGAAAATAGGAGCCTCACTGGTACCTTCTAGACTCTCATGAGGAGGTGCTATAAAAGGACGTGAAGAGAGAGTTGTAAAACCCACAACATGACCCGAACTCACATAATATAAAAAATCATCAGCATCAAGACTAACATGATCATCATGCGGTGAAGAAGACTCGATGACAACAGTGAGAGGTTGAGGAGGCCCACAAGTAGTGGAAGTCGCGACCGTCTCACTTACAACACCCACAGGAAACCCAATAGGAACATCATCATTTTCTTCATCAGCCTTGGCAATCTGAAAAACAAGAAAATAATGACATAGGGATACACGAAAAGAACTATATGAATGGTTGAAAGACAAATGAAAATGCTACAATTTTTACCAAAAGTTTGTGTTGTTTCTTGACTGGATCCTTAGCTGCCGGCATACTGGAGATAGCATTATCAAGGGGGCGCTTTGCCAAAGGCTTTAGGATAATTTTTTTCCCATTTGGCATTCGTCTAATAACAGAACGACTAGCAAGGACCATGGTAGAATCTGTATGGGGCATCACCTCAGAGTTAGTAATAGAATTTGCTCTCATTTTAGAGGGAGTAACTTTGATTTCCTCGGCAGCAAAGGATCCCTGGGGAAGAACTGGAGGAGATATCCAAGATAAAACTCGTGATGGAAGATTCAAGGAAGTAGTAGGCACCTATATGGGAGGAACGTTTGGGTCTACTGACTGAGGAGGAAGAGACTTAGACATTAAAGCCTTACGCTCAAGAAGCTGACTACTAGTTGGCCAACGCTCTGAACGAGTATTAATTCTAGGAAAACATAACATTCTGGCCCATTGAAGACATTCGGGAGGAGAAGTTGGCGGCGAAAAAATCATAGTATCATCCTGACATTTTTTAAGGTTGATGAGCCAGTAGTTGCGTTCAAAAGTAGTATATCGTCCTTTCCGAGAATCATCTGGTATGACAAAATGAAGAGGGTAATAAGGAGCAGTAGATGGTTTTGGAAACTCTCATTCAAATGAGGATGATGTGGAGACAAAATTAAGGAGAGCACTCTCATAATCTCTCTGGCAAGAGCGGCCAAAAGGTCAATTCTGGTCAAATCCAAACTGCCTCATGACTCTATGAGGAGAGTAAAGTACGGTGCCAAAACCATCGTCCTCAACAAGATACGGAAGTTCCGCAGCTCGAAGGAATATGAACCAAGAAAGTGAAGACCCAGTCAATTCCCTGACATTTGAGAAATAATGGAAGTCCTCCTTATAGAAGTGAGGCATAGAACCTCCCTCTAGAATAATGGTGTACAGACGGGCAGTGAAATAGAAAAAGTCATCAATATAAAGCCACAAATCTGAAGTAATCCTATGATCAATCCAGTGAGCGTTGCGGAGAGTAATATTAGGCGATGAAAAAGGGGATGGATATTTCCTTCGTTTATGGGAAAAGTTCACAGATGTAGAATGGCCCCAAAAGCGCTCGAAGAGGAAGATCTGAAGAAAGGAACATGGAACGAAGCAATTCACGTCATACCTGAATAAATGAAAAAAATATTGATAATCAATATATAAATATATATAATAAATGAGTAAAACTAAAAAGGGGTACCTTCCGACAGATTCTCTCACGGCGAGGACAGTTTCATCCAAGCAACGATACAAGGTCCCCAAAAAGAGAGCAGCAAGAGGAACCTCCAAACCTCAAGATAACAAAGCCGCTGAGCTAAACATACGGGTTGAGGGACCGTCCATAGGTAACTCAAGGAAGATAAAGTGGGACAACCATATAGGCAGATAAGCAGCTAAAGGAAAAGGACAAGGTTCCTTATGAAGAGCAAGAACAGACTCTTTATAAACAGAACTATTCCAATGGCCAGACTTGTAATCCCAAAAGAAATAACGGACCCAAGATATCCAGGAAGTCTCCGGATGGTTGGGGGTCTAAAAGTCTGAAATGATTATATTGCCTTGGAACCTCGTGGTGTAATTGGAAGCCCATTTGAAGGCTTCTGTCAAATACGCGACACATTTGGTATCCCTAGGGGACATGCTGGATCAACCATAAGAAGCTGAAGCCGCAGCAGGAAGGCTACAAGATATAGTTCAAAATAAATACATAACCCAAGAAAAATGAGGATGAATGTACAAAACATAAGAAAAAAATTATTGGTAAATGGCATAGACATCCTCTAGAGTAGGGGTGAACTCCCCCCAAGCGGTGACAAATGTACATGTAGAAGAGCACCAACGTGAAATCAATAAAGTAAGGGCGTCATAGTCCTGTTGGATACGAAGATCCCTGCATAGTTGAACATAATGCAGAATCCCAGCTTTGTCCAACAACTTCACATATTCGGAAGTCCCGAGGATCTCGTTGGTCCAAGGTTGCCATCCCTGAAGGTGACTAGATGAGTCGGACAGGAAGCAAACGGGACTGAAAGGATACTCCTATTTTTTGATGCACATGCGGAGAATGTGAGCAGAGCAGAGAAAGCTATCCGCACTTTCGCTAGCTGCAACATATAGAAATACATCTCCTTTGTCAGGTGGATGAAAAGTTGCACGATCAAAATTCTTCGTTTGTTCCCAGAAATTGTCAAAAGGCCCAAAGTAGGGAGCTTTTCCCCAGTGGCTAATGAAGGGGATTTCCTTAGTGGTTTTTGGGTCCGCAAAACGTTCGTCAAAGTTAGCCTACAACGAAGGCAATTTAATATGAGAATTCTATGAAACAGGAAAATGAAGTGGAAAGCATTCGAAATATAATACTTACCATGGTAAAAGAGAAATTATGAATACCGAACAAACGAGGACGTCTTGGAAAAAATCTCCTTTTGACAATGTCCGGTGCGAAGAAGTATGAACTTGAATAAGAAGATTTAGCCCAGAAAAAGAGAGATTACGTACACCTGAAAAAGAGGAAGGAACAAAATTATCAAACGACGAAAAACCCTCTAGGGTTCGGTCACCTCGGGATTCGACCACATTGAGATTTGGCCTCCTAAGGTTTAGCCACCCTAGGATTCGGTCCCTACTAGGGTTCGCCAATCTAGGATGGTTTCTTGATTCGTTGTTTAATTGATCGGAACGAAGAGCCGTTTGAAATTCTTTAAAAGTAAGTCTTTCTTTTAAATTTTAAAAAAAACTTTTTGGGTCAATTCTTAATTTATATTTAAATTAATAATAATAAAAAAAAAACGTCGCAGCGAAATGGAAAAAAAAGTTGACAAGCTTTCTGCAGGATTATAAGTGAACAGCTATTTCTTCAAAATTTCAATTTGTTGGTAGCGTTGTCACCATTAAGAACAAAGCCTGCATTAAAAAACATTCCTACAGAGTATGAATCATGAAAGGCGCTGGATCAGAAAGGAGGTGAAATCATAAAGTATCACTTAATTTTCTACTTTTAGGCTTTATCACTTTTTTAATATATTATTCTTTCCTTCATCATCCTTTTCCATCAGCTATGCTCATAGAATTAAAATCTCACACTGACATCGGTCCTAATGAATCTGGTGCAACGAAACAATTAGAAAAAATCAATTCAAGTTGTGTGGTAGCTTCGCATAGCGATGACCGAGAAATTCAAGTTTATGTTACCTGAACTGGAAAATGAATCAATTTGATTGCGTAATTTTTCCTCTTTAGATTAAGCTTCTCTCCAATATAATACTACTAATATTGTATTCCTTCATCAGCCACAAAGAAGAAACTTAACTTTTCCCTTCTATATATACACAATAAAATACAGATATTGATAACTCACATAGTATCCTAATAAACTTATTATTTTACATGAATCAATCTCTCAAGAAATTGTTGTGTTTTAGAACTCTAATTATGAGTGTTTGAAGTGTGAACCAATTTCCAAAAAATATATAAAATAAAATAAAAAAATTTTAAATTAGCATTGATTTATTTGTAGAGACGCGTTACCCGCCATTTACGATAATTCTTCTTTTTTTTCATAATGTTGGTATTCCCATCCGTTTCCAAATTTAGGATAAATTTTAACTAAATTTTGATTCTTGAATCGAAAATTATATAGATGTTTAAAATTTTAAATTGATGTAATTATTTGTTAAAATTTTACAATCAAGGATACTTTTAAGTAATTTATAATTTCAATAAATATATTGCCTAAAATTATATGAATTTGAATATATTTAAAAAATTAAAAAAAGTTTATTCTAAGAGGGGATGAAATGGTATAGCATTGATTTGTTGAAGTCACTATCATGTATGTTTATTTATGAATTTATATATAATATTACTTGTTTCAACTAATCTCCTCATTGCCAAGTTTTCAGATTTAATTTGATTGAGCAAGATTTGGAAACAAATTTGATAAATGATTTTCAAGATATTTTGGGAGAGTTCTCTTAAGGTTTTCTTTCTCATAAGATTTTTGTTTCTTTTCGAGGCTTGCAAGATCGAGCTCCGCGGATTATTCAGAACATTTAAAACAGGATTCAAATACTCGAAATATTTTTGCACGATCGTCACTCCAAAAGCGTGACTCACGTGCAAGGGGCAATTGTGAGCCCAAATATAAAATTAGGGCTTACTTGTGATCTAAAGAATTAAATAAATCGGGAGAAGTCTCCACGTGTCCCGAGGCAGATGGCTCATGGAGACGACTCATTTGGGAATTGATTGAGGGATTGGATTGGTGGCTAGAAGGACAGGATGATTTAGGCATTACATAAGTAATTAAGGGTATTTTTGGAATTTCCTCTGAAATCACATGCCAAGCACAAATCCCAGACATGTGCAAGGGACGTGACCATTTTTCAAGAAACTCTATAAATACTCCCTTTCATTTCAATAGAAAAGAACTTTTTGATTCTCTCTAAACTAAAGACTTTGAAGAAAGCTCTTGAATTCTAAGAGTTCTGCCACGTGTTACTTAAGTAATTGCTTACCTGTTCTTCTCCCCTCTTCAACCACTCAATCAAAACCGTACTCTTTGCGGATTTCTCTCCTCCTCAGTCAACACGAAACCCTAACCCTAGTAAGGTACGGTTTCCTTACCCACACAAGTGAAGGGCGAGTTTGAAGCAAAAGGAGCCAGATTGCAAGAATATCTTGGCATGGTAAGAAGCATGATGACAAAGTTTAAACACTTCCAGATTTGCCACATTCCTAGGGAAGACAACATGGTCATCGATGCACTTGCAAGGCTTGCCTCATCCTTGGAAACCTCCAGGAGGACCAACATTTATTGGTCATCAGTTCGAACCAAGCATGATGGACTCAGGAACCACGAATGTCAACTGTGCATCGGTTGAATCAAACTAGATGACCCCAATAAGGGCCTATCTCGGAGAAGGTGTGTTGTCGGATAACCTTTGAAAAGCTAGGAAGCTGAGAATGAGAGCTTCTAAGTTCACCATCCTGTAGGACAATTTGTACAAGAAAGGTTATTCCTTGCCATTGCTCCGGTGCCTTTCACCCGAAGAAGCTCAATATGCCCTGCGAGAGATCAACGAGGGAATATGTGGGAACCACTCTGGAGGACGATCCCTTGCCCACAAGGCGCTCAGGCAAGTTTACTTCTGGCCTTCTATGGTAAGGGATGTCCATGAGTTCTCCAAGAAGTGTGACAAGTGTCAATGCTTCACGATCGTATCCAGGCAACCACCAGAAGAACTAACAACTATTTCAAGTACATGGCCTTTCTTTAAATGGGGCATCGACATTCTAGGCCTATTGCCTCTAATTAAGGACACTTCAAGTTTGTGGTGGTAGCAGTTGATTATTTTACCAAGTGGGCTGAAGCCGAACCCTTAGCAAAAATCATAGATTTAAAGGTTAAAGATTTTATTTGTAAGAGTCTAGTATATCGCTTCGGCATACCCCACGCCATTGTCCTTCAAATAAAGCAGTTGCACTCTAGCCCAGCTCACCCGCAGACAAATGGACAAGCAGAAGTCATGGTGAAAATAGTGCTACGCAGCTTAAAGACAAGGCTTGAAAGAACGAAGGGACTTTAGGTCGATGAACTTCAAAGCATATTATGGGCCTACCGAACCACGCCAAGAACTCCAACTGGGGAAACCCCTTATTCCCTCACCTTTGGAACTGAGGCGTCCTCCCTGTAGAGATCAGGGTAAACTCTCTAAGGGTCCAACACCACGACCCCACCACTAATGAGGAAGGACTTCGCATCAACCTCGACTTGGTAGAGGAGGCAAAGGAGATGGTTGTGGTTCGCAACATAGAGTATAAGTGTTGTATGGCAAAGTATTACAACTCAAGGGTGAAGCCTCGTTCCTTCCAACCAGGAGACTTGGTCCTCAAGAAGGTGATCCTCACCACAAAGGATTCGCGCAAAGGAAAACTGGGACCAAATTGGGAAGGACCCTACCTTGTAAGAGAAGTGGTGGGGCAAAGCACTTACAAGATCCAGAATTTTGAAGGGAAGGTCTTACCCCATCCACGGAACACTGAGCACTTGAAGAGGTATTACTAGTGACACTTTGAGGAAGTAGAAGTAGAAAAGTTAGGGACTTGGTTTTATGTTTCTTTTTTAGAATTATTATCCAATGTTCAAAGTACCTTTTTAGGGTTAGCAATGAAATTTTCTATTTTTTACTCCAAAAGGTTGCATTTTCAATCAATTTCAAAGGAGTATCAGTACAAAAGTAAGGATGCATAATGCCTTTCTAAAAAAAATAAAATCAAAAGTCCCTAGCACTCTAACTACTCTCAAGGTCGTCCTCATCATCCTTAGCATCTTCAAAACCTCCATCGTTAGGCGCCTCAGTTGGCACAAAGCTTGAGAAATCAATATCAGGGAAAGAAGCAGAGATCTTTCCCGGAAGCTCATCATAGCCATCAATGAAAGCACCTGCAATAGCATACTCTAGATCCACTTCATCTTGAGAAGCTCTCTCTTGAGTTGTCCTCAATTCTACCTCTACTCTCGAGCAGGCAGCCTCCCTGAGCGCGTCTCTTTAATGGACCGCCTGAAGCTCAGTATCAAGCTTAGTTGCCTTCTCATGGGCCTCAACAAGCTCCACCCCCTGAGCGCATCCCTCTCACGGGTTGCCAAAAGCTCAGCCTCAAGCTTAATTGTCCTCTCACGGATAGCCGAAAGAACTGTTTCAGCCTTCGAGCAAGCTACCTCACTAAGCGCGCCCTTCCCATGGGTCGCCAAAATCTTAGCCCGAGAAGCCACATGGCGACTTGAGCTCGGTAATCCTCCCCGAGACAAATGAAGCTCATACGCATAGCCTCATGGTTAAGCTTCAATTGACCGTAAAAATGAGCCCTCGAGAAAAAACATATAGATGCAGTGGAAATCTGAAGAAGAAAAAAGAAAAAAGAATGACCAAGCACATAGGGAAGAACTAAAAAAACAAAAAACTAGGGACTCTTACCAGAGTAAAACCCTCCATAAATGTGTTGATAACCCCCTCAATGCCTAAAGCACTAATCTGTTAAATCTCAAAGGGAAACACAAATCTCCCAAGTCTGTCCCTAATGACTTTCCGATCCCCCAGCATAGAACCTGACTGAAGAGGGTATTACGTCACTACATAGATACACAATATTTATATATCTACACATGCTTTAGTTCCTACACTAGACTACACCTGCCTAATGGCATTGGTATACTTCTTACCCGCAAAGATAGCCGCCACATCTCTGCCAGTGGTGTGGCTAGTTTGCCCAGCCTCCACTGGATACCTAGCAATTTGTCGCTGGTAATCCTCATGAGCACTCCTATGGATGTAAGATATACGTGCTATCTTCTGCTTCTTGTTCTATAGCTCTTCTATGAGTTCAAGAGCCTCCCATTTTAGCTCTTGAACCTTATCCTTAGCCAAAACCTTCTCGCCATTCTCAACCTCCCAGAAGGTCTCCATGTCTTCTTTACCTTTCTGGACATCGTGAACTTCCTCTTTTAGCTCGCGCACTTCCCTGCTCAACTGAATATTCCTATCTAACACCAAAATGAATAATGTTTTCATCGACTCTATCGGTGTCATCTCCTCCGTAGGTATCACCGTATTAAACAGTGCCACCTCCACTTCCTCCTCGGAAACTACTCCTCCGGATCAGTCTCCTCCACTACTACTATAGGTATCTCTGCTATCGGCATCGATATTAGCTCTATCATGTTCACAGATTCCTCGCTAACAATATGTATATCCCTACATAGTGTTATCTCTTGACATCTACAATAAAACACAATATCCTAATTAGTACATAACATCAAAATATTATAATCACATATCACATTTAATTTGTTTAAGGTTAATTTTCTCTTTTAATTCCTCTTGTAATGCATTTCCTCAATTCATCACTTAGGAACTCGACTTGAGTGTATTTACTTCTAACTTCTCCAACTTTTCTTAAGGTTATGGCCTAAGGTTGTCTCCCCTTAAGTTTTATAACCTACGGCTTTGATACCAATCTTTGACGCCCCTAAATCCGGAAACCTTCCTACCCGATAGATGGTGCTACACGGTGCTACTAGTTCACATACATTCAATTGAAAGATGTAATTGACATGCACATGTTTACTAAATATTACATAATAATAAATCTCTTCCCAAGTTCTTTATTAACCAATACATTCGTTCGTTTGTCATAGTAATAATTCATTACAAAAGTAATATTATTCTATTACAAGATTACTACTTCTCTTCTTTAACCTTTCCTTTGTCCTTACTGGATCATTCGATCCGTTCATTCTTAGTTGTAACCATAAAATTCAAGCATGAATGAACATAACAAACTCAACAAGTTTAACATTTATGTGGCAAAAACAAGATCAAGAATCATATGATTTATCTTTTATAACTGAACAAATAGTTATGAAGTACTATGAACAATCAAAAGAGCACTTCTTTTTCCTTTAAAACATTTAACGATGATAAACACCAGTTAAATTCTAAGTTTTGGTCAAAGACCATGAACATTCCATTCTTTATTCCTTTAAAAATTACAACTTGGAACTAAGTTTGTAAGTCCAATATTTCTTACGAGCACCTCTAGGTGATCAGCCTATTGTAATATATATTGTACAACACTACTCCATTAAACGTAATTACGTTTAAGTTTTGACAAACTCACATGCCAGTCAATTTACAACTAAAAATCTTTGTTTATTCATATTCAAACTTACCTTTCAATTCGTACCAAAGTAATTGGCATAGGATAAAAACATCAGTAATATTTTGAAAGATTGTAACGAAATCAACAAAATAATTTAAATCGTATCTAGCCGAAACAAATGGCATCTACACTTTCTTTAAATAATTCATGCATATCATACATAAATCCCAAAGCTTGTCTAGCGCAGAGTATAGACAAGGGTTTAGAAAACTTTCCTCAAGTAGTGTTAATTCACTTTTCTTTTGGTCTGTATAGGTTCTACATCATATAATCACATAGCATGCCAAATTAGCTCACATAACAATCAATACGTATTGTTATTAACCTATCTTCTCCTTCTCGATATAAAATATCTGAATTGTTAAATTAATAACTTTCGTTAGGTTATTTAACGTTCATCACGGATTTATAACATTTTATTATTATAAGTTACCATATTTGTTCAATGTTTAAGTAATTACAACCTATGTAATCTCAAATATTTATTTAATGCGAATATGGTTTCCCGTATATATCGAATACAGGGTCCCGTATAGCAAAACCTACTTTGCGTTTACATTTTCATAACTTTTAGTTAACTTTTAATTATTAAACTTAAGGTTGTAATCATCATTTAAGATGTTATTTTAAGTTTAATTATGGTTCATTAATCAACCCTAATCGTTCTCTTTTCTTTTATATTCATAAACATTCTTCTCTAGCTTTTGCTTTGGCCCAGCGCTACGGCACCGTGCCCTTTGTTAATTGTTGAGCTACAACGCATATTAACTGTATGTTGGCTTCATCCGGGCGCTGCGGCGCCATTCCTCAAAGCCTAACATGTGATGCCCCCAAAATTAGGTATACATCACCCATCTTGAGTTGCCAGATACATGGTATAGAATTGAAATACAACTTAATAATACAACAATCGTGTATAGTACGACAAAACATAAATTGTGAGTTTGAATACAATATTGTCTACTAGAGAGTATACAAACTCAAAAGGAGTCCTCATTACAATTATTGTCACACTATTTCACAGAATAGTGAGGATTACTAATGCACCATCTAGGATCATCACTTTGTTCCCCGACTAGTCCCAGCTACGTTCTCTTTTCCTAAAGAGAACAGTGAAAGAAAGGGTGAGCTCAACTAGCCCAGTAAGAAATATTATGACTAAGATAATGCATAATAAATTATCATTAGCCTTCAACAATGTTAAACTGATACAATATAACAAACATCAAGTTTAACTGCAGCAGAACAAGCAATCCATTAGAAGAGTCAAGTAAAGAATAAAATCTACTATCTTCTATGATTTAAAAGGTTTTTCATCACTTTTATCGCTGAGACTCAACTTAATATATAAATAATCCACATCATCAAATCATCCCTGCACTACAGCCAAGGATATTCTTTAGTATTACGACCACGAATTATCCATGCACTACGGCTTAAGATAATCATGTTTTCATCAATGGTCCTGATCATGCCATAAAACAATTCATCTTTGCACTACTGACCAAAGAGAATCCATAGCCATAATCATACCAAAACTCGCCCATCAATGCACTACGGGCCAATGAGGAATTTTTTCACATCATTTGTAACATTACGGTTATGATTATACTTAATAATCCTCGATCATAATCATACCAAGTCCATCTATGCACTTTCTGAGCCACAGATGACTTTCAACATAATATAAACATGAGGATGATGACAATGATATAAAATTGAATAAAACAAGTTCATGAATTAATTTATCCAGGAACTAATAACGTCCAAATTATCAACATGATACTTCTTTGTAGAGTAAAATTCAAGAATGCTTAGAAGAATATTTCCATGAAAAGATACTGGATGAAGCGCAAATATCAAGGATATTCCACTAATTTCATGGAGTATAGAAGTCAAAACTTTAACCAACTTAGTATAATAGAATATATGAAACTGCAAATGGATTTTCGCCCGCCATGCGGTAATCCACGTAAACAGATCATTTCCACAATTTAATAATGAATGAATACGAAGGATCATTCACCATGCATGTGGTAATCCACACAGACAGATTATTCCAACATAATAATACATAATGGAATAACATAAGAATTCACCATGCGTGCGATAGACTGCACAGACAGGTTTTTCCCAACGGAATAATAAATAATGGAACCAGGTCTGGCGTAAGCGTACAAACAGGATATTCTGACAGAATAATAAATAATGGAACCAGGTCCGACGTAAAACGCACAGACAGGATATTCCAACAGAATAATAAAGAATGGAACCAGGTCCGACGTAAAACGCACAGACAAGATATTCCAATAGAATAATAAAGAATGGAATAACAGAAGAATTTCACCAAGTATAGGGTAGACCGCGTAAACAGGTTATTCCAACAGAATAATAAAGAATGGAATAACAGAAGTTCTCTTCATGAATACAAAAGAAATAATACTCCCTACGAGTGCAACAAATAATATTCCCTACCTTAAGAAGAAGAGTACTTGATATATGAGTAGTGAAGTAGAAGAATACTTTTCTTCTTTCTCTCTATAGTTTATCTCTCTAGAGTTTCAGTGAATTCGTAAGAAATAATGAAGGAATGAGCTTCTATTAATAGAAAAATGGACTGCATAATAACTAACTCATGAACGGTCCAAATTGATTTACTTTAATCTGATGGTCCATATTTAAATCAAAATCTTTTAAATAAAATATAATATATTCTATTTATAATCTAATAAAATGAATTACTTTATAATAGATTTTACTATGCAAACACTATGCAAGCACTATGCAAACACTATGCATAATAATAAAAAATATATTCTAATTATTGTCTAATAAAACAGATAACTTTATAAAAGTATTCTGTTTTATATAAAAATATTTTACTATTAGCATAATAAAACGAATAACTTTATAAAAGTATTCTGTTTTATATAAAAAGCTTTTCTGTTTTATTACAATAATAATACCAATAAAACAAAACTGAGTGACTTATCACATAAGCATCAATAATCAATACCGTGTGCTACTATGCAATCACGTATATTACTGTACTTTTACTACCTAGTAGTTCAACAATATTAATGGTAAAACTTCTGCCGTTATTTTCGATAAAATATTTTTGTCATTTTCTCAATCCGACAATAATTCTGTTGTGGGGTCCACCAATGATTGTACCATCGTACGGATATTTCCTGACAAAAAGAATATTTCACGACCAATCGAATATAATATGACAACTTACATACTTTGCAAAATTTGTAAATATTACCCACAACTATAACATTATATCAAATTCATTCCATAATATTCAAAAAAAATATTTATTTTTAAAATCTGGGGTCTAACAATCTCCCTCCTTATGGAATTTTGCCCTCGAAATTTACGTATGTACCTGGTATGTGACGCCCCCAAAATTAGGTATACATCACCCATCTTGGGTCGACACTTACATGGTACAGAATTTAAAAACAACTTATTAACATAACTGTCAGATACAATATCGACATAAACTATGAGTTTAAATACAAATATAAATCTACTAGATATTATACAAACTCAAACAAAAAGTCCTCATTACGATTATTATCACACTATTTTTTACGTAATAGTGAGGACTACTAATGCTATCTTGTGGACCATCACTGTTTCCCAGACTCGTCCCGGCTATATTATCATTTCACGAGAGAACGGTGAAAGAAAGGGTGAGCTCAACTAGCCCAAGAAAAATATTATGACTAAGATAATGCGAATAAATTATCAATAGTCTTCAATAATGTTAAACCGATAAAATACAATAGACAACCAGTTTAATCTGCGGCGAATATCTGATCCATTAAAAGAGTCAAGTAGAAAATAAAGTCTACTATCTTTTAGGTTTTAAAGGTTTTTCATCATTTGTTTATAGTTTGAGACTCAAACTTTAATAAATATTTCACATCATCGAATCACCCCTCACACTTCTGACCAAGGATATTCTTTAGTATCACGACCACAATTATTCATGCACTACGGGCCAAGAATATTTGTGTATTCATTAATGGTCATGATCATGCCAACAATCGTCCATCAATGCACTACTGACCAATCGAGGATATTTATCACATCATTTGTAACATTACGGTTAAGCGATTACACCGAATAGTCTCTCGTCATAATCATACCAAGTCCATCTATGCACTACAGGGCCACGGATGACTTTCAAAAAATATAAACATGAGGATGATGACAATGATATAAGAATTCAATAAAACAAGTTCAAGAATTATTTTATCCAGGAATTATTAACGTCCAAATTGTCCACATGATCTTTGTTTTGTAGAGTAAAATTCAAGAATGATCGGAAGAATATTTCCATGAAAAGATCTTTGGATGAAACGCAAAATATCAAGGATATTCTACTAATTTCATGGAGTATAGAAGTCAAAGTTTTAACCAACCGGGTATAATAAAGAATGGAATAACAAAAGAAATCACCATGCATGCGATAGAATCGCATTGCAGACGGAAGTTATTCCAATGAATAATAAATAACGGAACCGGTCGTGAAATTCACACAAGCGTGGATGTTCCAATGAATAATAAAGATGGAACCCGGATCCGGTGTAAAACACACGATAGGATATTCCAACGTAATAATAAAGATTTTAACCGGTCCGGTGTAAAACACACGAGCGGATGTTCCAACAGAAATAATAAAGATTTTAACCAGAATTAGGTGTAAAACACACGATGTGGATGTTCCAACGTAATAATAATAAAAAGGCGGAACCGGTCCTGTGTAAAACACACAGACGTGATGTTCCAAATGAATAATAGAAGAATGTCACCAAGTATAGGTAAACCACTTATAAAGGTTATTCCAATGTAATAATAAGCAATGGAATAACAACAGTTCTCTTCATGAATAAGAAAGAATAACACCCCTTACATTTGGTAGGAGATTGAATCTTTGCAGATGTGTAGTAACAAAATACTCTTCTTCTTTCTCTCTTATTCTCTCTATACTTTCTCTCTCTATAGCTTGAATGAATTCATGAAAATAATGAAGCCCTAGGCCTCTATTTATAGAAGATTTCTAGCTTAGCACCGCTTGTGTGAAAAGGCAAGTGGCTTGACGGTTGGTTTGGCGCTTTGTAATGTGAAACGACAAGTGGTTCAACGCTTTGTAATGTGAAACGACAAGTGGTTCGACGTCTGGTAAAGGTAATTACTATTAACGAAGGTAAATACTATTGACGAAGGTAAATACTATTCACAAGGGTAATTACTATTGACGAAGGTAATTACTTATTGACGGTAAATACTATTCACAAGGGTAATTACTATTGATGAAGGTAATTACTATTGACGAAGGTAAATACTATTGACGAAGAGACTCTTAGATGATGACATATGAGCCCCCCCATAAAATAATCAAACTTACCACAAATCATTTTTTTTCATCAACACATATTTAATCTTTCAACAATTATTAATCATTTATAACTTGTCGTCTCAATTATTGATTTAATACTATAACATATTATACAGATGATACTGTGACAATAATTGAATCAATAATATAAGAGATATGATCACGGCAATTCTTCAGTAGTAATAATTGAGAATAGGTGAGTGACTTCTCACGTAAGCATCAATAATCAATCTGCGTGTCTACTTATGCAACTCTGCCAGATTCTTGTACTTTTACCACCGGGTAGTTCAACGGTTTTTAACGGTAACACCTCCGCCATTATTTTTATAAAATATTTTTGTCGTTTTCTCAATCAAATAATAATTACATTGTAGGGGTCCACCAATGATTGAGCCATTATGCGAATATTCCCTAACAAAAGAATATTCCCAGACCAAACGAATATTTTATAACAACTTGCATACTTTGCAAAATTTATAAATATTACCCACAACTATAACATTATATCAAATTTATTCCATAATATTCAAAAATAATATTTATAGAAAAAATTCATCTTTATTTATAAAAGTGGGGGTCTTACAACCTCCCTTCTTATGAAATTTAGCCCCCTCGAAATTAGGGTACGATACTGGTATGTCGAAGAGGTAAGGATACCTTAATTTCATTTCGATTCTAACTCCCAAGTCATTTCCTCAACATCGTGGTTCCTCCACAAAACTTTGACTTGAGGTATAATCTTGGAGCGTAGAATATGTTCCTTCTTATCCAAAATTTGAACAGAACCTCTTCATATGTCAAATCTTCCGCTATTTCGTCCTGGTTCTAACTCAATAATATGGTTGGGTCTTTCACATATTTACGTAACATAGATATGTGAAAAACGTTATGAACACGAGACATATTTGGCGGTAAAAGCGAGTCTATAGGCCACGCCTCCTACTCGATCGAGGATTAAAATGGACCGATGAATCGAGGGTTAAGTTTTCCTCTCTTTCCAAATCTTGTAACTCCTTTCCATGGAGCAACTCTTAACAACACATGATCTCCTATATCGAATTCCACGTCCTTTCGATGAAGATCGGATAACTCTTTTGTCGATTTTGTGAGGTTTTTATACGTTGTCGGATCGTTTGAATCTTTTCCGTAGTCATACATACCAACTCCGGTCCCAACAACGTTGCTTCACCCACCTCATCCCAAAGATATCTTTGGAGAACGACACTTTCTTCCATGGCAACGCTCGAATGGAGCCATGCCAATACTTGCTTGATAAGCGTTGTTGTGGGAAAACTCCACCAATGGTAAAAACTTGTCCCAACTCCCTTGAAATCAAGGACATAGAGTCTTAATAGATCTTCAAGAGTTTAAATAGTCCTCTCCGATTGTCCGTCTGTCTGAGGATGATATCTTAGAAACTAAATCGTAAGTCTGTGCCATAGCTTTTTGCAAACTAACCCAAAATCGTGAAGTGAATCTTGGGTCTCGATCGAAACTATGGATACCGCATACCATGCGATCTTACAATCTCGTTTATGTACATACTGAGCAAGACGTTCAAGTGTATAAGTTTCTCGTGTCGGTAAGAAATGAGCGGACTTGGTCAACCTATCAACAATGACCCAAATCGCATCAATGCCTTGAGAAACCTTAGGAAGACCGTAGAACGAAATCCATGGTAATGTGCTCCCACTTCCATTCTGGAATTTCAAGTGGTTGCAATGGACCTTTTGGTACTTGATGCTCCACTTTAACTTCGTTGACAAGTTAGACACCTTGAGATAAATGGTAGCTATCTCTCTCTCTTCATATTGCTTCACCAAAATGTATGGCCGAATATCATGATACATTTGGTACTCCCGAGATGGATTGCAAATGGTGTGTTGTGTGCCTCCATCATGATATTATACTTTAAATCGTGGTCGTTAGGAACACAAAATCCGGAGTTGATTCAAGTATTCCTTCTTCATCGATTCTTGCTTGATAGCACCTTCTTGCACTTTCTTCCTCATACGCATCGACTCGGTGTCTATAAGCTTGAAAGCGACTTTAACTTTATCAATTAAAGTCGGTTCTACTCGTATACTCGCTATCATCACATGCGTCCTCGAGTCTTTAATTCTATCTCCATCCTTTGCAAGTCACACAAAATGGGCCTTTACGTTGACAATATCGCACTTTCGTACTTGCATATGATTTTCTACTCAATCGTCACCTACCACGTTCGCTTTTCCGGGATGGTATTGGATGGTATGATCATAATCTTTCAACAGCTCAAGCCAACGTCGTTGTCGCATGTTGAGTTCCTTTTTGAGTGAAGAAATATTTGAGGCTTTTATGATCCGTAAAGATCTCCACTTTCTCCCATACAAGTAATGCCTCCAAATTTTAAGTGCAGAAGACAACGGCTAACTCTAGATCATGAGTAGGATAATTCCTCTCATATTCTTTGAGTTGTCGCGAGGCATAAACTATTACTTTTCCATGTTGCATGAGAACACATCCCAACCCTTTGCCTCAAGCATCACCGATAGATGACAAATCCTTGAGCCGGATGGTATTGTCGAGCAGTCTTTGAAATAAGTCTCCTCTTAAGTTCTTGAAAACTCTTCTCACATTCTTCGCTCCAACCGAACTTTATATCTTTCCGAGTCACCGAGTCGATGGAATAGCGATTCGAGAAAATCCTTCCACGAATCTCCGATAATAACCGACTAAACCGAGAAAGCTACGTGCTTGTCCATGATTTAGGTTGTTCGCAGACTTTGAATAGCTTCAATCTTTCTTTGGGTTAACGATATTCCATGACTTGATACCATCGCGTGCCCAAGGAATGCTACTTCTTCAAGCCGAACTCGCATTTCTTCAACTTGGCATAAAGCTTATATTCACGAAGCTTTTGGAGTGTCGACCTCAAGTGTTGCTCATGATCTTCACGGCTTTTGGAATAAATAAGGATGTCATCAATAAAGACGACCACAAAGTGATCTAAATATTCCTTGAATACTCGGTTCATCATATCCATGAAGGCGGCGGAGAGCATTAGTCAATCCAAAGGACATGACTAGGAATTCATAATGCCCGTCTTAGGAGTTACGAAAGTCGTCTTTGGAATGTCGTGCGTTTCTAATCTTCAATTGGTGATATCCTAACGAAGATCAATCTTTGAAAAGAATTTGGCTCCTTGCAATCGGTCAAACAGGTCATCAATACGTGGCAATGGATACCTATTTTTGATGGTGGCGTGATTCAACTCCAGATAATCAATACAAAGTCGCGTACTCCCATCTTTCTTCTTCACGAATAGAAACAGGGAGCACCCTAAGGAGAAGTACTAGGACGAATAAAGCCAATGTCTAACAATTCCTGCAGTTGGGTTTTTAACTCCACGAAGTTCAATAGGAGCCATTCGATATGGGGCTTTGGAAATAGGTTTTGTCTGGGGTTCAAGGTCGATACAAAATTCAATTTCACGCCTCGGGGTAGGCCAGAAGTTCTTGAGAATACGTCGGAAATTTATTAACAATAGGAATATCGTTTAAAACCGGCGTATTTTTATTTAAATCATGACATGAGCTAAGAAAGCTTGACATCCGTTTTTCAATAAACGAATAGCTTTATGGCTTGAGATGACCGTGATTGATTTTAATGGTTTGGTCGTTTGAATTCAGCATAATAGGTTGATTAGGAATATGAAAGCTAACAACCTTACGAAAACAATCAATTTTTGCATGATAAGTAGTTAACCAATCAATCCTAGAATCACGTCAAATGCAAGTATTTTTAATGAAATAAGATCGACAGTAATGTGAGGGTACTTGATTTGAACCAAACAAGACTTATAAATGCTGGATGTAATGAAGGTTTCTCCCAACGGAGTTTCCACAGATAAGTCAAAGTCTAATTTCTCCGGAGTCAAATTTAATCGATGAGCGCAAGTAGGAGAAATAAAAGAATGGGTAGAACCGGTATCAAATAAAGTATAGACTTCATTAGAGTTTATGATAAGCTTACCCGTGATGACCTCATTCGGATTCCTTGCTCTTTGGGAGGTCACAACAAATGCTCTCCTCAGCACTACTGGGTTTTGAATTTTACGGGATGGCCTTTGGTGCCTCCATCCTAGCTGAATTTGTCTTTGGTAAACGACAAAATCGAGCTAAGTGACCTTCTCTTCCACAATTATAACATGCTTTGGATGGCATGGCGCAGTTTGGACTGATGTGTCCCTCTCCTCCGCATTTGAAGCATATGATAGGTGGTCTTTCTCCTTCCTTAACAATGGGTCTTTGGTCTTTGACGTCTTTCCATCATTGTTGAATCTCCTTTTCTTGAAATGTCCATTCTTATTGTTTTGGCCCGATTACCACCGAAATGGTTACCATATCCGCCCGTTGATTCCTCCACGCTTGTTGTCACCGCCTCCGATGACTATTCTCATTGGTATTATAATTTTGCTTGTACCTCTCTCTTTTAGTTAGGTTGACTCATTATCGCGCTCCACTAATCGAGCCCTATTTACAACATCTGAATACAAACACGGTTTATGAGAAATAAGATGTTGACGTATCTCGCTTCTTCAACCTCTTAAAAACATTCGCGCCATTCTCTCTTCATTATCCACCAAGTGGGGCGAAACCGTGATAACTCATAAATTTTGCCTCGTGATTGCGACACGGTCGTATATTGTTTTGTTCCAACTTGATAAACTCCACCTCCTTCATGTGGCGAATACTTTCGTGAAAGTATTTGTCGTTGAACGACTCTGGAACTTCTCCCAAGATATCTTGATCAATTTGGTTGAGTACGTTTCTGGATTCCCACCAAGAATCCGCCTCTCCAATGAACATAAAAGCGGCAAAGGGAACCTTTTGCTCCTCGGAGCATCCCAAGACATCAAATATCTTGGTAATCTGCTTTATCCATGCTTTACCATGATGGTTTTGGCTCTCCCTTAAACTCCGTTGGTCCTAGCTCCTTAAATTGTTTAGCGGTGACCGCTTGAGAGTTTTCCGTGTGTTTCCACCTACGTTTTGGGCGAGTCGCGCTCTACTTTCTTTGTTGCATAAATTGCATAAAGCCTCACGAACATTTGATCATTCGTCATTTTCGTCAAGGTTGTTGTTTGCATGAGGATTGTCGCCTTCTGATGCACATTATCCCGATTATTAATATGTGGTGAATCAACAATCGCTGCAAGCGCTCCATTGCTATTCTCAACATTCTCGGATGTCATTTTCAGAATCGCCACAAAACAAAAGGTTAATTGACATGTAACAAATTATCCTATCTTCTTGACCAACCAATAAAATATCACATAAACTTAGGTAGGTCATACTAGCGAAGGTATTCCCGTCTCTCCCCTCCTAGTACTATTCTCACATCTTAGCCGTGGATCATCTCCCAAAGCTCGATACCAACCGTGGCGCCCCAAAATTAGGTATACATCACCCATCTTGGGTCGACACTTACATGGTGCGTAATTTAAAAACAACTTATTAACATAACCTGCGTAGGTATATGCAATCGACATAAACCGTGAGTTTAAATACAAATATAAATCTACTAGATATTATACAAACTCAAACAAAAAGTCCTCATTACGATTATTATCACACTATTTTACGAATAGTGAGGACTACTAATGCTATCTTGGGACCATCACTCGTTTCCCAGACTCGTCCCGGCTATATTATCATTTCACGAAGAACGGTGAAAGAAAGGGTGAGCTCAACTAGCCCGGTGAAAAATATTATGACTAAGATAATGCGAAATAAATTATCAATAGTCTTGATAATGTTAAACGATAAAATACAATAGACAACCGGTTTAATCTGCAGTGAATATGCAATCCATTAAAAGAGTCAAGTAGAAAATAAAGTCTACTATCTTTTAGGTTTTAAAAGGTTTTTCATCATCATGTTTATAGTTTGAGACTCGACTTTAATAAATATTTCACATCATCGAATCACCCCGCACACTTTCTGACGAAGATATTATTCTTTAGTATCACGACCACAATTATTCATGCACTACGGGCCAAGAATATTTGTGTATTCATTAATGGTCATGATCATGCCAACAATCATCCATCAATGCACTACTGACCATCGAGGATATTTATCACATCATTTGTAACATTACGGTCATGATTACAATCGAATAGTCTCTCGGTCATAATCATACCAAGTCCATCTATGCACTACAGACCCACGATGACTTTCAAAAAATATAAACATGAGGATGATGACAATGATATAAGAATTCAATAAAACAAGTTCAAGAATTATTTTATCCGAGAATTATTAACGTCCCAAATTGTCCACATGATCTTTGTTTTGTAGAGTAAAATTCAAGAATGATCGGAAGAATATTTCCATGAAAAGATATCTTTGGATGAAACGCAAATATCAAGGATATTCTACTAATTTCATGGAGTATAGAAGTCAAAGTTTTAACCAATTTGGGTATAATAAAGAATGGAATAACAAAAGAAATCACCATGCATGCGATAGAATCGCATGCATGGAGTTATTCCAACGAATAATAAATAACGGAACCGGTCGGGTGAAATTCACAAGCGGATGATTTCCAATGTAATAATAAAGATGGAACCGGATCCGATTGTAAAACACACGATAGGATATTCCAATGTAGAATAATAAAAAAGGCGGAACCGGTCCCATGTAAAAACACACGACGGTGATGTTCCAATGTAATAATAAAGAGAAAACCAGTCCCAGTAAAACACACGACGTGATGTTCCAACAGAATAATAATAAAGATTTTAACCAGTCCGTAAAAACACATGATGTGATGTTCCAAATGAATAATAGAAGAATGTCACCAAGTATAGGGTAAACCACTTATACAGGTTATTCCAACAGAATAATAAGCAATGGAATAACAACAGTTCTCTTCATGAATAAGAAAGAATAACACCCCTTACATTTGGTAGGAGATTGAATCTTTATGACGAGTAGTAACAAAATACTCTTCTTCTTTCTCTCTTATTCTCTCTATACTTTCTCTCTCTATAGCTTGAATGAATTCGTGAAAAATAATGAAGCCCTAGGCCTCTATTTATAGAAGATTTCTAGCTTAACACTTCCTTAGTGTGAAAAGCAAGTGGCTTTTCGACGACCGGTTTTGGCCTTTGTAATGTGAAACGACGGTGTGGTTCGACGTCTGGTAAAGGTAATTACAATTAACGAAGGTAAATACTATTGACGAAGGTAAATACTATTCACAAGGGTAATTACTATTGATGAAGGTAATTACTATTGACAAAGGTAAATACTATTCACAAGGGTAATTACTATTGACGAAGGTAATTACTATTGATGGTAAGGTAAATACTATTGACGAAGAGACTCTTAGATGATGACATATGAGCCCCGTAAAATAATCAAACTTACCACAAATCATTTTTTTTTTCATCAACACATATTTAATCTTTCAACAATTATTAATCATTTATAACTTGTCGTCTCAATTATTGATTTAATACTATAACATATTATACGATGATGATCTTGTGACAATAATTGAATCAATAATATAAGAGATATGATGCAAAGATTCTTGTAGCAATAATTGAGCATAGGTGAGTGACTTCTCACGTAAGCATCAATAATCAATCTGAGTGTCTACTACTATGCAACTACTCTGGCGTATTCTTTATACTTTTACCACCGGGTAGTTCAACAGTTTAAACGGTAACACCTCCGTAGTTATTTTTATAAAATATTTTTGTCGTTTTCTCAATCCGACAATAATTACGCTAGGGGTCCACCAATTATTGAGCCATTATCACGAATATTCCCTAACAAAAGAATATTCCCAACCAAACGAATATTTTATAACAACTTGCATACTTTTGCAAAATTTATAAATATTACCCACAACTATAACATTATATCAAATTTATTCCATAATATTCAAAAATAATATTTATAGAAAAAAATTCATCTTTATTTATAAAAGCTGGGGTCTTACATGGTATGCCGAACAAGTGAGGATACCTTGACTTCACTTCAAATTCTAACTCTTGAGGTATAACCTTTGAGCGTCGAATATGATCCTTCTTATCCAATATGTTAACACGTATCTCTTCATACGTTAAATCTTCTGCTATCTCGTCCGGTTCTAAATTAATAATGTGGTTCGGGTCGTCCACATATTTACGTAACATCGATACGTTAAAAATGTTAAGAACACGCGACATACTTGGCAGTAAAACGAGTCTATAGGCCATAGTTCCTACTCGATCAAGGATTTCAAATGGTCCAATTAAATCGAGGGTTGAGATTTCCTCTCTTCGTCGATTCTTGCTTATAGAATAACGCCCTCTTGAACCTTCTTCTTCACATTCATTAGCTCTGAGTATGTAGCTTGAGCGGCTTTAACTTTCTTGATTAAAGTCGATTCTAATCGTATATTCGTTATCTTCACGTGGGTTCGTATATTCCCACTTGTTACCGCATACGATCTTCTACTCAACGCATCATCTACCACGTTCATACTTCCACGATGATATTGAATGGTACGATAGTAATCTTCAACAGCTCGAGTCAACATCTTTGGCGCATGCTACGTTCATTTTAGTTGAAGAAATATTTGAGGGTTTAAGAAATGGGTTTTGTACTGGGGTCAATACAAAATTCAATTTCACGCTCTAGGGGTAGGCTAAGAAGTATTCAAGAATACGTCAGAAAATTTATTAACAATAGAAATATCATTCAAACTGTGACCCTCATCCAAGACTTGGATAGTACGTCATATTGATACCTATCAACTTGTGATCGTCATTCACGACATCGCCTACAGAAAGTCTGGCTTCGGTGCATTCCACACAAGAAAGTAAACAACGAAAGGACCGAGGCTCTTTACTTATGGCTTGATATGACAATGATTGACTTTAGTGGTTTGGTTTCTTGAATTCGCATAACAGGTTGGTTAGGAATATGAAAGCTAACAACCTTACAAAAAACATGATGAGTAGTTAACCAATCGTTTCCAAAAATCACATCAAAGGCGAGTATTTTCAAAGACATAAGATCAACAGGTAACGTGAAAGTATTGATTTGAACAAGATTTATAAATAGTGGAGGTAACGAAGGTTTCTCCCAACTAAGTTTTAACATATATATCAAAGTCTAACTTCTCCGGAGTTAACTTCAAACATTGAACACAACTAGGTGAAATAAAAGAGTGAGTAGAACCGGTATCTAACACGGTATAGACTTCGCAAGAGTTTATGACTAACATACCCGTGATAATTTTATCCAGGTTCCTCATCACGAAAAAAATGCTCTCTCTTAAACTACCGGCTTTGGCTTGTCTGGGACATCCTTTTGTGCCTCCATCCTAGCTGAACTTGTCATCGGTGAATGACAAAATCGGGCTAAGTGACCTTCTCTTCCACAATTATAGCATGCTTTGGACGGCATCGCGCAGTTTGAACTAATGTGTCCCTCCCCTTCGCATTTGAAGCATATGATAGGTGGTCGTTCTCCTTCCTTAACAACGGGTGTTGGTGCTGACGTCCTTCCATCATTGTTGAATCTCCCTTTCTTGAAATGTTCATTTTTACTGTCTTGGCCATGATTACCACCTAAGTGGTTACCATTTCTGGCATGTTGATTCCCTCCACGTTTGCTGTCACTGTTTTGATGACTGATACCACTGATATTTTCATGCTGCCGGCTACTTTCTCTTGGTTAGTTGACTCGTTCTTTATCGCTCCCAATAATCGAGCCCTATTTACAACATCTGAGTACAAACACAGTTTATGAGAAATAAGATATTGATGTATCTCCGGTTTCAAACCTCTTCAAAACATTCGCGTCATTCGCTCCTCATTATCGACCAAATGGGATGCAAACCGGGATAACTCCGCAAATTTAGCCTCATATTGTGACACAGTCATATTGTTTTGTTCCAATTTGATAAACTCCACTTCTTTCATGAGACGAATATTCTCGGGAAAGTACTTGTCGTTGAATAGCTCTTGGAACTTCTCCCAAGACATCTTGAGTGCGTTAGGCTGGGTACGTTTTACAGATTTCCACCAGTAATCTGCCTCTTCACGTAACATAAAGGTGGCAAAGGGAACCTTTTGCTCCTCGGAGCATCCCAAGACATCAAATATCTTGGTGATCTGCTTTAACCACGTCTCCGCCTTAAGTGGTTCTGGCTTTCCCAAAAACTCTGGTGGTCCCAGCTCCTTGAATTACTTAACGGTGACCAACCGTGGGTTGCCATTATTTCCTCCTGCATTATGCACAGGAGCCGCCTTCACATGATGTTGCATGAATTCTAAAAAGCTCTTAAACGTACCGTCGTTCGTCAATTGATCAGTGTTGTTGTTTACAAGAGGATTATCGCCATCCTGTTGCACATTGTCCTTATTATTGATCTGTGGAGAATCAATGGTCTCTTGTGCTCCATTGCTATTCTCAACATTCTCGGATGTCATTTTCAGATACTACCACAAAACAAATTTTAAATAACATATAACATATTATCCCTATACTTTGACCGACCAATTAAATATCAAATAAACTTAGGTAGGACATACTAGAGAAGGAATTCCCCGTCTCTCCCCTCCTAGTTCTTATCTCACATCTCAGCCAGGGATCATATCCCTAAGCTTTGATACCAACTGTGACGCCCCCAAAATTAGGTATACATCACCCATCTTGAGTCGCCAGATTCATGGTACAGAATTCAAATACAACTTAATAATACAACTGTCGTGTACAATACGACAAAACATAAACTGTGAGTTTGAATACAATATTATCTACTAGAGAGTATACAAACTCAAAAGGAGTCCTCATTACAATTATTGTCATGCTATTTCATAGAATAGTGAGGACTACTAATGCACCATCTAGGATCATCACTCTATTCCCCAACTAGTCGCAGCTACGTTCTCATTTCCTGAAGAGAACAGTGAAAGAAAGGGTGAGCTCAACTAGCCCAGTAAGAAATATTATGACTAAGATAATGCAGAATAAATTATCATTAGCCTTCAACAATGTTAAACTGATACAATATAACAAACATCAAGTTTAAGCTGCGGTATGTAATAAGCAATCCATTAGAAGAGTCAGTAGAGAATAAAATCTACTATCTTCTATGATTTAAAAGGTTTTTCATCACTTTTATCGTTGAGACTCAGCTTAATAAATAATCCACATCATCAAATCATCCTGCGCACTATAGGCCAAGGATATTCTTTAGTATCACGACCACGAATTATCCATGCACTACGGGCCAAAGATAATCATGTTTTCATCAACGGTCCTGATCATGCCATAAAATAATTCATCTTTGCACCCTTGGCCGAAGAGAATCCATAGCCATAATCAAACCAAAAACTGTCCATCAATGCACTACGGGCCAATGAGGACTTTTACAACATCATTTGTAACATTACGGTCATGATTACATCGAATAATCCCTGGTCATAATCATACCAAGTCCATCTATGCACTACAAGCCACAAATGATTTTCAACATAATATAAACATGAGGATGATGACAATGATATAAGAATTCAATAAAACAAGTTCAAGAATTAATTTATCCAGGAACTAATAACGTCCAAATTGTCAACATGATACTTCTTTGTAGAGTAAAATTCAAGAATGCTCAGAAGAATATTTCCATGAAAAGATACTGGATGAAGCGCAAATATCAAGGATATTTCACTAATTTCATGGAGTATAGAAGTGAAAACTTTAACCAACTGAGTATAGTAGAATATATGAAACTACAAATGGATTTTTGCCCGCCATGCGGTAATCCACGTACACATATCATTTCCACAATTTAATAATGAATGAATACGAAGGATCATTCACCATGCATGTGGTAATCCACATAGAAAGGTTATTCCAACAGAATAATAAAGAATGGAATAACATAAGGATTCACCATTAGCATGCGATAGATATCGCATGTGATCGGTTATTCCAAACAGAATAATAAATAATGGAACCAGGTCCGGCGTAAACGCACAGACAAGATATTCTGACAGAATAATAAATAACGGAACCAGGTCTGACGTAAAACGCACAGACAGGATATTCCAAAAGAATAATAAAGAATGGAACCATGTCCGATGTAAAACGCACAGACAGGATATTCCAATAGAATAATAAAGAATGGAATAATAGAAGAATTTCACCAAGTATAGGGTAGACCGCGTATAAAGGTTATTCCAACAGAATAATAAAGAATGGAATAACAGAAGTTCTCTTCATGAATACAAAAGAAATAATACTCCCTACGAGTGCAACAAATAATATTCCCTACCTTAAGAAGAAGAGTACTAGATATATGAGTAGTGATGTAGCAGAATACTTTTCTTCTTTCTCTCTATAGTTTATCTCTCTAGAGTTTCAGCGAATTCGTAAGAAATAATGAAGGAATGAGCTTCTATTTATAGAAAAATGGATTGCATAGTAACTAACTCATGAACGGTCCAAATTAATTTACTTTAATCTGACGGTCCATATTTAAAGCAAAATCTTTTAAATAAAATATAATATATTCTATTTATAATCTAATAAAATGAATAACTTTATAAAAGATTTTACTATGCAAATACTATCTTGAGCACTATGCAAACACTATCTGAGATACTATGCATAATAAAACATAATATATTCTAATTATTGTCTAATAAAATGAGATAACTTTATAAAAGTATTACATTTTTATATAAAAAATTTTACTATTAGCTAATAAAATGAATAACTTTATAAAAGTATTTTGTTTAATATAAAAAGCTTTTCTGTTTTATTACAATAATAATACCAATAAAACAAAACTGAGTGACTTATCATATAAGCATCAATAATCAATACCGTGTGCTACTATGCAATCATGCGTATTACTGTACTTTTACTACCTAGTAGTTCAACAATATTAATGGTAAAACTTCTGCTGTTATTTTTGATAAAATATTTTTGTCATTTTCTCAATCCGACAATAATTCCGTTGTGGGGTCCACCAATGATTGTACCATCGTACGGATATTTCCTGACAAAAAGAATATTTTCCGACCAATCGAATATAATATGACAACTTGCATACTTTGAAAAATTTGTAAATATTACCCACAACTATAACATTATATCAAATTCATTCCATAATATTCAAAAAAATATTTTGAGAAATTTAAATCTTTACTTATAAAATTTGGGGTCTCACATAACAGGCACTACGGCGCCTACCCCTTTTCTTTGAAATTTATTTTTTAAGTGTTGGGAAAATTTCACATCGCTTCCTTCCCAAATTCATAATTTGTTCATTATAACTCGGAATTGGTTCGTTCAAAAGCTAATTTTTTCCTTATTTTTTATACTACGATTTTCCCCTTACATAATAATTTTTAGAATCTGTTAACAAGGATTTCACTTGATTAAATATTTAGTATTTGTTCGTTCTTCGTTCTTAAGCGTTCTTCGCTCGTTCATTTGTAATTCGTCCATCCAATGTCTGAATTCGTCAGTTCTTGAGTCTATGACTCATAAATTTTATATTCTTCAATATTTTCATGAAACCCTATCTTTCTAGGTTTATTATTAACATTTCATTTTCGTTCAAAAATTATAGTTAACTACGATTTCAACGATTAACGTCTTTCCTTATAAATTTTGTCATAACTTCATTATACGAGATTTTTACTCCATTCCAAATGGAATCATTCCATTATTTAAATATCTAGCATCTTAACCAAGCAAATAAAATCTAATCCTTTACACAATGGTTTTAAACTTGTCCATCAACAACATGCTCTATGTTTTTCATGTTTTTCTTCATTAAGTTCTTAATCATTCTTTGTGATTTCTCTTGATATATGGTTATTAATGATTTAAGTCCACTAATATCCCTCCTTATGTCATCGTATGATACATACACCGCCAATAAGAATTTCTCTATCAAAAATCAAATTGAAGAGATGAAGATTAATGGTTTAAATGTTATACCTCTTGATGTTCTTGGTGTTCTTGATTACTTAGCTTCTTTTTCTCCTTGATCACTTATAATACTCTTATATCTCTCTTAATATGTATTGATCTAAGTGTTAGATGATTTTTGTAAACTAACAAATGAAGCTTAGCTTTTCTTTTATAGAAATTCCAAAGCAAGGGTATTTTTGTCATTTATATTAAACCTCCTTACTCTCCACCTCCTTACTATTCACCAAGTTTCTCAAGGAAGCTTGGTGAGTCACTTTGGTTGGCTACATGGGGTTGGTGGGGTCCTCATGGGTTTCCTCAACCACTTTACCCACCTATTCGATCAACGGTTCGACCCACGAGTTCGGTTATTGGTTCGGGCTTAGGTTTAATTCCATTCGGGCCTAACTTTGGGCTTGAATTTAATTCTTATTGGGCTTTGATTACATTTTCCATTGGGCCTTATTCAGTATTCATTTGGGCTTGCCAATAGTCCAAGTCTAAAAGTTAAATAGTTAATCTCGACTTTGTTTGACCAAACTTTGACTTTACGTATTCTTACCGTATAATTCTCGTATTCTTTCCGTATATACTTCGTATAATATTTGTATTATACGGTGTATCATTCTTCATATTATACTTATACAATATATTATATTATACTCGTATTCTTTATTGTATAATAACTTTCTTATTATTTATTCAAAATTGTCATTTTCCCTAACATTCTCGATTTAAGTACGCAAGCGAAAAACTATGTTTGTAAAACCCCAACTTTTTTAATAAAAATGAATTTTCTATAAATATTATTTTTGAATATTATGGAGTGAAATTGATATAATGTTATAGTTGTGGGTAATATTTATAAATTTTGCAAAATGTACGCAAGTTGTTATATAATATTCGATTGGTGGGGAATATTTGTTTTAACAGAAATATTCGTATAAACGGCACAATCATTGGTGGACCCCACAACGGAATTATTATCGGATTGAAAACGACGAAAAAACTTTTATGAAAATAACGGCGGAAGTTTTACTGTTAATCTGTTGAAACACACTTTTGTGTTAAAAGTACGATGTCTGGCGTGGTTGCATAATAGCACACTACGGTGTTAATTATTGAAGCTTACATGATAAGTCACTCGGTTTTGTTGGTATTATTAATGTAATAATACGAAAAATCTTTTATATAAAATGAATACTTTTATAAAGTTATTCTATAAATAGAATATATTATATTTTATTATGCATAGTGTTGCATAGTATGTCTGCATAGTATTTTGCATAGTAAAATCTTTATTATATAAAAAAGAATATTTTTATAAAATTATCATTTTATTAGATAATAATTAGAATATATTATATTTTATTATGCATAGTGTTTGCATAGTGCTGCGTAGTATTTGCATAGTAAAATCTTTTAAAAGTTATTCGTTTTATTAGATTATTAATAGAATATATTATATTTTATTTAAAAGATTTTTCTTTAAATATGGACCGAAATCGATTAAAGTAAATCAATCTGGACCGCTCATGAGTTAGTTACTATCTTGTCTATTTTTCTATAAATAGAAGCTCATTCCTTCATTATTTTCTTACGAATTCACTGAAACTCTAGAGAGATAAACTATAGAGAGAAAGAAGAAAGTATTCTGCTACTTCACTACTTATATATCGAGTACTCTTCTTCTTAAGGTAGGGAATATTATTTGTTTTACTTGTAAGGGGTGTTATTCTTTTGTATTCATTAAGAGAACTTATGTTATTCAATTCTTTATTATTCTGTTGGAATAACTTGTATACGCAGGCTACCCTATACTTGGTGACATTCTTCTATTATTCCTTCTTTACTATTCTGTTGGAATATCATGTCTGTGTGTTTTACGCTGGACCTGATTCGGTCTTTATTATTCTGTTAGAATATCATGTCTGTGCGTTTTACGTCAAACCTGGTTCTATCTTTATTATTATTCTGTTGGAATATCCTGTCTATGCGCTTTACGTCGGACCTGATTCCGTCCTTATTAGTATTTTGTTGGAATAACCTGTCTATGTGAAGTACCGCATGCATGGTGATTTCTGTTGTTATTCCATTCTTTATTATACTCAGTTGGTTAAAGTTTTAACTTCTATACTACAAGAAATTAGTGGAATATCCTTGATATTTGCGCTTCATCCAGTATCTTTTCATGAAAATATTCTTCTGAGCATTCTTGAATTTTACTCTACAAAGCAGTATCATGTTGACAATTTGGACGTTATTGGTTTATGGACAAATTAATTCTTGAACATATTTTATTGAATTCTTATATCATTGTCATCATCCTCATATTTATATTTTTTGAAAGTCATCTGTGGCCTGTAGTGCATAGATGGACTTGGTATGATTATGACCAGGGATTATTCGGTGTAATCATGACCGTAATGTTACAAATGATGTAGTAAAAGTCCTCATTGGCCCGTAGTCCATTGATGGATAGTTGTTGGCATGATCAAGAACATTAATGAATACACAAATATTCTTGGCCCGTAGTGCATGGATAATTGTGGTCGTGATACTAAAGAATATCCTTGGCCATAGTGCATGGGTGATTCGATGATGTGGATTATTTATTAAGCTGAGTCCCAGCGATAAAAGTGATGAAAAACCTTTTAAATCATAAAAGAGAGTAGATTTTATTATCTACTTGACTCCTTTAATAGATTGCTTGTTCCGCTGTAGTTAAACTTGATGTTTGTTATATTGTATCAGTTTAACACTGTTTAAGGCTAATGATAATTTATTCTGCATTATCTTAGTCATAATATTTCTTACTGGGCTAGTTGAGCTCACCCTTTGTTTCACTGTTCTCATCCGGAAATGAGAATATAGCTGGAATGAGTCGGGGAACAGAGTGATATCCTAGATGGTGCATTAATAGTCCTCACTATCCTGTGAAATAGTGTGATAATAATTGTAATGAGGATTGATTTTGAGTTTGTATACTCTCTAGTAGACAATATTTGTATCCAAACTCATAGTTTATGTTTTGTCGTATTGTACACGACAGTTGTATTATTAAGTTGTATTTGAATTCTATACCATGTATCTGGCGACTCAAGATGATTGATGTATACCTAATTTTGGGGGCGTCACAATGTTTGCCATAACTGAATTATTATTGGGTAATCCATCTTTCCTCAGAATTCTATCATTAGGTATTTCCCAAAAATTCAAAAATAATTCCCGAGCAGAAATGGATGAATAGTAATTTTCAGAACATTTCTCGAAAAACTCTTATTTTGGTCTTGAAATTCATACAGTTTATTTCTAGCACGTAGCCAAAATCCTAACCACATCCATTCATTCTAGGTCATAAAATGACCTTTAACTTGCTTACTCTATATAATAAACATATAATCTCATTTTATTTAATATTATCAAATAAAATTAATTTACGTTAAAGTTCAATTTTCTCGATCATTACAAAAATCACCCATATAAATCCAAAATAGTGCAAAAGTAATAAAGAATGACTTCTTAATCTAGAGATTTAGGACCAGTTTGGAAATTTATTCAAACCCTGCGCATAAATCCAAGTTCTAAAAATGAAACACTCAACCAATTTTGCCTAAATCAAATTCCTAATCAAGTTAATCATGTATACATCACTCAAGCAATTTTTATTAGTATATATGAGGCATGATCACTTTCATATCAATTCAAAACTATGGTAAAATCAAATCCAAATCAAACTATGCAAACCCAAATCAGATAATTCAAACCCAAATCAGATTAAAAATTATAATTTCCCTTAGGAGGAAGGGGGAAGGTTGAAGCTTAGTTTCTTTCCTCTTGATTGGACTCGTTAATCACCAATTAGGTAGGCGGCTCACGACGTTCAAACTATTTCGAAGATGGAGGTTGAGCAGTTAGGAGGGAGGATGAGAGAGGTTGAGCAACCGGGAAGGAGGAGAAGAGTCTCAGATAGAAACTGTAAGACCCCAACTTTTTAATGAATAAAATCAATTTTCCTCTATTTATTATTTTGAATAATAAAGTGTTAATTTGATATAATACTTTAGTTATGGGTGAAATGTGTAAATTTTGCAAAATAAGCAAGTGGTTATAAAGTATTCATTTTTGTCGAGGAATATTCGTTTGATCGTGGAATATTCTTTCCATTTAAAATTATTAAATGCGACCAGCAGCCCATTTATTTGTGGGCCCCATAACGGATAACTGTCGGATGAAAAAAATGACAAGTTTGAGTTTTTATAAATAACGGCGTATTGGTTACCGTTAACATTGTTGGAATACCCGATGGTTAAAATACAGTAATACTCGTGGTTGCACAGTAGCACACGATATTGCACAATATTTTTGAAATTATTGATTCTTACATATGAAGTCACTACTCAATAATTGTTACAGTAATTACTGTTCAATATTTTATTTTATTTGTTCAATAATTGCCGCGTTGATATTTTATATTATTGTTGTTTCAATAATTGTCACTTCACAATATCTCCATTATCAGATCAATAATTCATATTATTTGAATAATATTATTAGATAGCATTATTGACAATGTCTAAGGAAGTTCTGTCTAGGAAAGGGGTTTGGTCACTTAATTGTGCGCCAATAAAGAGAAATCCTTATCGGAAAGCCCCCACTTTCCTGGGAACGACCTGGTTGTCATAATTGTGATTCTGTAATATTATTTGTGAATAATTAATTATTTATTTATATGATAAGGAAATATTTATTTTATGTGGTTATAAATGATGGATAATTTTATTTTATGTGGATATAAATGATGGATATTTTTATTTTATGTGGTTATAAATGAAGGATTTAATGCTTAGGTATTTTATCAGTATTTTGTCGGAATGGATGTGAGACCCCAGATTTTATGAATAAATTTTTAATTTTCTCAAAATAATATTTTGAATATTATGGTGTGGATTTGATATAATGTTATAGTTGTGGGTAGTATTTATAAATTTTGAAAAGTATGCAAGTTGTTGTATAATATTCGATTGGTCGGGGAATATTCTTTTTGTCGGGGAATATTCGTGCAATGACACAATCATTGGTGGACCCCACAACGAAATTATTGTTGGATTGAAAAAATGACAAAAATATTTTATGAAAATAACGGCGAAAGTTTTACCGTTAAAACTGTTAAACTACTCGGTAGTAAAAGCACAATATTACGCGTGGTTGGATAGTAGCACACGGTATTGATTATTGATGTTTACATGATAAGTCACTCAGTTTTGTTTTATTGGTATTATTAATGTAATAAAACAAAAAAACTTTTTATATAAAACAGAATACTTTTATAAAATTATTCTATAAATAGAATATATTATATTCTATTATGCATAGTATTATTGCATAATTATCTCATAGTGTTTTGTATAGTAAAATCTTTTTATATAAAATAGAATACTTTTATAAAGTTATTCTATAAATAGAATATATTATATTCCATTATGCATAGTGTTACATAAAGTATACGCATAGTATTTTGCATAGTAAAATCTTTTTATATGAAACATAATACTTTTGTAAAGTTATCTGTTTTATTAGACAATAATTAGAATATATTATATTTTATTATGCATAGTGTTTGTATAGTGCTTGCATAGTGTTTGCATAGTAAAATCTTTTAAAAAGTTATTCGTTTTATTAGATTATAAATAGAATATATTATATTTTATTTAAAAAATTTTGCTTTAAATATGGACCGTCAGATTAAAGTAAATCAATCTGGACCATTCATGAGTTAGTTACTATGCAGTCCATTTTTCTATAAATAAAAGCTCATTCCTTCATTATTTTCTTACGAATTCACTGAAACTCTAGAGAGATAAACTATAGAGAGAAAGAAGAAAGTATTCTACTACTTCACTACTTATATATCCAGTACTCTTCTTCATAAGGTAAGGGATATTATTTGTTGTACTCATAAGGGGTATCATTTCTTTCGTATTCATGAAGAGAACTTCTGTTATTCCATTCTTATTATTATGTTGGAATAACCTGTTTATGCGAAGTACCGCATACATGGTGAAATTCTTCTAATATTCTGTTCTTTATTATTCATTGGATATATCACATGCATGCGTTCTGTGGGACTGGTTCCATTATTTATTATTCTATCGAAATCACATGCGTGCGTTTACTGGGGGACTGTTTCCATTATTTATTATTATGTTGGAATATTTTGTCGGTGCGTATTACGCCTGACCTAGTTTCGTTATTTAGTATTACATTGGAATAACTTTTGTTTATCTGCAATACCGCATGTATGGTGTTTCATTGTTATTCCATTCTTTATTATTCATTAGAATATCCTCGTCACATGCTTTTACGCCGGGACTGGTTCCGCCTTTTATTATTATTCTCATTGGAATAACATGTCTACGCCAATACCGCATGCATGGTGATTTACATTATTATTCCGTTCTTTATTATTACGGTGGAACATCCTCGTGCATGCTTTTCTGCATGACTTCGTTCCGTTAATTATTATTCTGTTGGAATAACTTTGTCTGCTGAAGTACCTCATGCATGGTGATTTCTTTTGTTATTCCATTCTTTATTATACTCAGTTGGTTAAAGTTTTGACATCTATACTCCATGAAATTAGTCGAATATCCTTGATATTTGCGCTTTATCCAGTATCTTTTCATGGAAATATTCTTCTAAGCATTCTTGAATTTTACTCTACAAAGCAGTATCATGTTGACAATTTGGACATTATTGGTTCCTAGATAAATTAATTCTTGAACTTGTTTTATTGAATTATTATGTCATTGTCATCATCCTCATGTTTATATTATGTTGAAAGTCATATGTGGCCTGTAGTGTATAGATGCACTTGGTATGATTATGACCAGGGATTATTCAGTGTAATCATGACCGTAATGTTACAAATGATGTGGTAAAAGTCCTCATTGGCCCGTAGTGCATTGATGGACAGTTTTTGGTATGATTATGGCTATGGATTCTTTTCGGTCAAGGGTGCAAAGATGAATTGTTTTATGGCATTATCAGGATCGTTGATGAAAACATGATTATCTTTGGTCCGTAGTGCATGGATAATTCGTGGCTATGATACTAAAGAATATCCTTGGCCTATAGTGCATGGATGATTTGATGATGTGGATTATTTATTAAGCTGAGTCATAATATTTTTTACTAGGCTAGTTGAGCTCACCCTTTTTTTCATTGTTCTCTTCAGGAAATGAGAACGTAGCGGGGGCTAGTCGCGGAACAGAGTGATGGTCCTAGATGGTGCATTAGTAGTCCTCACTACTCTGTGAAATAGTATGATAATAATTGTAATGAGGACTCCTTTTGAGTTTGTATACTCTCTAGTAGACAATATTTATATTCAAACTCACAGTTTATGTTTTTTTCAGTATTGTACACACGACGATACACAGTTGTATTATTAAGTTGTATTTGAATTACATACCATGTATCTGGCGACTCAAAATGGGTGATGTATACCTAATTTTGGGGCGTCACAGATTAGTATCAAAGCTTAGGATATGATCCCCAGTGAGATGTGAGACAAGAACTAGGAGGGAGGAGATGGGGAATTCCTTCGCTAGTATGACCTACCTAAGTTTATTTGGTATTTAATTGGTCGGTCATAGTATAGGGATAATATGTGATATGTTAATTAACCCTTGTTTTGTGACAGTGTTTAAAAATGGCATATGAAAATGTTGAGATAAGCAATGAAGCACATGAGACCGTTGAGTCAGCTCAACCAAAAGGTAACAACCAACAACACGATAATAATCATACCGGTGGCAATGGCCATCGGAACAATGATAACCATCGTGGGGGAAATTATCATGCCAAGAATGGAAACCACTTTGGTAGTAATCATGGCCAAGATAATAGAAGTTGATATTTCAAGAAGAGAAGGTCATTTAGCTCGATTTTGTCGTGCACCAAAGTCAAGTCCAGCTGGGGCGGTGGTACCAAAGGCGGATACGGACAAAACAAAGTCGGTGGTTTAAGGAAGAGCATTTTTCGTGACTTCTCAAAAAAAAAAAAAAACGAGCGACCCGAACGAAGTTAGCACAGGTTAGTTAATTATAAATTCTTGCGAAGTCTATACCTTACTAGATACCAGTTCTACCCATTCTTTTATCTCTCTTGCTTGCGTTCAACGTTTAAATTTGACTTCGGAGAAATTAGACTTTGACTTATTGGTTGAAACTTCGATAGTAGAAACCTTCGTTAACTCTAATGTTTATAAATCTTTTTTAATTCAAATTGACACTTTCACGTTACCTGTCAATCTTATCTCTTTGAAAATACTTGCCTTTGATGCGATTTTAGGAATCGATTGGTTAACTACTCATCATGCTTTTCGTAAGGTTGTTAGTTTTCATATTCCTAACCAACATGTTATGCGAATTCAAGCAACCAAACCACTAAAGTCAATCATTGTCATATCAAGCCGTAAGTAAAGAGCCTTGGTCCTTTCGTTGTTGACTTTCTTATGTGGAATGCACCGAAACCAGACTTTCTGTAGGTGATGTCGTGAATGACGATGGCAAGTTGATAGGTATCAATGTGACGTAGTATCCAAGTCTTGGATGAGGGTCACAATTTTGAATGATAAATTTCCTGACGTATTCTTGAAGACTTCTTTGCCTACCCCTAGAGCATGAAATTGAATTTTGTATTGACCCCAGTACAAAACCCATTTCTTAAACACTCAAATATTTTTTTCAACTAAAATGAACGTAACATGCGCCAAAGACGTTGACTCGAGCTATTGATGATTATGATCGTACCATTCAATACCATCATAGGAAAAGCGAACGTTGTAGCTGACGCGTTGAGTAAAAAATCATATGCGGTTACAAGTGCAAATATATGGACCCACGTGAAGATAACGAATATATGAGTAGAATCGACTTTAATTGATAAAGTTAAAGCCGCTCAAGCTACATACTCAGAGCTGATGAATGTAAGAAGAAGGTTCAAAAGGGCGTTATTCTAGAAGCAAGGATCGACGAAGAGAGGAAATCTCAACCCTCGATTTATTTGGCCCATTTGAAATCCTCGATCGAGTAGGAACTGTGGCCTATAGACTCGTTTTACCGCCAAGTATGTTGCGTGTTCAGAACGTTTTTTTTACATATCGATGTTACATAAATATGTGGACGACCCAAACCACATTATTAAATTAGAACTAGACGAGATAGCAGAAGATTTAACGTATGAGGAGAAACGTGTTAAAATCTTGGATAAGAAGGATCGTATTCAACGCTCAAAGGTTATACCTCAAGAGTTAGAATTTGCAGTGAAATCAAGGTATCCTCACCTCTTCGGCATACCAGGTATGTACGTAAATTTCGAGGGCGAAATTCCATAAAGAGGGGAGATTGTGAAATCCCAAATTTTATGAATAAATATTTAATTTTCACAAAATAATTTTTTGAATATTATGGTGTGGATTTGATATAATTTTATAGTTGTGGGTAGTATTTATAAATTTTAAAAAGTATGCAAGTTGTTGTATAATATTCGATTGGTCGGGGAATATTCTTTTTGTCGGGGAATATCCGTGCAACGGCATAATCATTGGTGGACCCCACAACGGAATTATTATCGGATTGAGAAAATGACAAAAATATTTTATGAAAATAACGCGGAAGTTTTACCGTTAAAACTGTTGAACTACTCGGTAGTAAGAGTACAGTAATACGCGTGGTTGGATAGTAGCACACAATATTGATTATTGATGTTTACGTGATAAGTCACTCAGTTTTGTTTTATTGGTATTATTAATGTAATAAAACAGAAAAACTTTTTATATAAAACAGAATACTTTTATAAAGTTATTCTATAAATAGAATATATTATATTCTATTATGCATAGTGTTGCATAGTGTTTGCATAGTGTTTTGCATGGTAAAATCTTTTTATATAAAACATAATACTTTATAAAGTTATTCTATAAATAGAATATATTATATTCTATTATGCATAGTGTTGCATAGAGTCTGTGTGACGCCCCCAAAATTAGGTATACATCACCCATCTTGAGTCGCCAGATACATGGTACAGAATTCAAATACAACTTAATAATATAACTGCCGTGTACAATACGAAAAAACATAAACTGCGAGTTTGAATACAAATATTGTCTACTAGAGAGTATACAAACTCAAAAGGAGTCCTCATTACAATTATTATCACACTATTTCGGATAACAAAGAGGACTACTAATACACCATCTAGACCATCACTCTGTTCCTGACTAGTCCCATTCACGTTCTCATTTCAAGAGAAAAAGGTGAAAGAAAGGGTGAGCTCAACTAGCCCAAGAAGAAATATTATGACTAAGATAATGCATAATAATTTATCGTTAGCCTTCAACAGTGTTAAACTGATAAAATATAATAACTATCAAGTTTAACTATAGCGGAACAAGCAATCCATTAGAATAGTCAAGTAGAGAATAAAATATACTATCTTTTATGATTTAAAAGGTTTTTCGTCACTTTTATCGCTGGGACTCAGCTTAATAAATAATCCACATCATCCAATCACCCCTGCACTACGGCCAAGGATATTCTTTAGTATCACGACCACAATTATACATGCACTACGGGCCAAGAATATTTGTGTATTCATTAATGGTCATGATCATGCCAAAAATTGTCCATCAATGCACTACGGGCCAATGAGGACTTTTACCACATCATTTGTAACATTACAGTCATGATTACACCGAATAATCCCTGGTCATAATCATACCAAGTCCATCTATGCACTACAGGCCACAGATGACTTTCAAAAACTATAAATATGAGGATGATGACAATGATAGAAAAATTCAATAAAACAAGTTCAAGAATTAATTTGTCCAAGAACCAATAACGTCCAAATTATCAACATGATACTGCTTTGTAGAGTAAAATTCAAGAATGCTCAGAAGAATATTTCTATGAAAAGATACTGGATGAAGCGCAATTATCAACGATATTCCACTAATTTCATGGAGTATATAAGTCAAAACTTTAACCAACTGAGTATAATAAAGAATGGAATAACAAAAGAAATCACCATGCATGCGGTACTTCGCATAGACAAGTTATTCCAATAGAATACTAAATAAAAGAACCAGTCAAAGTAAATTGCATCGACAAGATGTTCTAACGAATAATAAAGAATGGAATAATAATGAAATCACCATACTTGCGGTATTGCATGACAAAGTTATTCCAATGTAATACTAATAAGGATTTTATCGGTCCCACAGAAAACGCATGCATGTGATATTCCAAATGTAATAATAATAAAGATGGAACTAGGTCCCGTAAAAACGCATGCATGTGATATTCAACCGTAATAATAAAGACGGAATCGTCCCACAGGTAAAACGCGACATAGACGTGATATTCCATCGTAATAGTAAAGACGGAATAATAGATGAATGTCACCAAGTATAGGGTAGCCCGCATATACAGGTTAATCCAACAGAATAATAAAGAATGGAATAACATAAGTTCTCTTCATGAATACAAAAGAATAACACCCCTTACGAGTACAACAAATAATATTCCCTACTTTAAGAAGAAGGGTACTGGATATATAAGTAGTGAAGTAGCAGAATACTTTCTTCTTTCTCTCTATAGTTTATCTCTCTAGAGTTTCAGTGAATTCATAAGAAAATAATGAAGGAATGAGCTTCTATTTATAGAAAAATGGACTGCATAGTAACTTACTCATGAATGGTCCAGATTGATTTACTTTAATACGATGATCCATATTTGAAGAAAAATCTTTTAAATAAAATATAATATATTCTATTTATAATCTAATAAAACGAATAACTTTTATAAAAGATTTTACTATGCAAACACTATGCAGGCACGTTGCATAATAAAATATAATATATTCTAATTATTGTCTAATAAAACCGATAACTTTATAAAAGTATTATGTTTTATATAAAAGATTTTACTATCCAAAATACTATGCATATACTATGCAGACACTATGCATAATAGAATATAATATATTCTATTTATAGAATAACTTTATAAAAGTATTCTTCGCTTTTATATAAAAGATTTTCAGATATTACATTAATAATACCAACAAAACCGAGTGACTTATCATGTAAACATAAATAATTAATACCGCAATGCGACCACGCCAGACATCGCATTTCTTTAACACCGGTGTTTCAACAGCTTAACTGTAAAACTTCCGCCGTTATTTTCATAAAGTATTTTTGTCGCTTTTCTCAATCCGACAATAATTACATTAGGGTTCCACCAATGATTGTGTCGTTGTACCAATATTCCCTGTTAAAACGAATATTCCCCGACCAATCGAATATTATATAACAACTTGCCTACTTTCCAAAATTTATAAATATTACCCACAACTATAACATTATATCAATTTCACTCCATAATATTCAAAAATAATATTTATAGAAAATTCATCTTTATTCAAAAAGTTGGGATTTTAAAATCTCCCCTTCTTATGAAATTTTGCCCTCAAAATTAGGGTATGTACCTGGTATATCGAAGAGGTAAGGATACCATGATTTCATTTCAGATTCTAACTCCCAAGTCATTTCCTTAACATTGTGGTTTCTCCACAAAACTTTGACTTGAGGTATAACCTTGGATCGTAGAATATGTTCCTTCTTATTTAAGATTTGAACAGGAACATCTTCATACGTTAAATCTTCCTCTATTTCGTCCGGTTCTAACTCAATAATGTAGTTCGGGTCTTCCACATATTTACGTAACATGGATATATTAAAACGTTATGAACACGAGACATACTTGGCGGTAAAACGAGTCTATAGGCCACAGTTCCTACTCGATCAAGGATTAAAAATGGGTCGATGAATCAAGGATTGAGCTTTCATCTCTTTCCAAATCTCGTAACTCTTTTCCATGGAGCAACACATAACAACACGTGATCTCCTATATCGAATTCCACGTCCTTTCGATGAAGATCAGCATAACTCTTTTGTCGATATTGTGAGGTTTTTATACGTTGTCGGATCATTTGAATCTTTTTCGTAGTCATATGTACCAACTCCAGTCCCAACAATGTTGCTTCACCCACCTCATCCCAGCATAATGGAGAACGACACTTTCTTCCATACAACGCTTCGAATGGAGCCATGCCAATATTTGCTTGATAACTATTGTTGTAGGAAAACTCCACCAAGGGTAAGAACTTGTCCCAACTTCCCTTGAAGTCAAGGACACAGAGTCTTAAAAGATCTTCAAGAGTTTGAATCGTCCTGTCCAACTGCCCGTCCGTCTGAGGATGATATGCCGAGCTAAATCATAAATCCGTGCCCATAGCTTTTTGCAAACTAACCCAAAATCTTGAAGTAAATCTTGGGTCTCGATCAGAAACTATGGATACGGGCATACCATGGAATCTTACAACCTCGTTTATGCACATACGAGCAAGATGTTCAAGTGTATAAGTTTCTCGTATCGATAAGAAATGAGTAGACTTGGTCAATCTATCAACAATGACCCAAATCGCATATATGCCTTGAGAAACTTTGGGAAGACCGGTAACGAAATCCATGGTAATGTGCTCCAACTTCTATTCTGGAATTTCAAGTGGTTGCAATGGAGCTTTTGGTACTTGATGCTCTGCCTTAACTCGTTGACACGTTAGACACCTTGAGATAAACAGCGCTATCTCTCTCTTCATATTTCTCCACAAAAATGTACGACGAATATCATGATACATTTTGGTACTCCCAGGATGGATTACAAACGATGTTTTATGCGCCTCCATCATGATTTTATACTTTAAATCAGGGTCATTAGGAACACAATGTCTGGAGTTGACTCGAAGTATTCCTTCTTCATCGATTCTTGCTTCCGGCATAGCACCTTCTTGCACTTTCTTCCTCATACGCATCAGCTCCACTTCTGTAGCTTGAATATCTTTAATTCGTGGGTCCTTGGAGTCTTTATCTCTATCTCCATCCTTTGCAAGTCATACAAAATGGGCCCTTGCATTGATAATATTGCACTCGTACCCGCGTTTGATCTTCTACTCAATGCGTTAGCTACCACATTCGCTTTTCCACGATGGTATTGAATGGTATGATCATAATCTTTCAACAGTTCAAGCCAACGTCGTTGTCGCATGTTGAGTTCCTTTTGAGTGAAGAAATATTTGAGGCTTTTATGATCCGTAAAGATCTCCACTTTCTCCCCATACTAGTAATGCCTCCAAATCTTTAGTGCGAAGACAATAGCTGCCAACTCTAGATCATGAGTAGGATAATTCCTCTCATATTCTTTGAGTTATCGTGAGGCATATGCTATGACTTTCCCATGTTGCATGAGAACACATCCTAACCCTTTGATCAAAGCATCATCATAGATGACAAATCCTCCGAACCGGATGGTATTGTCGAATAGTGCATCAAATGAGTCTCCTCTTGAGTTCTTGAAACCCTTCTCACATTCCTCGCTCCAACCGAACTTTGTATCTTTTCGAGTCAGCTGAGTTAGTGGAGTAGCGATTCGAGAAAACCCTTATATGAATAATCGATAATAACCGGCTAAGCCGAAAAAGCTACGTACTTCGATCATTGATTTAGGTTGCTCCCTGCTTTGAATAGCTTCAATCTTTCTTTGGGTCAACAGATATTCCATGACTTGATATACCACGTGCCCAAGGAATGCTACTTCTTCTCGCCGAACTCGCATTTCTTTAACTTGGCATAAAGCTTGTATTCACGAAGCTTTTGGAGTATCGACCTCAAGTGTTGCTCATGATCTTCACGGCTTTTGAATAAATAAGGATGTCATCAATAAAGATGACCACAAAGTGATCCAAATATTCCTTGAATACTCGGTTCATCATATCCATGAAAGCAAAGAGGAGCATTAGTCAATCCAAAGGACATGACTAGGAATTCATAATGCCCGCATCGAGTTCCGAAAGCCGCCTTTGGAATGTCATCGGTTCTAATCTTCAATTGGTGATATCCTGAACGAAGATCAATCTTTGAAAAGAATTTGGCTCCTTGCAAATGGTCAAACAGGTCATCAATACGTGGCAATGGGTACTTATTTTTTATGGTGACATGATTCAACTCCCGATAATCAATACAAAGTCGCATACTCCCATCTTTCTTTTTCACGAATAGAATTGGAGCACCCCAAGGAGAAGTACTAGGACGATTGAAACCGATGTCTAACAATTCTTATAGTTGGGTCATTAACTCCTGAAGTTCAATAGGAGCCATTCGATATGGGGCTTTGGAAATAGGTTTTGTACCAGGTTCAAGGTCGATACAAAATTCAATTTCATGCTCTAGGGGGAGGCCAGGAAGTTCTTTAGGGAATAGGTCAGGAAATTCATTAACAATAGAAATATCATTCAAAAATGACGTATTTTTGTTTAGATCCGTGACATGAGCTAAGAAAGCTTGACATCCATTTTTCAATAAACGAATAACTTTATGGCTTGAGATGACAGTGATTGTTGAATCTCCTTTTTTTGAAATGTCCATTTTTACTATCTTGGCCATGATTACCACCGAAGTGGTTACCATTTCTAGCATGTTGATTCCCTCTACGTTTGTTGTCACCGTTTCGATGACTGATACCACTGGTATTTTCATGTTGCCGACTACTTTCTCTTGGTTGCATTGACTCGTTACCGCGCTCCAACAACTGAGCCCTATTTACAACATCTGAGTACAAACACAGTTTATGAGAAATAAGATATTGACGTATCTCTGGTTTTAAACCTCTTAAAAACATTCGCGTCATTCGATCCTCATTATCGACCAAATGGGATGCAAACTGGGATAACTCCGTAAATTTAGCCTCATATGGCGACACGGTTATATTGTTTTGTTCCAATTTGAGAAACTCCACTTCTTTCATGTGACGAATACTCTCGGGAAAGTACTTGTCGTTGAATAGCTCTTGGAACTTCTCCCAAGACATCTTGAAAAGGCCAGTCAGGTACGCTTTTACGATTCCCACCAAGACCGCCTCTTCACGCGCAACATGAAGGTGGCGAAGGGAACCTTTTGCTCCTCGGAGCATCCCAAGACATCAAATATCTTGGTGATCTGCTTTATCCATGCTTCCGCCTTAAGTGGTTTTGGCCCTCCAATAAACTTCGGTGGTCCCAGTTACTTGAACTGTTTAGCGGTGACCGTCCGAGAGTTTCCAGTGTTTCCAGCTATATTTCGAACAGGAGCCGCTCTCGCCTGATGTTGCATGAATTGCATAAAGCCTCTGAACAATCCATCATTCATCATTTGGTCTGTGTTGTTGTTTGCATGAGGATTGTCGCCTTCCTGATGCACATTATCCTGATTATTAATATGTGGAGACTCAACGGTCTCTTGTGCTCCATTGCTATTCTCAACATTCTCGGATGTCATTTTCAGATACTGCCACAAAACAAGGGTTAGTTAACATGTAACATATTATCTCTAAACTCTGACCAACCAATTTAAATACAAAATAAATTTAAGTAGGTCATACTAGCGAAGGAATTCCCGTCTCTCCCTCCTAGTTCTAGTCTCACATCTTAGCCGAGATCATATCCTAAGCTTTGATACTAACTTGGCGCCCTAAAATTAGGTATACATCACCCATCTTGAGTCGCTTGGATACATGGTACGTAATTCAAATACAACTTAATAATATAATTACTTGTGAACAATACGAAAAAACATAAACTGCGAGTTTGAATACAAATATTGTCTACTAGAGAGTATACAAACTCAAAAGGAGTCCTCATTACAATTATTATCACACTATTTCACAGAATAATGAGGACTACTAATACACCATCTAGGATCATCACTCTGTTCCCCGACTAGTCGTTGCTTCGTTCTCATTTCCTGAAGAGAACAGTGAAAGAAAGGGTGAGCTCAACTAGCCCAGTAAGAAATATTATGACTAAGATAATGCAGAATAATTTACCGTTAGCCTTCAATAGTGTTAAACTGATAAAATATAATAACTATCAAGTTTAACTACATAGGAACAAGCAATCCATTAAAAGAGTCAAGTAGAGAATAAAATCTACTATCTTTTATGATTTAAAAGGTTTTTCATCACATTTATCGCTGGGACTTAGCTTAATAAATAATCCACATCATCGAATCACCCCTGCACTACGGCCAAGGATATTCTTTAGTATCACGACCACAATTATCCATGCACTACGGGCCAAGAATATTTGTGTATTCATTAATAGTCATGATCATGCTAACAACTGTCCATCAATGCACTACGGGCCAATGAGGAGTTTTACCACATTATTTGTAACATTACTACCATGATTACAATCAATAATCCTCGTCATAATCATACCAAGTCCATCTATGCACTACAAAAGCCACGATGACTTTCAAAAATATAAATATGAGGATGATGACAATGATATAAGAATTCAATAAAAACAAGTTCAAGAATTAATTTGATCAAGAACCAATAACGTCCAAATTATCAACATTATACTGCTTTGTAGAGTAAAATTTAAGAATGCTCAGAAGAATATTTACATGAAAAGATACTGGATGAAGCGCAATTATCAAGGATATTCCACTAATTTCATGGAGTATAGAAGTCAAAACTTTAACCAACTAAGTATAATAAAGAATGGAATAACAAAAGAAATCACCATGCATGCGGTATTGCATGAAGATGTTATTCCAATAGAATACTACATAACGGAACCAAAGTCGCAAAATTTGCACTGACAGATGTTCCAAATGAATAATAAAGAATGGAAAAATAATGAAATCACCATGCATGCGGTAATTCGCGATAGATAGAGTTATTCCAATGTAATAATAATAAAGATGGAACTAGGTCCCACAAAATACAGAATGAGGATATTCCAACGAAATAATAAAAAGACGAAATCAGTCCGTAGTAAAATGCATGAGCGTGATATATTCCAACAGAATAGTAAAGACAGAATAATAGAAGAATGTCACCAAGTATAGGGTAGCCCGCGTATACAGGTTATTCCAATAGAATAAAAGAGAATGGAATAACATAAGTTCTCTTCACGAGTACAAAAGAATAACACCCTTACGAGTACAACAAATAATATTTCCTACCTTAAGAAAAAGAGTACTGGATATATAAGTAGTGAAGTAGCAGAATACTTTCTTCTTTCTCCCTATAGTTTATCTCTCTAGAGTTTTAGTGAATTCGTAAGAAAATTATGTTGAATAACTCGTTTGCCAAGCTTACACGTTTACCTGGTTCCATTATTTATTATTCTGCTTAATATCCTGCTTTGTGCTTCGCCGGACCGGGTTCCATTATTTATTATTCTCATTGCAATATTATGTCGCTGCATATTACGCTGACACCGTTCCGTTATTTAGTATTCGTGGAATAACCTTTATACTATCACAATCGCATGCATGGTGATTTGTGTTGTTATTCCATTCTTTATTATTCGTTGAATATCTGTCTGTGCGCTTTTGGGACTGGTTTCGTCTTTATTATTATTCTGTTGGAATAACCTGTCTATGCGAAGTACCGCATGCATGGTGATTTTTGTTATTATTCCATTTTTTATTATTCTGTTGGAACATCCTGTCTGTGCTTTACGCATGACCTGGTTCCGTTAATTATTATTTTGTTGGAATAACCTGTCTATGCGAAGTACCACATGCATGGTGATTTATTTTGTTATTCCATTCTTTATTATACTCAGTTGGTTAAAGTTTTGACTTCTATATTCCATGAAATTAGTGGAATATCCTTGATATTTGCGCTTCATCCAGTATCTTTTCATGAAAATATTCTTCTGAGCATTCTTGAATTTTACTCTACAAAGAAGTATCATGTTGACAATTTGGACGTTATTGGTTCCTAGATAAATTAATTCTTGAACTTGTTTTATTGAATTATTATGTCATTGTCATCATCCTCATGTTTATATTATGTTGAAAGTCATCTGTGGCCTGTAGTGCATAGATGGACTTGGTATGATTATGACCAGGGATTATTCGATGTAATCATGACCGTAATGTTACAAATGATGTTGTAAAAGTCCTCATTGGCCCGTAGTGCATTGATGGACAGTTTTTGGTTTGATTATGGCTATGGATTCTCTTCGACCAAGGGTGCAAAGATGAATTATTTTATGGCATGATCAGGACCGTTGATGAAAACATGATTATCTTTGGCCCGTAGTGCATGGATAATTCGTGGTCGTGATACTAAAGAATATCCTTGGCCTATAGTGCAGGGATGATTTGATGATGTGGATTATTTATTAAGCTGAGTCTCAGCGATAAAAGTCATGACAAACCTTTTAAATCATAGAAGATAGTAAATTTTATTCTCTACTTGACTCTTCTAATGGATTGCTTGTTCCGCTTCAGTTAAACTTAATGTTTGTTATATTATATCAGTTTAACATTGTTGAAGGCTAATGATAATTTATTCTGCATTATCTTAGTCATAATATTTCTTACTAGGCTACTTGAGCTCACCCTTTCTTTCACTGTTCTCTTCAGGAAATGAGAACGTAGCGGGGACTAGTCGGGGAACAAAGTGATGGTCCTAGATGGTGCATTAGTAGTCCTCACTATTCTGTGAAATAGTGTGATAATAATTGTAATGAGGACTCTTTTTGAGTTTGTATAATCTCTAGTAGACAATATTTGTATTCAAACTCACAGTTTATGTTTTGTCGTATTGTACATGATAGTTGTATTATTAAGTTGTATTTGAATTCTGTATCATGTATCTGGCGACTCAAGATGGGTGATGTATGCCTAATTTTGGGGGCGTCACAATGGAGGTTTTGAAAATCGTCCGTATGTGGATTTTGGCCATTTTTCGTTTGGAATTTAAAAAAACTTAAACTTACAAAGTTCTAGAGAATTAAATTTCCTATGGAAAGCACATGAGATTCGAATTTTTCTGATAAAAGGGCTATTTATTATGAATTATTGAAGTTTCGAAAAATAAAATATTTTTATTAAAAATATGGTGGGCCCCACTTTTGGTTGGTGACTAATAAAATGTGTTGGAATTTATTTTCAAAAGTGGTGTGCTTGAATAGTAGCAGATAAAGCCATCAGGTAGCAGGTTAGTCTGCTATGGCGTTCTAAGCATTTTCCTATAAATAGGGTGCTTAGTTAGAATTCAAAATCACACCAGAAACAAGTTTTCTCTCTTTCTCTCTCTATATTATCGAGCGTATTTTGTGAGTATTTAGATACTTTATGAGTTGTTATTCATCAGTGCAAGTTTCCTTCAGCCTTATACCGATATTCCGATCAGAAGTACTGATATTTTGAGGTAGGGGATGTTATTTTCTTTCTAACGATGTTATTCTTTCAATATCATTATACTGAAATATTGGTATGGATTTTATTGTTGAATTTCTAACTTTTTGTGTCGGGGTTACTATTCACATATACAGCACTATTCACGTATACGGCACTATTCACGTATACGGCACTATTCACGAATACGACACTATTCATCGAAAAATGAAATTTTCTCCTTTTTGTCCAAGATGTCTATTATGGTTACTATCTTTGATTGTATCCATGTTTTGATCTTTATTTTTGAATTCTGCTTCACAATTGGTTATTATGGAGTATTTTTGAACTTGGATAAACTAAAGTACGAATCCCTAATCTTTGATCTTTTATCTCACTGGATTCATTTTCTTTAAGATATTTTTTATCATCCTCGGTCCTAAATAATGATATTACTGAATATCTTTGGCCTGTACTGCAAAGATTAATGATTACCTAATGAATATCTTTGGCCTGTAGTGCAAAGATGAATGATTACCTAATGAATATCTTTGGCCTGTAGTGCAAAGATGAACAGGTGTTGAGATAAACATGACCAACCGGTGATACAAAATGAATATCCTCGGGCACAGTAATGCAAAGATGAATATTTGATTTAAGATGTATATTAATTGATGTTACAGGGATAAAATATTGATGATGGACTTTTAAATCTTAGAAGATAGTAGAATTCTTTTTCTACTTGACTCTTCTAATGGATTGATGTTTCCGCTGCAGTTGTTTATCTAAAACTTGTTGTCTATTATATTTTATCAGATTTTTCCCTGTTGAAGACTAATGATAATTTGTTGTATATTATCTTAGTCATAATATTTTTTACTGGCCTAGTTGAGCTCACTCTTTTCCTTTTTGTTCCATTGTTCTTCTCAGGAGGAGAGAATTTAGCAGGAACTAGCCGGGGTATGGAGTGATGATTCAAGATAGTTGTTTTAGTAGTCCACACTATTCTGTAAAGTAGTGTATCAATAATTGTAATGAGGACTCCTTTTGAGTTTGTATACTGTCTATTAGACAATATTTGTATTCAAACTCACAGTATATGTGTTGTCGTATTTTGCACAACAATTGTATTACTGATGTTGTATTTGTTTCTGTACCATGTATTTGGCGACTCAGAATGGGTGATTTATACCTATTTTGGGGGCGTCACAGTTGGTATCAAAGCTTAGGGATATAATCCATGGTTGAGATGTGAGACAAGAACTAGGAGGGGAGAGACGGGGAATTCCTTCGCTAGTATGACCTGACTAAATTTATTTGGTATTTATTTGGTCGGTTATAGTATAGGGATAATATGTGACATGTTAATTGTGACGCCCCCAAATTCAGGTATCTTCCAACCCGACAGATGGTGCTACACGGTGTTATAGTTCACATAAACATTCAATTGAAATGCCTCAAAAGAACGGATATGTCTTATATATATAAAAAGAATATTTACATTTCTCAGGTTCTTTACAACCAATATATTTGTCTTTGTCATAATATCAAATATTATTCTTACAAAACCTATACTATTACATATGCAATCTATGGGTTCGCCTTCGCCTTCCCTTTATCCTTGCCGGATCCATCGATCCGTTCGGTCTTAGCTACATTCATATGGTTCAAGCAAGAATTAGCCTAACTAGCTCAGCAAGTACAACAATTCTAGGAAAATAGCATGCTTGAAACATAGGAATAGTATATCTTCAATAACTGAACAATAGCTATGAAGTACTATCGATAATTCAAAATAGCACTTCTTTTCATTTAAAACGTTTTACAACAACAATATTCGGTAAAACTTCAATTCCGGTTCAAGACCGTAAGTATATCATAACTACTTTGAAAAGGACGTCCCGACACTAAGTCCGTAAGTCCGACATAGCTTACGAGCACGTCTAGGTGATCAGCCTATAGTACTCTATGTTGATCAACACTACATTCTTTAAACGTGTATACATTTAAGTTGTGGCAACCTCACATGCCTTTCATTTGACGACAAAACATTTTAGCATACTCAGTCTACTTTTGAAAACCACAACAATATTAGTTTGGTAAATCCTTATCAACACTTGATAGAACAACATAGCATACGTCTAGCCGAAAGAATTGGCTTTGACTTCCTTAAACATTAACTCATGTGAAAAATACATGAATCACAAAGACTTGTCCAGATCGAACTGGAACAAGGGTTACAGTACATGCCTTCAGCGTCTGCAATAGTTTATAACACGTGCACTTTAGGTCCTTAAGTCTCTATAGTAGACGATACATCACATAGCACATTAGGTCATGAATAATCATACATGGTTCTTAAAGAATCTAACCCTTCTTCTCAATCTAAATATGTATTAGATTTGTTATTATAGGTTTCTGGCTTTCCATTACGTTATTCTTACGTTCATAAGTAATTGTCTTAACTTAACCCTAAGTTTGACGCCCCCAAAACAGGAATACATCACCTATTCTGAGTCGCCAAATACATGGTACAGAATACAAATACAATCTTAAATATACAACATGAGCTGTGAGTTTGAATACAAATAATATTTACTAGAGAGTATACAAACTGAAAAGGAGTCCTCATTACTATTATTATCACACTATTTCACATAATAGTGAGGACTACTAATGCAAACATCTAGGACCATCACTCTGTTCCCCGACTAGTCCCAGCTACGTTCTCATTTTCTGAAGAGAAAAGTGAATGAAAGGGTGAGCTCAACTAGCCCAGTAAGAAATATTATGACTAAGATAATGCAGAATAAATTATCATTAGCCTTCAACAGTATAACAACTGATAGAATATAATAGACAACAAGTTTTAGATAAATAACTGCAGCGGAATAAACAATCCATTAGAAGAGTCAAGTAAAATATAAAATCTACTATCTTCTATGATTTAAAAAGTTTTTCACCAACTTTATCGCTGAGACTCAACTTAATAAATAATCCACATCATTAACTCATCCCTGCACTACAGGCCAAGGATATTTTTAGTATCACGACCATGAATTATCCATGCACTACAGGCCAAAGGTAATCGTGTTTTCATCAATGGTCCTGATCATGCCATAAAACAATTCATCTTTGCACCCTTGGCCGAAGAGAATCTATAGCCATAATCAAACCAAAAACTGTCCATCAATGCACTACGGGCCAATGAGGACTTTTACCACATCATTTGTAACATTACGATCATGATTACACCGAATAATCCCTGGTCATAATCATACCAAGTCCATCTATGCACTACAAACCACATATGACTTTCAACAAAATATAAACATGAGGATGATGACAATGATATAAGAATTCAATAAAATAAGTCAAGAATTAATTTATCCAGGAACTAATAATGTCCAAATTGTCAATATGATTCTGCTTTGTAGAGTAAAATTCAAGAATGCTCAGAAGAATATCTCCATGAAAAGATACTGGATGAAGCGCAAATATCAAGCATATTCCACTAATTTCATTGAGTATAGAAGTCAAAACTTTAACCAACTGAGTATAATAAAGAATTGAATAACAAAAGAAATCACCATGTATGCGGTACTTCACATAGATAGGTTATTCCAACAGAATACTAAATAACGTAACCGTGTCAAAGTAAATTCATGACAAGCTGTGATGTTCCAAGAGAATAATAAAGAATGAAATAACAACAAAATCACCATGTATGCGGTATTGCATAGAGAGTTATTCCAACGTAATACTAATAAGGACGGAATCAGTCCCAAAAATGCATGACAAGATATTCTAACGTAATAATAAAAAGATTTTAACCAGTCCCAAGGTAAAAAGCGCATGTATGTGATATTCTAATAGAATAATAAAGATTTTAATCGGTCCCAGAAAAACATTGTGATATGATATTCCAACATAATAATAAAGACGGAATAATAGAAGAATGTCACCAAGTATAGGGTAACCCGTGTATACAGGTTATTCCAACAGAATAATAATGAATGGAATAACAGAAGTTCTCTTCATGAATACAAAAGAAATAATACTACCTACGAGTACAACAAATAATATTTCCTACCTTGAAAAAACTGGATACTGGAATAGTGAGGTAGCAGACTTCTCTTCTTCTTTCTCTCTATAATTTCTCACTATAATAATCGCTCTAAAGCTTTTGTGAATTGGTGAGAAATGAAGGAAGAATGAGCTTTTATTTATAGGAATATATAGTTTCGATAATTGCACGTTTTGGGGCTCGAAATATTACAGTATAATACCTTCCTCTTTTTCTTCATTTTTAATTTAGTCCTGCAAGTATTATCAAACTTGCACCAACTCCCCTAATATTAAATAATGTGAATTAATAGTAAATCATGTGACTCAATAGTTCTAATCATGTGATAAAAAAAAATACAGTATAGTACCTCCATCTATACCTCCATTTTTAACTTAGTCATGCAAGTATTATCAATCTTGCACCACCACCCCTAATAGTATAAGAATGTGAATCAATAGTACCCCGTGAATAGTAACTCATGAATAGTAACTCGTGAATAGTACTCCGACACGAAAAGTGCTTCGAATACCCGAGTGAACAATATAACCTATAGACATCAATTATCATCGAAATAAATGTCAATTTCCACTAACACTAATAATCCCAATACAATGGAACAATCAATTTCATCTTTAATCAACACAACTTATTCATCATTAATATTATAACTCACAATATTTAACAATCAGGTCATTCCCAGGAAAGAGGTGGCTTTCCGATAAGAATTTCTCTTTATTGGCGCGCAATTTGGTGACCAAACCTCTCATTGACAGAACTTCTAGACATTGTCAATATTGCAAATAATAATATGAATAACTTTCTCATCTCAATCATTGATTTAATAATATATCATATTATGCAGATGATACTGTAACAATAATTGAATCAATAATATGAAAGATATGATGCAACACTTACTGTAGCAATAATTGAAAATAACTGAGTGACTTCTCACGTAAGCATCAATAATCAATACCGTGTACTACTATGTAACCACGCGTATTACTGTATTTTTACTACCGGGTAGTTCAACAATTTTAACGGTAATACTTTCGCCGTTATATTTATAAAAAGATAATTCTGTCGTTTTCTAACTACGACAATACTTCCGTTGTGGGGTCCACCAATGATTGTGTCGTCATACGGATATTCCCCGACAAAAAGAATATTCCCCGACCAAACGAATATTTTATAACAACTTGCATACTTTGCAAAATTTATAAATACTACCCACAACTATAACATTATATCAAATCCACTCCATAATATTAAAAAATAAAAAATTATTTTGAGAAAATTAAATATTTATTCATAAAATCGGGGGTCTCACACTAAGTGTTCATACTTAAGGCTTAATTATGTCTTAACCATGTTTCATTAAGATCCTTGATTAAGTGCTCATTCATTACCATCCACACTCAACATGTAAACATTCTTTATTGTCTAGGTCTTGAGGCTGGCGCTACGGCTTCGGCTATTACACTTGGTTCCGCGCTGCGGCGTCACCCATTATTGCCTAGAAACTGGACTCGGCGCTGCGGTGTAAGTCTCTTTGTTAATGGTCGCGCTGCGACGCGAGTTTTTAGGGGTTGAGGCTCCCTTTTGCGCTGCGGCGCCAGATAAATGGCTTGGAGTCACGCTGCAGCGCGGACTCTGTGCCACATAAATGTTTGACATATTTTTTTTTCAAAAGATGTGATTCACGAACTTGTAACTTTTTCGTTATAAGTCCGAATTGGCTCGTTCAAGAGCCTACGGTTCATAAATTACGTACTCTATGTGTTCACGCAAGAATTTTATCTATTTTACTTCGCTTGCTAAAATTTCACCTATCAATCCATTTTAACAAAAACGATAAACGTTCGTGAACGTTCAACGCTCGTTTCTATGTTCTAAGTCAGAATCCGGCCATTTTCAAGTCCGCAACTCTATAATGCCAAATATGACTTGTCTCCATCGAAAACCAATGTTTATGACTTCAAACACAAAATACAACTTCTATTCCGAGAATTTCACGAATTCAACGATTATCGTCCAATCGTGTGAATTCCGGCGAAACCTCATTACTAATCATTCTAGGTGGATTTTAATTAACATATAGACATTTTCAAGTTACTTACTACACCAACTTATTATCAAAGTAGGTTTTGACTTATTCTCACAAGTCAATGACTTATTTAACTTATGAACTCCAATGCTCATGCTTATGACTTATTATGAACTTAAGTCCAATAATCAATGTTCTCATACCATAATGAACATACTAACATCATATGACAAACATGTAACAAGTTTTGTACAAGTTTATCAACTTATTTAGGTTTAAGTTGTTTATTCATCTTATTCGGCTTAAGTCCATTGCTTATCCACTTCCCTTATGTTCTTAGCATCTAAGTTCATTAGATTACACTTCTCTTATCAACCTACCATGATAGAGATAGAAGAGACAAGATCAATTACTTTTGAAGATTACTTCTTCTTGCTTTGGAAATCTACAAAGGAAGCTTTGACTTAAAAGTGCTTATTTGCTCTAACAATTAAGTTGTTTTGTGAGAGAGTTTGTTGGATGAAAACTAATCAACCAAAATAATGAATGGTGAGATTTCTATTTATAGACTTCCTAAAGTGAGGGTAGAAGGGTCTTTAATGCATCCCACCTCCTTATGTCACCTCCTTACTATTCGTAACTTCAAGCCTAAGTATTCTTGCTCCCTACATCTTATACTTGACCACCACACTTAATGTTTGCCCATCAAGTCTACCCACATCTCACTTGGGTTGCCCCATGGATCATAGCCAATTCATTGGGCTTAATTAATTAATCTAGCTAATTTATTATTGGGCTTATACTACAATAGTTTGGACTCATGACATATCAAACACTTGGGCTTGAGTATCACTTACTAATTAGACTTCTACCATTGAGCTAATAATCCTACAAATCCATTACCTTTAATTAAACAACTTAACATAAATACCTCACGTATAACTCTCGTATGCTAGTTCGTATACTAATTCGTAATATACGTTATTTCATTCACCATACACAATAGTATAATACGTCGTATTATACTCACGTTCATTACCTCGTATAATGCATACACATCATATGATTACAACTTTCTTTCCTTAATGCTTAATAAACCTAATGTTCCCAAATTAAGTCCGAATATAAAATATTGTGTTTTCCATACTTAGATTATTATTACATAATCCATCTCGTCTTGATATTATAACGTTACGTATTTCTTGGAAGTTCAAAAATAACTCCCGAGCGTTAAACAGTGAATAGTGTTTTTCGTAAACTTCCTCGGAAAACTTTTATTTTTGTCTTGGAAATTCAAGCACTTTAATTCATTCACGTGGTTCAAATACTACGATATTCCAACGTTTCTAGGTTATAGAACAACATACATCTTATTAACACATATAATGACAAATAAGATTATTTTATTCATTATTTAATTCTTTCAAATATTTTACAAAGGATCCGAATTTCTCGATCGTTACATTCTTCCCCCCTTATAAAGATTCTATTCCCAAAATCTCGCCCTACCTTACTCAAACAAAAGAGGGTAATCATTCTTTATCTTCTCTTCCAATTCCCACGTTGCTTCCTCGACATCGTGGTTCTTCCATAATACCTTTACCGACGATATTACCTTGTTTCGCAGAACTTGCTCTTTTCTATCGATGATTTGAATCGGCATCTCTTCATATGTTAAATCCTTCTCAATTTGAATAGGCTTAATTTCTAACACGTGCTTGTAATCCGGTTTGTAAGGACATAGCACTGAAACATGAAATACGTTATGTATTCGCTCTAGGTATGGAGGTAACGCTACCCTATAAGCTACCTCACCTACCCGTTCTAATACCTCAAAAGGTCCTATAAATCTTGGGCTTAGTTTTCCCTTCTTTTCAAAGCGTATCTTTCCTTTCCAGGGAGATACCTTTAGAAATACGTACGAGCCTACCTGAAACACCATATTCTCTCGATGTAAGTCTGCGTATTTCTTTTGTATGTCTCGAAATTTGCTACTGCACGCATTCAATCAACTTCCCTACTTCATTTGTTTCTTTTCACCAATTACGGTCCTAGCATTCTACGCTTCTCCCACTTCATCCCAATACAATGGTGTTCTGCATTTTCTTCCATACAACGCTTCGTACAGCGACATACCTATGCTTGCATGATAACTGTTGTTATACACAAATTCTACTAATGTTAGATGATCATCCCAACTACCCTTGAAATACATGATGCAATATCTCAACATATCTTCTAACGTCTGAATTGTCCTCTCGCTCTGTCCATCGGTTTGTGGATGATACGCCGTACTCAACTTCAACTGCGTCCCCAACTGCTCTTGAAGACTTCTCCAAAAGTTTGATGTGAATCGTGGATCATGATCTGACACAATCGAAACTGGTGCTCTATGTCTGGAAATAATTTCCTTAACATAAATTTTTGCTAATTGATTTAAGTTATACTTGACCCGAATTGGAAAAAAGTGAGCCGACTTTGCCAAACGGTCCACTATTACCCAAATCGCATGATACCCTTTCTAAGTAGTTGGAAGTCCCACCACAAAGTCCATAGTCATATGCTCCCACTTCCACTCCGGAATCTCCAATGACTGTAACAAGCCACTTGGTCGTAGATGTTGGGCTTTAACTCTTTGACAAGTCAAGCAGTTACTCACATACTCGGCTATTTCTCTTTTCATATTCGGCCACCAAAAACTCTGTTGAAGGTCTTGATACATCTTAGTGCTACCAGGATGAATCGAGTACCTCGAACTGCGAGCCTCTTGTAATACTTGGTCCTTTAATTCTATCTCATTCGGAACCCAAATTCTTCCATCAAATCTTAATAATCCCTCATTATCAAGACTAAACCTAATATCTTTTTTGGTGGTTAACCGTTCCTTCATCTGGTCACACTCAACAATTTTGAGCTGCACCTCCTTGACTCTCTCTACGATGGTGGATTGTATCTCCGTCGTAAAAAGTCTCTGTTCTATCTCACTTGGAAACTTTACCTCCAACTCCATCCTAGCCATCTCTGTTATTAACTCAGTTTGAGCCGTTAACATAGATAACTTTTCCTGACCCTTTCTACTCAAGGCGTCGGCCACAACATTGGCTTTTCCAGGGTGATACAAGAATTCACAGTCATAATTCTTTATCAACTTCAGCCATCTCCTCTGTCTCATATTCAACTCCTTATGTATAAAGATATATTTTAGACTCTTATGGTCTGTGTATATCTCACATTTTTCCCCATAAAGATAATGTCGCCATATCTTTAAAGCAAACACCACTGCGGCTATTTCCAGATCATGAGTAGGGTAAACTTTCTCATACGCAATGACCTGGCCATGCTGTATGAGCACGCAACCCAGTCCTTTATGCGAAGCATCACTATAAACTACAAAATTTCATGTGTCATCGGGTAATGACAAAATAGGCGCTTCACTCAACCTCTTTTTCAGTTCTTGAAAACTGTCTTCGCATTTCTCAGTCCATACGTACTTCACCGTCTTCCTCATCAAGTTAGTCAACGGAGGAGCTATCTTTGAAAAATCCTAAATAAATCTCCGATAGTTACCCGCTAACCCTAGGAAACTCCGCACCTCGGTTGGCGTTTTCAGTTGTTCCCAACTCATAACGGCTTCCACCTTTGTTGGATCTACTAAAATCCCCTCATGGTCAATGACATGACCTAAAAACTGTACCCTCTCTAACTAGAATTCACACTTAGTGAACTTCGCATATAACTTTTCCTTTCTTAGTGTCTCCAACACTATTCTCAAGTGTTCAGCATGATCTTCTGGTGACTTAGAATAGACTAGAATATCATCGATAAACACCACGACAAACTTGTCCAAATATTATTTGAACACTCTGTTCATCATGTCCATAAATGCAGTAGGTGCATTAGTCAACCCAAATGACATCACCAGAAACTTGTAATGACCATAACGAGTTCTGAATGCTGTCTTTGGAAAAATATTTTGCCCCCTTCAATTGATCAAAAAGATCATCGATCCTGGGCAAAGGATACTTATTCTTTTTCGTTAACTTGTTCAACTCTCGATAGTCGATACAAAGCTTTAACGATCCATCCTTCTTCTTGACAAACAGTACCGGTGCTCCCCACGGTGAAACACTCGGTTGTATGTACTTACTATCTAACAGTTCTTGCAACTGCACCATCAACTCCTTCATCTCCACTGGTGCCATACGATACGGTGCCCTGGAAACTGGTGTCGCTCCTAGCACAATGTCTATTACGAACTCGGTCTCCCTATCCTGCGGAAGACCTGGCAACTCACTCGGAAATACATCCATGAACTCACGTACTATAGGTATTTGTTCCATGGTCGCTCCCACTCTCTAGGTATCAACAATATGACACAAATAGCCTACACTGTGACGCCCCCAAAATTAGGTATACATCACCCATCTTGAGTCGCCAGATACATGGTACAGAATTCAAATAAAACTTAGTAATACAACTGTCGTGTACAATACGACAAAACATAAACTGTGAGTTTGAATACAAATATTGTCTACTAGAGAGTATACAAACTCAAAAGGTGTCCTCATTACAATTATTATCACACTATTTCATAGAATAGTGAGGACTACTAATGCACCGTTGTTCAAGTTATTAGTATATTAGAACGTGAAGCACTAGATTCGAGATAGATGTATCTGAATTTGGGGGGTGTCACACTTCTTGTGGACATTATAATGTTGAGATCTATAAAGCTCAGGTTAGGAGGATGATTTTTCAATGTTCTTGTTGTTCTTGGAAGACTATCAATGGTCATTTGCTCTTCTAGTTCGTGTTCTGGTATGCCAGATTTTACTCCTAAAATTTCATCCGTTTTAGATACTAAACAAGATACTTTCTAGCTATATCAGTTTTCTTAAAGGATGACAATTTGAAATAAAAACAAACTTCTAAGTATAAGTAACTTCCTTAATATGCTCCAATTGACAAAGTTTGTTATTTAAAAAGATTTTCAGCATAAATTATGTCTGCCATATCTTTTATTAAAAAACAACCAAAAATATAATCCATTCAATCCATAAATAACTAACATGTATAAACATATTTACTATATATTATTTTTAATAAACCATTACAAAATTAATTTTGTCCATTTAATAACTTATAATCTGTAACGACCGAGAAATTCGGATCCTTTGTAAAAATATTTGAAAGAATTAAATAATGAATAAAATAATATTACTTGTTATTATATGTGATGATAAGATGTATGGCGTTCTATAACCTAAAAACGTCGGAAGATCGTAGTATTTGAACCACGTGAATGAATTAAAGTGTTTGAATTTCCAAGACGAAAATAAATGTTTTCTGAGAAAGTTTACGAAAAACTCTATTCACCGATTATCGCTCGTGAATTATTTTTGAACTTCCGAGAAATACGTAATGTTAGACTATCGAGATGTGATGGATTATGTAATAATAATCTAAGTATGGAAAACGCAATAATTCGTATGCGGACTTAAATTGAGAATGTATGTATTAATAATCTAATGAAATGGAATGGTGGATATTGTATAAAGAGCAAGTCCAATATGTATAAGATGTAAACCTATGTGGGATTTATTATCAAGCCCAAGTATTTAGTTAATGAAGCCCAAATTAATTAATGCAAGCCCAACAAGGAAATTGGCTAGATAATTAGTAAGCCCAATGAACTGGACATGATCCATGGTGCAATCCAAGTGTAAGTGGGTAGACTTGATGGGCAAACATCTTGTGTGATGACCAAGTATTGTGATGGCCAAGTAATAGAAGTGGCTAGCAAGTAGTCTTGGTGGTTAAGCACTGAATAGTAAGGAGGTTAATTTAAGGAGGTGGGTTGACATAAAGACCATTATGCCCTAACCTTAGCTCCTCTATAAATAACAAGCTTTAATTCATTTGTTGCTTGTTCAAATTTCTTCCAACTTCTTACAAGATAAACAACTTAAGTGTTAGAGAGAATAAGTCACCTAAGCACTTATAAGTCATCTCAACTTTTGCTAGTTTTCCAAAGTGAAGGGAAGTAATAGTTCATGAAAGGTAATTATCTTGTCTCTTCCATCTCTATCATATTAGGATTGATAGAGAAGTGGGATGGTTTAATGAAATAATGTCATAAGTCATTGATGAATGAACTTAAGCCAAATAAGTTGAATAAGCAACTTGAACTTAAATAAGTTAATGAACTTATGAAGAATTGCCTTTGTTGTCATAAACATGAGAATGGTAGTTAATAAGTGAAATAAGTCATTGACTTATTGGAATAAGTCAAAACCTACTTTGATAATAAGTTGGTCTAATAAGTAACTTGTAATGTTTACATGTTAATTGAAATTCACCTAGAATGATTAGTAATAAGGTTTCGCCGGAATTCACACGATTGAACGATAATCGTCGAATTCGTGAAATTCTAGGAGTGGAAGTTATATTTTGTGTTTGACATTGGAAATGTTAATTTTCGATGGAGACAAGTCATATTTGGCATTATAGAGTTGCGGACTCGAAAATGGCCGGATTCCGACTTAAAACGGAGAAACGAGCGTTGAACGATCATGAACGTTTATCGTTTTCGTTAAAATGGACTAATTGGTAAAATTTTAGCAAACAAAGTAAAATAGATAAAATTCTTGCATGAACGCATAGAGTTCGTAATTTGTGACCCGTAGGCTCTTGAACGAGCCAAATCAGACTTATAACGAAGAAGTTATAAGTCCAGGAATTTCAACTTTTGAAAAATCTTTCCAAAGTGTTCTCGTGCATGAGAATAGCGCGTGGCTGTTGAAGGCAATAAGCCTATGCATGCAATACCAAAGTGGCCATAACCTTCAAAAGAATGGTGTCGCAGCGCGACCATTAACACCGAGACTCGCGCTACAGTGCCGAGTCTGGATTTTTGAGCAATAAGAGGTAGCGCCGCAACGCGGTACCAAGTACAATAGTCTGCGCCGCAGCGCCAGCCTCAAGACCAAGACAATAATGAATGTTTACAAATGAACATGAAGATTAATTGTTAATAAAGATCTTAATGAAACATAGTTATGACATATTGAAACTTAGGTATGCTCATTTAAGGTTAAGATTAAGTCAATTACTTATGATGTAAGATTGACCTAACGGAAAGTCAGAACCTATAAAAACAAATCTAATACGTAATTAGATTGAGAAGTAGGGTAAGATTCTTTAGGAACCATGTGTGATCATTCATGACTTAATGTTCTATGTTATGCTCTCATCTAATGTAGAGACCTTAAAGACGTAAAGTGCACGTGTTATAAATTGTAGCAGACGCTAAAGGCAAGTACTCTAACCCTTGTTCCAGTTCGATCTGGGAAAGTCTTTATGATTCATGTATTCTTCGCATGAGTTAGTATTTGAGGAATGTCAAAGCCAATCCTTTCGGCTAGACGTATGCTATGTTATTCTATCAAGTGTTGATAAGGATTTACCAGACTAATATTGTTGTGGTTTTCAAAAGTAGATTGTGTATGCTCAAATTATTTTGTCGTCAAACGACAGGCACGTGAGGTTGCCACAAATTAAACGTATACACGTTTAATGAATGTAGTGTTGATCAACATAGAGTACTATAGGCTGATCACCTAGACGTGCTCGTAAGCTATACTGGACTTACGGACTTCGTGTCGGGATGTCCTTTTCAAAGTACTTATGAAATGCTTACGGTCTTGAACCAGAATTGATGTTTTTCTGAATATTGTTCTTGTAAAACATTTTGAATGAAAAGAAGTGTTATTTTGAATTTTCAATAGTACTTTGTAACTCTTGTCCAGTTATTGAAGATATACGATTCCTATGTTTCAAGCATGCTATTTTCCTAGAATTGTTGTACTTGTTGAGCTAGTTAGACTCATTCTTGCTTAAACCATATGAATGCAGCTAAGACCGAACGGACCGATGGATCCGGCAAGGATAAAGGGAAGGCAAAGGCGAACCCGTAGCTTGCTTATGTAATAGTATAGATTTTGTAAGAAATAATATTGATATTATGACAAAGATAATGTATTGGTCGTAAAGAACCTGGGAAAATGTAAATATTCTTTTGATATATATAAGACATATCCGTTCTTTTGAGGCATTTCAATTGAATGTTTATGTGAACTATAGCACCGTGTAGCACCATCTGTTGGGTTGGAAGATACCCGGATTTGGGGGCTTCACATAATCTATAGCATATTATCATCATTAAAATTACAAGGTATAAAAACTAACATCCCCTCTTATATATTTCCAACAAAATTTACCGTTTCAAGTGCAATGTACAATTTTGAAACACACAATACAACTGTGTATTGTATCATTTAAGCTGAAAATGAGACTTTTACAGTGAAAATATCAACTCCCAAATAAAGGTAAATTTGTTTGATGAGTAAACACAATGATAATAAATTATTTTAAATTCATAAATATTTTATCATTTTATTAATCGGCCACAAGTGTTAGAACGATAGTATGTAAAATGAAAAATGATTTGGTTTTTGAGGCGTGTAAAAACCATTTTTAAAGTGATAATTGCCCCCGCTCGATATGAGTTTGCTTACAAGCAATTCACTTACAGGATACAACAAAGCCACCAAAATCTGCAGATAGCAAAAATGAAGATTTTTATTTAGAAAATACTGTGAGACTTATTAATTTGGAAAACAGAAAATTGGAGAAAAAAATGAATGAATAATTTTTCTGCCAGAACTCTCCATTTCTAAATTTTTAAAAACAGTTATTCCCAGAATATATGTGCTGGAATAATAAAAAAACTATCACGAAGGATAATAATATGGTGTATCTCACTTGATCAGATACAATAAAACATTTAACTTGGTCATCTGATCTAGCACACGGCTAAGTGCACCTCTAAAGGTGAAATGTCGCACACGCGAGTGTGTTTCGCTTGATTATATTTCATACTTCTCCTTTTGTCTCCTACTTTTAAGTGGTGTTTGTTTGGGTCTTAATGCCTCTTAATATGTGTACCTCTGATTCGGTAAGAGGCACAACTTGTTTGGTAAAAAAATTTAAGCCTCTTAATACCTCTTAATCGATAAGATTCAAAAATAATTCTATAGCATTCAAAGAAGCATCTGAGCGAGTTTTGTTTTTCATGGACAAAAATTACCTCAACAATATTACAAAATACTTCCTTTATCCCTATACAATTTTAACCTACTAATTTTTTCTCCCTTCACGCGACCATCGACTGGAAGAGAACGGAGAATGCGAAGGTGGATCAAGTGGATCCACTTTTTTAGCTCAACGGGGACGGAATCGAGGTGGAAACTGAAGAGAACAGTGGGGAGAGAAGGATTAGAGCCTGACAGAGTGAGGGGGATAAGGGGTTTGTCATCTGGGGAAGAAAGAGAGGGTTTGGTTTTTGATATTAGGGATTGATTGGGCTAGTTTGGTGAGGAAGGTAACAGTGGAAGTGTAATCTGGGGTTGGGTGGGCTATGTTGATTCTGAGGTATTGTTGGAATCGGGTTATGGGCGTCTTCATCTTTGCTGAATTTGTTAATTTTGATGGGATGAGGCAGTTGAGAAGAGAATTAAAGTTAGAAATGAGAGGATAGAGAAGCCGGAATGGAGTAATTTGGGCATGGTGACTAGTGAGGGGAGTGGAGAATGAAGTGATTTGAGGAACTGAGCAAGTAAACTGCTAAGGAAGTGGAAGAGGCATACTATTTGTTTGATCAAAGATTACAGATTTTCTGTTGCAAGCAATATAAGTTGCTCCAACAAAGTCAACAACTATGGTGGGTTTTTGTTTTTTTTTGTTTTTTAAGTGGTATTATATACTATGGAGTGGGAATTTAGAATCAAGAGGTGGTGTTTGATGCTGCATTATGGTATGTAAATGGTAAATCGAAGTAAATAATAGAGTTTTGTGTGTGTGAGAGAGAGAGAATTAATAGTTTACTACTAATATAGAAAGAATATCAAACAACTACTAATATAGAAAAAAAATTAATAGATTTAGAAAAAATATTTAGAGGGTTAAAATGGTAAAATACTGTTATTCAGACATTTAAGAAAAATTAATTCTCAAACACCATTTTTTCATTCACACACAATTCTAGACAGATGCTCTATATTATTCAGCTGTCTAAACTGTTCAAGTCTTAACACTCAATTTTATCAAACACCACCTTAGTAAGGAGTCCCATTATATAAAGTTGAGAAGTTTTATTTCTCTCCTATGTGGGATGTGCCGTACATCATGTAGATTTATACTAATATCACTAAAAATATACATATTTTACAATCTAACTACAACGACAAGTCAAAAACATATGTAAAAATATCAAATATGCTTATAAAATATCAATTCTCTCATATGACCACTGTGAGAAAATCTTGTTAAACTAATATGTTGACTTGTATAACTATAAATATCAATTATACTACTATACTACACCACAATAAAATTTGTTCAGTTCGATTCATTAAATGAGCCTCTAGCGATATTGTGGACATCTTCTCTAACTAGTGTAATGCAAGCCAGGAGACCAACATATAGTCCCCCCATTTGAAAGAAGAAAGGAAATCTACCATTTCAACAACATGCTGCATTCAACCAATGTCAGGTCATAAAGAGAAAATTTGAAAGAACAGAAAATTGGGTTTTCACTCCACTAGGCGATTCCCTTGAAAACATATTGGAGTTATTAATCAATCAGAGGAAAATTACTGAATTGGCTCTACCTCTTGATCCAAAAAGTAAAAGATACGATCCAAGCCAGAGTTGTGCTTACCATTTAGGGTCTTCGAGACATGATACAGAAGATTGTTGGTCCTTAAAGCATAAAATCTAAGATCTGATGGAAAGTGGCAGTATTGTGGAACAATGACCTGACCAACAAAATGTCAACACCAACCTTCCGTTACAACATGATACGGAAGGAGTGAACATGATCGGGTCAGGGAGTGCTGAGATGCATCTAAATCATAAGTACATACGTAGGATGGAGGAGTTCCCTCAAAGGAGCAGAACAAGTATCCTAGAGCTGGAAAATTCGAAGGACTATATGATAGTAAGTCAAAATTTGGAGACGATCCAACATCAAGTAACTCTGTTGGCTAGTCTGATAGTGCGACAACATCAGGTTACCAGGCAATTTTTCACTCAATTATCAAAAGGCCAAAATGAAAAAGAGGTTAGCCAGAATGTAAGCCTATCTCCCTCTGTTAACGCCTAATTTTGTACGCCTAACAAAATCATCCAAAAGGACAAGCCAAAATATCGCCAACGGTTGATTGTATTAATTATTGCAAAATCAAACTCTCGAAATACACTTACGTAAACATAAATAAAGAAATATAAAGTATGAACACAAGAATTTACGTGGAAACCCAATTGGGGAAAAACCATGGAGAGAGAGAGAAATCCACTATAATAATATTGGGAGTACAAGTTGTGTATTTATGTTGTAACTCTTGTGCCCTTTTATATTCTCCTCCCTTCAACCATAGCTTGTAGCCGTATATATAAAAGTCACCTCCACCCGCATCCAACAAGGAGAAGGACTCTTTATCCCTCCAAATAAGGAAACACAATCCTATTTTAATAAGGACTCTTCCACTGTTATAATAAATACATATGGGTCATCACCAAATCCGGACCATTAAATAGACTGGGTTGCACCATGGCTAGACCCAAATAATCACATCCCAACATTTCCCCCAGTCTTTTATTTATAAGAAACTTATAAATAAGAGAGTATTCAAAAAGTCTTCGTGGGATTTTTATCCTCGGGATTTTTATCCTCGGGATTTTTATCCTCCGAATTTTTATCCTCCGAATTTTTATCCTCCGGATTTCCTTCAGTATGTGGTTGATGATGAAACTGAAGCCGCCTTTAAAGCACTTCAATGATATAAAAGATTAAACTTTTATCTTTGCGCTGGCTGAATTCGTTACTAGTGCGATGACTCAGCACCAATTTATCATCACCTGAACCAAAGTGTTAATGTTTATATTTTACATGCATCATGTGAACACTACCACTACATGCATAGTATATATATACACACGTACAAGTATATATTTAATTTAATAAAAAAGAATCACTTATCTCCTTCAGTGAATCGGTGATGTTAAATCGACACTAGAACAAGTGTCTCGTTCCCACAGACGGCGCCAATGTTAACACCTGATTTTGTACGCCTCACGAAATCAGCCAAAAGGACAGGCCAAAATAGCGCCAACGGTTGATTGTATTAATTGTTGTGAAATCAAACTCACGAAATACACTCACATAAACATAATAAAGAAATATAAAGTATGAACACAAGAATTTACGTGGAAACCCAATTGGGGAAAAACCACGGAGAGAGAGAGAGAGAGAAATCAACTATAATAATATTGGGAGTACAAGTTGTGTATTTGTGTTGAAACTCTTGTGCCCTTTTATATTCTCCTCCATCCAACCATAGCTTGTAGCCGTATATATAAAAGTCACCTCCACCCACATCCAACTAGGAGAAGGACTCCTTATCCCTCCAAATAAGGAAACATAATCCTATTTTAATAAGGACTCTTCCACTGTTAAAATAAATACATATGGGTCATCACCAGATCTGGACCATTAAATAGACTGGGTTGCACCATGGCTAGACCCAAATAATCACATCCCAACATAATCCTAGCTAACTTGAAGATTAGAAACCGTGCATCATGTATAGCTGTGGGCTGCCACTTTTATTGGAAAATAAATTCATGGGCATTTCCCTGTTTAATATGCCAAATAGTTTCAGAATCAGATGGAACCACATGGTAAAATCCCTCGTAGATGAGCATATTGGCACATGTATAAGAATTGAATCCTTTAATTTCCTTGCTTAGTGCTGTATTTATTAATAGGAATAGGAGCCCTTTTCAGAATCACCTTATAACTGTAATTAATGGCTAATAGAGTCCTTCCCAAATTAAACATCCTTATCCCACCTTCGGACCGCATCCTAGCAAGAAAGATCAAGCATCGGAGCTCAAACTTCATTCTTATCGATGGAGATCTATATCGAAGAGCTTTCAGTTCTCCACTGCTCAAGTGCATGACACCGACAGAAGCAAATTACACACTTCGGGAAGTGCACGAAGGGATTTGTGTGGATCACATTGGAGCGAAGTCACTGGCACACAAGTTTTTGAGGCAGGGATATTACTGGCCAACCATTTATCAAGAAGCGAAGGACTTTGTCAAGAAATGTCCCAAGTTCCAGCAGAACAGTGCCATTCCACATCAACCTCCCGAGGAGTTATCCCCAATTTCGTTTGCTATATGGGGAATCGACATCTTGGGTCCTTTACCGAAGGCCAAGGGGCAAGTGAGTTTTGTGATCGTAGCTATCGACTACATGACCAAATGGGTCGAAGCCAAACCTCTACAAAAGATAACCGAACTGGAATGCCTGAAATTTTTCAAAGAAGAGGCTGTCTATTGATTCGGTATCCCGATGGCCTTGGTCTCGGACAACGGCAGACAGTGTGTTGGATCGAAGTTCGGGAGTTTTTTGCAAGAATTGGGAATTCAACATAGAAAAACTTCAGTAGCGCACCCTCAGTCGAACGGGCAGGTAGAAGTCACCAACCGAACCTTGCTTAACGGTATCAAAAGGAGGTTGGATGAGTTGAAGGGTCGCTAGTCAGAAGAGTTGCTTAGTGTTCTATGGGCCTATTGTTGGGTAAAATCTAATTATGCACAACACGCAAGTATACGTGGTCAACAAGTAATAAAGTGAAAGTAAAGTATAATTCCCACGAGGAATTGTTTTATAAAAAATCACCAAGTACTAACTCGTAACCAACTCAATCTTATTTAAACGAATGAATTTCAATTTATTAGTAAACTAATTATAATTACCACTAGTTAAATTAAGATTACAGAGATTTAAGATCACAATTTCACTTATTGCTTCATTTAAGTTAACACACTTCTCATCAATTATTTTCTATCTTGAATTGTTAATCAAGAACACTAAAGCAGATACAACCACCTCTCAATGCATAATACCCATACTCACTTAAATCCACAGATGATAGAATTAAGCAAGACACCCTAATTAACTAATCCACTATATCTCTATGTGAATTACAATTAAAATGGATTAAAAGCACAAGTTCTCAATAAGATTACATATGGCATAAAGGAATATCTCTATCCTAAACACGAATCATGAATTCCATCTATGCAGAAATAACAAACACATGCTATCATAATCATATCTAAATCTATACTTCATCTCTCGAGTTCATATAGATTATCACGAAAATTGTTAGCTAGGCAATTAAGCAATTAAGTCCAAATCACAAAAGACAATCCTCACGATAGAAATAACAATTGATAACGAAGCATATTAAAATAAACTATACAATAAGATCCATTGTAATCTCAAACAAAGAATTAGTTCATGATTATTGAATTAAAACTAAGAATCCACAATTGAATAATCATTAAAAGACAAAGATAGAATAAGATAAGAAGATAGGATCTATTGTCTATAGATTTGAAGCTCCCTCCTTGCTCCTACTTTGAATCTTCAATGGTCTCAAAGTTGTTTCAATCTCCAAATCTCATAAGAACTAGGGTTTTAATCTAATCTAATCTAATGAAATTCTCACAAAATTGCCTATATCCCCTCTCTTTTATGCCTCTCATCATGTATTTATAGTTCTAATGGATACCCTAGCAAGTTAGACAACTAAGAATCCTATTCTAGCTCAAATTGGACACCAAATAACCCAAAATAATTTGTCCCCTCACGACCTAAGATGCCCCATGTCAGTCCCTAGGCTATTCTCAAGCGCACCCATGCCATGAAGGGCGATACATTCTCGTGGCAGGCGTGCTCACGCTATGCGTAGTTCATTTATAGCGCTACACGCTTATTTTCTCGTCATGACGTCCTTAGGTAAAATAGTCAATACGTTTGATCCGCTAGCAGTTACGGGGCCTGCCACCTATCAAATCGAAGATATCGACGAGATATATAACTTTTATTCTTTGAGGATTGACAGATTACATTCGGATCAAGGCAGAAATCGTGCTTGAAGTAGATGTTATGTAAATGGCAAGCATGGCAACTCTTAACTTTGAGTTTTGTTGATAAAAAGGCCATAACTCTCGCATCCGAACTCCGATTGGGATGATTCAAGATGTTCCAAAAATCTTAGAAGAAGCTCTACAGTATAATCCAAGTTTCAAGCCAAGAACATGCATCCAACTTGGTGTTAAAAGTTCTTCAGTTTTCCCTTTTTGCATTTGCTTGCGTATTTTTGTCCAAAAGATGTCCGAATTGCTTTTTCTTGCTTCTTAATGCCAATGTTATGTCATAGCCTACAAAATAACATAAAATTTATGAAAAGTAACTAAGAAACATAGGTTTAAGTAACTAATTCAAGTAATAGATACCGGATAAGTAGGTATAAAACCTACTAATCAAATACCCCCAAACTTAAACAGTTGCTTGTCCTCAAGCAAAAACACAAAACAACAGTGCTATGCGATGCAACTAATCTACATGCCTACGGATCCAACAGTAATGACATAAACAAGTCTATTTAACCGGTCTTAGAGAAATCAAGTAAACATGATAATACATTATATCAAAACAAATCATTAACTTCCCAATCAATCATCAAATCTTAGACTGTTATCACTAATATAGTGCGTGTGTGTTCCACAACAATGTTAATTGATATAAAAACAAATTTAACATATAATAAGTCTCTTCGAAGGAATCATACAGTGTAAACTCAAGAAATCTAAAAACAAGCTAGATCCAACAACAATTAAACAATTACCAATATCGAGGGTCAACATGGGATACTTATGCTTCATTTTTCATCTACGGGGGCTTTTTACTCTTATTTCCCATTTTATTCATTTTTTTCTTTTTCTTTTTTATAGTGAGTGTGTTTTACGCTCCATCTCATGCCTGTGTTTATGGGGAATGCATTTAACGCTTCTTCTCGACCCACCACATGACTCAATTTATTCAACTCAACATCTTTTCTTTTTTTTTCTTAGGAGCTTATATACCCCACTTTTCCCCCAAACTTAGGTTCTTACTTAATTCTTCACCTTCACTGCCTATCATTGTCATTCTTTTATTTAAACTAGCATTATCCTTTAGAGTTTCATTATGTATCAATTTAAACTCAATCAAACAACAAGTTTTTTCTACTGTGTTATCCTTATTATACCAGTTTCAAACAGAAAAAGATTTAATTCCTAACAAGAAATCACATCAAAGCTCTAATAGGCAGTACTATACTTGTCTACCCAATTCCAATCTCATCATTGGCCAAAACAAACTGTAAATATAAAACAACTGGACTCATTCAAGATGTACTAAATGCTATATAAACATAGTAAACTAACTGTCAATTTTTCAATTTTTCAAAAAAAAAATTCATTCAAGAAAATGAATGCAAAAACTAAATGTAACTATATGAACTACAATGTAAATAACTAACTATATGTAATACGACACTAAAATGCCCCCAAACTTAAAACAGACATTGTCCTCAATGGCTAAGATAGGAAAAATTAAAAGAGAGAACTTCCTTGAAAATACAACATTTTCCTCATTGTCTGCTAAGTCTGAAGTATAGGCTAGACACATTGGAATAAATCGGGAACCACACTTGAGTTGGACTTGACTAACATTACAACTAAAAAACTTTTAACACCTGGGATTTCTGAGCGGCGCGGCCCGCGCTATGGATAAGCATGAGATAGCGCGCCCCGCGCTAGGAGGTCAGGAGTTGATGGCGTAGTCGTGCGCCCCGCGCTGTGACTATGTATTGGGTAGCGCAACTCGCGCTAGGGGGTCAATAACATGATGAATGATGCGCTACCAGCTACTGGTATGGCGCTACCCGTCTGTTGGGTATCATGCTACCCGCACTATATGAGATCGGTGAATTGGCGCGGACCACGCTGGCATGTCATTAAGTGACTGGTAGTAGCGCGCTCCGCGCTGTGTCTGTGCATTGGGCAGCGCGCCCGCACTAGGGGGTCAGTAATATAATGACTCTATTTTCCTTCTTCAACTTGTGAATCATGCAAACATGGACTCAAAATTATATGAAAACTTCATATTTGAGCTAGACTATAAACTAAAATATAAAGAATAAATAAGGAAAAAAAAGTTTAGAGCTTGGGTTGCCTCCCAAGTAGCGCTAGTTTTAACGTCGTAAGCCCGACTTTGTCTAGTCAACACTATCTAATTTCTCTTCGATAATTGAGGAACCCTCCATCCATTAGAAACAATGTAACTTTGGTATGTTCCCTTTTGTGATGGCTATCGAATTATAGTAACCTAGCATGCTTTGTTTAAATAAGTGCCCAATTGAGAATGTTGAATAACTAGGTGCTTTTCCATCCGTTGAGTCTATGATTAGATTGGGGCTTTGATCCTTGGCAAGCACAACGGGCTTTTCTTCTTCTAATTTCTCTTCCTCAGCCCACCATTGTGTATAAGAGGCCTCATTATCATAAAGATCTTTGCCTTGGATGTGACTACCAAGGGGACATGGGTGTGAAAATTTCACTGGATTTTTCAACTCTGGCTGAGAAGGCACTTGGGGTATAATAAAGATCAGCTCATGTTCTTCTTTTTCAATATCCCTAGTTGTCTCTTCAATGTCCACTTCTTTTAGTTCATCCAGTGGCATGTACACTTCTGGCTCTCCATCAGTTTCATCATCCATGTCATATCACCAATTGTTTGGAGGGCAATTGTTCAAGGCTTCGAACATTTTATCCATTTGTTTTGCAGATTTTGAATTGCCATCTCTTAATTAATCCTCCTCTCCTCGTTTGATGCTACGAACTTGGAAAAGAATTCCTCTAACCCTGAATTATCTGCCTCAGTCTCGGAAGCCATGTATTGAGGACCATTGGTTGAGGTAGTGATTTGTTGTTCCATCCGATTATTAAAATTTTGGGTTGACAGCTCTTAGCTAATCCTCATCTCCTCTAGGTTTGCTATGCCCTTCAATATTACATCCCTCGAATTTGGCTTTTCATCTTGTGGCAATGGAGGTGGACATGAAAATTCCGGTGTGTATGATGGATTTGGAACGTAGTATTGGTCTTCATAATTGTAGCTCCATGACGAATCCGGATGGTACCCCTAATCTTGGTGATAATTGGCATATGCAGAATCATTGAGGTAGTCACCCCTATATTATACTAGTCAAAATTTAATGATGCGTTGATGACTTGGATGATTGCCAGCACAATAATTACAAACTACTGCGATCTTTCGAATACGTTGGGTAGCAAGAACATCCAACCTCTTCGAAAGTGTTTCAATTTGTGCTGACAGTGCAAAAAATGCATTAAGTCCATCAATTCTGGTGTCCCTTAGTTGAGTCTTACTCGTATATGGCCATTGATAATTGCATTCCGCCATGGTACCTGAAAAGAAAGAAAAATAGGAAGAGAATTAAATAAAAAGTAAAAAAAACGTTTAAATTAAGACTAATTTGATTGAAGCTAATATTGCCAAAAATATATTAACTATTTCCCTGGCAGCGGCGCCAAAAACTTGTTGGGTAAAATCTAATTACGCACAACACGCAAGTATACGTGGTCAACAAGTAATAAAGTGAAATTAAAGTATCGTTCCCACGAGGAATTGTTTAATAAAAAAATCACCAAGTACAAACCCGTAACCAACTCAATCTTATTTAAACGAATGAATTTCAATTTATAAGTAAACTAATTCTAATTACCACTAGTTAAATTAAGATTACGGAGATTTAAGATCACAACTTCACTTATTGCTTCATTTAAGTTAACACACTTCTCATCAATTATTTTCTATCTTGAATTGTTAATCAAGAACACTAAAGCAGATAAAACCACCTCTCGAAGCATAATACCTATACTCACTTAAATCTACAGATGATAGAATTAAGCAAGACACCCTAACTAACTAATCCACTATATCTCTATGTGAATTACAATTAAAAAGGATTTAAAGCACAAGTTCTCTATAAGATTACATATGGCGTAAAGGCACATCTCTATCCTAAACACGAATCATGAATTCTATCTATGCAGAAATCACAAACACATGCTATCATAATCATATCTAAATCTATACTTCATCTCTCGAGTTCATATAGTTTATCACGGTAATTGTTAGCTAGGAAATTAAGCAATTAAGTCCAAATCACAATAGACAATCCTCACGATAGTGAGTGCGTTTTACGCTCCATCTCACGCCTGTGTTTATGGGGAATGTATTTCATGCTTCTTCTCGACCCACCACATGACTTAATTTATTTAACTCAATATCTTGCCTTTTTTTTCCTTTTTTTTTTCTTAGAAGCTTATATACCCCACTTTTTCCCCCAAACTAAGGTTCTTACCTAATTCTTCCCCTTCACTGCCTATCATTGTCATTCTCTTATTTAAACTAGCATTATCCTTTAGAGTCCCATTATGTATCAATTTAAACTCAATCAATCAACAAGTTTTTTTTAATGTGTTATCCTTATTATACCAGTTTCAAATAGAAAAAGACTTAATTCCTAACAAGAAATCACATCAATGCTCTAATAGTCAGTACTATACTTGTCTACCCAATTCCAATCTCATCATTGGCCGAAAAAAACTGTAAATATAAAACAACTAGACTCATGCAAGATGTACTAAATGCTATTTAAACATAGTAAACTAACTGTTAATTTTTTCAATTTTTCAAAAAACATTTCCTTCAAGAAAACTGAATGCAAAAACTAAATGTAACTATATGAACTACATTGTAAATAACTAACTATATGTAATACGACACTATAATGCCCCCAAACTTAAAACAGACATTGTCCTCAATGGCTAAGATAGGAAAACTTAAAAGAGAGGACTTCCCTAAAAATACAGCATTTTCCTCCTTGTTTTCTAAGTCTGAAGAATAGGTCCGACACATTGGAATAAATCGGGAACCACACTTGAGTTGAATTTGACTAACATTGCAACTAAAACACTTTTAACACCTGGGATTTCTAAGCGGCGCGGCCCGCGCTATGGATATGCATGAGGTAGCGTGCCTCGCGCTAGGAGGTTAGGAGTTGTTGGCGTAGTAGCGTGCCCCGCACTGTGTCTATGTATTGGGTAGCGCGAACGCGTTAAGGGGTCAATCACTTGATGAACAGTAGCGTGCCCCGCGTTGGGTATGGCGCGCCCCACGCTGGATATTGTGTTCCCCACACTATGAGATCGGCGAATTGGCGCGGCCCACGCTAACATGTCATTAAGTGTCTGGGTAAGAAGACGCCCGCGCCTCGCTCTCACAGCATTGGGCGGCGGCCCGCCCAGGGGGGTCAAGAATATATTGACTTTATTTTCCTTCTTCAACCTGCGAATCATGCAAACATGGAGTCAAAATTATATAAAAATTCATATTTGAGCTAGACTATAAACTAAAATATAAAAAATAAATAAGGAAAAAAAGTTTAGAGCTTGGGTTGCCTCCCAAGTAGCGCTAGTTTTAACGTCGTAAGCCCAACTTTGTCTGGTCAGCACTATCCAATTCCTCTTCGATAATTGAGGAACCCTCCATCCATCGGAAACAATGTAACTTTTGGTATGTTCCCTTTTGTGATGGCTATCGAATTATAGTCACCTAGCATGCTTTGTTTAAATAAGTGCCCAATTGAGAATGTTGAATAACTAGGTGCTTTTTCACCCGTTGAGTCTATGATTAGATTGGGGCTTTGAGGCTTGGCAAGCACAACGGGCTCTTTTTCTTCTAATTTCTCTTCCTCAGCCCACCATGGTGTATAAGAGGCCTCATTATCATAATGATCTTTTCCTTAGATGTGACTACTAAGGGGACATGGGTGTGCAAACTTCACTGGATTTTTCAACTCTGGCTGAGAAGGCAATTGGGGTATAATAAAGATCAGCTCATGTTCTTCTTTTTCCATATCCCCAATTGTCTCTTCAATGTCCACTTCTTTTAGTTCATCTAGTGGCATGTACACTTCTGGCTCTCCATCAGTTTCATCATCCATGTCATAGCACCAATTGTTTGGAGGGCAATTGTTCAAGGCTTCGAACATTTTATCCATCTGGTTCTGCAGATTTTGAATTGCCATCTCTTGATTAATCCTCCTCTCCTCATTTGATGCTACGAACGTGGACAACAATTCCTCCAACCATGAATTATCTACCTCAGTCTCAGAAGCCATGTATTGAGGACCATTGGTTGAGGTAATGACGAGTTGTTCCATCCGATTATTAAAATTTATGGTTGACAGCTCTTGGATAATCCTCATCTCCTCTAGGTTTGCTATGTTCTTCAATATTACATCCCTCAGATTTGGCTTTTCATCTTGTGGCAATGATGTGTATAATGGATTGTAGCTCCATGACGAATCCGGGTGATACCCCCAATCTTGGTGATAATTGGCATATATGCATAATCATTGAGGTAGTCACCCCCATATTGCACTGGTCCAAATTTAATGATGCATTGATGACTCGGATGATTGCCAGCACAATAATTACAAACTACTGCGATCTTTCGAATACGTTGGGCTGCAAGAACTTCCAACCTCTTCAAAAGTGTTTCTATTTGTGTTGACAGTGCAAAATAAGCATCGAGTCCATCAATTCTGGTGTCCCTTGGTTGAGTCTTACTCATATATGGCCATTGATAATTGCATTCCGCCATGGTACCTGAAAAGAAAGAAAAATAGGAAGAGAATTAAATAAAAAGTAAAAAAAATGTAAAAATTAAGACTAATTTGATTGAAGCTAATATTGGCAAAAATATATTAACTAATTCCCCAGCAGCGGTGCCAAAAACTTGTTCGGTAAAATCTAATTACGCACAACACGCAAGTATAAGTGGTCAACAGATAATAAAGTGAAAGTAAAGTATCATTCCCACGAGGAATTGTTTAATAAAAAATCACCAAGTACTAACCCGTAACCAACTCAATCTTATTTAAACCAATGAATTTCAATTTATAAGTAAACTAATTCTAATTACCACTAGTTAAATTAAGATTACGGAGATTTAAGATCACAACTTCACTTATTGCTTCATTTAAGTTAACAGACTTCTCATCAATTATTTTCTATCTTGAATTGTTAATCAAGAACACTAAAGCAGATAAAACCACCTCTCGATGCATAATACCCATACTCACTTAAATCTATAGATGATAGAATTAAGCAAGACACCATAATTAACTAATCCACTATATCTCTATTTGAATTACAATTAAAAAGGATTTAAAGCACAAGTTCCATATAAGATTACATATGGCGTAAAGGCACATCTCTATCCTAAACACGAATCATGAATTCCATCTATGCAGAAATCACAAACACATGATATCACAATCATATCTAAATCTATACTTCATATCTCGAGTTCATATAGATTATCACGGTAATTGTTAGCTAGGCAATTAAGCAATTAAGTCCAAATCACAATAGACAATCCTCACGATAGAACATAACAATTGATAACGAAGCATATTAAAATAAACTATACAATAAGATCCATTGTAATCTCAAACAAAGAATTAGTTCATGATTATTGAATTAAAACTAAGAATTCACAATTGAATAATCATTAAAAGACAAAGATAAAATAAGATAAGAAGATAGAATCTATTGTCTGTAGATTTGAAGCTCCATCCTTGCTCCTACTTTAAATCATCAATGGTCTCCAGGTTGCTTCAATCTCTAAATCTCATAAGAACTAGAGTTTTGATCTAATCTACTCTAATCTAATCAAAACTAGCCTATATCCCCTCTCTTTTATGTCTCTCATCATGTATTTATAGTTCTAATGTATACCCTAGCAAGTTAGGCAACTAAGAATCCTATTCTAGCTCAAATTGGACAGTAAATAACCCAAAATAGTTATCCCCTCGCCGATCGGCGTGCCCCACGCTATCCCTAGGCCATTCTGGGCGCGCCCCGCGCTACAGTGGTAGACATTCTGGTGGCCAGGCGCGCCCCGCGCTATGCGTAGTTCATTTATAGCGCGGTCCGCGCTACGCTGTTTTCTGCTGCAATGTCCTTTGGTAAAACAGGCATAACGTTTGATCCGCTAGGAGGTACGGGGCCTTCCACCTATCAAATCGAAGATATCGATGAGATCTATAACTTTTATTCTTTGAGGATTGACAGATTACGTCCGGAGCAAGGCGGAACTCGAGCTTCAAGTAGATGTTATATAAATGGCAAGCATGACAACTCTTAACTTTGAGCTTCGTTGATAAAAATGCCATAACTCTCTGATCCGAACTCCAATTGGGAAGGTTCAAGATGTTCTGAAAAGCTAAGCAGAAGATCTACAGTATAATCCAAGTTCCAAGCCATGAACATGCATCCAATCTCGTGTTAAAAGTCCTTCAATGTTCCTTTCTTGCATTTGCTTGCGTATTTTATTCCAAAAGATGTCCGAATTGCTTTCCCTTGCTTCTTCATGCCAATGTTATGTTATAGCCTACAAAATAACATAAAATGTATGAAAAGTAACTAAGAAACATAGGTTTAAGTAACTAATTCAAGTAATAGATACTGGATAAATAGGTATAAAACCTACTTATCACCTATCGAACTACACCAAGAACAACAACGGGAGACTCACCGTTCAGATTAGCCTTCGGGATCGATGCACTCATACCTGTTTAGATTGGAACCCCACACTTTGGGTCAGTCAGTATAAGGACTTGTACATTGAGGACGACCTACGTCTCAACTTGGATCTCTTGGAAGGTGTTCGGGAGTCAGCATTAGTGCGACTAGCCATTTATCAGAAGTGTACTGCCCGACACTACAATCAAAAAGTCAAGCAAAGAAGGTTCTAGGCTGGAGATTTGGTGCTTCAAGAATTAGAGGCATCAACCCCCCAAAACACCGGCAAGCTAATGCCTAACTGGGAGGGGCCTTATGAAGTAGTGGAGGTGCCGAAGCCCGGGATTTACCGGCTTCGAGCAATGGATGGCTCTAAGGTAAAGAATACATGGCATGTTGGAAGGCTTAGGAGATATTATCAGTAAAAACTATGCTATTCTTTCTTCTATTTATGAAATTTATGCAATTTATCAATGAAATAAATGAGGATTTCTCTTCCAGAAAATTTTATACTTCATTTAAATTCATAAGGCTCTTAAAAATCCGATCAGATAAGCTTCGAATACAAACTAATCAGAAAGTCATAAATGACCTAACTGATCGGTAAAAGTCACAAGTATAACTGATTGAGAAAGTTATAAATCCGATCAGATAAGCTTCGGACATAAACCGATCAGAAAGTCATAAATAACCTAACTAATTGGTAAAAGTCACAAGTACAACTGATTGAGAAAGTCACAAATTTGATCAGATAAGCTTCGGGCATAAACTGATTAAAAAGTCATAAATAACCTAACTGATCGGTAAAAGTCACAAGTATAACTGATTATGAAAGTTACAAATTTGATCAGATAAGCTTTGGGCATAAACTGATCAAAAAGTCAAAAATGACCTAACTGATCGGTAAAAGTTACAAGCATAACTAATCGATATAACAACTAAGAGATGGATGGTATTCCATTTATAGCTGAATGTTTTACAACTTCGATCAGACAGGCTTCGGATACACATATCACTAGCATAACTGATTGAGCAAGTTACAAAACTATGAAATGAAAAACAGCTTCAAAAATTACAAAGTGTGTAACCTAACGGAAACTACTCCTTAGGACGCTCCTCTTCATCTTCGGATTCTTCATCAGAAGAGTCAAGGACGGAGGGATCAAGTCCAGGAGATTCCATCCTAGCCCGAGCTTTTTCCCGATAAGCTTCATAGCCGTCAGCAAACTGAGCCATGATCTTCTCGGTCAATGCAGAAGATTCTTCGTATTCCGTGATGGTATCTTTCACCGGATTTCGCAAGACATTCACCTTCATCATACGCGTTCTTTGAATCGCGTCCCACATTCGGGTGATCGCTTCGAAAAACTTCTCAGTGACAACATCGATGGCCTTCTCCCGACTCTTGACTTCTTCGGATAAGACATCCTTCTCCTGGATTATCTTCTTGGCATGACCCTCAAGACCGATTTAACTCCTCACGCATAAGGGCATATTTCTTTTAAGATCGGTGACCTCACGTTCGCTACTTGTCGTCGCCTATTACGAGTCGCAGCATGGAGGTCCCTTTCTTTCAGCAGATCTGAGTTCAAACCCCGAACATCGGCTTCGAGTAGAGCCACGTCATTCCTCAGCTAAAATTCCTTCTTAGTGGCCGGAGCTAGGGGGGAATGGCTCTGGCCAAAATAGCATTAGCCTGCGATCGAGTACACCAGCAAGTCAGTTAGAAGAAAAGAATAATTGGTAAAGAATATAATTCAACTTTTAAATTTTAGCTGGCATTGGGCCTTGATGTAGGATACCAAGAACTCCTCGGAGGAATAGCCCTTAAATCGCTCGTCATCTCTGGAGAGTTTGAAGTGTTCGAGCTGAGTAAAAGGGAATACCTCTGAAGGGCTTCTCGGCCAAAATGTCTTCGGCGTTCACGGAGAATAAATAGACTCGGTGTTCGGCTTGGAGATAGGGGTCGAGTGGGACAGAGGGTCGACTTCAATAATCTCCAGATATCAATCGGGACTTCTTGGCTCGGGGTTCCAGAGGAACCTCTTCGGTCTCCTCTGAGTCCGCGCAAATGTACCTTTCGAGTGGGGGTGGAGCGAGTTTCAAGGGTCGAGGTAGACACCTTCGGGGTAAATTTTAATGAAATTTTCTTTTTCTTGCCTTTCAGCAGGGCTATCTTTTCGGCTCGGCCCATCTTCAGAGAGTTCTTTATTGAAGGTTCAACTTACAGAACCGACAGAAAGCTCGGCGAGAGGAATGGCTTCACCCTCAGGGGAATCATCTGCGGCAGGGGTGCAAATAGGCTCGATAGCAATCGGCAACGGCGTTAAGGTTGCATCAACCCCCTTGGGTTTGAAGATGGTCACTGCAAAAGATGATAAGGCAATTACATAAAAATTCAATAGAAAATCAAGAGGGTAAATAAGAGGGCTCGGGGTTTATAATTTACAGCCGTGTTCGTAGAGCCAGGATTTGGACACGACCTCTAGACCCCAGCTGGTCTTCTGTAAAAGCTTGTAAAACTTTTTGAAGGTGTCAGCTCGATCCTACAGAAATTTGGTAATCTTCATAATGGGATCCTTGGGGCCGGCCCAGCTCGGCAGGAGTTTAAGGTCGGTTCCCTTCATGAAGAACCATTGTGAATGCCAACCCTTGTTGTTCGAAGGGGTCTTCATGAATCTAGCTTTGCCAACCACACGATTCAAATGTCGAAGGCCTGGTTCCTTTAATCGACCAACAAAAAATAGGACGAAGAAGAAATCCAGCCCCGGAGTGATACCAGCCTCCTGGCATAGGGCGATGAAGCTGACAAGTTGGATATAGGAGTTCGACACTAGCTGTGTGAACCCGGTCCCAACTAAATAGAGAAAGGAAGAGATGAACTCGTGAAGGGGGAACCGAACCCCGTACCTCAAAGCATAAAGTGGAATGGCTATCCAGTCGCCTTCGGGGCGCCAGAACATCCTTTCGTTCGGTTCCGGAACCCGAAGCTTGTACTCCTGAGGGATAATGAACACAACTTGGATGTCAGACAGTTGGGACTGAGTGACAGAAGATTTAGTATTGACAACAGCATAATCGGTTCTAGACGCGTAGAGACGGCGAATCTTGAATTCGGCATTCTCTGTAGAGAGGCTGGCAGGGGCTGTCGATAGCTCCACCGGAATCAGATCACCGGAGGCGAGGGTAGCGGTGCCGGTTAAGGTAATTGTCTTGGGAGGAGGTGTGCTAGAATCTGCTATTCGAGGAGTCCAATGAACAAATTAGAGGTTTTGAAGTTTGGAAAATGGAGGAAGAAACTGAAATCAGAGAAATTTGGTGAAAGTGGAACACTCGCCAGAAATCGTTCTTGCCGGAATTTCTGAGAGAGTTATTTGAAATGATGAATGTTTCAAAAAAGTGATAGTGATGGAAAGATGGGGGCTCTTATAGATGAGTCGCATCGAAACCCAAGGGGCTGCTTATTTATGATGTGGGGTCCACTACAGGGAAGTGTGTACCCTTCAAAAATGCAAAGAAACTGCTTGGGTTCCCGAGATGGCTCATCATTACCAGGCATGACTATTCAAAATTCGTGTCCTTTCAAGTCTCAGGTCATAAATATCTTACAACAAGAGACTAGGGGGGCAATGTTTGGGAGTGTTTTTATTGACAACCACGTGAGCTGGAGGTCTAGTCTAGAACCGAGGAAATTGGGCCCATAGGGTCGAAGTCATACAGGATGTTGAAGGTATTCGGGTTCGGATATCCGAGCCCTCCAAGCTGGAGTCCGGTTGGGATCATGGAGTTTGGGGTCGGGCCTTAGAGTCCCTTAGGCCGAAGCCTAGACTGATATTTATAGGGGCGATGGGGTTGGGCATGTACCGTTGGGCAGCCCATATGCAGAGCCAAGAGTTATAAAAGCTCTACACGGTTAAGGACTCTTTCCCTAATCATATTTGAATAAGGTTACTCCAAAGGTAGTATTGGAATTGGATTCTACTTAGACCTTTTAAGGAGATTGTGTTGGACCCAAATATAGGTAACTACCATATTTAGGAGTCCTATTCCGACTCGGAGAGGGATTCTTAGGAAGTGAGAATGGCTATAAATACAAGGCTTGACTATAATTAACAGGTAATACATTTTTGAGCACTAAACACTTAGGCCTCCATTGTTAAACCTTGTGAACGGCCTGTACTCATTCTCACACCGAAGCAATCCCTCGGCGGCATAACCCGTCAAGCTTCGTGTGTGATCTGTTATTGTGCAGGTTCAAGCACGTGAATTCTGTGATTGGACGCGCAGACGAAACTTGGCGTTAACACCCTCCAAAATAATCCAGCTGATTGGAGAAGTTCCAAGCAGGCTAAAAGGATAGGAAAAGTGGAATGATAAAATTACTAGAAGATCTTGCCAGCGGAAAAATCGCTCGGGGGAATGCGAATTTACAAAGAAGAAAGATCAAACAACCTCTAAAAGAGAACGAAATTTCACCCCTATGAACAAATCAAATGAAGAGATGCTACACTTTTGATAAGCAAAAGAAAGATTCCTGAGTTGCTGCTTCTTATAAATCCCGAGATGAAAAGTTATGATTCCACCAAGATATGTCTCTATCATTCTAACTCACTTGGACATGCAACTGAGAAATGTTGGTCTCTAAAGCATAAAATCCAGGAACTCATTGAAAATGGGGAGCTGAAGATAGAAATCCCCATGACCAGAAAAAGTTAAAGGGAAATAAAGAGCTTAAGATGTCCACTCGAGACAGGTAGTTCAAAGAAGTTGACGACTATAAGCACCAATTCGGGTCGAGAACAAGGTGGACTGGTCGTAATGTAGGGAGTGGCAAAGGAAGCAAGACAATCACCTAAGGAAATTCCTCGACAACGGTCAAACATTCTGTTGCAAGAAGTTAACAACCACATTCCAAATTCTACCCTCCTGGATGATGAGGAGGAAATACTGATCCTTCCTAGTGTGGAAAAATCCAAAAAGGAAAGTTCCTTTTCGAGAAATACAACAACAGTTTGAGAGAGATTTCATAGTTAAATCCTCTTAAGCCTGTGAGAAATGTGAAGGAATAGATGAAGAAAAAGGTAGTGAAGTTGTCAGGGAAGCCAACCCATAGAGGAATCTAGAGATCATCCCTTTTGGCGACGAGTCCAGTTTGAGCCTCCTTAAGGGATATGCTGATTCAATAGATGATCAAGTTATGAATGAAAGTAGTATGCACACAAGCCAATCATATTCGATGATAAAGCATATACTTTGTAAAAATCTTATTCATTTATTAATAAAAAAGTATTAATTTATTAAAGGCTTTTAATTATCTATATGATGCTATTTTATAATATATTATAAACCCATAGTTTTAAGCAATGCTTTTAGAATAATGATGATGATCATTCTAATGAGATCTAAATTCTTTGAAAGCTTAAAAATAAAATAGTTCTCAATCGTTGGATTACTAAATTGGGGATTAGTGAATTTGGATAGATTGGTACATACGTTGCTTGTTCATTGGATGAGAATGATCGATCTCATGATCATTTGTGTGGAGACACTAAAGCAAGTATGTAGGTGCTTATTAGAGAATAAGTTCACTGAACGTGGCTCGCTAAGGAATACCTAATGAAGTTTTACTTGCATCACAATAGGAATTCTGTAGTGATAGTAGTAGTACAAGTGATCCTTGGACTTGAGATCATCATAGTATCTTGTGTATGATGAGTTATACTTTGACTTATTCGTTAAGACCCTTGGTGTAAGACCCCAACTTTTATGAATAAAGATGAATTTTCTATAAATATCATTTTTGAATATTAAGGAGTAAATTTAATATAATGTTATAGTTGTGGGTAATATTTATAAATTTTGCAAAAGTACACAAGTTGTTATATAATATTCGATTGGTCGGGAATATTCGCTTTTAATAGGAATATTCGTACGACTAAGACAATCATCAGTGGACCCCTAAATGGAACTATTGGCCGATTGAGAAAACGACAAAAATATCTTTTATAAAAATAATAATGGAAGTTTTACCGTTAATCGTTGAAACACCCTTGTTAAAAGTACAAGAATACTGCCAGTAGTTTCATAGTAGCACACAGTATTGATTATTGATGATTACGTGAGAAGTCACCCAGTTTTGTTTAATTATTGCTATAGTAATTGTAAGACCCCAAATTATTAATAAATGAAATTTAATTTTCTCTATTTATCATTTTGAAATAGTAAGGGTTGATTTGATTAATGTTGTTAGTTATGGGTAAAATGCGCAAATATTTTAAATAAGCAAGTGGTTATAAAATATTCTTTTTTATCAAAGAATATTCGTTTGGTGGTGGAATATTCTTCATTGCTTGGGAATATTCGTGACGACGACATAAGTCTTGTGTGGGCCTATAACTGAAAGCGATTGGATGAAGAAAACTACAAGTATAAGTTGTTTATAAATAACTGGCGTAGTTATTCAAGCTAATCTTGTTGGAATACCCGGTTTAAAACACAAAGAATACGCATTGTTGCACAATACAGCACACCAGTATTGCACCAATGATTGATTCTTACGTAAAGGGCACTACTCAATAATTTTTACAAAGAATTACCGTCAAGATTTTATTTTATTGATTCAACAATTGCTACGTTGATATTTTATATTACTTTGTTGTTTTCAATAATTGTCACTACACAAGATTTTTATTATCTGAGCAATAATTCATATTATCCTAATAATATAATTAGATAACATTATTGGCAATGTCTAGAAAGTTCTGCTTAAGGAGAGGTTTGGTCACCTAATTGCTGCGCCAATAGGAGAAATCCTTATTGAAAGCCCCTCTTTATCGGGAACCGCTTAGTTATCGATATTGTGATTCGTAATATTATTTGTGAATAATTAATTATTGATTTATATGATGAGGAAAATATTCATTTTATGTGGATATAGATGGAGAAAATTTTAAAGTGACAATTGTTGAAAATCGATATTTTATCTTTTCTCGATAAAATAATATTTTATTATATTATTATAATATAATAATGATGATATTTTTACAATGAATGTGGGATATATGAGTATATGAGAAGGTAGAGTATTTTTGTTGCAAAAGTTGTTTAAAACATGTTAAACATGTCTGTGGGCCCATTTCTTGACTGAAATTTGATTATAAATTTGTAGAATCGCCTGCTTTGTGGATTTCTTGGCCAAATTGCGCTTTGGAATTTTGAAAAACTTTCTTCTGCAAAGTTGTAGATAATGAAATTTCCTATGAAAAGGCATGAGGTTCTAATTTTTCTGATAAAAGGGCTATTTATTGTGAATTATTGATGTTTCGGATTAATTGAATTTGATTTTTTGGAGTTTTTAAATGATTTATGTGAGAAAAACATTTTTTGAGAGGTGGGCTACATGTGTGGCTGATGTTGGACTCAATTGGTATGCGTAGGGAGATTTAGAAAAATAATATTAATATTATATTAAACTTTCTTCTTTGGTGTTCTAATCATTTTCCTATAAATAGAGTGTTTAGGTTAGAATTGAAAATAACACCAGAAACTGAAGTTTTCTCTCTCTTTCTCTCTCGATATATTGAGCGTATTCTTGTGAGAATTTTAATACTTTGAGTGTTTCTATACGGTGCAAGTTCAAGTCATAGCCTATATCCGGTGTTTCAACTAGAAGTACTGTCTTTACGAGGTAAGGGATGTCATTTTCTTCTTAAATGATATTATTTTCTTCAATATCATTGTGCCAAAATATTAATTTGAACTTTTTATCAAATTTAGAACTTTTTGTGTCGGGGTTACTATTCACGTATACGACACTATTCAGCAGAAAAATAAAATTTTCTTCTTTTTGTCCAAAATATCAATTATAGATACTAGATTTGATTGTATCCATGTTTTGATCATTCTTGAATTTTACTCCACTATGATTATTTATGAGGTATTTTTGGACATGGAATTGCTGAAATATGAATCCTTAATATTTATTCTTTTGTTTCACTAGATTCATTTTCTTTAAAATATTTTTCATCATCCTCACCCTAAAATGATGATATTACCGAATATCTTTGGCTGCATTTCAAAAGATGAATGATTTCATGAATATCTTTGGCCCGTAGTGAAAAGGTGAATAAGTGTTTAGATGAATACGACTTAATCGATGAATATCTTTGGCCAGAGTGCAAAGATGAATATTTGATTCCGTATATATGTCGATTGATGTTACAGGATAAAATATCGACGTTAAACTTTTAAAATCATATATAGAATGTAAGACCTCAAATTTTTAAATAAAAAGAAATTTCCTTTATTTATTATTTTGAAATAGTAAGGGTTGATTTGATTAATGTGGATAGTTAAGGGTTAAATATGCAAATATTTCAAATTAAGCAAGTGGTTATAAAATATTCATTATCATCTGGAATATTCGTTTGGTCGTGGAATATTCAGATCGCTTTGTGAATATTCGCATTTACGCAAGCAATGACCATGTGTGGGGCCCCATAACTGAAAGTGATTGGATGAAGAAAACGACAAATATAAGTTGTTTTTAAATAACTACAGTAGTTATTACAATTAATATCATGTTGGAATACCCGTGGTTAAAACACACTAATACGCGTTGTTGAACAAGAGCACTTGGTATTGCACCAATTATTGATTCTTACGTAAGAAGGCACTACTCAATAATGGTTACAGAATTACTGCTCAAAGATTTTATCGAGTTAATAATTGCTGCGTTGATATTTTATATTCTTGTTGTTTCAATAATTGTCATTACATATCTTTCATTATCGAAGCTAATAATTCATATTATCCTAATAATATTATTAGATAACATTATTGGCAATGTCTAGAAAGTTCTGCTCTAAGGAGAGGTTTGGTCACCTAATCATGCTACCAAGAAGAAGAAATTCTTATCGAAAGCCCTCTTTCCCGAACCGCCTCGGTTGTCAATATTGTGATTCTCAGTAATATTATTTGTGAATAATTAATTATTGATTTATATGATGAGGAAAATATTGATTTTATGTGGATATAGATGGAGAAAATTTTAAAATGACAATTGTTGAAAATTAATATTTTATCTTTTTCGATAAAATAATTCATTTAAATATATTATTTTAATAATATATTAACGGTGATATTTTTACAACGAATGTGGGATATATGAGTATACGAGGAGGAAGAGTATTTTTGTTGCAATAAATGTTTAAAACATGTTAAACATGTAAATGTGGACCCCATTTATCGATCGAAATTTGATTATAAATTGTAAAATCGCTTCGCTTGTGGATTTCGGTCAATTTCTATTTGGAATTTGGAAAACTTTCTTCTGCAAAGTTGTAGAGAATTGAATTTCCTATAAAAACTTGCGAGATTCGAATTTTCTGATGAAAGGGCTATTTATTATGAATTATTGAAGTTCAAGTCTCAAATAATTAATTTTTGTAAGTTTTAATTATTTATTTTATGAAAACGTTTTTTATCATTTCTTTCTAGAAGGTGGCATGTGGGAAATGCTAGGATCTGAATTCTAAGGTTGGCGTATGAATTTGATATCTATATATATATATTAATTTATTAAATTTTCTAACTTTTGTGTTCTAAGCAATTTCCTATAAATAGGTGCTTAGGTTAGAATTGAAAATCACACCGAAATCAAGTTTTCTCTCTCTATATTATCGAGTTTATTCTTGGGAGTATTTTGAGTATACTTTGAGTATTGCTATACGGTGCAAGTCCAAGTCATAGCCTATATCCTGTTTCAAATTTAAGACGATCTTCGAGGTAAGGGATATTATTTTTTTGTAATGATATTATTTCTTGAATATCATTATCTTGTGAAATGTTGATCTGAAGTTTTTATCAAATTTGGATCTTTTTCATGCTCGGGTTACTATTCATGGGTTACTATTCATGAGTTACTATTCACGAAGTTACTATTCATGAGTTACTATTCACGAAGTTACTATTCACGAGTACTATTCATGAAGCGTGAAGATGTTTTTGTGGAATTTCTATCTTTTGGTGTTGGAGTTACTATTCACGATATCACGGCTATTCACGATACTCAAGACTATTCACGATATCTGCACTATTCAATCGAAAAATAAAATTTCTTCTTTTGTCCAAAATATCTATTCGGATACTAACTCGATCAGATCCATGTTTTGATCATTCTTGAATTTTACACCACTATGATTATTTTTGAGGTATTTTTGGCGTGGATAAAACCAAGTACGAATCCTTAATCCTTAATCCTTGTCATTTTGTTTCACCGGTTTCGCTTTCTTTAAAAATATTTTCATCATCCTCGGTCTTAAATGATGATATTATTGAATATCTTTGCCACAGAGAGCAAAGATGAATGATTTCTAAAGAATATCTTTGGCTGTAGTGAAAAGATGAATGTGTTGAGATAAACATACGACCGATTGATTAATATCTTTAGCTTCAGAGTGCAAAGATGAACAGTGTTTAAATGAACATGACTAATCGATGAATATCTTTGGCACAAGTGCAAAGATGAATATTTGATTCCGTATGTATATCGATTGATGTTACAGGATAAAATATTGATGATGGACCGTTAAATTCATAGATTATAGTAGATTTCATTCTCTACGTAACTCTTCTATGAATTATTATTTCATTGCGAATATTGATCTCAAACTTTGTTGTCTATTGTATTCTATCGATTTTTCCTCGTCAAGACTAACGATAATTTGTTGTATATTATCTTAGTCATAATATTCTTTACCGGGCTAGTTGAGCTCACCCTTTTCCTTGTTGTTCCATTTTTTCTTCTCGTGAGGCGCGAGAATGTAATGCAGTACTAGTGGGTATGGAATGAAGGTTCTAGAGAGAGTTGTTTAGTAGTCCTCACCATTTTTGTAAAATAATGAATCAATAATTATGATGGGGATTTATTTGCATGTGGATATTGTTTAGAAGACAATATTATACTTAAACTCACAAGATATATTGTCGTATTTCACACGATATTTGTATTATTGAAGTTGTAGTTTGCTTTTTGTACCATGTATTTGGCGACTCGTAATGGGTGTTGTGTATACCTATTTTGGGGGCGCCACAATTGGTATCGAGCTTAGGATATGATCTCCATGCGAGATCGGGAATAGAACTAGGAGGGGAGAGACGAGTAAATCCTTCGCTAGTGTGTCCTACCTAAGCTTATTTGTTAGTTGGTCAAGATATAGGATATTATGTGATATATTGATTTCCTTAATTAACCCTTTGTTTTATGATTAAGATTTGTGACGACCCCAAAATAGGTCCATTCCATCCAACCCATTCTCGAGTCGCCAAATACATGGTACGTAAACAACTACAACTTTATTATCACAACAATAAAACTCATGAGTTTAAATACAAATATTATCTTCTAGACAATATTTATACTCAAATAAATCCTCATCACATTTATTGATACATTATTTTACAATAATGGTGAGGACTACTAAACAACTCTCTAGAACCTTCATTCCATACCCCCACTAAGACTCGCTACATTCTCGCCTCCCCGAGAAGAAAAATGGAACAACAAGGAAAAGGGTGAGCTCAACTAGCCCAAGAAGAATGTTACGACTAAGATAATATACAACAAATTATCGTTAGTCTCCAACAGGAAAAATCTGATAGTAATACAATGTATAAACAAGTTTCGATCAATATTCGCAGCTGAAATAATAATTCATGTAAGAGTTACGTAGAGAATGAAATCTACTATAATCTATGAATTTAATACCATCATCAATATTTTATCCTCAGAACATCAATCAATATTCATCTCAAATCAAATATTCATCTTTGCACTACAAAAAGCAAAGATATTCATCAATCGATCATGTTCATCTCAACACTGCTCATCTTTGCACTAAAGGCCAAAGATATTCATCACCTATTATGTTCATTTAAACACCGCCTCATCTTTGCACTACAGCCCAAAGATATTCATCACTCATTATGTTCATTTAAACACTGCTTCATCTTTGCACTACAGCCAAAGATATTCATCACCATCATGTTCATTTAAACACCGCCATCTTTGCACTACAGCCAAAGATATTCTTCAGAAATCATTCATCTTTGCACTACAAAGCCAAAGATATTCAATAATATCATCATTTAAAACCGAGGATGATGAAAATATTTTAAAGAAACGAATCTAGTGAAACAAAATGACAAATATTATGGATTCGTACTTTAAAAACAATCCGAGTTCAAAAATACTTCATAAATAATCATAGTGAAGTAAAATTCAAGAATGATCAAAACATGGATACAATCAAAGCTAGTATCCGTAATAGATATTTTAGACGAAAAGAAAAATTTTCATTTTTCTATGAATAGTGCCATATTCGTGAATAAATAGCCAGATACGTGAATAAGAATCTCCGACACCCAAAGATAGAAATTCCACAAAAAACATCTTCACGCTTCATGAATAGTACTGTGAATAAGAATCGTGAATAGTAACTCATGAATAGTAACTCGTGAATAGTAACTCATGAATAGTAACCCCGATACATGAAAAAGTTCCAAATTTGATAAAAAGTACAAACCAATATTTCAAAGATAATGATATCAAGAATTAATATCATTTGAGAAGAAAATAACATCCCTTACCTCAAAGAATCAAGATTTCCGGAAGGAAAGGCTCAAGTGATGTCAATGAAACTTGTAATCAATAAAGAACTCTCAAAGTATCTAAATACTCACAAAATACGCCAATAATATAGAGAGAGAGAAAAACTTTGTTTCGTGTGATTTTCAATTCTAACTTAGCCTCTATTTATAGAAAATGTTAGCCCAATCAAGCAGACTTGACTGCCACTCCGATGGCTTTACTCGCTACTATTGCCACCCACCACATTTGAAATAAAATTCAGCACATTTTTTTCACCAACCACAAGTGGGGCCCACTCAATTCTAGAATTTTCCACCAAAATCAATTATAAACCTAATTTCCGAATCCGACACCTCTTAAAATTCACAACAAATCATTCGTGCATTTTAATTGTTCAAAATTTGTGGACATATACTCAACTTATGTATGTATAACATACCCAAAAATTACCACAATCCAACGGTCGGATTAAAAATTATAACCCCCGCAATATATCTCAAAACCCTTGATTTGATTTTTAATACCTCCAATCCGATAAAATACTGATAAAACACCTCAACATTAATTCCTTCATTAATAACCACATAAATAAATCCATCATTTATATTCATATAAAATAAATATTTCCTTATCATATGAATCAATAATTAATTATTCACAAATAATATTACAGAATCACATTTATGACAACCAGGCTGTTCCCAGGAAAGAGGGGGCTTTCCATAAGGATCTCTCCTTCTCGGTATGCAATTAGGTGACCAAACCTCTCCTTAGATGTAACTTTCTAGACATTGCCAATAATGTTATCTAATAATATTATTCAAATAATATGAATTATTGATCCGATAATGGGAAATATCGTAAAAAGACAATTATCAAAACAAAGAATAATATAAAATACCAACGCAAAGAATTATTGAATCAATAAAATAAACTATTGAACAAGAATTACCGTAATAATTATTGAGTAGTGCCTTCTTACGTAAGGATCAATAATTCAACAATACATGCAATACCGTAAAGCTTTGTGCAACCACGCCAGACATCAGATTTTTAACCACCGGTATTCCAATGTAGCCTTTAATTGGTAATAACTACGGTTTTAATTGGTAATAACTACGCCAAGTATTTATAACCACCCAAACTTTGTCGCTTTCCTCATCCAATCGCTTTCAGTTATGGGGCCCACACATGGGTCATACTACCGTCATTTAATATTCCCCGATCAAGATTTAATATTCCACGACCAAACGAATATTCCCCGACAAAATGAATATTTTATAACCACTTGCTTATTTTGAAATATTTGCAGATTTAACCCTTAACTATCCACATTAATCAAATCAACCCTTACTATTTCAAGATAATAAATAAAGGAAATTCCTTTTTATTTAAAAAAAATTTTGGGGTCTTACAATTTTGAGAATGTCGATCGAGAATATTAACAAAGGAGTAAATGAGACCGTGGAGATGCCTGTGATTTACCAACGAGGAGAACGTGCAACAGTCGGGCAATGTTCCTCCCGTGAACAACACCACCGAAAGCGAGATGATGAACGAGGGGATGTTTAGAAGCTTTTTGCGCTTCATGCAAAATCGCATTTAGAGGAGACTCGTGTTCAAAATATGTGAGGAAATGATAGCAATTCACGGTGGTCACAAACAAGCAGCTTCAAAGAGTTGGGACCACCGTACTCGGGGAAAGCCGGATCCGATTAAGGCGAGACGTGGTCAAACAAATTACCAAGATATTCGATGTCTTGGGATGCACGGAGGAACGAAAAGTTCCATTCGCCACCTTTATGTTCCATGGCGAGGCAGACATCGGTGGGAATCAGCGGCGTACCCATCCAAATTTCACTCAAATATGTCATGGAGACGTTTGAAATAGCTTCAATGACAAGTACTTCCCCGAAAGTATTCGTCTATATGAAGGAAGTGGAGTTTATTAGACTATAGAAGAATAACATGACGGTGTCCCAAAGACGAGGCGAAGTTCATGAGTTATCCAGTGTTCAGCACCTCATTTGGTGGAGAATGAGGAACGATGACGCGGATGTTTCGAGAGGTTTGAAACCCGACATACGCCAAGATCTCATTTCTCATAAATTTTCTCTCTTTCATGTTGTCAATGGGCTCATTGTTAGAGCGCGAGATAACGAGTATGCGCTCAACCGAGGGACCATAACCAGGATCATATCAAGATAGCGATCATCGTAATAATGATAACCAAATGAGAAAGAAGAATACAGACAAAGGCGGTAACCACTCGGTGGTAATCGTGGCCATGAAAATAGAAGAAGCGAGTCGGGAGGAGATTTTAAAAGAGGAAATTCAACAACGACCATGTGAAGACGCTCGGTACCAAGAGTAACTAGTTTTAAGGAGGAGAACGACCACCGGTCATATATGCTACAAATGCGAAAAGAGAGACATATCACCAAAACCGCCCACAACAGTTTCAAGGTATGCTATAATTGTGGAAAGGAAGGACATATCGCTTCGAGATTGTACAAAGAGTTTAAACCTAGTTCAATGGGGACGGTGACTCAAAAGATCGTCCCGTAAAAGTCAAAGTCAACGATTCCGGGAAAGCGTTTGTTGTGATCGGTCAAAATGAGAGAAACCCGAACGGGTTAGCACGAGTTTTGTTAATTATAAATTCTTGCAAGTATATACCTTACTAGATATTGGTTCTACCCATTCTTTTATCTCTCTTACTTGCGCCAACGCTTGAACTTGACTACGGAGAAATTAAACTTTGACCTATCTGTGGAGACTCCATTAGGAGAAACTTTCATTACATCCGTTGTTTAAAAATCTTGCTTGATTCAAGTTGGCACTATCACATTACCGTTAACCTTATTTCTATAGAGATATTTGCTTTTGATGTGATTTTAAGGTTAACTACTCATCATGCCAAATTGATTGCTTTTGTAAGGTTATTAGTTTTCATATTCCTAAGCAACCCGTTATTCAATTCAAGCAATCAAACCATTGTAGTCAAACATTTTCATATCAAGCCATGAAGTCATTCGCTTATTACGGATGTCAAGTTTTCTTAGTCCATGTTATGGATTTGAATAAAGACACGCCGATTTGAATAATATTCTTGTTGTTATTGATTTTTCCCTGACGATTTCACAAGAAGAATTTATCGGCTTACTCCCAAAGACTGATATTAAATTTTGTATCGACTTTGAACCCGGTACAAAACTCATTTCTAAAATCTCATATCAAATGGCTCCTATTGAACTTCAGGAGTTAAAAAATTCAACTATAGAATTTGGTACCTGAGCCTTTATCTTGTGACTTCCTTTGTGGAATTCACCTAAGCGAGCTCTCTATAGGGGACGCCATATTCGCGCGATGCGATAGTAAATCGATAGGTGTCATTGTGACGTCTTATCCAAGATTGGGATATGAGTCACAGTTGAGAGCAACCTAAGTCAGTTATCGAAAGACGTAGCTTTCAGGCTTAGTTGGTTATTATCGGAGATTCGTTGAAGGATATTCTCGAATCGCTATTCCATTAACGCAGCTGACTCGTAGAGATACAAAATTCGAATGGAGCAAGGAATGTGGGAAGAGCTTCGAAGAACTCAAGAGGAGACTCATTTCAACACATGTTCTGATCATGCCATCCTGGAAAAGCGAACGTGGTAGCTGACGCGGTGAGTAGAAGATTATATGCGAACGAGTGCGATGATGTCAAGTATACGCATAGAGCCAACTTTAATAGAAAAAGTTAAGGTTGCTCAAGCCACCGACCTGGAGTTGATGCGTATGAAGAAGAAAGTACAAGAAGGAGCTATTCCGGAAGCGAGAATTGATACTTCGAGTCCACTCTAGACTTTGTGTTCCTAACGACTCACTCGATTTGAAGTACAAGATTATGATGGAGGCACACAATACGCCATTTGCAATCCATCCTGAAAGTACTAAAATGTATCGTGATCTTCGACATACATTTTGGTGGAACAATATGAAGAGAGAGATTGCAAAGTTTATCTCGATGTGTTTAACTTACCCGGCGTGTAAAGGCGAGCATCTTGTACCTAAGGGTCCGTTGCAACCACTTGAGATTCTCGGAATGGAAGTGGGAACACATTACTATGGATTTCAAGTATGGGTCTTCCTACGGTTTCTCAAGGCATCAATGCTATTTGGGTTATTGTTGATAGATTAACCAAGTCTGCTCATTTCTTGCCGATACGGGAGACTTATTCCCTTGAACGTCTTGCTAGTATGTACGTGAATGAGATTGTGAGGTTGCATGGCATGCCTGTATCCATAGTTTTAGATCGTGACCCAAGATTCACTTCATGATTTTGGGTTAGAAAGCTATGGGCACGAATTTACGATTCAGTTTGGCATACCATCCTCAAACGGATGGGCAATCAGAAAGGACTACTCAAACTCTTGAAGATATATTAAAACTCTGTGTCCTAGATTTCAAAGGAAGTTGGGATAAGTACTTGCCATTGGTGGAATCCTCATACAACAATAGTTATTAAACAAATATAGGCATGGTTCCATTCGAAGCATTATATGGACGAAAAAGTTGGTTCTCCAATATGTTGGGATGAGGTGGGTGAAGCAACATTGTTGGGACCCGAGTTAAATACGATGATCACCGAAAAAGATCCAAATGATTCGACAACGTATACAAACGGCACAAGATCGACAAAAGAGTTATGCGGATCTTCATCGAAAGGACGTGGAATTTAATGTAGGGGATCATGTATTGTTGCGAGTTGCTCCATGGAAGGGAGTTACAAGATTTGGGAAGAGAGGAAAGCTCAATCCACGATTTATCGGTCCATTTCAAATTCTTGACCGAGTAGGAAATGTAGCCTATAGACTTGCGTTACATCTCGAGTATGTCTCGTGTTCATAATGTGTTTCACATATCCGTATTTCAGAAATATGTGAAAGACCCGAACCACGTTATAGAGTTAAAACCGGATGAGATAGTAGAAGACTTAACGTATGAGGAGGTACCACAAGATTTTGGATAGGAAGGAGCATGTCCTACGCTGAAAGGTTATACCACAAGTTAAAGTTTTGTGGAGGAATCATGCTATAGAGGAAATGACCTGGGAGTTGGAAACGGAAATGAAAGCGAGGTATCCTCACCTTTTCAAAACACCAGGTACGTACGTCAATTTCGAGGACGAAATTTCATAAGGAGGGGAGGTTGTAAGACCCCAAAATTTTTAAATAAAAAGGAATTTCCTTTATTTATTATTTTGAAATAGTAAGGGTTGATTTGATTAATGTGGATAGTTAAGGGTTAAATATGCAAATATTTCAAATTAAGCAAGTGGTTATAAAATATTCATTATCGTCGGGGAATATTCGTTTGGTCGTGGAATATTCGTACTGTCGGGGAATATTCGTACGACGGCGCAGCCATGTGTGGGCCCCATAACGGAAAGTGATTGGATGAAGAAAACGACAAATATAAGTTGTTTTTAAATAATGGCGTAGTTGTTACCAAGTAATCTTGTTGGAATACCCTTGGGTTAAAAACACACTAATACGCGTTGTTGAACAAAAGAGCACTTGGTATTGCACCAATTATTGATTCTTACGTGAAGGCACTACTCAATAATGGTTACGATAATTCTTGCTCAAATATTTTATTGAGTTAATAATTGTCAAGGTTGATATTTTATATTCTTTGTTGTTTCAATAATTGTCATTACACAAGATCTTTCATTATCGAAGCAATAATTCATATTATCCTAATAATATTATTAGATAACATTATTGGCAATGTCTAGAAAGTTCTGCCTAAGGAGAGGGTTTGGTCACCTAATTGCGGCGCCCGAAGAAGAAATTCTTATTGAAAGCCCCTCTTTCCTGAACCGCACGGGTTGTCAATATTGTGATTCTCAGTAATATTATTTGTGAATAATTAATTATTGATTTATATGATGAGGAAAATATTGATTTTATGTGGATATAGATGGAGAAAATTTTTAAAATGACAATTGTTGAAAATTAATATTTTATCTTTTTCTCGATAAAATAATTCATTTAAATATATTATTTTAATAATATATTAACTGTGATATTTTTACAAACGAATGTGGGATATATGAGTATACGAGGAGGAAGAGTATTTTTGTTGCAATAAATGTTTAAAACATGTTAAACATGCTCTGTGGACCCCATTTATTGACCTGAAATTTGATTATAAATTTCGTAAAATCGCCTGCTTGTGGATTTCGGTCAATTTCTATTTGGAATTTGGAAAAACTTTCTTCTGCAAAGTTGTAGAGAATTGAATTTCCTATAAAAACTCGCGAGATTCGAATTTTCTGATGAAAGGGCTATTTATTATGAATTATTGAAGTTCAAGCTCAAAATAATTAATTTTTGTAAGTTTTAATTATTTATTTTATGAAAAATGTTTTTATCATTTCTTTCTAGAAGGTGGCATGTGGGAAATGCTAGGATCTGAATTCTAAGGTTGGCGTATGAATTTGATATATATATATATATATATATTAATTTATTAAATTTTCTCGCTTTGGTGTTACAAGCAATTTCCTATAAATAGGTGCTTTGGTTAGAATTGAAAATCACACCAAAAATCAAGTTTTCTCTCTCTATATTATCGAGCGTATTCTTGGGAGTATTTTGAGTATACTTTGAGTATTGCTATACTATGCAAGTCCAAGTCATAGCTTTATATCCTGTTTCAAATAAAATCTTGATCTTTCGAGGTAAGAGATATTTTTTTTTTGTAATGATATTATTTCTTCAATATCATTATCTTTGAAATGTTGATCTGAAGTTTTATCAAATTTGTAACTTTTTCATGCTCGGGTTTACTATTCATGGGTTACTATTCATGAGTTACTATTCACGAAGTTACTATTCACGAAGTTACTATTCATGAGTTACTATTCACGAGTACTATTCATGAAGCGTGAAGATGTTTTTATGGAATTTCTATCTTTTGGTGTCGAGTTACTATTCATGTATATTTAAGACTATTCACGATATCTGACCTTATTCACGATACCATGACACTATTCACCAAAAAAATAAAATTTCTTCTTTTTTTTGTCCAAAATATCTATTCGGATACTAACTCTAATTGTATCCATGTTTTGATCATTCTTGAATTTTACACCACTATGATTATTTTTGAGGTATTTTTTTGGGCGTGGATAAAACCAAGTACTAATCCTTAATCCTTAATCCTTGTCATTTTGTTTCACCGGTTTCGCTTCTTTAAAAATATTTTTCATCATCCTCGGTCTTAAATGATGATATTATTGAATATCTTTGGCCGTGAGAGTGCAAAGATGAATGATTTCTGAAGAATATCTTTGGCTCAGAGTGCAAAGATGAACATGTGTTGAGATAAACATGATCGATTGATTAATATCTTTGGCTCAGAGTGCAAAGATGAACAGTGTTTAAATGAATACGACCAATCGATGAATATCTTTGGCACAGTGCAAAGATGAATATTTGATTCCGATGTATATTGATTGATGTTACACGATAAAATATTGATGATGGACCGTTAAATTCATAGATTATAGTAGATTTCATTCTCACGTAACTCTTCTATGAATTATTATTTCACTGCGAATATTGATCCGAAACTTGTTTGTTCATTGTATTCTATCGATTTTTCCCTGTTGAAGACTAACGATAATTTGTTGTATATTATCTTAGTCATAATATTCTTTACTGGGCTAGTTGAGCTCACCCTTTTCCTTGTTGTTCCATTTTTTCTTCTGAGGAGGCGAGAATGTAGCGAGTACTAGTCGGGGTATGGAATGAAGGTTCTAGAGAGAGTTGTTTAGTAGTCCTCACCATTTTTGTAAAATAATGAATCAATAATTATGATGGGGATTTATTTGCATGTGGATATTGTCTAGAAGACAATATTATATTTAAACTCACAGTATATATTGTCGTATTTCACACGACATTTGTATTATTGAAGTTGTAGTTTACTTTTTGTACCATGTATTTGGCGACTCAGAATGGGTGTTGTGTATACCTATTTTGGGGGCGTCACATAGAAGATAGTAGTTTGCATTCTCTACTTAACTCTTCTAATGAATTATTATTTCCGTTGCGAAGATTGATTTAAAAATGGTTGTCTATTGTATTCTATTAGATTTTTCATTGTTGAAGACTAACGATAATTTGTTCTATGTTACCTTAGTCATAATATATTTTTTTACTGGGCTAGTTGAACTCACCCTTTTCTTTTTTGTTCCATTTTTCTTCTCAGGAGGTGAAAATGTAGCGAGTACTAGTCGGGGTATGGAATGAAGGTTCTAAAAAGTCGTTTTAGTAGTCCTCACCATTTTTGTAAAATAATGTATCAATAATTGTAATGAGGACTTATTTGAGTGTGGATATTGTCTAAATGACAATATTTGTATTTAAACTCACAGCTTTTATGTTGTATTAATAAAGTTGTAGTTGTTTCTGTACCATGTATTTTGATGACTCAGAATGGGTGTTGTATACCTATTTTGGGGGCATCACAGTTGGTATCAGAGCTTAGGGATATGATCTCTGGCGGAGATCAGGGAATAGAACTAGGAGGGGAGAGACAAGTAAATCCTTCGCTAGTGTGTCCTACCTAAGCTTATTTGTTGGTCGGTCATAATATAGGGATATTATGTGATATGTTAATTTGTTAAATTAACCCTTGTTTTATGGCAGTATTTTAGAATGTCGACTGAGAATGTTAACAGTGGAGTAAATGAGACCGTGGAGACACCTTTGCTCACCAACGAGGAGAACGTGCAACAGGCTAGAAATTTTTCTCTTGTGAACAACACCACTGAGCAGATGATGAACGATGGGATGTTTAGAAGCTTTTTGCAGTTCATGCAAAATCAGACGAGGGAGACTCGTGTTTTTAATACAGGAGTAAATGATAGCAATTCACGGTTTGTTATAGCCAAGCAGTTCAAAGAGTTGGGACCACCAGAATTTTTTGGAAAGTCGGATCCAATCAAGGCAGAGACGTGGGTTAAACAAATTACCAAGATATTCGATGTCTTGGGATGCACAGAGGAATAGAAGGTTCCATTCGCCACCTTTATGTTCTATGGCGAGGTAGACTTTTGGTGGGAGTTTGTGAAGCGTACCCATCCAGTACTTTTCAAAGACGTCTTGGGAGACATTTCAGAATCGTTCAATGACAAGTACTTTCCGAAAGTATTCAATATATATGAAGGAGGTAGAGTTTATTAGACTGGAGCGAGAATAACATGACGGTGTCCTAGTACGAGAGTGAAGTTTGCGAGTTTTCGGTGTTTGCACCTCATTTGGTGGAGAATGAGGAACGATTCTGCGGATGTTTACGAGAGGTTTGAAACCCAAGATTCGTCAATATCTCATTTCTCATAAATTTTCTCTATTCAGATGTTGTCAATGTGGTTCAATTATTAGAGCGAGATAACGAGTACGGCCAACCGAGGGACCACAACGAGGATCATACCGGTGGATGCGATCATCGAACAACGATAACCAGCGAAAAAAGAAAAATACGGACAAGTGCGGCAACCACTCTGGTGGTAATCGTGGCCATGAAAATAGAAGAAGCGAGTTGGGGGGAGATTTTAAAAAGAGGAGATTCAACAATAACACTGTGAAGACGTCAGCACCAGCAGCAACTGATTTTAAGGGAGGAGAATGACCACCGGTCGTATGCTATAAATGTGGAAATGAAGGACATATCAGCCCAAACTATCCACAACAGTTTAAAGTATGCTATAATTGTGGAAAGGAAGGACATATCGCTCGAGATTGTACTGTAGCGAAACCAAGTTCAGTGGGGATGGTGACTCAAAAGGCTGTCCCAGAAAAGTCAAAGTCAACGGTTCTTGGAAGAGCGTTTGTCGTGACTGGTCAACATCGAGGAACCCAAACGAGGTGATCACGGGTAAGCTAATCATAAATTCATGCAAAGTTTATACCTTACTAGATACCTATTGGTACCCATTCATTTATTTCTCCTACTTGTGCTCAACGCTTTTAAACTTTACTCCCGGAGAAATTAGACTTTGATTTATCTGTGGAGACTCATTAGGAGAAACTTTCATCACATCCACTATTTATAAATCTTGTTTGATCCAAGTTGGCACCATCACATTACACCGCCGACTTTATCTCTTTAAAGATACTTGCTTTTGATGTGATTTTAGGGATTGATTGGTTAACTACTCATCATGCCAAAATTGATTGTTTTCGTAAGGTTGTTAGTTTTCATATTCCTAACCAACCTGTTGTGCGAATTCAAGCAACTAAGCCATTAAAATTAATCACTGTTATATCAAGCCATAAAGCCATTCATTTATTAAAAAACGGATGTCAAGCTTTCTTAGTCCATGTTATGGATTTGAATAAAGACACGTCATATTTGAATAATATTCTTGTTGTTATTGACTTTCCTGACGTATTTCCTGAAGAACTTCCCGGTCTACCCCCGAAACGTGAATTTGAATTCTTTATTGATCTTGAACCTGGTACAAAGCCCATTTCTAAAACCACATATCGAATGGCTCCTATTGAACTTCAGGAGTTAAAGGTCCAACTACAGGAGTTGTTGGACATCGGTTTCATTCATCCTAGTACATCTCCTTGGGGTGCTCCTATCTTATTTGTAAAGAAGAAAGACGAGAGTATGCGACTTCGTATCGATTACCGGGAATTAAACCATGTCACTATCAAGAATAGGTATCCGCTACCTCGTATTAATGACCTGTTTGATCAGTTACAAGGAGCACAATTCTTTTCAAAGATCGATCTTCGTTCTGGATATCATCATCAGAAGGTTAAAACCAAGGATATTCAAGACGCCTTGAATTGATGCGAGGCATTATGAATTCCTAGTCATTTCTTTTGGATTGACTTATGCTCCTGCGGCTTTCATGGATATGATGAACCGAGTATTCAAGGATTATTTGGATCAGTTTGTTGTTGTCTTTATTAATGACATCCTCATATATTCCAAAAGCCGTGAAGATCATGAGCACCATTTGAAGCTGGTACTCCAAAGGCTGCATGAAAACAAGCTATATGCTAAGTTGAAGAAACGTGAGTTCTGGCTTAAGGAAGTAGCATTCCTAGGACACGTGGTGTCAAAACATGGAGTATCTATTGCCCCGGCGAATATTGAAGCAATACAAAGTTGGGAGCAACCAAAAACGGTGATCGAAGTACGTAGCTTTATGGGCTTAACTGGTTATTATCGGAGATTCATGGAAGGGTTTTCTCAAATCGCTACCCGTTAACTCAGTCGACTCGAAAAGATATCAAATTCGTATGGAGCGAGGAATGCGAGAAGAGTTTCCAAGAGCTTAAGAGGAGACTCATTTCGGCACCAGTTTTGACCATACCATCTGGTTCGGATGGATTTGTTATCTACAGCGATGCTTCAGGCAAAGGGCTAGGATGTGTTCTCATGCAACGTGGGAAAGTTATAGCCTATGCCTCGCGATAACTTAAAGAATATGAGAGGAATTATCCTACTCATGATCTATAGTTGGCAGCAGTCGTTTTCGCGCTAAAGATCAAGAGGCACTATCTATATGGGGAGAAAGTGGAGATATATTCAGACCATAAAAGCCTCAAATATTTCTTCACTAAAAAAGAACTCAACATGCGGCAACGACGTTGGCTCGAGCTGTTGAAAGATTACGACCACACTATTCAATACCATCCTGGAAAAGCAAACGAGGTAGCTGACACGTTGAGTAGAAGATCATATGTTGGAATGAGTGCGATGATGTCAAGTATATGCATAGATCCAACTTTAATCAATAAAGTTAAAGTTACTCAGGCAACAGACCCGGAGCTGATGCGTATGAATAAGAAAGTGCAAGAAGGTGCTATTCCAGAAGCAAGAATCGTTGAAGAAGGAATACTTCGAGTCCACTCCAGACTTTGTGTTCCTAACGATTTTGATTTGAAGTACAAGATCATGATGGAGGCACACAATACACCATTTGCAATCCATCCTGGAAGTACCAAAATGTATCGTGATCTTTGACATACATTTTAGTGGAACAATATGAAGAGAGAGATTGCAAAGTTTTTCTCGAGGTGTTTAACTTGTCAACGTGTAAAGGCGGATCATCAAGTGCAACCACTTGAGATTCCGAAATGGAAGTGGGAACACATTACCATGGATTTCGTTGCGGGTATTCCCACGGTTTCTCAAGGTATATATGTTATTTGGGTTATTGTTGATAGATTAACCAAGTCTGCTCATTTCTTGCCAATACGGGAGACTTATTCCCTTGAACGTCTTGCTAGTATGTACGTGAATGAGATTATGAGGTTGCATGGCATGCCAGTATCCATAGTTTCGGATCGTGACCTAAGATTCACTTCAAGATTTTGGGTTAGCTTGCAAAAAGCTATGGGAAAGGATTTATGGTTCAGTTTGGCATACCATCCTCAAACGAATGGGTAATCAGAGAGGACTATTCAAACTCTTGTAGATCTATTAAGACTTTGTGTCCTAGATTTCAAAGGGAGTTGGGATAAGTACCTACCATTGGTGGAATTCTCCTACAACAACAGTTATCAGGCAAGTATAGGTGTGGCTCCATTTGAAGCATTGTATAGACGAAAGTGTCACTCTCCAGTATGTTGGGATGAGGTGGGAGAAGCAACATTGTTGGGACTAGAGTTGGTACAAATGACTACAGAGAAGATCCAAACGATTCGACAACGTATACAAATGGCACAGGATCGACAAAAGAGTTATGCGGATCTTCGTCGAAAGGACATGGAATTTAACATTGGGGATCATGTATTGTTGCGTGTGAATCCATGGAAAGGAGTTACAAGATTTGGGAAGAAAGGAAAGCTCAATCCATGATTTATTGGTCCATTTCAGATTCTTGACCGAGTAGGAAATGTGGCCTATAGACTCGTGTTACCTCCAAGTATGTCTCGTGTTCATAATGTTTTTCATATATCCGTGCTACGTAAATATTTGAAAGACCCAAACCAAGTTATTGAGTTAGAACCGGACGAGATAGCCAAAGACTTAACGTACGAAAAGGTACCTGTCAAGATCTTGGATATGAAGGAGCATGTCCTACGCACGAAGGTCATACCACAAGTTAATGTTTTGTGGAGAAACCATGCTATTGAGGAAATGACCTGGGAGTTGGAAACGGAAATGAAAGCGATGTATCCTCATCTTTTTGAAACAACAGGTAAGTACGTCAATTTCGAGGACGAAATTTCATAAAGAGGGGTGGTTGTAAGACCCCAAATTATTAATAAATGAAATTTAATTTCCTCTATTTATCATTTTGAAATAGTAAGGGATGATTTGATTAATGTGGTTAGTTATGGGTAAAATGCGCAAATATTTTAAATAAGCAAGTGGTTATAAAATATTCTTTTTTCTCGGAGAATATTCGTTTGGTCGTGGAATATTCTTGCTGTCGGGGAATATTCGTACGACGACGTAGCCTTGTGTGGGCCCCATAATAGAAAGCGATTGGATGAAGAAAAGGATAAGTATAAGTTGTTTATAAATAATTGGCGTAGTTATTCTGAGATTATCTTTGTTGGAATACCCGATTGGTTAAAACACGAATACTGCATTGTTGCCAAAGATAGCACCAGTATTGCACCAATTATTAATTCTTACGTAAGAAGGTACTACTCAATAATTATTACAGTAATTACTGTTCATTATTTTATTTTATTGATTCAATAATTGCTACGTTGATATTTTATATTACTGTTGTTTCAATAATTGTCACTACACAGTATTTTTCATTATCGGAGCAATAATTCATATTATCTGAATAATATTATTAGATAACATTATTGGCAATGTTTAGAAAGTTCTGTCTAAGGAGTGGTTTGGTCACCTAATTGCGCGCCAGTAAGGAGAAATTCTTATTGGAAAGCCATCTCTTTCCTAGGAACTGCCTAGTTGTCAGTATTGTGATTCTGTAATATTATTTGTGAATAATTAATTATTAATTTATATGATGAGGAAAATATTCATTTTATGTAGATATAGATGGAGATAATTTTTAAAGTGACAATTTTTGAAAATCGATATTTTATCTTTTCTGATAAAATAATATTTTATTATATTATTATAATATAATAATGATGATATTTTTATAATGAATGTGAGATATATGAGTATATGAGGAGGAAGAGTATTTTTGTTGCAAAAGTTGTTTAAAACATGTTAAACATGTCTTGTGGGCCCATTTCTTGACTGAAATTTGATTATAGCCTGTAGAATCGCCCGTTTGTGGATTTCGGTCAATTTCTGTTTGGAATTTTGAAAAACTTTCTTCTGCAAAGTTGTAGATAATAGAATTTCCTATGAAAAGGCACGAGGTTTGAGTTTTTCTGATAAAAGGGCTATTTATTGTGAATTATTGATGTTTCGGATTAATTGATTTTGATTTTTTGGAGTTTTTAAATGATTTATGTGAGAAAAACGTTTTTTGAGAGGTGGGCTACATGTGTGGCTGATGTTGGACTCAATTGGTATGCGTAGGGAGATTTAGAAAAATAATATTAATATTATATTAAATTTTCTGCTTTGGTGTTCTAAGCATTTTCCTATAAATAAGGTGCTTAGGTTGGAATTAAAAATCACACCAGAAACTGATGTTTTCTCTCTCTTTCTCTCTCGATATATTGAGCGTATTCTTGTGAGTATTTTAATACTTTGAGTGTTGCTATACGGTGCAAGTTCAAGTCATAGCCTATATCCGGTGTTTCAACTAGAAGTACTGTCTTTACGAGGTAAGAGATGTTATTTTCTTCTTAAATGATATTATTTTCTTCAATATCATTATGCCGAAATATTAGTCTGAACGTTTTTTCAAATTTGGAACTTTTTGTGTCGGGGTTACTATTCACGTATACGGCACTATTCACGTATACGACACTTTTCACGAATATGACACTATTCACTCGAAAAATGAAATTTTCTTCTTTTTGTCCAAAATATCTATTATGGATACTTGCTTTGATTGTATCCATATTTTGATCATTCTTGAATTTTACTCCACTATGATTATTTATGGGGTATTGCGAATAATAATAATAATAATATTAAAAATAATAATAATAATAATAATAATAATAATAATAATAATAATAATAATAATAATAATAATAATAATAATAATAATAATAATAAATGTTGTTAAAAATATTGAGGGAATTTTTATGAAGTAATTGTTGTAAATTTTACTTATTATTTGGACTCCCATTTACCCATTTTCAAATTAATCGGTAGAAAGTTATTCATTATAAGAGGTGGAGCCCACATGTGATGATGACATATGGGGCTCACATGTGATAAAATTGTCACGGTGGGGAGGGGAATGGAATTGCCTGCAAAGGAGGTTATGTATATATATATATATATATATATATAAGTATTTTGTAAGTTTTTTTTTTATATATATATATATATATATATATATATATATATATATATTCAGGATGTGATATATATTATGTGGGGGGTCAGGTGATATCACATGAATGAGTCCCGTATGTAAGGAACATGTGTTATATATATATATATAATATTTATATATATATATAATATTTATATATAATATATATTATATTTTATTGCATAGTGCTGCATAGTAAATCAAAATTTTCATAAAATCAGCCAACGAATTCGGCTGCTGTGACCCACTGTGCAATCCATGAAAAATAAATTCTAAATAGTATCCTTTCATTCTTCTATAAATAGGATGCTTAGTTAGAATTGAAAATCACACCAGAATCAGAGAATTCTTCTTCTATAATATTGAGCGTATTTCTTTCGAGTTTTAGAAAGCTTTGAGCGTAGAAAACAGTATAAGTTTTCTTCAAGAATATCCCTGCTATACAAGTTAGAATACTCTTCTTTTCAAGGTAAGGGGTGTTATTTTCGTTCAATATTCACTTAAAATAATATTTTGTTAGTTCCTAGTTGGCACAATAGTTATCTAGAAAGGGGGGGGGGGGGGGTTGAATAGATATTTAAAAATCTTTTCGTTTTAAACTTGTTCTTTGATAATGATTAAAACTTAGCGGAATAAATGTTTGTTTTAATCTTCTTTACCAAGCAATGGAGTAATGAGGGTGAGGCAGTTTTGGCAGTTACAACAGATATAGCAGTTATAATATGAATGTAAATGACACAGTCATTTTTAAGTGGTTTAGAGCACTTAAAGCTCCTAGTCCACTCTTCTACTCAACGAGTAGGATATCCACTAAGGATGTTAGTTACAACTTCTGAATCACACAGATTCCTTCTAGACCAGCAGTTTAGGAACTTCTTAGTTCACTCTTGAACTCTTCAAGTCCAGCAGACTTGGCTTTCTTACAGTTCGCTACAAACTCTTGAAGTCCAGCAGACTTGGTACTCTTCTTCAGTTGGTTAATAATGCTGTGTTCTTGATGGTTGCTACTCAGTTGCTGTGTAAGCACTTGTTCTAAAGAACTGAGTAGCTGAGCAAGCTTTGCAATATCTCATATCGTAGAGTTGAGCTTGAGAGAGATGTTCACGTTGTTTGTTCAATGCTTGCTCAGTTCTCTCTCATCTGTCTGATCTTAATATATGTGATCTTGAAAACTATTCGTTGGATTCATCCGTTGAGGAATTAAATGCATTTGACTTTTTTTATCTTTGATGGAGACATTTCTGCACATCTTCTGAAACTACATCCTGGCCACTGACACATCAGACTGCTTTCTCACCTAACACCTAAAAAGGTATTTTGTCCCTCTTACCCATGGTACTATCCTTAGCTTCTTCAATACGCTTCTTTGTTGCATACTAAGGATATTTCATATACTCTAGGACTGATGAGTACTGCAGCGTCTAGAATCCATTTCTCATATGTTGAAATCTGCCTTTACACAAATCACGAGGCTCGACATTTTCTGACATAAGACAGATGCTCTACGATTCAGATCATGATACTCTACGATTCAGATCGTAGTGACTTATTGCCTTGGTGCTTGATCTGTTGCTATCATTTAGAGAGCACTACGATTTCTCTTAAACCCTTGCACACTACGATCTTTACTTACTCGTGTTATTGACTCTACGTTCCCAAAATCACACTACGATCGTTGACTTGTAAACTCCATGTTTCCTTTAGCACACTACGATAGTGGAGTTGGCTCGACAAATGTTGGGACCACTCTACGATTTCTGAAGAGTCCCTTCAAGGCAGGCACACTATAATCTTTGAAGCTCTACGTTTCTGCCTTAACTTCTGCAATGTTGATCAGATGATACACTATGATTTCTTCGAACCCTATCTATTACATCTCAAGATCAACCTAACAGCTTTGATCTTTCTATCTATACATTCTATTACAGAATGATACACGTTAAGATCTTAGATCAACCTAACAAATTTGATCTATCACTAAGTCCTTGTACATATCTTACTTGGAAAGAACTTTACAAATAATCATGACCATATACATTAAAACATCAAATCATAATATGCATTCTCCCAACAATCTCCCCCTATTTGATATTGACATAACCAAGGAGATTTGTTGTCATGATTATTAGTGACTAGATGCATTTGCAGGAAATTTAAACATGACTTAGTATTTCAGTGAGCAGCTGAAATTTCTAGAGAATAAGAATGAATTTATTGATGATCAGGAGATATTTCAGTTTGGCATTACATCAATAGGAAATTAAAGTTTCAACTTATCTTTGTTTCTTTGACCTCTTTAGTGGAGGTGGGTTGACATACTCCTCGGGCCTTCTTTTTCTGCAAGCTTCCTCGTTTCTGACTATCTCTTCCAGCTCGCTTGGACTTTGTCTTAGATTTTCCTCATGTCTGTACATGAATGCAGAATCTCCAGTTGGCATTCTTATGCGTACAGTAGACACATCTTGTGAGCTGGGAGTTGACTCCTGACGACTTAAAGGTATAGCCGTTAAAATTCACTACTGATCAGATCGTTGAGTCTGATGGTGGAATTGTCTTGCAGGAGGGCTTCGTGATGCTTGAGCATGAAATTGTACTCTTCCTCTTTCTTGAATTCCATGATGTCCTCTACCTATGCCTTTATCTTCCTATCCTCCCTTTATTCTCCCCCTTTATGTCAGCATCAAGGGTTCGAATATCTGCAAACAGTCGATTAACTCCTTGGCCAAGCTCGTACAGTTGGCTTTGTGTCTAAGCAATGTCCTCTCGACTTTTCTTGATCTGTTGGTCAGATCTTGCTTCTTGGTTTCGGAGGGCTATTAGAACCATGTCATTCTGTTTTTCCTGATTGACATAAGATTTTTGGAAGTCGTAGACAGAAGCTTTCAAGTTTATTATATTCTCCAGCATGAGTTTGTGTTGAGCGTCTTGATGTTTCTGCATTTCAAGAATAGCCTCTCTTTGCTTGGCAGCTATCTGGAAGTGAATCTCATCTCTGTCCTTCATACTCTTAAGAATTTCTTGGATTATTTCCCTCAGCTTCTTTATAAGCTTAGTGTTCATAGTGCCAGGAAAATTGTTTGCTGCTGTAATCATTTGATTCAGCCGGATATGGATGAGATCGGAGTGAGATTCCAGACTGTCTTCTATATTCTTGATAATGTTCTTGGTTGCTTCCTTCAGGTCATCCTTGGTGGGCAGATTTGGGAGATTATCATTTGTTTGAGGATTGTTGATTGGAGGGGTTGTATGTTGGGGTTGATCTTGCTCGTTGTAAAGAGCAAGGTCAAGACTAAAGTATTCATTTGAGGAGGAGGATGGTATGTCTGATGGGGGGCTTATGTTTCAATGTTTGGACTATGGGTCTCTACGATATCTATCCGGGACTCTACGACTGGGTTAGAGTCAGGGATCGTAGAGATGGTGGTTTGTGGGAGCAAAGTAAGGTTGACTTCATTTGGTTCTTCAGTCACAGAATTTTGGGATTCTACAACTGGAAATTGATTGAGTGGGTGAAGAATCACTTCCAACCACCGAGGAAATTCATAGAATTGACTGAATGAAGATGATGGCAAGTGATTAACTTTGAAGAGATCAGGGATAGTCAGTACCTCAAGTTTATCCTTGGATGAAGAATGGTCAGTAAACAACTTCTTGACAAAGTTGACTTTCCCTGGAAATCCATGAGCCAGAACTAAGATGGCTGGATACTCTTTGAAGCTCCAGAACATGTGATCCCATGAGTTTGGGATTTGAGCTTGATGGTATGCCATCATAGGTAGGTAAGAAAACATTTGATTGTATAGATAGCTTCTATATCCACCTTTACCAATACCAGTGATTTCGAGCTCATCATCATCATCATCTTGTTCTTCTTCTGTGTTCTCTTCTGAGGATTCCATTATCTCAATGGTCTCTGGATGGTCTTACACTAGTTCATCTTTATTTTGTGCAGGGACCTCTTCTTCTACCATGTGGATATCATGAGGCTCCCCCTCAGCATGATTATCTTCTTGAGAGTTCAGAAACTCCCCCTCAGCTGGAACATCTTCTTGAGATGTAGACATCTCCCCCTTAGCCGGTGTATTTTCTATCATGTGAATTTCAGGGAGCTCCCCCTCAGCTGGAGCACTTTCTTCTTGACTTGCGCTGGACAGTTCCTTCTTAGCAGCCATGCTCTTTACTTCATTCTTTAGCACCTTTTCATTTTCAAGAATGTACTTCTTGACAAGCTTTCTCCTTGATTTGCTGGGTTTGGTCACAACTTCAGGACACTCTTGAATCTCAACTTTTTCCTATTCAACAGCCATTATGCTTGAAGTAGCTACCTCATTGTCTGTCATGCTTGGTCTGGTCTCCATTAACAGTAAAGACTCAACGATTGAGGTGGTTGATGGCCATTTGGACTGATGGCCATCTTTGTTCTTCTTTAGGATCTGTGATATGGTGGCTTGATCCTCATCAGCTTCATCTTGCTGCTGCTTCCTTCTCAGCATCCTCAGAGTCTCTATATCAGAGGACTCTACAGGAATATCAGTTGTAGATCCTTGAGGCTCTTCTATCTGTCTAGCCCTTAGCTTCCTCTTGCCCTTGCTTTTTCTGGTAAGGACAGAGGGTTCTCCCTTGTTGGCTTCTTCTTCTTGTTCTTCTTCCCTAACAACAGACATGTTTCCAGGAATGCCTACGTTCTTCAGATCCCCAGTTCTTCAATTGGATTCTGTCATCATTCGAACATGCTCTGCAGGGTTTCACTTCCAGTTTTCAAACAACTGTTGGGTCATTCTTTGATTCGGGTTTATGGCTTCTCCCTCTTCATCCCCAATTTTGTCACCAATTGCAGATTGTAGAATGATACTCAGGAAACGTCCATATAGCATCTTCTGAGGGCTTTTTGATTTCTTAGATTTAATGATCCACTTACCAATCCATTCGAGCAATACAGCTCCATAGTTGAGTTGTATACCATAAAACATGGCCGTCATGAGCTTAAGTTGAGCTTCATTCACCGAGTCATGATATGAGCTCTTGCAGCATATGTATTTTCCAATAATGTTAGCCAAGAACTCGTACCATTGTGGGAACTCATTCTTTTTGTACCCTTTTACAGAGGGGTTTTTCTTGCGATGCATTTTCCTTAGTCCCTCTTGGAAGTCTATGCTGTCTGAGAATGGGTTCCCTTCATTTTTGAAACCTAGGGCCAGATTGAAGTCCTCTACCTTTAGTCTGATTTCTACTTCCCTTACTCTTGTAGTGATGGTGTTGTCTTTAAACACACCATTCTTGTAGAACTCCTTCACCAGCTTGGGATAGAAAGTGTATCTGTGATCAACCACTCTTCGAGACCTGCCCTCTCCAGTAAGGCCAGCGTCTTGTGAAATTTTGGTGGAGCAGTCTTGAACTCGCCAAAGCAGAGACTGTAGCCTGAAACCACATTTGAAGCAACCATTGATTCTGTAGTTGGAAGTGAGATCGGACTGAGCTTTCTGCTGATTTTGGGTTTTGCTTTGAGAGAAAGAGAATGGGAGCGATAATCTTTTGAACTTCAGATTTCAAAATTGTGATTTCAACTTGTACTTATAACTTCCCTCTCTTCTTTTTCGCTTAGTGGGGCAGGTGTCGATTTTTGCTTGGCTCTTCGATTTTTGCCCTTGGCTTCTTCAGAGCTAAGGTGTCCTTAGGAAGACTACGATCGTTGAGGTAGTCTTATGTTCGTTGAGTCTGTCCTACGATCGTCGAGTCTGTCCGAATCCTTGTGATGAGTTTTTGATAAAGCATTCTTTTAAGGCAGCTCAGGAAGGGCCAACCTCTTGGAGAGATTCAAGGGTTAAGTTTGTTCCTGAGGCACCTCTTAGAGAGATTGCTATGTTATGAAGCTTGTCATCACAGGATATATTTTTGCTTTGTGAATGGTGCTTGTGTCATCGTTGAGTCTGCACTACGATAGTTATGTCTTTGCTACGATAGTTGAGGTAGTTTTCTTTTCAGCTCTACGATCGTGAGCTTTCCTTGATCATGTCTACGATTTTGAGTTCATCCTTTGTATCTGTCATGGTTAGCATAATCTAAAGCATATATTTCATGGTTGTAGATTTAGCATACCTAGCTCACTTATTAACTTATTAAATCTGGATTCATCTAGTGGTTTTGTAAAAACATCAGCAAGTTAATTTTCAGTAGGGATATATTGTAAAGATATAGTTCCATTTTGCACATGATCCCTAATGAAGTGATACCTTATTTCTATATGCATATTCCTAGAATGCATGACAGGATTATGAGTTATTGTTATGGCACTTGTGTTATCACAGTGTATGTGAATAGATTTAAAGTCAAACCCATAGTCAGCTAGTTGATATTTCATCCATAGGATCTGAGCACAACAGCTGTCATCAGCAATTTATTTAGCTTCTGCAGTTGAGGTAGACACTGAGTTTTGCTTTTTGCTAAACCAGGACACAAGTCTGTTTCCTAGAAGTTGACAAGTGCCACTGGTACTCTTTCTATCTATTTTGCATCCTACAAAATTAGCATCTGTGTATCTTATTAGTTCAAATGAGGATTCCTTGGGGTACCACAGCCCCAGGTAAGGTGTACCCTTGAGATACACAAGAAGATCCTCTTTCTGACGAGCATAAATATGACTCTTTAGGGTTAGCTCGAACTCTAGCACATATGCATGTTGCAAACATTATGTCCGGTCTCATCGGCGCTTAGGTATAAAAGAGAGCCTATCATACCTCTGTATTGAGTGATATCAATACTTTTACCTTTCTCATCCTTGTCAAGCTTGGTTGCAGGAGCAATTGGTGTTTTCATGGGAGAGGCTGATTCCATGTCATACTTCTTTAGTAAGTCTTTGATGTACTTGGCTTGATTTATGAAAATTCCTTCTTCAGTCTACTTTACTTGCAGTCCAAGGAAGAAGTTCAGCTCACCCATCATGCTCATTTTAAATTTGCTCTGCATTATCTTACAGAATCTCTTGCATAACTTTTCATCAGTAGAACCAAAGATAATGTCATAAACATAGATTTGATCTAGTAAGACTTTGTCTTTATGTTTTCTAAGAAACAATGTGGTATCTACTCTACCTCTAGTGAACCTATTTTCGATTAAGAAGTTAGTCAGTGTTTCATACCATGCTCTAGGTGCTTGTTTAAGACCATATAAGGCTTTATCTAATCTATAGACATAATTGGAAAGAGATGGATTGATGAAACCAGGAGGTTGCTCTACATAGACTTCTTCTTGGAGTTCAACATTAAGAAATGCACTCTTAACATCAATCTAGAAGACTTTGAACTTTATGTGGGCAGCAAAGGCAAGAAAGATTTTGATGGCTTCCAGTCTGGCAACAGGTGCAAATGTCTCATCGTAGTCGATACCTTCTTCTTGATAATAGCCCTTTGCCACTAATCTTCCCTTGTTTCTGGTTATGACCCCATCTTCATCCATTTTATTTCTAAAGACCCACTTAGTTCCTATCACAGGATGACTGTTTGGTCTTGGTACCAATCTCCATACTTTGCTTCGTTCAAATTGGTTGAGTTCTTCCTACATGGCTTCTATCCAACTAGAGTCTTCCATAGCATCCTCTATCTTCTTTGGCTCTATTTGTGACATAAAACTTAGATAAAAACATTCATTCTGAGTAGCAGCTCTTGTTTTAACTCTAGCACTCGGATCTCCAATGATTAGATCCTGAGTGTGATCTCTTGCCCATCTATTGCTGATTGGGACATCTGTCCTGATGCCTTCCTGTCTTAATTCTTGAAGGTCCATCTCTTCTTCTTGGAGTGGAGGCTCGCTGTCTTGCATGGACCTCTCTACGATCACATTCTCATGCTCTACGATTTCACTATCTGGTACTACGATCGTAGTGTTGAGCTCGACGACTTCATTCGTAGTGTCTGCACTATCGATCGTAGTGTCTTGAGGCACTATTTTGTGTAAGTCAGTTTCATCAAAGATGATGTGTATTGAGACATCAACATTCAGTGTCTTCTTGTTGAACACCCTGTAAGCCTTTGTTATGCATGGCATATCCAAGAAAGATCCTTCGTCGACTTGAAGTTTGAATTTTATCGAATCTTTTTCCATTGTTGAGAATGTAGCATGCATAGCCAAAGACATTGAAGTAGCTGACACTTGGCTTTCTCTCTTTCCACAGTTCGTAGGGCATCTTCTTGATCGTAGAGTGTATGAGTGATCTGTTCTGCGTGTAGCGTGCAATGTTGATAGCTTCTGCCCAGAAGTATTCAGGCAGATGGGCTACAGCTAGTAGAGTTCTTCCAGCCTCTATCAAGATTCTGTTCTTTCTTTCAGCTACTCCATTTTGTTGAGGAGTTCGTGGAGCTGAAAAGTTGTGACTGATCACATTGTCTGTGCAGAACTGATCCATTTTTGAGAAATCGAATTCTCTTCCATGATCACTCCTTATGGCCTTGATTTTCTCTCCTTTCTCATTCATCACCAGTCTGAACATCTTGATTAATTCGGAGCTAGTTTCATCCTTAGAAGTAAGGAAGAATACCCATATGAATCTGGTGTAGTCGTCGACTATGACTAGACAGTATCTTTTTCCTCCAAGACTAGTTATTGGGACTGGCCCAAAGAGATTCATGTGAAGCAACTGCAGTGGCCTGTCAATAGAGTTGGCAGTCTTGCTCTTGAATGAGCTTCTGGTTTGCTTTCCAAGCTGACAGGCATTGCATGGCCTTTCCTTCACGAAGTTGAACTTGGGTAGACTAGCTACTAGGTCTTTTGATGCAAGTTTGGACATGCTTTTGAAGTTTAAGTGAGACAACCATCTATGCCATAGCCAGCTCATTTCTTCAGATGCTTTTGCCAGAAAACATATTGTCTGATCTGAGCTTAGTTGACCAAGATCTACTGTGTAGATATTTCCTTCTCTTGTCCCGGTTAGCTTTACGGTAGATGTCTTCAAATCTTTGACTTGACATTGGTTGTTGAGGAATGTCACTTGATGACCCTTGTCGCAGAGTTGGCTGATACTTAGAAGGTTGTGTTGAAGACCTTCCACATAGGCTACTTTACTGAAAGATACTGCACCATTTCCAGCAGAGCCATACCCTCTTGTTTTGCCCGAGCTGTTATCTCCAAAGATGACTAAGGGACTCTCCTTTTCTATGTAGTTAGATAGTAGAGCTTTGTTCCCTGTCATATGCCTCGAGCATCCACTGTCCAGATACCATGTTGTGGTCATGGAGCTCTTTTCCTGTCAAAATATTAGAACCTTCATTTTCATACCCATATTTGCATGGGTCCTTCTTTGTTAGTATCTTTGGGGACCCAAATCTGTCTAATCTTGGGTCTCACATGCATGGAAATATAATAACACTTGGCAGCCCTATGACCATATTGATTGCATATGAAACATTTATTATGATGCATGCCTGTGTGTGTATGATGATTCATCCTCCACTTGGACTTGTGTGGTTCCTTAGGTATCCCTCTGTTAAACTGATTCTCATTTTTTCACGTGTCCTTGGATTTCATAAATAGTGATGAGTGTGCCTTCCCTCTACTGTACCTTTCCAGTTGATTCGTAGAGTTGGTCTTGCTTGACTCTACGATTCTTCGAGGTTGGTGAGTAGAGGTTAGGTTACTCTTCTCTTTTATAAACCCCAGACCAGCATGAGATCCTTTACTCCTATAAGTAAGAATAGAGACAGTAGGACAAGGTTTAACTAGTTTTTCTAACTATGAGGATTTCACAAAGGCAATGCCTCTACTAAAACTTGAGGCATTACTAGTGCTAGTTTCCTTTATCTTTTCCACACAAGGCTCTGAGATGAATTCCCCAAAGCCTAGACCTGTTCTGTCGAATGTGCTTCTCTGACTTAAGAGCAGGCAGTCAATGGACGATGAGGATTTGTTCTATCCAGAGATAGTCTTCTCTAGATCCTCAACTTTAGAGGTTAGAATAGACTCTCTTTGTGCATTGAGTGTGTTTGTCTGTTTTAAGGTCTCATTCTCAGCCTCAAGCTTGGAAAGAAGATTAGTACTTAGAAGGGTTGTTTCAAGCTCTTCTTGAACTTTCTTCTTTTCCTCATGATGAAGTGAATGATATTTAGACAAGACTCTGAACCACTTCATGTATTGATGTAGATCAATGGTTATGCCATGCAATGCAGTTCTTAAGTCATTCATGTCTACATCAGGTGAGTTGAAATCAAATACCTCGTCGAGACTTATATCATGTATGTTGAGGCTTTGTTTGTCCTTTGAATGTTTGGCCATTAAACACAGATTGGCCATATGTGGTTTTTTTTCATCTCCGGAGTCAACATTTGAGTCATTATCTGAGTTACTCCACGATCCTCCAGCTACCAGGCCTTTGTCTCTTTTCTGAGGCCTCTGGTTTCCTTTGTTTTCCTTATTTGCATGTGTTTTCTTCTTTAGTTCTTCTTTGATAAGTTTGTTGCAGTTGGCGATGAAGTGGCCAGGCTTTTTACAGTTGTAGCATAGGTCATTTATTTGTTCCTGACTGTTGTAATTGCTGACCTTCTTGCGCTTGCTGATTCTGCCTTGTCACATGAACCTTCTTAGTCTTTTTACCAGCATAACAAAGTCATCATCATCCTCTTCATCATCATCAGAGTCAATCTCAGTGTTGACCTTTGATGCACTTTCAGTTGCCTTGAGAGCAACACCCTTATCCTTTCTTCTTCCTTCTGATAAGGTTTCAAAGACGTTGGGTCGACTCAGATTAAGTATGTCGGAGATTTCCATATAGTTGTTGAATCGTTTATTTCGCTTGAGATTCTTTGACTCTCTTTTTGTAGTGGTCTTGGCATCCCACCTGCTTGGTAGGGCTCTCATGAATTTTATGGTCAGATCTTTGTTAGGATTGACCTTTCTATATGCTCGTAGAGAGTTGAGCAGAACATTGAATCTTTTATAGGTGGCAGTTACATTTTCTCCTTGCACATGAGCGAACATTTCGTACTGCTGTGTTAGAAGAGACTATTTGTTCTCTCTAACTTCTTCAGTTCCTTCATGCATGATCAGCAGAGCTTTTCAAACTTCCTTAGCTTTTTTGTTGTTTACAACATTTTTAAATAGATCTTCCTCTAAGGATTGGAACATGATGTTCTTAGCCTTCTTATCAAGTTGGACAGCTTTCTTCTCTGTGTCTGTCCATTCTGCTTTAACTTTGAGTTGGACTTTGTTTGGATCGTCATTGGTTGGTGCAAGCTTTGTTGGTATATAGGGCCCATTTTGAATGTTCTCAAATAGATCTTCATCTATTGAGTCCATGTACGCTTGCATCCAGACTTTCTTGTTAGCAAATTTATCCTTGTTGCACATTGGTGGCTTACTGCCTCCCCCGGTCCTGGATTCACTTGGTATGAGTGCCATTGGATCTACTAAAGCTTGTAAGCAGTAAAATAGAACCTGCTCTGATACCAACTGTTAGTTCCTAGTTGGCACAATAGTTATCTAAAAGGAAGGGGGTTGAATAGATATTTAAAAATCTTTTCGTTTTAAACTTGTTCTTTGATAATGATTAAAACTTAGCGGAAAAATGTTTGTTTTAATCTTATTTACCATGCAATGGAGTAATGAGGGTGAGGCAGTTATAACAGATATAGCAGTTATGATATGAATGTAAATGACACAGTCGGTTTTAAGTGGTTCAGAGCACTTAAAGCTCCTAGTCCACTCTTCTACTCAACGAGTAGGATATCCACTAAGGATGTCAGTTACAACTTCTGAATCACACATATTCCTTCTAGAGCAGCAGTCTAGGAACTTCTTAGTTCACTCTTGAACTATTCAAGTCCAATAGACTTGGCTTTCTTACAGTTCGCTACGAACTCTTCAAGTCCAGCAGACTTGGTAATCTTCTTCAGTTGGTTGATAATGTTGTGTTCTTGATGGTTGCTACTCAGTTGCTCTGTAAGCACTTGTTCTAAAGAACTGAGTAGCTGAGCAAGCTTTGCAATATCTCAGATCGTAGAGTTGAGCTTGAGAGAGATGTTCACGTTGTTTGTTCAATGCTTGTTTAGTTCTCTCTCATCTGTCTGATCTGCATATATGTGATCTTGAAAACTATCCGTTGGATTCATCTATTGAGGCATTAAACGCATTTGACTTTTTTTATCTTTGATGGAGACATTTCTGCACATCTTCTGAAACTACATCCTGGCCCACCGACACAGCAGACTGCTCTCTCACCTAACACCTAAAAAGGTGTTTTGTCCCTCTTACTCATGGTACTATCCTTAGCTTCTTCAATACGCTTCTTTGTTGCATACTAAGGATATTTCATATACTTTGGGACTGATGAGTATAGCAGGGTCTAGAATCAATTTCTCATATTTTGAAATCTACCATTACACAAATCATGAGGCTTGACGTTTTCTGACATAAGACAGATGCTCTACGATTCAGATCATGATACTCTACGATTCAGATCGTAGTGACGTGTTGCCTTGGTGCTTTATCTAATGCTATCATTTAGAGCGCACTACGATTTCTCTTAAACCCTTGCACACTACGATCTTTTCATGCTCGTGTTGTTGACTCTACGTTCCTGAGAGCACACTACGATCGTTGACTTGTAAACTCCATGTTTCCTTCAGCACACTACGATCGTGGAGTTGGCTTGGAAAACGTTGGGACCACTCTACGATTTTAGAAGAGTCCCTTCAAGGCAGGCACACTACGATCTTTGAAGCTCTACGTTTCTGCCTTAACTTCTGCAATGTTGATTAGATGATACACTATGATTTCTTTGAACCCTATCTATTACATCTCAAGATCAACCTAACAGCTTTGATCTTTTAATCAATACATTCTATTACAGAATGATACACGTTAAGATCTTAGATCAACCCAACAAATTTGATCTATCACTAAGTCTTGTACATATCTTACTTGGAAAGAACTTTACAAATAATCATGAGCATATACATTAAAACATCAAATCATAATATGCATTCTCCAAATATATTTTCTTCCATACTCTGTAATATGTAAGTAATATTATTTCGTTTCAGATTTCGAATTCTATACTCGTTTTCTTAAAGTTTTGGATTCTAAACTCCATGAAATTATTAGAATATCCTTGATATTTGCGCTTCATCCAGTATTTTTTCATGGAAATATTATTCTGAGCATTCTTGATAAGTTTTAACTTTTTCAAGTCGGGGTACTATTCACGGGGTTACTATTCCCGAAGTTACTATTCGCGGGTACTATTCACTTAGTTACTATTCACCCGGGGTACTATTTATGACAAAAATTGATTTTTTTTCAGTCCAAATCATTTTTGATATAATATTATTCTTGAATTTTACTCCACAAAGCAAAGATCGTGTCGATAATTGGGCGTTCTTGATTTCTGGATAAATTAAATTATAAATCTTTTAAAATTTATCCTTGAACTTGTTTTATTGAATTTTTATATCATTGTCATCATCCTCATGTTTATATTATGTTGAAAGTGTTATATGGCCTGTAGTGCATAAATGGACTTGGTATGATTACGACCAGGGATTATTCGGTATAAGTATGACCGTAATGTTACAAATGATGTGGTAAAAGTCCTCATTGGCCCGTAGTGCATTGATAGACAGTTGTTGGCATGATCATGACCATTGATGAATACACGAATAACCTTGGCATGTAGTGCATGGATAATTTGTGATCGTGATACTAAAGAATATCCTTGGCCGTAGTGCAGGGGTGATTCGATGATGTGGATTATTTATTAAATTGAGTCTCAGCGATAAAAGTGATGAAAAACCTTTTAAATCATAGAAGATAGTAGATTTTATGCTCTACTTAACTCTTATAATGGATTGTTTGTTCCGCTGTAATTAAACTTGATGTTTGTTATATTTTATCGGTTTAACACTGTTGAAGGCTAACGATAAATTATTCTGCATTATCTTAGTCATAATATTTCTTACTGGGCTAGTTAAGCTCACCCTTTTGCTTTCATTGTTCTCTTTAGAAAATGAGAACGTAGCCGGGACTAGTCAGGGAACGGAGTGACGGTCCAGATAATAGCATTAGTAGTACTCACTATTCTATGAAATAGTGTGATAATAAATGTATTGAGGACTTATTTTGAGTTTGAATACTGTCTAGAAGATAATATTTGTATTAAAACTCACATATCATGTTGTATATTTAAGTTTGTATTTGTATTTTGTACCATGTATTTGGTGACTCAGAATGGGTGATGTATACCTATTTTGGGGGCGTCACAGTTGGTATCAAAGCTTAGGGATATGATCCCTGGCTGAGATGTGAGACAAGAACTAGGAGCGAAGAGACGGGGAATTCCTTCGTTAGTATGACCTACCTAAGTTTATTTAGTATTTAATTGGTCAGGCAGAGTATAGGGAAAATATGTGAAATGTCAATTAACCCTTGTTTTGTGGTAGTATTTGAAAATGACATCCGATAATGTTGAGAATAACAATGGAGCACAGGAGACCGTTGAGTTACCACAGATCAACACCCAGGATAATGTGCATCACGAAGGCAATAATCCTCAGGTGAGCAACAACACCGACCAAATAGCGAACGACAGAATGTTTAGAATCTTTCTGTAATTTGTACAACATCAGGCAAGAGAGACTCCTGTCCAAAATGCAGGTAGAAACACTGGTAGCCGGAGTTTATTAGAGAGCCAAAACCACTTAAGGCGGAAACGTGGATAAAGCAGATCAACAAGATATTTTGATGTCTTGGGATGCTCCGAGGAGCAAAAGGTTCCCTTTGCCACCTTTATGTTGCGAGGAGAGGCGATTCTTGGTGGGGGAATCGATGAAGCGTACTCAACTGCCCGTCTTCAAGATGTCTTGGGAGAAGTTCCAAGAACTATTCAATGACAAGTACTTTCCCGAAAGTATTCGTCACATGAAAGATGTTGAGTTCATCAAGTTGGAGCAGAACAATATGACCGTGTCGCAGTACGAAGCTAAGTTTGCCGAGTTTTCTAGGTTTGCGTCTCACTTGGTTGATAATGAGGAGAGAATGATACGAATGTTTCTAAGAAGTTTGAAACACGAGATACGTCAATATCTAATTTCTCATAAACTTTGTTTGTATTCAGATGTTGTAAATAGGGCTCAATTATTGGAGCGCAATAACGAGTCAACCCAACCAAGAGAAAGCAACCGACAAAATGATAATACCAGTGGTAGCAGTCATCGAAGCGGTGACAACAAACGTGGAGGGAATCAACATGCCAAAAATGGTAACCACTTCGGTGGTAATCATGGCCAAGACAATAAAAATGGACATTTCAAGAAGAGGAGATTCAACAATGATTGAAAGACGTCAGCATCAGCACTTGTTGTTAAGGAAGGAGAACGACCACCTATCATATGCTTCAAATGCGGAGGGGAGGGACATATCAGTCCAAACTGTGCGCAGTAGTCCAAAACGTGTTATAATTGTGGAAGAGAAGGTCACCTAGCTCGATTTTGTCATTCAGGGAAGGCAAGTCCAGCTGGGATGGAGGCACCAAAGGCCATCCCAGAAAAGTCAAAACCAGTAGTTCAAGGGAGAGCATTTGTTGTGACCTCCCAGAAAGCAAGGAACCCGAACGAGGTCATCACGGGTAAGCTTATCATAAACTCTAGCGAAGTCTATACCTTATTTGATACTGGGTCTACCTTATTAGACTTTAACTTATCTGTGAAAACTCCGTTGGGAGAAACCTTCATTACATCCACTGTTTATAAGTCTTGTTTGGTTCAAATCGGTACCCTCACATTACCTGTCGATCTTATTTCCTTAAAAATACTTGTGTTTGACCTAATTATAGGGATTGATTGGTTAACTACTTATCATGCAAAAATTGATTGTTTCGTAAGCTTGTTAGCTTTCATATTCCTAACCAACCTATTATGGGAATTCAAGCAACCAAACTATTAAAATCAATCACTGTCATCTCAAGCCATAAAGCTATTCGTTTATTAAAAAACGGATGTCAAGCTTTCTTAGCTCATGTCACGGATTTAAACAAAAGTACGTCAGATTTGAATGATATTTCTATTGTTAATAAATTTCCTGACGTATTCCCTGAAGAACTTACTGGCCTACCCCCAGAGTGTTAAGTTGAATTTTGTATTGATCTTGAACCCGGTACAAAACCCATTTCCAAAGCCCAATATCGAATGGCTCCTATTGAACTTCAGGAGTTATAAACCCAACTGCGGGAATTGTTAGACATCGATTTCATTAGTCCTAGTACTTCTCCTTGGGGTGCTCCTATTCTAATCTTGAAGAAGAAAGATGGGAGTATGCGACTTTGTATTGATTATCGGGAGTTGAACCATGCACTGTAAAAAATAGGTAACCATTGCCACGTATTGATGACTTGTTTGACCAGTTGCAAGGCGCCAAATTCTTTTTAAAGATCGATCTTCTTTCTAGATATCATCAGTTAAAGATTAAAACCGATGACATTCCAAAGATGACTTTCAGAACTCGGTACGGGCATTATGAATTCCTAGTCATGTCCTTTGGATTGACTAATGCTCATGCTGCCTTCATGGACATGATGAACCGAGTATTCAAGGAATATTTGGATCACTTTGTGGTCGTCTTTATTGACGACATCCTCATATATTCCAAAAACCGTGAAGATCATGAGCAAAACTTGAGACTGATACTCCAAAAGCTTCGTGAAAAAAGCTTTATGCCAAGTTGAAGAAATGCAAGTTCTGGTTTGAGGAAGTTGCTTTCCTTGGGCACGTGATATCAAATTATAGAATATCTGTTGACCCGGCGAAGATTGAAGCAATTCAAAGCTGGGAGCAACCTAAGTCAGTGACCGAAATACGTAGCTTTCTCGGCTTAGTTGGTTATTATCGGAGATTCATGGAAGGGTAGTCTATTAACTCAGCTGACTCGAAAAGATACAAAATTCGGTTGGAGCGAGGAATGTGAAAAGAGTTTTCAAGAACTCAAGAGGAGACTCATTTCAACACCTGTTCTGACAATACCATCTGGCTCGGAGGGATTTGTCATCTACATTGATGCTTCAGGCAAAGGGTTAGGATGTGTTCTCATGCAACATGGGAAAGTCATAGCCAATGCCTCTCGACAACTCAAAGAATATGAGAGGAATTATCATACTCATGATCTAGAGTTGGCAGCAGTTGTCTTCGCACTTAAAATTTGGAGGCATTACATGTATAGGGAGAAGGTGGAGATCTATACGGATCATATAAGCCTCAAATATTTTTTTAATTAAAAGGAACTCAACATGCTGCAACGATGTTGGCTCGAACTGTTGAAAGATTATTATCATACTATTCAATACCATCCTGGAAAAGCGAATGTGGTAGCTGACGCATTGAGTAGAAGATCATATGCGGGTACAAGTGTGATATTGTCAATGCAAAGGCCCATTTTGTATGACTTGCAAAGGATAGAGATAGAGTTAAAGACTCCAGGGACACACATGATGATGGCTAGCATACAAGTTGAACCGACTTTAATCGATAAAGTTAAAGTTGCTCCAGCTACAGACCTAGAGTTGATGCGTATGAGAAAGAAAGTGCAAGAAGGTGCTACCCTAGAAGCAAGAATCGATGAAGAAGTAATACTTCGAGTCAAGTCCAGACTTTGTGTTCCTAACGATTCTTGTAATAACCCGATATTTTTTTTTATAATTAAATTAGAAATTTTGCTTATAATTTTTTTAAAAAAAAGTTGGAATATGTGGCAGGTAATGTGTATGTATTTATGTGATGAATATAAAATATATTTATTACATGAATGATTATAAAAATTTTATTTTAGAATAATTAATCATTATATTCTTATAATAATTAATTTTACAATAGAAATGTTTTTATTAATTATTTTCCATGAAAATATGATTTTCTATTATTTAAATAATATATGAAATGATTATAGAATTATTATAATAATTATTTTAGTATATAAATTTATTTCGAATAATTAAGTTAATTAATTAACTTAATTAATAATGTTATATAAGACAGATAAATCAGATATGGAATCCAAACCCTAATTTTGAATTTTGATCAATGAATGAGAATGATAATTTAATATTATTTTATTTTTGTTCTACAAATATGTACATTATGTGTGGACCGATAATGGTTGGTTAATTATGATGTATTACGACAAACACTAGTTTTACTGTATTAAACCCTAATTTGAAATACAAATTAGAGTTCAAGATTGTTAGGTAATCGTTATAATGTGATTAATGTCTAATATTATAAATATAAACGCTAATTAGGTAAACCCTAATTATTGACTCGAAACCCTAATTGTGAAATTTAAAATCCTAACCGATATTTAGGAACCTTAACGGTCAAAGTGGGAAACCCTAATTTCTATATTAGGTAACCCTAATTAGTGGTTATAAAACTTAATTACTAATTATAAACCCTAATTGCTAGATTAGCAAGGTTAATTATAATTAGTATATAAAACCCTAATGATCATGAGTAATGTAATTAGAAACCCTAATTAGTAAATTATTAATCATAATTATCAAATTGGTGCCCTAATTAATAAATTAGTGATCTTAATTATAATTAGTGAATACCAAAATCTAATTTTTAAGTTTATGTAATTAGGAAACTTAAACTAATTTAGTAATCCTAATTTGTGAAATTTTAGAAACCAAAATTTCCATTTTTAGCCTTTTCAAGAAATCCTTAAATGCTAGCACACATAATCTTAGGGTTAAACCCTAAGGGTCAAACCCTAAGGGTTTGCTAAGTTACTATCATGACATTAAAGTTGTATGACAAAAGACCATTATGCCCTTCTTGAATTATTTAGGCTAACTTGTATAACTTGCCAAACCTTTAGTGGTTGAACAACCCTATATATAGCCATGTGTTACAAATTCTATAATTCAGCCGATTTCTAGCCAAGTCCATTGCATTCATTAAAAAGGATATAAGTTATAAAGAGAGAGAATACTCACTTTATTGTTCAAAACTATCAAATCTATTCTCTCTCTAGATTTTCGAGATTGAGAGTAAAAGAGTGTGATATGAAAAGCCAAAAACACTTCTTAGCTTAACAATATCAGATCAAGGATCAGAATCAAAAGAAATCAAAGCTTAAAGGTATAAACCCTAGCTTTATAAAAATTTATGTTGTTCATGTTGTCTGTTGTTGTCTATTGTTTAAAGATATGATAGAAGGTGTTAATCAATGATTTGGGTTGCTAAATGTTAGATCCATAACATCTAGAGGCTCGGATTTGATGATTTTCTAAATCTGGAAAAATATTTTTTTGTGTTCTGACAACAAATATCAGAGGATGTAGATCTTTGGTTGTTAATAACTTTGTGTGTTTTATGCTTTATATTTGTAGTATGTCATGAGGTCTTTGTTTTGGAGTTTGAATCAGGACCGAATAATGTATGGATTGAAAGATATTCTTGATCAAAGTCGGTTGACCGACCATGACCAAGTGAAATATAGGTAACCCAGAAAGTGATTAGCAGCGTCTAACAACTTTTACTAATGCCTTTATCTGTCAGGTTATATGTGTATTGTTACGTTTGTTGTATTCAGGTTGTAGTATGTTGTATAGACTACAAGTTTATTCTTTTAGATCGACTAAATATTAAACGGATTGAAGTCAGTGGCTGGTCAAACCAGGCCAGAAGATCATGAACTGAGTTTTCTAGGTAACCCAGAAAACTCAAGAACACAATCTCTGACAACGTTTGACTAGCATATAAGTTGCGATTGTGTTGTTGTTTTCTTGGTTTTATGTATTGTATCTATACTCTTACATGTTGTCTACATATTAAAACCTTTAGATCATAAGAACAGTTCATGGGTTGCAAGTTATGAAGATCATAAGTTGCCAACTCGGACTGTTCTTCATTTCTGGAAAACGCAGAAATGAAGAACAGCTTCTGACAAGGTTTTCTGAAGACAAGATCTCGTTCGTTTTATGTAGTATGGTCATGATTGTTGTTGTATCATGAAGTGTTACACTAGCACTACAATATTCAATCAATAACTGTTCCAGAAACACATCTAGCAAAGATTTAGACTTGCTCAAAGTGGGTACCTTGTGTACTGACTATGAAGATCTGGGTTTACTGAAGAACACATCCAGCGATAGTTTTGTCGGCTAAAGCACCTATAGCGACACTTTATTTATAAAATTAATTATTTTTATTAAATAAATAGAAAAAAAATAAGTTTTTAATTATTAAAAATACAAAATAAATTATTAAAAATTATTTTAAGGTCCAAAAATTATATTTTAATTATGTTAGATATATTTCATAAATATTTAATATTTTTGGAATATTAAAGGTATTTAATTTATTTAATAATTATATTAAAAATTATTTAAAAATGATTTTAATACTTGAAAATAATTTAAAATTATATTATGATATAAGAAAATATTTTAAGTTATTTTTAATGACTTTTAATATTTTATGATGAATTTTATTAATTAATTAATATTAATGATAATTAAGTTATTTATTTAATATATTAAATAAATTATGGAGAATAAATTAATGATTTGAAAATCATATAAAAATGATTTAAAGGTTATAAAAATATTTTAAGTTATAAAATATAACTTTTAATATTTTGTCATGAAAAATTTTAATATTAATGATATTAGATTTATTTAATACTTATAGTAAATAAATTAGTTTAAAATGATCTTAATATTACAAAAAAAAATCATTTTAAATAAAATAAACATTTTAAAAATATTTTAAGTTATAAAATATAACTTTCAATATTTAAAGGTAAATCTCATTAATTATTTACTATTAATGATGTTAAAGTTATTTAATAATTATATTAAATAATTAGTTTAAAAATAATTTTAATATTATAAAATTATTTTAAATGATAATAAATTATTTAAAGATATTTTAAGTTATAAAATATAACTTTTAATATTTAAAGGATAATTTCATTAATAATTTAATATTACGATATTAATTTAATAATAAATGATATTAAGTTTATTTAAAAATGATATTAAATAAATAGTTTTAAAATGGTTTTATTTATTAAAAAATCATTTAATAAGGATATTAATGAATTAAAAATATTTTAGGTTATAATTAATGACTTTTAATGTTTTGATAAATAATACATTAATACTTTAATATTAATGGTAATTATTTAAAATAATTTTAAATGTTTTAAAAATCATTTAAGGGTAACATTAATACTTTAAAAATATTTTGAGTTATTATAAATAACTTTAATATTTTGGCAATGGTTTGATTATTAGTTTAATATTAATTAAATATTAATGATAATAGAATTTTTTAATATTTAAATCATTTAATAATGATTCCGGTGTTTGAAAATTCATAATAAATTATAATAATTATTTAAAGATTGTTATAAGGCTATGAAAAATCGTATGACTGATATTTACATCTATTGAACTATATGATAGAGTCTTAGATTTGATAATTACCCGGTAAAGTCGTCGGTACACCGATATGTTTCAGAAATTGATCCAGACTTAGATATTTTGACCGTATTAATGCTTGTTGGTGCTTCAATGACTGTTGAATATGTGTGATAAGGTGATTATGTTATGTGCTGACTGTAATAAGCAGTGCTATGTGTTATAGTATATTATTTTAATCGATCAAAATGATCTTATTAATGATAGGTTTCGGTATAAAAGATAAAACTAAGTTGCGTATTGTAAGCAGCAGACCAGGCAAGTATCCTACCTTTGCATTTCCTTTATGCAATGGACATGAGTAAGAAGTTTCAGAATTATATTATTATTGTACTAGATTATTAACTTTATTGTCGTATATATAATATCCGATCATTGTTTATCAACATGATATTATATTATATAACTCATATATATATATATATATATATATATATATCATGTTTGTTAATTTTGAAATATGGTTATATAAGTGTCATCACTTGGGTAATCATTGTATTTAATCACATGTTGATATATATATATATATATATATATATATATATATATATATATATATATATGTCCAAGCTAATGGACCAGCTAGACACAGATTTCGAAATATCGTTGAATATGATAAAACTTTTTTGTATCCAATCAAATTGTTTTGGTTCGAATTTTAGACTAAGTATGAACATCTCGATCAAGGAAAAACTTTTATGCGCCCAAGGCGAACAGAGTGAATGATCCTATCATTCTTGCAATGTTGTATTGATCAATACAGGGTCCATGGGATGTACACCCTCATGCCCGTAAGTTATGACGATTTGCATATGAAGTTATGTCTAACTTTTTTCGAAAATAGAAAACAATGTTCATAGTATGTCAACTACCTATATATATATATATATATATATATATATATATATATATATAGTCAATACGAAGTTTCAAAAATTTGAGATAGAATTGTTATGTTATTATTATCGGTTCATTTACTTCACAACTATAAATTCGTTGTAGAAGTGATGTACAAAGAAAACATTTATTTCTTTCACTAATTATATTTATAATTGTTATTACTTCTTGGCACTCAAATGCTCATCCTTGCTTAATTTAAATGTTTTCACTAAGTGTGAAACAAATAGAAGGGTTCTACCAAGAACAAGGGAAAAGGAAAGCAAATGTAATATGTTTAATGGTATCTTTTGTAATAGTTAAATCAGTATTAAGATAATGATATGTATTATATATCATGTAAAGAATTATAGTAAAGGTTGCGTGCTTGGGATTAGACTCGATATATGTAAATTAAGTTTGATTTTTATATTATTTTTATTATTATTAGTATTATTCCGCTCATAGAAATGGTATCGTGAAGCACCGAGTTCGGGTTTCAAGTACCTGAATTTGGGGGCGTCACAATTCTGACTTGAGGTATAAAATCATTATGGAGGCGCACAACACACCATTTGTAATCCATCTTGGGAGTACCCAAATGTATCATGATCTTCGACATACATTTTAGTTGAGCAATATAAAGAGAGAGATAGAGAAGTTTATCTCAAATTTTTTAACTTGTCAACAAGTTAAGGCGGAGCATCAAGTGCCAAAAGGTCCATTGCAAACACTTGAAATTCCAGAATGGAAGTGGGAACACATTACCATGGATTTCGTTACCGGTCTCCCCAAGGTTTCTCAAGGCATAAATTCAAGAATGGAAGTGGGAGCACATTACCATGGATTTCGTTATTAGTCTCCCCATGGTTTCTCAAGGCATAGATGCAATTTGGGTCATTGTTGATAGATTGACCAAGTCTGCTCATTTCTTACCTATACGAGAAACTTATACACTTGAACGTCTTGCTCGTATATACATAAATGAGATTGTAAGACTGCACGGTATGCCAGTATCCATAGTTTCTGATCGAGACCCAAGATTCACTTCAAGATTTTGGGTTAGTTTGCAAAAAGCTATGGGCACGAATTTACGATTTAGTTTAGCTTATCATCCTCAAACAGACAGGAAGTCAGAGAGGACTATTCAAACTCTTGAAGATCTATTAAGACTCTATGTCCTTGACTTGAAGGGAAGTTGGGACAAGTTCTTACCATTGGTGGAGTTTTCCTACAACAACAATTATCAAGCAAGTATTGGTATGGCTCCATTCGAGGCGTTGAATGGAAGAAAATGTCGTTCTCCAGTATGCTGGGATGAGGTGGGTGAAGAAACGTTGTTGGGACCGGAGTTGGTACGTATAATGACGAAAAAGATTTAATGATCCGACAACGTATAAAAACCTCACAAGATCGTCAAAAGAGTTATGCTGATCTTCATCGAAAATACGTGAAAATCAATGTTGGAGAGCATGTGTTGTTACGTGTGGCACCATGGAAGGGAGTTACGAGATTTGGAAAGAGAGGAAAGCTCAATCCTCGATTCATTGGCCCATTTAAAATACTTGACCGAGTTGGAACTGTGGCTTATAGACTCGCGTTACCGCCAAGTTTGTCTCATGTTCATAACGTTTTTCATATATCCATGTTACGTAAATATGTGGAAGACCCGAACCACATTATTGAGTTAGAACCGAACGAAATAGCAGAAGATTTAACATATGAAGAGGTTCCTGTTAAAATCTTGGATAAGACGGAACATATTCTACGCTCCAAGGTTATACCTCAAGTCAAAGTTTTGTGGAGAAACCACAATGTTGAGGAAATGACCTAGGAGTTAGAATCTGAAATGAGATCAAGGTATCCTCACCTCTTCGTCATACCAGGTATGTATCCTAGCTTCGAGAGCGAAATTTCATAATAAGGGAAGGTTGTAAGACCCCAACTTTTATGAATAAAGATGAATTTTATATAAATATCATTTTTGAATATTAAGGAGTAAATTTGATATAATGTTATAGTTGTGGGCAATATTTATAAATTTTGCAAAGTACGCAAGTTGTTATATAATATTCGATTGGTCGGGGAATATTCATTTTTAAAGGGAATATTAGTACGACGACACAATCATTGGTGGACCCCACAAACGGAATTATTGCCGGATTGAGAAAACAACAAAAATATCTTTTTATGAAAATAACGACGGAAGTTTTACCGTTAACTGTTGAAACACCCGGTGTTAAAAGTACAGTAATACGCGTAATTGCATAGTAGCACACGGTATTGATTATTGATGCTTACGTGAGAAGTCACTTAGTTTTGTTCAATTATTACTACAGTAATTGTTGCATAGTATCTCACGTTATTTGATTCAATTATTGTCGATATTTTATATATTATTAAATCAATAATTGAGATTACTGAGTTATTAATATTATTATTTACAATATTGACAATGTCTAGAAGTTCTATCAAGGAGAAGTTTGGTCACCTAACTGCGCGCCAATAGGGACAAATCCTTATTGGAAAGCCCCCTTTTTTCTGAGAACGACCTGGTTGTTAAATATTGCAAATTATAATAATGATGATAAATGTTGTTAAAAATATTGAGGGAATTTTTATGAAGTAACTGTTGTAAATTTTACTTATTATTTGGACTCCCATTTTACCATTTTTCAAATTAATCGGTAGAAAGTTATTCATTATAAGAGGTGGAGCCCACATGTGATGATGACATATGGGGCTCACATTTGATAAAATTGTCACGGGGGGGAGGGGAATGGAATTGCCTGCAAAGGAGGTTATGTATATATATAAGTATATTTTATAAGTTTTTTGTTTTATATATATATATATATATATATATATATATATATATATATATATATATATATTAGGGATGTGATATATATTATGTGGGGTTCAGGTGATATCACGGAATGAGTCCCGTGAATTTATATAAGGAACATGTGTTATATATATATATATATATATATATATATATATATATATATATATATATATTTTTTATTTTAAAATTTTTGTTTTATTAGAATATTTTATTGCATAGTGCTGCATAGTAAATCAAAATTTTCATAAAATCAGCCAAACGAATTCGGCGCCATGACACACTGTGCAATCCGTGAAAAATAAATTCTAAATAGTATCCTTCCATTCTCCTATAAATAGGATGCTTAGTTCGAATTGAAAATTATACCAGAATCAGAGAATTCTTCTTCTATAATATTGAGTGTATTTCTTTCAATTTTTAAAAAGCTTTGAGCGTAGAAAATAGTATAAGTTTTCTTCAAGAATATCCCCGCTATACAAGTTGGAATACTCTTCTTTTCAAGGTAAGGGGTGTTATTTTCGTTCAATATTCGCTTGAAATAATATTTTCTTCCATACTCTGTAGTATATAAGTAATATTATTTCATTTCAGATTTCGAATTCTATACTCGTTTTGTTAAAGTTTTGGATTCTAAACTCCATGAAATTAGTAGAATATTCTTGATATTTGCGCTTCATCCAATATTTTTTTCATAGAAATATTATTCTGAGCATTCTTGATAAGTTTTAACATTTTCATGCCTAAGTACTATTCACGTGGTTACTATTCCCAAAGTTACTATTCACAGGTACTATTCACTCGGTTACTATTCACTCGGGATACTATTTATGACAAAAATTAATTTCTTTTCGGTCCAAATCATTTTTGACATAATATTATTCTTGAATTTTACTCCACAAAGCAGTATCATGTTGACAATATGGACGCTATTGATTTTTGGATAAATTTAATTATAAATCTTTTAAAATTTATCCTTGAACTTGTTTTATTGAATTCTTATATCATTGTCGTCATCCTCATATTTATATTATGTTGAAAGTCATCTGTGGCCTGTAGTGCATAGATGGACTTCGTATAATTATGGTCAGGGATTATTCGGTATAATCATGACCGTAATATTACAAATGATGTGGTAAAATTCCTCATTGGCCCGTAGTGCATTGATGGACAGTTATTGGCATGATCATGACCATTGATGAATACACGAATATCCTTGGCATGTAGTGCATGGATAATTTGTTATCGTAATACTAAAGAATATCCTTGGCCGTAATGCAGGGGTGATTCGATGATGTGGATTATTTAGTAAGCTGAGTCTCAGCGATAAAAGTGATGAAAATCCTTTTAAATCATAAAAGATAGTAGATTTTATGCTCTACCTGACTCTTATAATGGATTGCTTGTTCCGCTGCAGTTAAACTTGATGTTTGTTATATTTTATCAGTTTAACACTGTTGAAGGCTAACGATAAATTATTCTGCATTATCTTAGTCATAATATTTCTTATTGGGTTAGTTAAGCTCACCCTTTTTCTTTCATTGTTCTCTTCAGAAAATGAGAACGTAGCCGGGACTAGTCGGGGAATGGAGTGACGGTCAAGATAATAACATTAGTAGTATTCACTATTCTATGAAATAGTGTGATAATAAATGTATTGAGGACTTATTTTGAGTTTGAATACTGTCTAGAAGATAATATTTATATTAAAACTAACAGCTCATGTTGTATATTTAAGTTTATATTTATATTCTGTACAATGTTTTTGGCAACTCAGAATGGGTGATGTATTCCTATTTTGGGGGCGTCACACTTAGGGTATATCAAAGGGTTTGTTTGGGTATAATAAGTTGTATATGGAGATAATGTATGATCAATAATGAATCTACCGCTTCTAGTAAAAGAAGAGAAATTTCTTATGTGATTCGATAAATGACAACCCAGTAGTCCTTGGCTAGTGTAGAATAAAATTAGAAAGGAGTTTCTAATTTGTATTATTTGGAGTTGTGCATTTAAGAGTCGAAATTCATATAATTAAATAAAATAAGACTTGATAGTAATTTCATGTCTTATATTTAATTGGGACATTGTATGGTGGAAGAATTGAATTGTACGATAACTATTTACTCAAAGGTTCTTTTATGATTAATGTTGAAATCTATATTATCTGAAAAGTAGTTGATCACTAGGGAGGCTTATCCCTATTGTAGAATAAATATTATTTATTTAAATAAATTAATATCTTAATTTATTTATTTAAATAGGATTAGAATTGTTTTAATTGATTTATTCACAACCAGGTTTAATATGGAGAACCTAAAGGGTCACACCATAAAATGAAGAATAATTATTTAAGAAGTTAATGACATAATCACAATAATAAGTTAAGTATATTTAATTTAATCTATGGTGATAGAATAAATTAAATAGTTTAATATTTATTATTTAATATGTTAGAAATGTTAAATATAAATTAATAATAGAGTCTTATTATTATTATTTCTATTATTATTATTATTTAATTTTTAAAGGAGTTTGAGAATTAATTAATAAAAGTACTCTCAAATATTCCTAATAGTATTAGGAGACTAATTAATTAAAAGAGTTTAATTAATTACTCTAATAACCCTCCTTAACAATTAAGGAATTGATTTTATTTTAATTAATTAAATTTCATTATTTAATTAGGCTCCTAATAGTATTAGGAGACTAATTAATTAAAAGAGTTTAATTAATTATTCCTAATAAGATTAGGAGCCTAATTAAATAATGAAATTTAATTAATTAAAATAAAATCCAATTCATTAATTGTTAAGGAGGGTTGCCTACATCTATAAATAAGAGGAGTCTTATTATGGGTGGTTGACACTTTCACAAAACACGTGAATACGTAATTTCAATAGTTGGGAGAGTACACCCCTTTCTATGAGAGATAGAAAAACTAGGGTTTTGCCAAATACTCATATTCTTGAATTTTTCTTCTTCCTCGGTGGGTAACCTCTAGAGGCCAAACACTTAGGTGGCTAACATTGATCAAAGGAGGGAACCAAACCCGGTGGATTCAAGATGAACGCGAAAATAATTTGGAGGTGAACTTGTACCTGAGGAAGCTCAAATCTTCAAGGGTATGATTCTTGTTCTTTATCTTTTCGTTTAATTAATAATTGCGCATAAAAGATGATCCGAGTATATGGTTTGTAAAATTTTAAAACTTTATTTTATCACATTTTCGCTTATTTTGTGCAATTTGATTGCGTTCATGAATATTACAAACCTAATAGTGGTATTAGAGCCAAACCTTTATGCGAATTATTAATTATTTTGATTTGATATGTATGTTGATATGTGTTTAGAATAATTTAATTGGGCATAATTTTGCTGTAAAAAGTTTATTTATAAAAAAAAAATAGCGAAGCTTTTATTTCTCTGAAATCGGTAAATGTTGCAAAGCTTCGGTTTTTTTAGAATGTTATATGTATATAACGTTGCTTCATGCCTTTGGATATATATATATATATATATATATATATATATATATATATATATATATATATATATATATATATATATATATATTATCATTATATCATGAATCATGATTAATGAAATCATATACTGAGCATGACCATGATTTCTTATTTCAAGGAGCATGAATCTTTATATCATATATATAGATATATGTCATTCATGGCAATCAAGGAGCAAGTTAACATGATTATATATATATATATATATATATATATATATATATATATATATATAATCTTGATGATTTTATAATTAAAATAAAAAGGTTTATTTTAATTTTAAAATTGAATTTCATGCTAACTAATTAGAGTTGGAATTGGATTCCATGATAACTAATTGGAGTTGAAATTAGATTCCATATTTGTGAGGGCCTCGAATCCGAGGTCCTGAATCACCGCGGATCCGGTTCGATCATTCTATACAACTATTATTATTTTTGCGGAAGATATAAACATAAATTGTTTATACAATACATTACACACTATTCCCTAAGGTCGAGTAACCTTAACTTAATACACAATACATAACTTATTTAATACATAACATTATTGATCATACAACACTATTACAAAACTAATCTCGCACATAAACTAAAGCTGGAACTGACTTGGACCTTTCCTTGTATTCGACGCGTTCGTCTCAATCTGCAATGTTTTATCATGATATAGCAAGGGTGAGCATAAGGATTGCCCAGCAAGTTTAAATTCAATAATATAACGATCTATCATGATTGAAAGAGTCTAAATAATAAGCAGACTATAATTTAATAATATAATTGTGAAATAGCAGGAACAAATTTATGACTGAACAAGTATTATACATGAACAAATATATCTAAAATGAACTGGTAATGAAGGTGATCAGCCTTTCATACCTGACTTATACATGCAATATGTAAATAGTAAAATTCATGGAAACCATCAATGATTAACCATAAGCTTATCCGAATGAAACAACTCTTAGTAGAGTTAAGTAAAATAAACTTGCCTGAACTGTTGATTACCGCAACGCAATTTATAACGCTTTATCCGAAGACCTAATATTAATAATATAGATCTCCAATATTAGAATAATATCATCACAATATAATACTATTATATATATAGATATATATAGAATAACCTAAACTCATAACACATAATCCTATCAGCCTATAACACATATAAGACTCAGTATCAAGTCAAACTATTGTAGTCCGAGTTGAACCCGACAAAATTCTAACATCCTGATGGTCTAGTCGGATAATTGACGAGTCTAAGTTCAATTAAACTCTGACTTAATAGTTAACAATTATCTCAGATAATTTTTAATATCATTCGAAATATTTTTCGTAAGCTTGTAATAATTTTTAAATAATTATTACTATTTATCATGAATTTTCAATCATTAAAATCGTATTTAAATGAATTAAATACCACATAATTCTTTTATCATTAATATTTATTTATTATCAAATATTAATGAAAATCATCACGTAATATTATAATATATTTATAATATATCAAAGTATTTTAATACCTTAAAATCATATTTATATGATTTTTAAACCGTTAAATTCATTATTCTAGTAATTACTATTAATATTAAAATATTAATATTTTCATGACAAAATATCAAAAGTTATATTTTATAACTTATAATAATTTTATAACACTTAAATCATTTTTATATGATTTATAAATCATTAATTCTATTTTTTCTATAATTTATTTAATATAGTTATTAAATAAACAAATTATCATTAATATTTATTAATTAATTAAATTCATCGAAAATATTAAAATTCACTTTGAAAATAACTTAAAATATTTTCTTATAACATAATATTATTTTTCATGATTTTTCATGTATTTAAATCATTTTTAAATCATTTATTTAATATTATAATTAAATAAATTAAATACCATTTATATTCCAAAATAATAAATATTTATGAAATATACTCTAAATAATTAAAAACTATTTTTTAGAATTTAAAATAATTTTTTAGAATTTATTTAGTATTTTTAATAATTAAAATCTATTTATTTCGATTTATTAATTAAAATAAATCATTTTAGGAAATTAATAATTAATTTCTTAATTATACTATCGCTAAAAGGGCCCTATAGCGACAGACCCGTCGCTATAGGTGTTCTTGTCCTGTTCTTGAGTGTTCTTGAGCTTCAAAGTCAGAGTGCAACTAGGTAGGTTTGACCAGTCTTTGATTCATGGTTATAAGGTTTTTGGGCTAGGTTAAGGGTTATACTTATAGAAGATGTGTAATACTACCACTATCAACCGAGATCCTGGCCAATACACAACATATCAACGAGATCTAAGTTCATCAATTCATTGTTAAACATGTTCTTCTATTTCTGGGTTTTCCAGAATTGAAGAACAGTCTTGGTACCCACTTTCCAATCCTTATAACGTGCAATCTGGACGTGGTTTGTATGTTATATTGATACCGTAATGAAGGATGTCAGGGAAGAATTATATAGCAACATATCATCATTTAATCATCACACCAAGAAGATCATTGCTGGTCAAAATCTGACAAAAAATCGTACATGAAGGTTTCTGGGTTTTCCAAAAATCCTCAAGAACAGTCGGTCAACGATACTTTGATCACGATTATTTAGAATTATGTTACAGATATAGGTTATCTAAAGCCATTATTATGTAGTCCTTATGTCCAATTACAACACCAAAACAACAACATGGCCAAACAAGAAAACCACTGCCAGATCCGAGGCTCAGAAACTCTTGTCAGAAGAAATCTGGAAATCTGGGCTGCCTAGATTTACTTTTCCTGAGTGGTCAACGTTGTTTGACCGCTTGTAACTTTTCATCTAGACTTGATCTGGACTTGATTAAAGTCTTAGATCATAGTCCTTACAACATACTACAAGTACAAAAGCTTAAAACACAAAACCCATTAACAAGTAAAGATCTAGAGGCCCTGACATTAGGCTGTCAGGCCTTATTTTTCAACTTTTCTAGATTTGATAAATCTTTAATTTCGAGCATCTAGATGTTATGGTTCCATGATCTAACAACCCAGATCTCTAAAAGTCACTCTCTAACATGACTTATAACAACCAATTACAACATCTAACATAAAACACATGGATTTCAAAAATTAGGGTTCTTTACCACTTTGAGCTTTGATCTCTGATTTCTGATCCTTGCTGCTGTTCTTGAAGAGCTAATTGGTGTTCACAACTTTGTTTATCACTATAGATTTAGAAAATTATAGAGAGAGAGAGAGAGAGAGAGTCTTGGTTGCTTTTGAAACTAATGTAAGTTACTTTACTTAACTTATAAGTTTAATTTTTTTTTTGATTCAATGTATTTGCAAGGTGACAATGAATTGGCTGATATAAGTCACAAGCATAGGGTTTAGGGTTAGTGAACAACTTCACTTAAATTCAAAGCCTACACACCAACTTATTGAAAAATACAAAAAGGACAAAATAGTCTTTTCCATGCAATTTTTATTCTAGAATTTTCATTTGTTGCAACCCTTAGGGTTTAGGGTTTGAAACATTTAGGGTTTAGAGTTTGGAACCCTTAGGGTTTAGGGTTTGATTTTCTAGGATTAAAAAATTTAGATTTCCAAAAATAGAAATTTAATATTTCAAAATTTTAATTAGAATTTTCTAATTATATTAAAATTTCTTAATCATAATTTAAATTTTGCTAATTAGGATTAGTATTTCTTAATTAAAATCACTAATTTAGCAATTTGGGTCAAAATCACGGATTAGGGTTTATAACTCAAAATTAGGGTTTTTAATAGAAAATTAATTTTCTAAAATAGAAATTAGATTTCTTAATTAGATTAGGGTTTTCTAATTACTTAACTTGAAAATTAGAATTAATATATCCTAATTAACATTAAAGTATTAATTTAAAACTTAGGTTTTCCCTAATTATAAAATTAGGGTTTCAATCCAAAAATTAGGGTTTTTCTAAATTTGAAATTAGGGTTTACTAAATAATTAAGCTTTACCCTAATTAAGATTATATAATATCACTTAAGAATTATAATTATCCTTTAAGTTCCCAAATTAGGGTTTTAAATTCTCGAATTAGGGTTTTGAATTTCCTGGAACTGAAATTAGGGTTTCCAGAATCGATTTTAGGGTTTCTTGTTAAACGCTAGGGTTTTCTAACCGAACGTTGACGTTCTTAATACATACTTAGGGTTTGTTACAGATATCATTTATCTGGTCAACCCTTGACCCTTAACTACATACTGTACACATATACACAACATATTCACGTATTTCCTTAATCCCGAATAATTCACCTAAATCCTTCATAGAATTTTGAAATCCTAAAAATTCCATCTTAAAAATATCAAACGCATACACTTATTTTCTTTCTAGGTTTTAATTTTGAACCTTAAATCAATTAATAAAATTTTAAAAATATTCAAAATTCTCGGGTTGTCACAATATTTCCTTAAATAAAGGAGTTTATTTAGATATGAAATAAGATTTTATATTATTCAAAATAAAAGAGTTTATTTGTGAATAGGAAAATGAATCCATGTTTCCTTAAATAAAAGAGTTTATTTATATATGAAATAATATTTCATATTATTCAAAATAATGGAGTTTATTTGTGAATAGAAAAAGAATCCGTGTTTCCTTTAATAAATTTTTTTTTTGAATGGAATTGGATTCCATAATTAATTAAATAAATGAGTTTATTTTGATTAAAGATTTTGATTAAAATAAAATAGTTTATTTTATTCGTAATTAGATAAATTAAAATAAAAGAGGTTTATTTTGATTTAAAATTTGGATTAAAATAAAGGAGTTTATTTTGATTCAGAATTAGATTTTATACTAACTAAATTTGCCCATTAAATGATATCAATATATACATTGAATGTTTATTATTCATGAGATGAATGTTATCTAATTGATGCATATGATGATGCGTATGATAATAAATGGGATTGATTATGGACTATTGACCAATGTGATTGGGTTTTATTTTAGTTGGATGCTTGAATGTATGAATTTTATTAAATGGGGTCTGCGTACCTTGTCTTCTCTAATTTCTTTCTTAATGTAAATTCTATCTCCCTCCTATGTACTTCCCCTTGACTGCTGATCAAGGTTTCTATTTATTTTAAAACAGTTTTGTAATAGGAATAGTTAGAATTAATTTTGAAGAATTGGAGATCAAGGAGCAAGGAGTGCTTGAAGACCCGTTTATAATGGAGCTCGGGTTTAAATGTAATAGATATATTTAAATATTAATTCTTGCACTCTTAGGTTTTGACCTTTTGGTTCACTTAGTTCGGATGTGCACACACTTGACCATTATGATTTAAGAGGCAAAATAAAAGGAGTTGCATAGTCGATGTAATTGACAAGAGTTGTCTACCTATTTATTTATATATAGTTTATTGTGCACACATAAGGCTATATACATTTGAAATGGGATCATTATTCTCACTAGCATATCTTTAATTAAATATTGCCGAACTATATATATTGAGGGTAATATAGTTTGAAGAAAATAGTGAGAGATACCAATTTAAAACAATACCTAAATTATTTTGGTAATTAATAAAAGAATGTATGCTAAAATGTTGTTAAGAGCAAATTAATTTACAGAATTTCATAATGTCTAAATTACTATCACTGCATAGCATATTAGATGAAAAATTAACCAAACTGAATTAAACGGATTGGTTAAGGAAATTGAGAAAAGTTCTCACGGCTGAAAAGTTAACTTATGTCCTTAATACGCCTATCCCTGCAATAGTTGCATATAATGCCTCTGGGGAAGAGATTGCTACTTTTAGAAAGTGGAAAGATGATGAACAGTTGGCTTAATGCATCATGCTCGCATCCATGAGTAACGAGCTTCAGCGTCAGCATGAAACTATGGATGCTCTTACTATATTCCTGCACATCAAGAAGTTGATGGTGAGGAAAGTAGGAGTGATAGATATCAGATATCTAAGGAGCTCTTCCGATCTAGACTGACCGATGACACTACAGTACAGATAAAAGTCCTTAACATAATCAATTTGATTGATTAATTAGGACAACGGGTTTTGTCATGGATGGAGAGTTGAGCCAAGATTTGATCTTGCACTCACTCCTGGACTCCTTTCACAATTGTTGTGAATTTCTCATATGAACAAGTTAGATATCAGCCTCGCTGATTTGCTTAACATGTTGAAAATGTTGAGAGTCACTTTCCAACCAAGAAAGACCATGTCTTACTAGTAGGGGCCAAAGGATCTTCTGAAAAGAAGAACGTTTCAAATAAGGTAAAAAGAAAGGCAAAAATAAAGGATAATAAGAACAAAACTGATATGGATAGCAAAGGAGTTTGCTTCCACTGCAATAAGCCTGGACACTGGAAAGAAACTGCGAGAAGCATCTTGCAGAGGCTAACCAAAGAAGCTTAGTGAAGTTTCTCTTACAAATACAAATTTGTTCATGATTTAAAATAAATTTTTTCTTTAAGTCAAGGTTCTACTTAGGTATTGGATACCGACTTTGGTTATCATAAATATAGATTTATGAAGGGACCAAGCAGAAGTAGAAAGCTAAACAAATATAAGTAATCATATGTGTGGAAAATGAAACAAAGGTTGCCACATTAGCCATAGAAACTTATAGTTTAGCAATGCCTACGGGCAAATCTATTTTGTATTTTGTTGTTGGACAATGAAATCTTTGGTATTATATGTTAGTTCCCGGAGACACAATAGTTATCTAGAAGGGGGGGGGGGGTTGAATAGATATTTTAAAAAAAATTCGTTTTAAACTTGTTAGTTGATAGTGATTAAAACTCAGCGGAATTAATATTTGTTTTATTCTCCCTTAAGACATGGTGAGGTTATGAGAGTGAGGCAGTTTTAGCAGTTATGACAGATATAGCAGTTATAGAAAGAATATAAGAGACATAGTCGTTTTAAGTGGTTCAGAGAATTTAAAGCTCCTAGTCCACTCTTCTACTCCTCAAGTAGGAAATCCACTAAAGATGTCTTTTATAATTTCTGAATCTCTCAGATTCCTTCTAGACCAGCAGTCTAGGAACTTCTAAGTTCACTGTTGAACTCTTCAAGTCCAGCAGACTTGGCTCTTCACAGTTCACTTAGAACTCTTCAAGTCCTTCTAACTTAGAACTCTTTCTTCAGTTAATTGGTAGTTGTTGAGTTCTAGATTGGTGCTACTCAGTTACTGTTTAAGCACTTGTTCGAAAGAACTGAGTAGCTGAGCAAGCTTTCTCTTTTTCTTAGTTCGTAGAGTTGAGCGTTGAGTGTTCTTGTGCTTTTTGTTCAATGATTGCTTAGTTCTCTCATCAACATATGTTTTGCATATATGTGATCTTGAAAACTATCCATTGGATCCATCCGTTGAGGCCTTAAATGCATTTGACATTTCTGTTCTTTGATGGAGACTTTTCTACACATCTTCTTAATTGCATTCTGGCCCACTGACACAGCAGACTGCTTTCTCAGATAACACCTGAAAATGTATTTTTCCTCTTACCAATGGTACTTTCCTTAGCTTCTTCAATACGCTTCTTTGTTGCATACTAAGGATATCTTTTATGCCTTTAGGACTGGTGAGTACTACAACGTTTAGAACCCATTCCACATTTGTTGGAGGTTGTCTCCACACAAAACGTGGGGCTTAATGTTTCTGACACAAAGCAGATGATACTCTACGATTCAGGTCTTGGTGTCTTGTCGCCTTGGTGCTTGGTCTGATGCTATCAGAAGAGAGCATTACGATTATTCTTAAACACTTGCACACTATGATCTTCGCTTGCTTGAGTTATAAACTCTACATTTCCGAGAGCAGACTACGATCTCTGAGTTGGCTCAGCAAATGTTGAGACCACTCTACGATTTTTGAAGAGGCTTCTTCAAGGCAGGCACACTATGATCCTTGAAGCTCTACGTTTCTGCCTTGACTTTTGTAACCTTGATCAGCTTGATACACTACGATCTCTTCGAAGCCTATCTATTACATCTCAAGATCAACCTAACTAGTTTGATCTTCTTTTCTATACATTCATTTACAGAAAGATATACATTAAGAGCTTAGATCAACCTAACAAATTTGATCTACCACTAAGTCCTTATACACATATTCCTTGAAGGACTTTACAAATAATCATGAGCATTTGTATTTAAACATCAAATCAAAATATGCACTCTCCCAACAATCTCCCCCTATTTGCTATTGACATAACCAAGGAGATTCGTTGTCATGATTATTAGTGTCTAGATGCATTTGCAGGAAAGTAAACATGACTTAGTATTTCAGTGAGCAGCTAAAATTTCTAGAGAATAAGCATGAATTTATTGATGTTTGAGGAATAGATATTACAGTTAAGCTTTACATCAATAAGACTTAAAGTTTCAACTTATCTCTATTTCTTTGGTCTTTTGCGTGGAGGATTGGCATATTCCTCAGCCCTTCTTTTCCTGTTTGCTTCATCCCAGCTAGCTATATCTTCCAACTCACTTGTGCTTAGCCTAGGATTTTGATCATGTCTGTTCATGAATGCAGGATCTCTAGTTGGCATTCTAAGGCCTGTGGTGGTCACATTGTGTGAGCTGGTAGCTGGCTCTTGACTCCTTATTGGCTGAGCCATTAAGACTGTGATGCCCCCTAATTCGGGTATCTTCCAACCCGACAGATGGTGCTACACGATACTCATAACTGTACATTCATTCTATTGAAACGACACCAAAATGTGTGTATACATTAATAATGTTACATCCGTTCTGAAACCGCTACATTCTTTGTTTATCATAATATGATACATACACTTACTAGTCTATTTCAAGATAAACTAGTCAAACATCTTCACTTTGTCTTTATCTCTATTGGAACCTTTGGTTCGCTCAACTTTAGCTGCAATCATATGGTTCAAGCAAGGATGAGCATAACTAGCTCAACAAGTCTAACAATGTATAATCGAAATACCACTTTAAGAAGCATATGATTATTCCTTCATAACTGAACAATAGTTATGAAGTACTATAAAACCTTGACTAGCACTTTTCATTTCATAACAACAATTCCAAAGTATATATATAATAGCTTAGGAATTCTGAACCAGTTAAAAGACCAGGAACATACTCTTTCTGTTTTCATAATTGAAAAGGACTTCCAGCACTAAGGCCATCCATCCGGCTTTACTTACGATTACGTCTAGGTGATCAGCCTATAGTACCCTATGTTGATCAACACTCTTCCATTAAACGTATTTAAGTTTAAGTTTTGTCAACCTCGCGTGCCCATCGAATAATCAATGAACATACTTTTTGTGTGTTCATAGACAAACTTATCTTTACATCCGTACCAAATACTTGGCATAGGATAACGCTAATAGTTCTATATTGAAAGACTTGTAAATAAATCAATCAATCTTTCAAAATTAGTCTAGCTGAGTTAAAACTGGCATCAACCCTTTCTTTAAAATCATTCATGCATTTCATAACATGAATCATAGAAAACTTGACTAACACGGAGGTTAGACAAGCGATAAGAAAGACTTACCCTCTTGAGTTCTTAGTTTAATTATGGTTAAACCATACTTAATCTTCTAACGTTATCACTTTTAAGTGATTTAAAGTCCATCTTATTATGTATATTAAGTACCTTCATTGTCTTACTTTTAGTCTACATTCAAAAGGAATGAAAACCTAACTTAGTCAACATTTTTACACTGCCGGCGCTGCGGTGCGGCATCCCTAGTATAAACTTCGGTCTTCATGGCCGCCAGCTAACGAGGATTTCGGCGGATCCCAAGACGCTCGGATCATTTGTACTAGGTTGGCACTGCGGCACCAGTTGGCCAAAACAGTTTATTTGTTTTACATCTGAATTGACTCATTCGAAAGCCTACAACTCACAAATTACATCCTTTATGTGTTCGTATAAGAATTTTACACTTTCGAATCCGTTAACTCGGAATTAGCCTTTTAGTTCATTTTTGAGCGTTCGTTTAACGTTTTCGACCGTTCAATACTCGTTCTCTTCATTATAAGTCGGAATTCAACGATTCTTGTGCCAACGACTCTTAATTACGTTATCTCCCGTGTTGACATTAGAAACCAACGTTTTTAAGTCACACGGTAACTTTTGACCTTTAATCCGAGATTTGTTCGTTTTCGACGTTTAACGTCTATTTTCGTAAAATTCGCCATAACTTCGTTACTCGTGTTCTATAAGCCAAATCAAATAGAACACTCCATTGATTCAATATCTACATCCTAACCAATCAAGATGCACATACCTTATCTATGATGGTTTTCAATTTGTCCATCAACAACCATATTAACATTCAACGATTTCTACGGTTTTGAACTTACGTAAACATTTTACGATTTCCATTCGATCATGACTTATCAATATTTTCATTATTAATAGTCATCCTTATTCCTCCTCACTACTCATGCTCCACCAATCTACGATTCTCTACGAGAAAGAAATCGAAAAAGATGAAGATTAATGATTATGAACTATTACCTTTGTCGTTCTTTGCGTTCTTGACTAAACGTATATGGTTTACTTTGAAGTAGATTGATCACTTGTTTCTAGCTCTTTCTCTCTCTCAATATATGTTGGCTAGTATTTGTAAACTCTCAAATGAATTAACCAAGCTTCTATTTATTGGAATATAAAAGTGAGGGCTTAATGGTCAATAAGCCATTCCACCTCCTTAATCACCTCCTTACTATTCCAAGCTTAACCATCAAGTATTCTTGCCCTGCACACATACTTAGCCATCAAGTATACTTGCTAATCACCTAGCTTATCCTTTACTTGTTCATTACTTTAATTACTTGTTAATCACCTAACTTATCTCTTGCTTGCTCATCACATTTACTTAGCCTCCAAGCAAAAGCACTTTACTTGATCATTAATTAACTTATCCTGTGATTAGCCACCAAGTACTTTACTTAACCTTTAAGTATCTTGCTCACTACACAAATTACTTGGTCATCACACCAAATCCTTGATCACCAAGATTAACCATAAAATCAAGGGTTGCTCCATGGGTCACCCTGATCCATTGGATTCTCACTTTGGGCTTTTAGCTTAATTAGCTTATCTCATACTTTGGGCTTTCATTTAACAAGCACATGGGCTTGTTCACTAAATCACTTTGGACCTTAACCATTTCTACCATTAGGCTTAAATAATCCTATACTTGACTTGTATAATTCTTAACACATCCTACAAGTCCAATCCATTTGCTTAAAGCCTTATAACGTATAATTTACATATTAATCTCTTATCCCAACTCATATACTAATTCATACTATACGATATACCATCATTCATACATACTCGTATAATACTTCGTATCATACTCGTATTCATTACATTATACAATACCTTCATATTATACGATCATTGCTTTAATTCATTATACGCATTTCATTTCCTTCTCGGAAATAAATTTCCCTAACCGTTAGGTTTTAAGTCCGCAGGCGAAAAACTGCGTTTGCCATAACTGAAATATTATTGGATATTCCATCTCACCTCGATATTCTATCGTTACGTATTTTTCGGAAGTTCAAAAATAATTCCCGAGCAAAAGTACGTGAATAATGTTTTTTGGAAAAATTTCTCGGAAAGCTTTCATTTTCGTCTTGGAAATTCAAACACTTTAATTCTATCACGTAGCCAAAATACTATGACGTTCTGACATATCTAGGTCATATAACGATCTTCAATTAGCTTATTCCCATAAATAATCAAGTAAATTTATTTAACTCAAATAATCAAATAAAAATTTAATTCTCCTAAAAATCCAATTTTCTCGGGCGTTACATTATTCTCCCCTTAAAAGGATTCTGTCCCCCGATTCTCGCTACAATTATACAACTAAATGAGGAAAAATTTCCATCATTTTAATCTCGAGTTTCCACAATACTTCTTTGACATTGTGGTTCCTCACCTTCAACTTCACTAAAGATATTATCTTTTACTAATTCTTTCTTTAGCTTAGAATTGTATGAAACTTAAATTCCTCCTTCAAAACAAGATTATACTTAATCTTCTCTTCATCCTTCATCATCTTCTTCATTCGCTTACAATCCTCGTTACCTAGTTGTACTTCCTTAACTCATTCCATTTTCGTGGATTGACTCTTCATTGTAAATATCATTTCTACCTCTTCATTTCGTAATTTAACTTCTTACTCCGTTCTCGCAATCTCCGTTATTAACTCATTCTGAGTCGCTAACATTGATGGCTTTTCCCTTACCCTTCCTACTTAATGCGTCGACTACTACATTCACCTTCCCTGAATGATATAACATATCATAGTCGTGATCCTTTATCAATTCTAACCACTTTCTCTACCTCCTATACAACTCCTTCTGTATGAAGATATATTTCAGACTCTTAGAGCCCGTATATATCTCATACTTCTCCTCGTATAAATACTATCTTCAAATTTTAAATCCACAACTACAACTGCTAATTATAGATCACTAGTAGGATAGATCTTCTCATAATCCTTTAACTGGCGTGATATATACACAATGACCTTGCCATGCTACATGAGCATGCAATCTCGTCATCTATGCTAAACATTGAGATACACTACAAAAATCCCTGTATTATCTAATAAAGACAATACAGGCGCCTCATTTAACCTTCCTTTTTAGTTCTTGAAAACTATTTTTCTCCCTTCTCATTCCAATGATACTTATCAATAACAAATCTTCATATCTTTTAAGCTAAAATTCACACTTAGTGAATTCCCTATCCAACTCCTCCCTCCGTAATGATTCCATCACTATCTTCACATGTTCATCATGATCTTCTGATATCTTAGAAAGACTAGAAAATAACCAATGACCATTACAACACATTTGTCCAAATATTATTCGAACACTCTGTGACGCTAATGGTACTTTCAACCATAACACCTCACAAGAGTACCTATCAGCTTACCACCGACTTGCTCGACGCCCCTTACAGAAAGTCTAACTTCACTGTATTAGTCAACCCAAACGACATACCTAAAAACTCGTGATAACTATAACGAGTTCTGAACGTAGTCTTAGGTACCTCCTTCTTCCTTACTTTCAACCGATGATACCCCGTACACAAATCTATCTTGTAAAAATACTTTGCCCTTTTTAACTGATCAAATAGATCATCGATCCTGAGCAATGGGTATTTATTCTTAATCGCTAACCAATTAGTCATATATTTGACTTACACATTGGTTTACTTACTTTACTTCTTAGGGTTCGCGTTCTTTTAACCTAAGTTTACGCGACCTACTTTCATTACCGACTTACAACTTCATGGCATACGGAGATGTCTTACTTAATACGTTCATCATCTTTAATGATTTACATTCTTATCTTCTTCTTACTACTTCTCTAGATTCAACACACATCGCTTCTCTACTAGTAGTCCATATGGTACTCTGAGTGGTTTCCCACAAACAACCAACAAACAAGTTCCCGTCTCATCTACACTGCCATCACAGTGAGTTAGATCGGTTGCCAGTTTCGTATATACCTTCGCTCTCTGAAGGAATTGTTTAGCCCAGTTCCCATATGTCAACCATCAAAGGTTACGATTGTACCACAACCTAAACTTATTTTAAAATCCTTCTAGATTGCGTCTTGATTAGACAACAAGAATGTTCCGGTGATTTATTGCCGTAACTTACTACCTTGGGTTTCTTAGAAAACCAAAGATTCATACTTTTCCTTAGACCATTTATTAAGGTTTTATGGTTAATCAACCCATTCATACCGAGAATTACTTCAAATTCTCTCAACTTTATCAATTTTTATCTACCGATACTTACTTACTCTTTTATTCATGAAATAATTTCCAAGAATATCATCACCAAAAGTTATTTCCTCATTCTCTACCTTAAAATTTAAAGGTATTTATAATCCTTTTCAGGAATGAACTTAATCACTTAGCAAATCCACATGCTATAAAAGATCAAGTAGCACTTTAATCAAACTGCACATAAGCATTCATTGTATCGACTGGAATGATACATGTTACTACATCCGCTGATGCAACCGCATCTTGGACAATCCCATTAAAAGTACAGGTCATAATTCTACCCGACGATGGTAGTCCAGTGATGGCTAATTTACCACTACTAACACCCTTACTCTTCCCCAACTCCTTCTTTGGGCAATTTCTTACCATATGGTCCAACGACCCATATACAAAACAATCATGGTTTTTCTTAGAATTAGGATAATTGGGTGATATATGACCCTCCTTTCCACAGTTATAACAACCCGATTTCCCTTCAGACAGACTCCTAAATGAGTCTTTCCACATATCTTACATGCTTCCATCCAATGTTTAGGATCCCCTTGTCCTACTCCAATATTCCCGGAGTTAAAATTCTTTCTTTTTGGCATATTGCCACTACCACCGGCATTCTCTGCCTTAGTTCCTCCCTCTCCCTCGTTCTATTCTTTCTCTCTTTGTGGTATTGGGTCTATGTCTCACTACCACCTTCCACTATAATTGCTTTCTCTAGAATGGTCCCATAGGAAGCACTCTGAAACACTGAAATCCTACTATAGAGCCAGGGTTTTATGCCCTGATCAAACCTACAGGCCTTCCTCTCCTCAGTGTCCACTTGGTGTGGATCAAACCTTATCAATTCATTAAATTTGGTCGCGTGTTGGGAACTGTCATGTCCCCTTGCTTAGTTCAAAGAACTTAATCTCCATCCTCCCCTGCATACTTGTAGGGAAATAATTCTCGAAGACAGCCTTCTTGAAGTGTTCCCACGTTATCGCATCTATTCTAGTCCCACCCTGGTGAGCCTCCCACCAAAAGTTGGCTCCTCCCTTCTTCATATAGGTCGTAAAAGAAGTCTTTTGCGCCTCAACTACGTTCGTAATAACAAACGCTTTCTATATTTCTTTTACCCATGTTTGGGCTTCTAATGGGCCCGTCGTTTCTTTGAACTCCGACGGACCTACGCTTTTAAATTCTTTAAGGGTAGTCGTTCTGGCTACCCTAGGTCCCGTGGGTGCTCTAACCCTGGTTTTGTTAAATGCAGCTGTTAATAAATTAACGAACTCTTACATAGGGTTGTTCTTACCCCCTTGGTTATTCATTCCACCATAATAACTCATGCCACATCAAATCACATTAAATAAAAACTTCATTATTTTAATACGCTTCTTCATAGTTTGAAACTATTTATAATTTGTTTCTATAGCCAAAAGCTATTACATTTCTATCCCACAATTGAACTTCACAAAACTTGGGATTTACAAAAAGACTACCCTTTTTATGCTAAAGAGGGTTTTACGTCACTACACACATATCTATAACTCTAGACTTCTAATAATGCATAACAACATCCATGAGTTCCTCATTCACAATCATCACTACAGTATCTCGACTAATAGTATGTCGAGTCTATCCCGACTCAATAGAATAATAAGCAACTTTTGAAATCCCTGTGAGCACTCTCATGGATGTAAGACATCCCTGCTATCTTCTGGTCTTTTTCAACCAGTTTCTTACGAAGCTCATCGGCCTCTTCCTTATAGTCCATAGCCTGCTTTGTTATAAGCACACGTTTATCGTGCTCTGACTCAAAATCTGCTTCTGCAGACACCTTAGATTTGTTGAGATAATCAATCTCTTCATTCTGGTTCTGCACAACTGTACTCAGTTGCACATTTCTATCAAGCACTGCCAGATATAATGCTCTCATTGCATCTGGAGATGTTGACTCTAGCGTAGGTACCACTGTATTAACAGAGGCTACCTCCATTTCCTCCTCCTCACAGACCACCATATCAAGGTATGATGTTAAATCCATATCTCCTTCGGAGTAGTCCTCCTTAGAAAAGTACTCCTCTGACTCCTCTAGAATCACTAATGGTACCTCCGCCACTGGCATAGGTATAGTCTCTACTCTGTTCACAGACTCTTCACTCAACGCGTGTATGTCGCTATACATCAAGCTATCGATTGACATCCTTCAATAACACATAACATGTTGATTAGTACATAGTACACATTAGTATAAGCACAAATCACATTTAGTTTATTTAGGGTTAACTTCCATCTTTTAAATCTTTCGGTACTGAGTTTCCTCAATACCGTATTAACTCATTCGACCTAAGTAAAACTTGAGTTTACTTCCTTCAGACTTTTCCTTCCTTAACAAGGTTATTAGCCTAAGGTTCTTCCCCCATTAAGTTTTATAACCTAATGCTTTGATACCAACCTGTGGCACCCCCAAATGTGGGTATCTTCCAACCCGACAGATGGTGCTACACGATACTCATAAATGTACATTCATTCTATTGAAACGACACCAAAATGTATGTATCAATGTTATTCTTATTACATTAATAATGATATATCCCATTCCCAGGTTCTGAAACCGCTACATTCTTTGTTTATCATAATATGATACATACACTTACTAATCTATTAAAAGATAAACTAGTCACGCATCTTCACTTTGTCTTTATCTCTACTGGAACCTTTGGTTCACTTAACTTTAGCTTCAATCATATGGTTCAAGCAAGGATGAGCATAACTAGCTCAGCAAGTCTAACAATGTATAATCTAAATACCACTTTAAGAAGCATATGATTATTCCTTCATAACTGAACAATAGTTATGAAGTACTATAAAACCTTAACTAACACTTCTCATTTCATAACAACAATTCCAAAGTATATATATAGTAGCTTAGGAATTCTGAACTGGTCAAAAGACCAGGAACATACTCTTTCCATTTTTATACTTGAAAAGGACTTCCGGCACTAAAGTCATCCATCTGGCTTTACTTACGAGTATGTCTAGGTGATCAGCCAATAGTACCCTATGTTGATCAACACTCTTCCGTTAAACGTATTTACGTTTAAGTTTTGGCAACCTCGCTTGCCCATCGAATAATCAATGAAAATACTTTTTGTTTGTTCATAGACAAATTTATCTTTACATCCGTACCAAATACTTGGCATAGGATAATGTTAACAGTTCTATATTGAAAGACTTGTAAATAAATAAATCAATCTTTCAAAATTAGTCTAGACGAGTTAAAACTGGCATCAACCCTTTCTTTAAAATCATTTATGCATTTCATAACATGAATCGCAGAAAACTTGACTAACACGGAGGTTAGACAAGCGATAAGAAAGACTTGCCTTCAAGCATCTGGTACAATATAATTACCTTCCCTTTGAGTCTTTACAGTCTCTACAACATATAACCACATAACATACCACATTAGGTCATGAACGAACATACATGGTTCCTAATGAATCTTACCCTTCTTCTCAATCTAATCATTTATTAGATTGTTTACTATTGGTTCCGGCTTGCCATTTACAACTTTCTTACCAACTTCTTTCTCTTCTATGTTGTAAGTGGATTTACTTCATTAATACCACTCGTTTCGAATTAATCATCATTCCTCACAGCTTACTAACTTTCTTACGTTATTAATAAAAATTCGATCATCATTGGTTAAGTATACTTATTGCATACCATTCACGTTCACGTAATATTCAACAACTTTTAGTTGTAACTCTCAACGTTATTGTCATCATCGAAGATGCTACATTAAGTTAATTAATTCATCATCAATTAAATATCTTTCATCTTGTATACTTAATCATACTTATTTTATTAATAAAGTCAAATCGACTTTCTATGCTTTGTTACGGCTCATTAACGTTCTTACGTTATTAACCAACCCCCGATCATCATTGGTGAAGTATCAAAGGTGAACATCATGCAAGGTTTACTTATTACCCTCTTGCGTTCTTCGTTTAATTATGGTTAAACCATACTTAATCTTCTAACGTTATCACTTTATAAGTGATTTAAAGTCAATTTTATTATGTATATTAAGTACCTTCATTGTCTTACTTTTGGTCTACATTCAAAAGGAATGAAAACCTAACTTAGTCAACATTTTTACACTCTACCGGTACATGCAATTTCGATTAACGAGGGACTCGATTAGATTCAGGATCTGGTATTTGCTATTTCCTCCGTGCACCAATTGGCCAAAATAGTTTGTTTTTTTTAACGAAACTCTCGACTTCCTAATTTGTTCGTTTTATATCCGAATTGACTCATTCGAAAGCCTACAACTCACAAATTACATCATTTACGTGTTCGTATAAGAATTTTACACTTTTGAATCTGTTACATTGGAATTCATTTTTGAGTTCATTTTTGAGCGTTTGTTTAACGTTTTCGACCGTTCAATACTCGTTTTCTTCATTATAAGTCGGAATTCAACGATTCTTGTGCCAACGACTCTTAATTACCTTATCTCACGTGTTGACATTGGAAACCAACATTTTCAAGTCACGTGACAACTTTTGACCTTTAATCTGAGATTTTTACGTTTTCGACGTTTAACGTCTATTTTCGCAAAATTTTCTATAACTTCGTTACTCGTGTTCTATAAGCCAAATCAAATGGAACACTCCATTGATTCATTATCTACATCCTAACCAATCAAGATGCACATACCTTATCTATGATTGTTTTCAATTTGTCCATCAACAACCATGTTAACATTCAACGATTTCTATGGTATTGAACTTACGTAAACATTTTACGATTTCCATTCGATCATAACTTATCAATGTTTTCATTATTAATAGTTATCCTTATTCCTCCTCACTACTAATGCTCCACCAATCTACGATTCTTTACGAGAAAGAAACCGAAAAAGATGAAGATTAATGATTATGAACTATTACCTTTGTCGTTCTTTGCGTTCTTGACTAAACATATAATATTTACTCTGAAGTAGATTGATCACTTGTTTCTAGCTCTTTCTCTTTCACAATATATGTTGGCTAGTATTTGTAAACTCTTAAATGAATTAACCAAGCTTCTATTTATAGGAATCTCAAAGTGAGGGCTTAATAGTCAATATGCCATTCTACCTCATTAATCACCTCCTTACTATTCCAAGGTTAACCATCAAGTATTCTTGGCATCCACGCTTACTTAGCCATCAAGTATACTTTCTAATCACCTAGCTTATCCTTTACTTGCTCATTACTTTAATTACTTGTTAATCACCTAAATTATCTCTTGCTTGCTCATCACATTTACTTAGCCTCCAAGCATAAGCACTTTACTTGATCATTAATTAACTTATCCTTTGCTTAGCCACTAAGTACTTTACTTAATCTTTAAGTATCTTGATCACTACACAAATTACTTGGTCATCACACCAAATTCTTGATCACGAAGATTAACCATAAAATCAAGGGTTGCTCCATGGGTCACCCAAATCCATTTGATTCTCACTTTGGGCTTTTAGCTTAATTAGCTTATCTCATACTTTGGGCTTTCATTTAACAAACACATGAGCTTGTTCACTAAATCACTTTAGACCTTAACTATTTCTACCATTAGGCTTAACCAATCCTATACTTGGCTTGTATAGTTCTTAACACATCCTAGAAGTCCAATCCATTTTCTTAAAGCCTTATACCGTATAATTTACGTATTAATCTCGTATTCCAACTCGTATACTAATTCATACTATACGATATACCATCATTCATTCATACTCGTATAATACTTCATATCATACTCGTATTCATTACATCGTACAATACTTTTGTATTATACGATCATTGCTTTAATTCATTATACGCATTTCATTTCCTTCTCGGAAATCACTCTCCCTAACCGTTAGGTTTTAAGTCCACAGGCGAAAAACTGCGTTTGCCATAACTGAAATATTATAGGATATTCCATCTCAACTCGATATTCTATCGTTACTTATTTTTCGGAAGTTCAAAAATAATTCCCAAGCAAAAGTACGTGAATAGTGTTTGTCTAAAAAATTTCTCGGAAAGCTTTTATTTTCGTCTTGGAAATTCAAACACTTTAATTCTATCACGTAGCCAAAATACTATGACGTTCTGACATATCTAGGTCATATAACAACCTTCAATTAGCTTACTCCTATAAATAATCAAGTAAATTTATTTAACTCGCATAATCAAATAAAAATTTAATTCTCCTAAAAATCTAATTTTTTCGGGCGTTACAAATACTTCCCGCTGATCAGATCGTTGAGTCTGATTGCTTGATCGTGGAGTTTGTTGGTGGAATTACCTTGTAGGTCCTGAAGCTTGTGTGTGGAATTGTCATCTGCCTCTGCCTCTACTCTGGCCTCCTCCTTGAACTCCTCTCCCTTTATTCTCCCCCTTTATGTCAGTATCAAGGGTTCGAATGTCTTCGGATAGTCAAGTCACTCCTTGGATGAGCTCGTTGAGTTGGCTTTGAGTTTGAACAATGTCCTCTCGATTTTCCTCGATCAAAGCTTCAGATCAAGCTTCTCTGTTTCGGAGGACGGCTAGAACAATGTCAGTTTGCTGTTCTTGGTTTACATACGCTTTTTGAAATTCTTTGACTGCAGTTTTCAAACTGATGATGTTCTCCATCATAAGGTTATTATGGGCTTCTTGAGATTTCTGTAATTCTAGAACAACCTCTCTTTGTTTATTGGCTATCCGAAAGTGAATATCATCTCTGTCCTTTATGCTTTTAATCATTTCCTTGATGATCTCCCTCATCTTATTTGTAAGCTTAGCATTTAGGGTGCCTGAGAGATTGTTTGCAGCAGTGATCATGTTTGTCAGCCTGAGATGAATGAATTCTGAATGAGTTTCCAGGCTTTCATCGATGTCCTTGATTACTTTGTTTGATACTTCCTTCAGATCCGCTTTGGTGGGCAGATATGAAAGTAGTTCGCTGAGTTGAGGAATGTGTGAAGGAGGGGATGGTTTCTTATATTGATATTACAAGGAGTAGAGGGCAAGATCAAGGCTAATATAGTCATTGGAGGATGAAGAGGGAATGTCTGATGGAGGGATTTGTGTTTGGGCATCTGGAGAGGGTGGCTCTACGATTTGAGCTTGGGACTCTTCGATGGAGGTAGAGACAATAATCGTAGAGATGATGGGAGTTGGGATTAATATGAAGTTTGGTGTATTTTGTTCATCAGTTACAGAATTTTGGGATTCCGTAACTGGGAGTTGATTTGGTGGATTTAGAACCACTTCCAACCAGCTTGGAAATTCATAAAATTGGCTGGAGAAAGACAATGGGTAGTGATTCACTCGAAAAAGAATTAGGATAGTTAATACCTCATGCACTATTCTTGAGGAAGAACCATTTGTGATGAGCTTCTTGGTAAAGTTGAAGTTGCTTGGAAATCCATGAGCTAGTACAGTGATGGCTGGATATTCATTGAAGCTCCAAAACATGTGGTTCCAGGAGTTTAGGATTTGAGTCTGATGATATGGTAATATGGGTAGATATGAGAACAACTAATTGTAAAGATTAATCCTATACCCGTCACGGCCTACACCAGTGATCTCAAGTTCATCATCATCTTTATCTTCTTCTTCTTCTCTATCTCCTTTTGAGGATTCCACTAGGTCAATGATTTCCTTTTGTTTTTCTTGCTCAGGCTCTCCCTCATTTTCTGTAGGAGTAGCTTCTTCTGTCAAAGGGATATCATGAGGCTCTCCCGTAACATGATCATCCATTTACAGGACTAATGGCTCCCCCTCAGCTGGAGCATTTTCTATCATTAGGACTTCTTGTATCTCCCCCTCAGCTGGAGCATTGTCCTCTTGGCTTTCTTTGGACAGTTCCTTTTTGGCAGTCATCTTTTTGTCTTCCTCCTTAAGTACTCCTTCATTGATAAGGATGTACTTCTTAACCAATTTTCATCTTGGTTTGCTAGGCTGAACCACAGCCTCATGACTTTCTTCAGTTTCAGCTCTATCCTGTTGATCAACCATACCATCTGGTGCTGCAGCTTCCTTGCTCGATGTGTTCAGTCTGGTCTCTACGATCGAAGAGACAGATGGCCTCTTGGACTTGTGACTGATTTTTTTATTCTTCTTCAGCAGCTATGCTATGGTGGTTCTATCTTCATCTGCCTCTGCCTACTGTTGTTCTCTGATTCTCAATATCAGAGAACTCTATAGGGATGTCAGTGGTAGACCCTTGAGGTTCTTCTACCATCTTTGTTTTTAGCTTCCTCTTGCCATTGATTTTTCTGATAAGGGTAGTGGGTTGTCCCTTATTGATTTCTTCTTCTTCTTCTGCAATCTCTCTGATAACTGACATGTTTCCTGGAATGCCTGATTCGTTTAGATCACTAGTTCTTCCACTAGACTCTGTCATCATGCGTACATACTCAGCTGGATTCCTTTTCCAATTCTCAAACAGTTGTTGGGTCATTCGTCTATTTGGATTGATGGACTCTCCTTCATTGTCCCCAATCTTATCACCTAGAGTAGATTGTAGAATGATGCATATAAATCGCCCGTAGAGCATCTTTTGAGATCCCTTTGTCTTCTTCGAGTTGAGAATCCATTTTTCTATCCATTCCAGCAGTAGAGCTCCATAGTTAAGCTGTACCCACAACTTATGGCAGTCATGAGCTATAGCTGCACCTCATTTACAGAATCATGCCCAATTCTCTTGCAACGTATACACTCCCCAATAATGTCAGCCAGAAATTCGTACCTCTGAGGAAACTCCTTCTTCTTGTATCCTCTGACAATGGGGGATTTCTTGTGATGCATCTTCTTAAGCCTTACGTGGAAATCAATGCCATCTAAGAACCAAAAACCTTCGGATTTGAAACCTAGGGCTAGGTTGATGTTCTCCGACTTTAGCTTGATTTCCACGTCCTTGACTCTCGTTATGAGGACTTCATTTTCATAGACTCCATTTCTGTAAAACTCCTTTATTAACTTTGGATAGATCAATGTGCTCGTACCTAGAGCGTCTTCGAGACCAGCCCTCTTTAATAATGTCAGAATCTTGTGAAATTTGGGTTCAACAGTTTTGAACTCATCGAAGCATAGACTGTATCCAGAGACGATGTTGGAGGCTTCCATTTCTATCGTTGAAGGGAGTATGGTTGTTTGAGCTTTCTTTGGGCTTAGGGTTTCTACTTAGAGAGAGAGAGAGGAGAGAGATAGGCCTTTTGAACTTTTAATTTCAAAAAGGCGTTTTCGAACTGTACTTGTAGTTTCCCTCTCTCCAATTTTTGTTTAGTGGGGAAGGTGTAAAATTCTGCTTAGCTCTACGAATTTAACTAAGGAGGATTGTACTGATTTGCCCTTAGCTCCTTCAAAGCTAATGTGTCCTTGGGGGGGACTACGATCATTGAGGTAGCTTTTGTGATTGTTGAGCCTAAACTTCATTAGTTGTATCTGAACTACGATCGTCGAGTCTGTCCAGCAATTGTCATGTCTGAACTACGATCGTCGGGTCTGTCCAGCCGTCGTCGTTTCTGAACTACGATCGTCAAGTCTAAACTATGATCATCGAGTCTGAACTACGATCGTCGAGTCTATCCGGATCCTTGTGATGAATTCTTGGCTTAGAATTCTTCTTGATATAAGGTAACTCAGGAAGTGCCAACCTTATAGAGTGACTCAAGGGTTAGGTTTGTTCCTAAGGCACTTATTCGGAGAGATTGCTTTGTTTTGAGCTTTATCAACACGGGATCCTTCTTTGTTTTGTTGACGGGGCTCTGCCATCGTTGAGTTTGCACTACGATCGTTGTCTTTTATCACTTCAGCTCTACGATCGTGGACTTCCTTTGATCATGTCTACAATTTTGAACATAGCATTTTGTATCTGTATGGTTAGCACAAACTAGAGTATATATTTCGTGGTTGTAAATTAAGCATGCCTAGCTCACTTATTAACTTGTTAATGTGACGCCCCCAAATTCGGGTCTCTTCCAACCCGACATATGGTGCTCCACGGTGCTATAGTTCACACAAACATTCAATTGAAATTCCTCAAAAGAACAAATATGTCTTATATATATTCCAAAACAATACTACCATTCCCCAGGTTCATTATAACCGTTACATTTGTTCTTGTCATAATATCAAATATTATCATTACAAACCTAAACTATTACATCGGTAATCTACCAGTTTGCTTTAGCCTTCCCTTTAGCCTTGTTGAATCCTTCAGTCCATTTGGTCTAAGCTGCATTCATATGGTTCAAGCAAGAGTGAGCATAACAAGCTCAGCAAGTACAACAATTTCATTTTAAAAGCATGCTTGAAACATAGGAATTATATATCTTCAGTAACTGGATAATCGTTACGAAGTACTATCAATAACTTAAAATAACATTCATTTTCCTTCAAAATGTTTTATCATAACAATATTCAGTAAAACACCAAATCTGGTCCAAGACCATGAGCGTTTCATAATTTCTTTGAAAAGGACAACCCGACACGAAGTCCGTAAGTCCGGCATATCTTACAAGCACTTCTAGGTTATCAGCCTATAGTACTCTATGTTGATCAACACTACATCCATTAAACATGTATACGTTTAAGTTGTGGCAACCTCATGTGCCCATCGAATACACGATGAAAAATATATTTGTTTATTCATATTCAGGCTTACCTTGAATCCGTACAAAACAATTGGCGTAGGATAGCGTTAGCAATTCTATATTGAAAGACTTGTAAATCAATCAATCAATCTATCAAGATTAGTTTAGCCGAGTTAAAACTGGCATTGACTCTTTCTTTAAAAAAATACATGCATCTCATAACTTGAATCATTTGAAAACCTGGCTAACACGAAGGTTAGACAAGCGTTTAGAAAAACTTGCCTTCATCGTCTGCTACAGAATAATTACCTTTCCTTTGAGTCTTTACCATTTCTACAACACATAACCACATAACATACCACATTAGGTCATGAATGAATATGCATAGTTCTTAAAGAATCTTACCATTCTTCTCAATCTAATCATATATTAGATTTATTATTATTGGTTCCGGCTTACCGTCGTTCTTTTACATCGTTCTTACCAACTTATTTCTCTTATATAACTTAATTGAAATTATTTCATGAATACACCTCAATTCGAATAAATTATCCTTCTTCACAGTTTACTAACGTCCTTACGTTATTAATATACACTTAATCGGCATTGGTTATGTACACCTATTGGACATCGTTCTTATTTACATTCAATTAACTTTATTTAATTCTAAGTGATCACACTTGAGGTTTAGTTATGACTTAACAATGTTTTATTAAGTCCCTTAGTTCATTGTTAAACAATTTCCATTCAAGTTCTACTTGTAACCATTCTTTACTGTCTAGGTTTTAAATCATTTGGTATTTGCGCCTGGGCTATAATTCTTAATGTCGTCTTTGTGGCATCACACATTAGTGCCCAGAAATCGGACTCGGCACTGCGGCGCGAGTCCCTTTGTTACTTGTCGCGCTGCGGCGCCATCTAATTGGCTTGGAGTCGCGTCGTGGCGCGGACTCTGTGCCACAGATTATTTTGACAAAATTTTCAAATGGTTAGATTCCCAGACTCGTAACTTCTTCATTATAAGTTCGAATTGGCTCGTTCAAGAGCTGACGGTTCACAAATCACATACTCTAAGTGTTCATGCAAGAATTATATCTATTCGACTTCGTTTGCTAAAAATTCACCTATTAATCCTTTTTTAAAGAAAACGATAAACGTTCGTGAACGTTCAACGCTCGTTTCTTTGTTCTAAGTCGGAGTCCGGTCATTTTTGAGTCCGCAACTCTATAATGTCCAATAAGACTTGTCTCCATTGAAAACCAACGTTTCCAATCTAAATATCAAAATTCGACTTCCATTCTGAGAATTTTACGAATTCAACGATTGTCGTCTAATCGTGTGAATTCCGGCGAAACTTCGTTACTTAAGATTTGTTCATCGTTCTAAACGAATTCAATTCATTATATAGACATCTCCACCTACATATTACAACATTTTATTTTCATGTGAAGTCATTACATGTTCTTCATGAACTTATTTACTTATTAAAGTATAACATACTTGTTTTCATTGCTTATGACTTATTAACGAGTTAATTCCTTTAATCACTATTCTTACATCTCATTAATCATACTAACTTCTTGACATACATACTTAATTAACTTACATACATGATAAGTTATTACTTATTCTTTGTGAGTTTGTAACTTATAAAAATACAAACTACTTATGTTTCCTTTTCTCATGACTTAGGATAGTTTATGACTTCTAACCATTATTCTTACTTCTTGTTAACATACTAACTTCGTTTGTGTAATAATGTTACAAGTTCATATACGTGCATTATAATTTCATAACTTATTTATGATTGAATTACTTATTCATTACCTATATGGCTTAATTCCATTGACTATCCCATTCCTTTACTTCTTAACATAGATGAACAACCATTCATCCCTTCTCTAACAATGGAAGAAAAGAGAAACATGGTTCGAGTTTACTTACCCTTTGATGATCACTTGATAAGCCTTAATCTTTTTCTTGCTTTTTCTCTCAAACCATTAAGCTATAAGTTATTGGTGGAAAATCTAACAAGGGAAGTCTAACTTTATATGTGCTTATTCTCTCAAGCAAATAAGCTCTCATCTTATAAGTTGGATGAAATAAAACAACCAAACAAATGAATCCAAGCTTACTATTTATAGGACTTCTAAGGTTAGGGTAGTTTAGTCTTTTAGTCCATTCCACCTCCTTAATCCACCTCCTTGATATTCATTACTTGCTCTCCACAACACTTGGTCACCACACTTTTTGCTTAGCCATTAAGTTAACTTGCCTAGCACCTAACTTATCCTTTACTTAACCCTTAAGTCTACTTGCTCATCACTCTTGTTTCTTGGTCACCAAGATCACCCATGTGATAATGGGTTGCTCCATGGATCCTCCTAATCCATTGGACCATAGCTTGGGCTTAGATTTAATTAGATTAGCTTAAGCTTTGGTCTTGCAATTAAACAAACATTAGGCTTGTTTATTAATTCACATTGGACTTAACCATTCATACTTTTGGGCCTTATCAATATTCCCATTGGACAATACAATTTCCTACATAATTCAACAAATCCATTACATTTGGCTTAAAGCCTTATAACGTATTCTATACGTATAATTCTCGTATTCTAACTCATATACTAATTCATGATATACAATATACCGTCATTCATACATACTTGTATAATACCTCGTATCATACTCGTATTCATTACTTCGTATAATACCTACGTATTATACGATCATTGTTTAATTCATTAATCGAATTACATTTCCTCTTCGTAAATTATTTTCCTTAAACGTTAAGTTTTAAGTCCGCAGGCAAAAATTTGTGTTTGCCATAACTGAAATATTATTGGATATTCCATCTTACCTTGATATTCAATTGTTATGTATTTCTCGGAAGTTCAAAAATAATTCCCGAGTCGAAATGCGCGAATAGTGTTTTTCGGAAAATTTCTCGGAAAGCTTTTATTTTTGTCTTGGAAATTCAAAAACTTTAATTCTATCACGTAGCAAAAATCCTATGACGTTTGGATATGTTTAGGTCATCAAACGACCTTCAATTAACTTGCTCCTATAAATAATCCATTAAATTCATTTAATCCAAATAATTAAATAAAATTTTAATTCTCCTAAAAATCTGATTTTGTCGGGCGTTACATTCTTCCCCCTTATAAGGATTCTGTCCCCAGAATCTCGCTAATACTACATGCACCATTGAGAAAAAAATTTCTTCATTTTAATCTCTAGTTCCCACAATGCTTCTTCGACATTGTGGTTCCTTTCATCTCACCTTCAACAAAGGTATTATCTTATTTCACATGACTTATTACTTCCTATCAATAATTTGAATTGGAAGTTAAACACCTACTAATATATTACACTTTTTCCTTTTATTAGTCCTTCTTTTAACTTGGAATTATATGAAACTCAAATTCCTCCTATAAAACAAGACTATACTTAGTCTTCTATTTATTCTGTGTCTTCTTCTTCATTCGCTTGCATTCTTCGTTACCTAGTAGTACTTACTTAACTCGTTTCATTTCGTGGATTGAGTCTACATTGAGCATAACATATTTATCCCGTAATTTAACTTCTAACTTTGTTCTCGCCATCGCCGTTATTAACTCATTATGAGTCGTTAACATTGATAGATTTCCCTACCCTTCCTACTTAACGCGTTGGCTTCTACGTTTACCTTCCCTGAATGATATAACATATCACAGTCGTAATCCTTTATCCATTCTAATCACCTTCTCTACCTTATATTCAATTTCTTTTGTGTTGATATATATATATATATATATATATATTAGACTCTTAGATTCCGTGTATATCACACACTTCTCCCCGTATAAATACTATCTTCAGATTTTTAATTCAATAACTACAACTGCCAATTATAGATCATAAGTAGGATAGACCTCCTCATAATCCTTTAACTGGCGTGATGCATACACAATGACTTTGCCATGCCATATGAGCACACAATCATGTCATCTACGCGAAACATCGAGATACACTACAAAATTCCCCGTATCATCTGATAAAGATAATTCATGTGTCTTACTTAACCTTTCTCTTTAATCTTGTGACGCTAATGGTACCTTCAACCATAGTACCTCACATGGGAACCTATCTGTTTATCACTAACTTACTCGGCGCCCCTTACGGAAAGTCTAACTTCCTCACATTAGTCAACCCAAATGACATAACCAGAAACTTGTCATAACAATAACGAGTTTTGAAAGTCATCTTAGGTACCTCCTCATTCTTCCTTACTCTCAACTGACTATGCCCCGTACGCAAATCTATCTTAGAAAAATTCTTTGCCCCTTTCAACTGATCAAATAGATCATCTATCTTGGGCCATGGGTATTTATTCTTAACCGCTAACTTACTCCTCATACGATAGTCTATATATAAACAACTCATCTTCTTCCTTAACATCCTCCTGACTTGTGTCATGGTATTTTATTACCGTAAATTACTACCTTTAATTTTCTGAGAAAACTGAAGATTCACACTTTTCTTATAACTATTTATTATAGCTCTATGGTTAATCAACCCCTTCATAACGAGAATTTCTTTAATTCTCTCAACATTAACAATACCTATCTACCGACACGTACTTACCTCTTATTATTCATGAAACAATTTCCACGAATATAATTAACGAAAGTTATTTCCTCCTCCTCTATCTTAATGTTTAAAGGTACTTATACTCCCTTTTAGACAAACTCCAAGATGATTCTTTCCACACATCTTACACGCTCCAATCCTACGCTTAGGATCCCCTTGTCCCACTCCAGTATTCTGGAGTTAAAAATTCTTTCTTTTTGGCATACTGCCACTGGCACTCTCTGCCTTGGTTTCTCCCTTTCCCTTATTCTCATTCTTTCTCTCTTTTTGGTATTGGGTTAATGCCTCACTACCACCCTCTGCTACAATCACCTTCTGCAGAATGGTCTCATAGGAAACCCTCTGGAATACTGCAATCCTACTATAGAGCCAGGGTTTTAGGCCCTGCTTAAACCGACAAGCCTTCATCTCCTCAATGTCCACTTAGTGTGGAAAAAACCTTGCCAATTCATTGAATTTGGCCGTGTATTGGGGAAATGTTATGTCCCCTAGTTTAAGTTCTAAGAACTTAATCTCCATCCTCCCTTGCATGCTTGTAGGGAAATAATTCTCGAAGAAAACCTTATTGAACTGTTCCCATGATACCGCATCTGTTCTAGCCCCACCCTAGTGGACCTCCCACCAAAAGCTAGCTTCCCCTTTCATCATGTAAGTCGCAAAAGAAATCTTTTGCAACTCACCTACGCTTGTAACAACAAATGCCTTCTCTATTTCTTTTACCCATGTCTGGGCCTCCTCTATTGGGTTTGTCGTTCCTTTGAACCCCGGCGGACCTATGCTTTTAAACTTTTTAAAGATAGTCGTTCTAGCTACCCTAGGTCCCACGGGTACTCTACCCCCGGTTTGGTTAAACTCAACAGTTAATAAATTAACGAACTCTTACATAGGGTTGTTCTGACCCGCTAGGTTATCATTATGTGATTCCGCTTCCGGATTACGTTATCTTCGTCTTGGCTAAAATTTCATTATTATTTACTTACTTACTTCGTTATTATTGCCATATACCAACTCATATGTAACAAAGCATATTAAATGAAAACTTCATTATATTCATATGCTTCTTCATAGTTCAAAACTATTTACAATTTGTTTTCATAGCCTAAAGCTATTACATCTCTATCCCGCAACTGTACTTCACAAAAGTTGAGATTTACAAAAGGACTACCCGTTTTATACAAAAGAGGGTTTTACGTCACTACACACATATTTATAACTATAACATTCTAATAATGTATAACAGCGTCCTCGTGTTTCTCATTTGCAATTATTACTACAGTATCCCGACTAATAGTATGACGGGTTTGTCCTGATTCATTGGAATAACAAGCAACTTTCAGCTTGAAATCCTTATGAGCACTCTCATGGATGTAAGACATCCGTGTTATCTTCCGGTCGTTCTCCCCCAGTTCTTTACGAAGCCCATCGGCCTCGTTCTTATAGTCTCTAGCCTTATTTATCATGAGCACCTTTTCATCATGCTCTGACTCAAAATCTGCTTCTGCAGACTCCTTCGCTATATAAAGAGCACTAATCTCTTCATTTTGTTTCTGCACAACTGTACTGAGTTGCACATTTTTGTCAAGCTCTGCCAGGTACAATGATCTCATTACATCTGGAGGTAATGACTCTAGTGTAGGTACCACCGTAGTAACCAATGTCACCTCTCTTTCTCCCTCCTCATCGCTCACCATACAAAGGTATGATGATATATCCATATCTCCCTCGGAGTAGTCTTCCTCACAAAAGTACTCCTCTGTCTCCGACTCCTCTAGAATCACTATTGGTACCTCTACCACTGGCATGGGTACATGCTCTATTTTGTTCACAATTTCTTCATTCATCGCGTGTATATACATCAAGCTATCGATCGACATCCTACAATAACACATAACGTGTTGATTAGTACATAACACACAATAGTATAATCATAAATCACAATTAATTTATTTAGGGTTACTTTCCATCTTTTAAATCTTTTGGTACTGAGTTTCCTCAATACCTTATTGACTCATTCAACTCAAGTAAAGCTCGAGTTTGCTTCTTTCGGACTTCTCTTCCTTAACGAGGTTATTAGCCTAAGGTTCTTCCCCCCTTAAGTTTTATAACCTAATGCTTTGATACCAACCTGTGACTCCCCCAAATCCGGGTCTCTTCCAACTTGACATATGGTGCTCCACGGTGCTATAGTTCACACAAACATTCAATTAAAATGCCTCAAAAGAACGAATATGTCTTATATATATACAAAACAATACTACCATTCCCCAATTTCTTTATAACCGTTACATTTGTTCATGTCATAATATCAAATATTATCATTACAAACCTATACTATTACATCGGTAATCTACCAGTTTACTTTAGCCTTCCCTTTAACCTTGTTGAATCCTTCAGTCCATTCGGTCTAAGCTGCATTCATATGGTTCAAGCAAGAGTGAGCATAACAAGCTCAGCAAGTACAACAATTTCATTTTAAAAGCATGCTTGAAACATACGAATCATATATCTTCAGTAATTGGATAATCGTTACGAAGTACTATCAATAACTTAAAATTGCATTAATTTTCCTTCAAAATGTTTTATCATAATAATATTCAGTAAAACACCAAATCTGGTCCAAGACCATGAGCGTTTCATAATTTCTTTGAAAAGGATAACCCGACACGAAGTCCGTAAGTCCAGCATATCTTACGAGTACTTCTAGGTGATCAACCTATAGTACTCTATGTTGATCAACACTACATCCATTAAACGTGTATATGTTTAAGTTGTGGCAACCTCACGTGCCCGTCGAATACTCGATGAAAAATATATTTGTTTATTCATATTCAAGCTTACCTTGAATTCGTACCAAACAATTCGCGTAGGATAGCGTTAGCAATTCTATATTGAAAGACTTGTAAATAAATCAATCAATTTATCAAGATTAGTCTAGGTGAGTTAAAACTGGCATTGATTCTTTCTTTAAAAACATACATGCATCTCATAACTTGAATCATTTGAAAACCTGGGTCACACGAAGGTTAGACAAGCGTTTAGAAAAACTTGCCTTCAGCGTCTGCTATAGAATAATTACTTTTCCTTGAGTCTTTACGAATTCTACAACACATAACCACATAACATACCACATTAGGTCATGAATGAATATACATAGTTCCTAAAGAATCTTACCATTCTTCTCAATCTAATCATATATTAGATTTATTATTATTGGTTCCGGCTTACCGTCGTTCTTTTACATCGTTCTTACCAACTTATTTCTCTTATATAACTTAATTGAAATTATTTCATGAATACACCTCAATTCGAATAAATTATCCTTCTTCACAGTTTACTAACGTCCTTACGTTATTAATATACACTTAATCGGCATTGGTTATGTACACCAATTGTACACAGTTCCTGTTTACATTCAATTAACTTTCTTTAACTCTAAGTGATCACACTTGAGGTTTAGTTATGACTTAACAATGTTTTATTAAGTCCCTTAGTTCATTGTTAAATAATTTCCATTCAAGTTCTACTTGTAACCATTCTTTACTGTCTAGGTTTTAAGGCTAGCGTTGTGGCGCCGACTATAACTCTTGGTGCCGCGCTGCGGCATCACACATTAGAGCTCAGAAATAGAACTCGGCGTTGCAGCGCGAGTCCCTTTGTTACTTGTTGCGTTGCGGCACGAGTTTGCAGGGGCTGAGGTTCACTTTGGCACTGCGGCGCCGTCTAATTGGCTCGGAGTCACGCCGCGGCGTGGACTTTGTGCCACATATTATTTTGACAGAATTTTCAAATGGTGAGATTCCCGGACTCGTAACTTATTCGTTATAAGTCCGAATTGGCTCGTTCATGAGCTTACGGTTCACAAATCACATACTCTAAGTGTTCATGCAAGAATTTTATCTATTCGACTTCGTTTGCTAAAAATTCACCTATTAATCCATTTTTAACGAAAACAATAAACGTTCGTGAATGTTCAACGCTCTTTTCTTTGTTCTAAGTTGGAATCCGGTTATTTTCGAGTCTGCAACTCTATAATGCCCAATAAGACTTGTCTCCGTTGAAAACCAACGTTTCCAAGCTAAATATCAACATTCGACTTCCATTCCGAGAATTTTACGAATTCGACGATTGTCGTCTAATCGTGTGAATTCTGGTGAAACTTCGTTACTTAAGATTTGTTCATCATTCTAAATAAATTCAATTCATTATATAGACATCTCCACCTACATATTACAACATTTTATTTTAATGTGAAGTCATTACATGTTCTTCATGAACTTATTTACTTATTAAAGTATAACATACTTGTTTTCATTGCATATGACTTATTAACGAGTTAAGTCCTTTAATCACTATTCTTACATCTTATTAATCATACTAACTTCTTGACATACATACTTAATTAACTTACATACATGATAAGTTATTACTTATTCTTTGTGAGTTTGTAACTTCTAAAAATACAAACTACTTATGTTTCCATTGATCATGACTTAGGATAGTTTATGACTTCTAACCATTATTCTTACTTCTTGTTAAAATAATAACATCATTTGTGTAATCATGTTACAAGTTCATATACGTGCATTATAATTTCATAACTTATTTATGATTGAATTACTTATTCATTACCTATATGGCTTAATTCCATTTACTATCCCATTCCTTTACTTCTTAACATACATGAACCACCATTCATCCCTTCTCTAACAATGGAAGAAAAGAGAAACATGGTTCAAGTTTACTTACCCTTTAATGATCAATTGATAAGCCTTAATCTTCTTCTTATTTTTTCTCTCAAACCAATAAGCTATAAGTTGTTGGTGAAAAATCTAACAAGGGAAGTCTAACTTTATATGTACTTATTCTCTCAAGCAAATAAGCTCTCATCTTATAAGTTGGATGAAATGAAACAACCAAACAAATGAATCCAAGCTTGCTATTTATAGGACTTCTAAGGTTAGGGTAGTTTAGTCTTTTAGGCCATTCCACCTCCTTAATCCACCTCCTTGATATTCATTACTTGCTCTCCACAACACTTGGTCACCACACTTTTTGCTTAGCCATTAAGTTAACTTGCCTAGTACCTAACTTATCCTTTACTTAACCCTTAAGTCAACTTGCTCATCACTCTTGTTCTTGGTCACCAAGATCACCCATGTGATCATGGGTTGCTCCATGGATCCTCCAAATCCATTGGACCATAGCTTGAGCTTAGATTTAATTAAATTAGCTTAAGCTTTAGGCTTACAATTAAACGAACATTAGGCTTGTTTATTAATTCACATTGGACTTAACCATTCATACTTTTGGGCTTTATCAGTATTCCCATTGGAGAATACAATTTACTACATAATTTAATAAATCCATTACATTTGGCTTAAAGCCTTATAACGTATTCTATACGTATAATTCTTGTATTCTAACTCGTATACTAATTCATGATATACAATATACCGTCATTCATACATACTCGTATAATACCTCGTATTATACTCGTATTCATTACTTCGTATAATACATATGTATTATACGATCATTGTTTAATTCATTAATCACATTACATTTCCTCCTCGTAAATCATTTTCCTTAAACGTTAGGTTTTAAGTCCGCAGGCAAAAAACTGTGTTTGCCATAACTGAAATATTATTGGATATTCCATCTTACCTTGATATTCTATCGTTACGTATTTCTCGGAAGTTCAAAAATAATTCCCGAGCCGAAATGCGTGAATAGTGTTTTTCAAAAAATTTATCGAAAATCTTTTATTTTTGTCTTGGAAATTCAAACACATTAATTCTATCACGTAGCTAAAATCCTACGACGTTCTGATATGTTTAGGTCATCGAACGACCTTCAATTAGCTTGCTCCTATACATAATCCATTAAATTTTTTTAATCCACATAATTAAATAAAATTTTAATTATACTAAAAATTTGATTTTTTCGGGCGTTACAGTTAAACCTGGATTCATCTAGAGGTTTTGTAAAGACATCAGCAAGTTGATTTTCAGTAGGGATATATTGTAAAGATATAGTTCCATTTTATACATAATCCCTAATAAAGTGATACATTATTTCTATATGCTTGGTCCTAGAATGCATGACAGAATTATGAGTAATTGTTATTGCACTTATGTTATCACAGTGAATGGGTATGGATTTGAATTCAAACCCATAGTCAGCTAGCTGATTTTTCATCCATAGGATCTGAAAGCACAAAGAAATTTGCCAAAGAAAGAATGTATTCACTTTTGTAGTTCAGATGAATCTTTGAGTTTTGGTTTTTGCTTAACCAGGACACAAGTCTATTTCTTAGCAATTGACATGTGCCACTTGTACTCTTTCTATCTATTTTACAGCCTATAAAATCAGAATCTGTGTATCCCGTTAGTTCAAATGAGGACTCCTTGGGGTACCAAAGCCCCAAGTAAGGTGTACCCTTGAGATACCTGAAAATCCTCTTTACAGCAGATAAATGTGATTCTTTAGGGTTAGCCTAAAATCTAGCACATATGCATGTTGCAAACATTATGTCTGGTCTACTGGAAGTTAGATATAGAAGAGAGCCTATCATAACTCTATATTGAGTTATATCAATACTTTTACCTTTTTCATCTTTGTCAAGCTTGGTTGCATGAGCAATTGGGGTTTTCATGGGAGAGGCTGATTCCATGCCATACTTCATGAGTAAGTCTTTGATATACATGACTTTATTTATTAAGATTCCTTCATCAGTCTGCTTTCCTTGCAGTCCAAGAAAGAAATTCAGCTCACCAATCTTGCTCATTTCAAACTTGCTCTGCATTAGCTTGGAGAATCTCTTGCATAACTTTTCGAAAGTAGAACCAAAAATAATATCATCAACATATATTTGAACCAATAAGACTTTGTCTTTATGCTTTCTAAGAAATAATGTGGTATCTACTCTACCTCTAGTGAACCCATTTTCAATAAGGAAGTTAGTCAGTGTTTTATACTATGCTCTAGGTGCTTGTTTAAAACCATATAAGGCTTTATCTAATCTATAAACATAATTAGAAATAGATGGATTGATGAAACCTGGAGGTTGCTCTACATAGACTTCTTCTTGGAGTTCTCCATCAAGGAATGCACTTTTGACATCCATCTGGAAGAACTTGAACTTCATGTGAGCAGCAAAGGCAAGGAATATTCTGATGGCTTCTATTCTGGCAACTGGTGCAAATGTCTCATCATAATCAATGCCTTCTTCCTGAGAGTAACCCTTAGCCACCAGGCTTGCCTTATTTCTGGTTATTACCCCATCTTCATCCATCTTATTTTTGAAGACCCACTTGGTTCTAATCTCCATACTTTGCTTCATTCAAATTGGTTGAGTTCTTCCTGCATAGCTTCTATCCAGTTGGAGTCTTCCATAGCATCCTCTATCTTCTTTGGTTCCATTTACGACAGGAAGCTTAGATAAAAGCATTCATTTTGGGTGGCAACTCTTGTTTTGACTCTTACACTCGGATCTCCAATGATTCGATCTTGAGTGTGCTCTCTAGCCCATCTGTTTCCGGTTGGGACATCTGTCCTGATACCTTTTTGTCTTAAATCTTCAAGATCTATTTCTTTATCTTGGTGTAGAGGTTCGTTATCTTGCATAGGCCTCTCTACGATCTCATTTTCTTGCTCAACGATTTCACGGTCTGGCACTACAATCGTAGTGCTGAGCTCGACGACTTCATTCGTAGTGTCTGCACTGTCGGTCGTAGTGTCTTGAAGCACTGTTTTGTCTAAGTCTGTTTCATTAAAGATGATGTGAATCGAGACTTAAACATTCAGCGTCTTCTTGTTGAGCACTTTGTAGGCCTTACTGTCTGTGGCATATCCAAGAAAGATTCCTTCGTCTGACTTGGGTTGAAATTTTGTCAAGTACTGCTTTCCATTGTTGAGAATGTAGCATGCACATCCAAATATATGAAAGTAGCTGACACTTGGTTTTTTTCCTTTCCAAAGTTCGTAGGGTGTCTTCTTGATCGTAGAGTGTATCAGTGATCTGTTCTGCGTGTAGCATGCGGTGTTGACATCTTCTGTCCAGAAGTATTCAGGTAGATGGGTTGCTGCTAGTAGAGTTCTTCCAGCCTCTATTAAAGTTATGTTCTTTCTCTCAGCTACCCCATTTTGTTGAGGAGTTCGTGGAGCTGAGAAATTATGACTGATACCATTGTCTGTGCAGAACTGGTCAATTTCTGAGAAGTCGAATTCCCTTCCGTGATCACTCCTTATGGCCTTGATTTTCTCTCCTTTCTTGTTTATTACCAGCCTGAACATCTTGATCGGGTAGGAGCTTGTTTCATCCTTTGAGGTTAAAAAGAATACCCATGTAAACCTGGTGTAGTCGTCAACTATAACTAGTGAGTATCTTTTCCCTCCAAGACTTGTTGTTGGAATTGGCCCAAATAGATCCATGTGAAACAACTGCAAGGGCTTGTCGATTGAGTTGGCAGTTTTGCTCTTGAATGAGCTTTTGGTTTGCTTTCCAAGCTGACAGGCATTGCATGGCCTTTCTTTAACGAAGTTGAACTTGGGTAGGCCTGCAACGAGATCTTTTGATGCCAGTTTAGACAGGCTTTTAAAGTTTAAGTGGGACAACCGTCTATGCCATAGCCAGCTCATTTCTTCAGATGCTTTTTCCAGAAAGCATATTGTCTCATTTGAGCTTAGTTGTCCAAGATTCACTGTGTAGACATTTCCTTCTCTTGTCCTGGTTAGCTTTAAAGCAGATGTCTTCAAATCTCTGACTTAACACTGGTTGTTGAGGAATGTTACTTGATGACCCTTGTCACAGAGTTGGCTATTGCTTAGAAGGTTGTGTTGGAGACCTTCCACATATGCCACTTTGCTGAAAGACACTGCACCATTACCAGCTGAGCCATATCCTCTTATCTTGATCGTGGAGCTCTTTTCCTGTCATAAAATTGAACCTTCATTTTGGTAACAATATTTGCATGGGTCCTATTTTGGTAGTACCCTTGGGGACCCAAATCTGTTTGATCTTGGGTCTCACATGCATGGAATTATAATAGCACTTTGCAGCCTTGTGACCAATTTTGTAGCATACAAAGAATTTAATATGATGCATGCTTGTGTGTGTGTGAGAATTCATTCTCCATTTGGACTTTTGTGGTTCTTTAGTCATTCTCATGTTAACCTGATTTTCCTTCTTCCATTTGTCCTTAGGTTTCATGAATTGTGAGGAGTATACCTTACCTCTACTGTACCTTCCCAGTTGATTCATAGAGTTGGTCTTACTCGACTCTACGATCCTTCGAGGTTGGTGAGTAGAGGATGGGTTACTCTTTTCTTTTTTGAAACCCAGGCCAGTGTGAGATCCTTTTCTCCTTGGAGTATGGAATGATTCAGTAGAACAGGGTTGGGCTAGTTCTTCCTTCTGTGAGGATTTCACAAATGTAATGCCTCTATTAAAACTTGAGGCATTACTAGTGCTAGTTTCCTTTAATTTTTCCACCCATGGCTCTGAGGTGGATTCCCCAAAGCCTAAGCTTGTTCTGTCAAATGTACTTCTCTGACTAGAGAGCAGGGAGTCCACGGATGATGAGGATTTGTTCTATGTAGAGATAGTCTTTTCTAGCTCCTCAACTTTAGAGGTTAGATTGGACTCTCTTTGTGCATTGAGCTCATTAGTCTGTTTTAAGATATCATTCTCAGCCTCAAGCTTGGAGAGAAAGTTAGTACTTAGGAGAGCTGTTTCTAGCTCTTCCTGAACTTTCTTTTTCTCCTCTTGAAGAAGTGAATAATCCTTTGACAGAACTCTGAACCACATCATGTATTGATATTGATCAGTTGTTATGCCATGTAGTTCAGTTCTCAAATCATTAATGTCTACATTAGGTGAGTTGAAGTCAAATACCTCATCGATACTTACTTCATAAATGTTGGAGTTCTGTTTGTCATTTTCATGCTTAGCCATCAGGCACAGATTAGCCATTTGAAGATCTTCATCATCTCCAGATTCAGGAGTTGAGTCATTGTCTGAGTCACTCCACGATCCTCCAGCTACCAGGCCTTTGTCTCTCTTCTGAGGCCTTTTGTTACCTTTGTATTCCTTATTTGCATGTGATTTCTTTTTTAGTTCTTCTTTGAGAGGTTTGTTGCAGTTGGCAATGAAATGGCCAGGCTTCTTGCAGTTGTAGCATAGATTATTCATTTGCTCTGGCTTGCTTTATAGTTCTTTGACCTTCTTTTTGTTTTCTTTGGTTTTGCCTTGACGCATAAACCTTCTGAGTCTTTTTACCAGCATTGCAAGGTCTTCATCATCGTCTTCATCATAGTCCGAGTCAATTTCAGTGTTGACCTTGACGGTACTTTCAGCTCATTGAGTCAACTCCAGTTCGTATGAGATAAGGTTACCGTATAGCTATTGAACAGTCATCTCGTGGAGATTCTTTAACTCTCTAATAGCAGTGGTTTTGGCATCCCACCTACTTGGTAAGGCTCTCATGAACTTTATGATTAGATCTTTGTTTGGATAGATCTTCCCATAGGCCCGTAGAGAGTTGAGCAGAACGTTGAATCTCTCATACGTGGCAGTGACGTTTTCTCCTTGAACATGAGCGAATATTTCATACTGCTGTGTCAGGAGAGATTGTTTGTTTTCTCTTACTTCTTCCGTTCCTTCATGCATGATGAGTAGTGCTTCCCAAACCTCCTTCGCAGTTTTGTTGTTGACAACATTTTCGAACAGATCGTCTTCTAAGGATTGAAACAAAATGTTCTTTGCCTTCTTGTCGAGTTGAACAACTTTCTTCTCGTTGTCTGTCCATTCTTCTTTGACTTTTATTTGTATTCTGTTTGGATCGTCTGTAGTTGGTGAAAACTTTGTTGGAATATAGGGCCCATTTTGAACAGTCTCAAATATATCTTCATCTATTGGGTCCATGTATGCTTGCATCCGAACCTTCCAGTTTGTAAATTTATCTTCGTTGCACATTGGTGGCTTGCTGCCTCCTCCGGTCCTCGATTCGCTTGGTAAGTGTGCCATTGGATCTACTAAAGCTTTGTAGGATGTATAATAGAACCTGCTTTGATACCAATTGTTAGTTCCCAGAGGCACAATAGTAATCTAGAAGGGGGGGGGGTGAATAGATACTTTAAAATCTTTTCGTTTTAAACTTGTTAGTTGATAGTGATTAAACTCAGCGGAATTAATATTTGTTTTAATCTCCCTTAAGATATGGTGAGGTTATAAGAGTGAGCCAGTTATAGCAGGTTTGTCAGATATAGCAGTTATACCAAGAATATAAGAGACACAGTCGTTTTAAGTTGTTCAGAGCACTTAAAGCTCCTAGTCCACTCTTCTATTCCTCGAGTAGGTGTAACGACCGAGAAATTCGGATCCTTTGTAAAAATATTTGAAAGAATTAAATGTTGAATAAAATAATATTATTTGTTATTATATGTGTTAATAAGATGTATGTCGTTTTATAACCTAGAAACATCGGAAGATTGTAGTATTCGAATCATGTGAGAGAATTAAAATGTTCGAATTTTCAAGACGAAAATAAATGTTTTCCGAGAAAGTTTACGAAAAACACTATTCACCATTTATCGCTCGGGAATTATTTTTGAACTTCCGAGAAATACGTAATGTTAGAATATCGAGGCGAGATGGATTATGTAATAATAATCTAAGTATGGAAAATGCAATAATTCGCACGTGGACTTAATTTGAGAATATATGTATTAAAACCTAATGAAATGAATTAATGTAACTTTGCATAAAAATAAGTCCATAAGCTTGAAGGTGTAAACCTAAGTGGGATTCATTATGAAACCCAAGTGATTAATAAAGGGAGGCCCAAACTAATTAATTAGGAAAGCCCAAAGCATAAGTTAATTGAATTAGCTTTAAGCCCAAACTATGATCCATTAGCTATGACGATCCATGGGGAAACCCATGGTTAGACTTTATGAGCAAACCTTTTGTGTGGTGACCAAGTGTTGTAATGGTCAAGTAAATAAGAGTGGTTAGCAAGTAGACTTAGTTAATAAGCAATGAATAGTAAGGAGGTTAGTTTAAGGAGGTGGGATGACATAAAGACCATTCTACCCTTACTTTGAGTTGCCTATAAATACCAAGCTTTATTTCTTAAGTTGGTTGTTTAATTTTCATCCAACTCCTCTCAAGATAAACAACTTATTTGTTAGAGTCAATAAGCACTTTGAGCTTAACCTTTCCTTAATAGATTTCCAAAGCAAGTGAAGTAACCATCAAAGGTAAATGATCTTGTCTTCTTCATCTCTAACATATTAGGAGGATAAGAGAAGTGTAAACTAATGAACTTAGATGTTAAGAACATAAGAGAAGTTGATATACAATGGACTTAAGCCGAATAATTTGAATAAGCAACTTGAACTTAAATAAGTTAATGAACTTATGAAGAATAGCCTTTGTTATCATAAACATGAGAATTATAGATAATAAGGGAAATAAGTATTTGACTTATGAGAATAAGTCAAAACCTACTTTGATACGTTGATGTAATAAGTAACTTGCATAACTTACATGTTGATTAAAATCCACCTAGAATGATTAGTAATGAGGTTTCGCCGGAATACACACGATTGGACGATAATCGTCGAATTCGTGAAATTCTCAGAATGGAAGTTGTATTTTGTGTTTGAAGTTGTAAACGTTGGTTTTTGATGGAGACAAGTCATATTTGGCATTATAGAGTTGCGGACTCGAAAATGGCCAGATTCTGACTTAAAACAAAGAAACGAGCGTTGAACGTTCACGAACGTTTATCGTTTTCGTTAAAAATGGACTAATATGTGAAATTTTAACAAACGAAGTCCAATAGATAAAATTATTGAATGAATGCATAGAATACGTGATTTGTGACCCGTAGGCTCTTGAACGAGCAATTTTAGACTTATAACGAAGAAGTTACGAGTCCGGGAATCTCACAAAATTTAAAGTCTGTAAAAATTTTACGGTGCATGTGAAGTGGCGCTGTGGCGCCACCAAAAACCATTTTGCTCACGCCATGAACAAGATATAAGCCGAAAAAGACATAACCTTCTAGAGAGTAAGCGGCATGACCATTAACATTGAGACTCATGCAGCATGCAAATGCTGGAGTCCTGATTCTAAGCGATAATAGGTGGCCACTGCGGTACAACACCAAGTGTAAAATCGGTAGTGCATGATACACGACCCTCGAAGACTAAGACAATAATGAATGGTTACATATAGAACATGATTAGTAATTGATAAGAAATTGGATAAGGATTATAATGAAATATTGTTAAGACATTATTAGGCCTTAAGTATGAACACTTAGGGTTTAATTAAATCAATTGCAAATGAATGAAAGAATGATCTTACGGAAAGCCAGAACCTATAATAACCAATCTAATACGTAATTAGATTGAGAAGTAGGGTAAGATTCTTTAGGAACCATGTATGATCATTCATGACCTAATGTTCTGTGTTATGCTATCATCTACTGTAGAGACCTTAAAGTCGTAAAGTCCACGTGTTATAAATTGTAGCAGACGCTAAAAGCAAGTACTCTAACCCTTGTTCCAGTTCGATCTGGACAAGTCTTTGTGATTCATGTATTCTTCGCATGAGTTAGTAGATGATGAATGTTAAAGCCAATCCTTTCGGCTAGACGTATGCTATGTTATTCTATCAACTGTTGATAAGGATTTACCGAACTAATATTGTTGTGGTTTTCAAAAGTAGATAGTGTATGCTCAAATTGTTTTGTCGTCAAACGACAGGCACGTGAGGTTGCCACAACTTAAACGTGTACACGTTTAATGAATGTAGTGTTGATCAACATAGAGTACTATAGGCTGATCACCTAGACATGCTCGTAAGCTATACCAGACTTACGGACTTTGTGCCGGGATGTCCTTTTCAAAGTACTTATGAAATGCTTACGGTCTTGAACCAGAATTGATGTTTTACTTAATATTGTTGTTGTAAAACGTTTTGAATGAAAAGAAGTGCTATTTTGAATTATCAATAGTACTTCATAACTATTATTCAGTTATCGAAGATATATGATTCATATGTTTCAAGCATGCTATTTTCCTAGAATTGTTGTAATTGCTGAGCTAGTTAGGCTCATTCTTGCTTGAACCATATGAATGCAGCTAAGACAGAACGGACCGATGGATCCGGCAAGGATAAAGGGAAGGCGAAGGAGAACTCGTAGATTACTTTTGTAATAGTATAGGTTTTGTACGGAATAATATTAATATTATGACACAGACAATGTATTGGTTGTAAAGAACCTGGGGAATGTAAATATTCTTTTGATATATATATAAGACATATCCTTTCTTTTGAGGCATTTCAATTGAATGTCTATGTGAACTGTTTCACCATGTAGCACCATCTTTCGGGTTGGAAGATACCCGGATTTGGGGGCGTCATAGGTTGGTATCAAAGCATTAGGTTATAAAACTTAAGGCGGGAAATAAAACCTTAAGTCATAACCTTAAGAAAAGTCAAAGAATAAAAGATGGAAGTTAACCTTATAAAAATGCATTATATATGTTATGTGTTTTATTATACTGACGTTTACTAATCAACTTTTGTGTTATTGTAGATGTCAGGTGAAAATATAGGTGTATAGGTAGTCAGCAAAGGGTCGGTAAACCAGATAGAAATCATACCGAACCCCATAGTAGCAGATCCTGAGATAGTTGTGGTGGAGTCTGGAGACTCCGAAAGCTTAGACCACATGTCTGTATTTCATGACATGTTGGAAGAAGAAGTGGAGGTAGTATCATTCAATCCAGTGGCTATAGCAGCAGAGATAACTTTAGGAGAGTCGATGATGTCACTGTTCATGTCAGTGATAGATAGGAATGTACATTACTGTCAGGAGGTCAAGGAGCTGAAGGCGGAGCTCCAAGCGGTTATAGAGGACAAGACGGACGTGGAGTCCATGTGGGAACAAGAACATGATGAGAGATTTTTGGCTAAGGACAAGGTCCATGAGCTAAAATAAGAGGTCTTTGAGCTTAGGAGCGAGCTAAAGACCAAGAAACAGAAGATATGGAGAATGTCCTATTTTCATAGGAGTTCTCATGAGGATTTCCGATTCTAAGTAGTTGGGAATCCAGTGAGACATAGGCGGAATCTGACATACTATCAGTCGTGATATTATTGCCGGTCTTGCCAAGGCAGATTTCGAGAATGCCTTAAGGCAGATATGATCGAGTAGTTGTTAGAGTAGTTAGGTATGTAAATATTTGTGTATATAGTAGTGACGTAAAGCCCTCTTTTGTATATCAAGGGTAGTCTTTTGTAATTCCCAAATTTTGGAAGGCAATAGCGGGAAAGTAATGTATCCAAATTTAAGGTCATGTTATGTATGTAGATGTAGTATTATACTACGATGAATTAATATAAGTTTTCATTTTCGAAAAAATGTTGAGTAACAAATGTTTAAGTTATTATTTAATATGGAATATTAACTAACTGACAGGAAATGCATAATAACAAAGTCTGTGTTTATTGTAACAGCAAAATGCCGCCAAGAAGAGTACCACGTACCCAAGGTGCGAACACGAATCAACTGGAGGGAGGTCCGGTTAACCCCATGCTGGAATTTTTGAACCTTTTAACAGCAGCGTTTAACCAAACTAGGGCTAATATCCCCGTAAATCCTGGTGTAGTACGAGCCACTACATTTAAGGACTTTAAGAGTGTGGGTCCGCTGGAGTTCAAAGGAACTACGGACCCTATCGTTCAATGGAACTACGGACCCTATCGAAGCCCAAACGTGGGTTAGGGAGATTGAGAAGGCATTTGTAATAGCAAATGACGATGAGGCCCAAAAGGTTGCCTTTGTAACCTACATGATGAAGGGAGAGGCCAACTTATGATGGGAGGCCAATCAGGCAAGGGCCGGAATAGATGTGATAATGTGGGTGAGGTTCAAGGAAGTATTCTACGAGAACTACTTTCCCATGAGCATGCAGGGAAGGATGGAAATGCGATTTTTAGATTTACAACAAGGGGACATGACGGTTCCCCAGTATGCCGCCAAGTTTAATGAACTGGCAAGGTTCGCTCCACATCAAGTGGATACCGAGGTGAAGAAAGCTCGACGGTTCGAGCAGGGCTTGAAACCCTAGCTCTATAATCGTATCTCTGTGTTCCAAAGTACTTCCTTTGGAGTTGTTTTAGAGAAGGCAATAATTACCGAAAGGTGGTAGCGAGGCGTTGAGCCAATACCACAAGGACAAGAAAAGAAAGGGAAAAGTGGATGGAGGAGTGAAGGTTGAAGGTGCCAGCGGGAGTGGCGAAGGGTATAAAAGGAAGGTAGTTAACTCGGGGAATACCAGAGTGAAACAAGGAGACCCTAAGAGGAGGATGGAGGACTGTAAAACTTGTGGGAAGACTCACCTAGGAGTCTGTCTCAAAGGAAAGGCCGTGTGTTATAATTGCGGACAGGAGGGGCATATTGCACCAAACTGTCCAAGCCCGAAGAAGAATCATGGGTACTTTGTATGTGGGTCTACGGACCACATGGCAAAGAACTGCCCAAAGAAGAGGGATGAGCAGGAATAAAGGAGCAATAGTAGTGGTAAGTTAACTATTGGGGTCCAACGCAATGGGTGTAGGTGGTAGATGGCCCTGTACCTTTAATATGACTGTCCAAGACGCGATGGCCTCGGGGGACGTAGTCGCAGGTATTATTCCGATCAACAACTTAAATACATACATGATGTTTGCCTCAGGTGCTACTTGTTCGTTTATCGCATGTGATTTTGCTAAACGACTAGGATTACTTCCCGAAAAGTTGCTTATACCTTTGAACATTAAGGTAGCAAACGAAGAGATAATTCCTGTTGAAGATATTCATAGGAGTTATTGCGTAGATATTCGAGGTTATAAATTATCGGTAGATCTGATACCGATAAAGTTTGGAGAATTGGATGTAATTCTAGGAATGGATTTGTTGATAAATCATGGGGCAATTATAGATTGTCAAAAGAAATGCATTAGTATTAAAACATCAATTCAATCTCATATAATATTTTACGGGAATAAATCGCTGGGACGTTCGTGTTGTCTTGCCATGACACAAACTAGGTAATTATTGAGGAAGGGGTGTGTAGGTTATTTGTGTCATGTGGTGGATACCCAGAGAGTGGGAGCGACCATTGAACAAATACCTATAGTGAGTGAGTTCGTGGATGTATTTCCAAGTGAGTTACCGGGTCTTCTGCCGGATAGGGAGACCGAGTTTATAATAGATATTATGCCAAGAGCGGCACCAGTTTCCAGGGCACCGTATCATATGGCGCCAGTGGAGATGAAGGAGTTGATGGTACAGCTGGAAGAATTGTTGGACAGGATGTACATTCAACCGAGTGTTTAACCGTGCGGAGCACCGGTGTTGTTTGTCAAGAAGAAGGACGGATCGTTGAGACTTTGTATCGACTACCGAGAGTTGAACAAGTTAACAATAAAGAATAAGTATCCATTGCCCAGGATCGATGATCTTTTTGATCAGTTAAAGGTGGAAAAATATTTTTCCAAAATAGATTTAAGGACGGGGTATCATCAGCTGAAGGTTAGGAATGAAGATGTGCCAACGACAGCATTCAGGACTCGTTATGGTCATTACGAGTTTCTAGTTATGCCATTTGGGCTGACTAATGCACCTGCTGCATTTATGGACATGATGAACAAGGTGTTCAAATAATATTTGGACAAGTTCGTCGTGGTGTTTACTGATGATATTCTAGTCTACTCTATGATGCCAGAAGATCATGCTGAACACCTAAGAATAGTGTTGGAAACATTAAGAAAGGAGAAGTTATATGCGAAGTTCACTAAGTGTGAATTTTGGTTAGAAAGGGTTCAGTTTTTAGGTTATGTTATTGACTATGGGGGAATTTTAATAGATCTAGCGAAGGTGGAAGCCGTGATGAATTGGGAACAACCAAAAACACCGACCGAGGTACGGAGTTTCTTAGGGATAGCAGGTTACTATCAGAGGTTCATTCAGGACTTTTCAAAGATAGCTACTCCATTGACTAACTTGACAAGGAAGACGGTGAAGTACGTATGGACTGAGAAATGCGAAGATAGTTTTCAAGAACTGAAGAAGAAGTTGAGTGAAACGCCTGTTTTGTCATTACCCGATAACACAGGAAATTTCGTAGTTTATAGCGATGCTTCACATAAAGGACTGGGTTGCGTGCTCATGCAGCATGGCAAGGTCATTGCGTATGCATCTAGGCAGTTGAAGGATTATGAGAAAATTTACCCTACTCATAATCTGGAACTGGCCGCGGTGGTGTTTGCCTTAAAGATATGGCGACATTATCTTTATTGGGAAAAATGTGAGATATACATGGACCACAAGAGTCTGAAATATATCTTCACACAAAAGGAGTTGAATATGAGACAAAGGAGATGGCTGGAGTTGATAAAGGATTATGACTGTGAAATCCTGTATCACCCTGGAAAAGCCAATGTAGTGGTCGACGCCTTGAGTAGAAAGGGTAGGGAGAAGTTGTCTTTGCTAACAGCTCAAACTGAGTTAATAACAGAGATGGTTAGGATAGAGTTGGAGGTGAAGTTGCCAAGTGAGGCGGAGCAGAGACTTTTTGCGACGGAGATTCAGTCTACCATCGTAAAGAGAGTTAAGGAGGTGCAGCTCAATACTGATGAGTATGACCTGATGAAGGAGCAGTTAACCACTGAAAAAAGATATTAGATTTAGTCTTGATAATGAGGGATTATTAAGATTTGAGGGAAGAATTTGGGTTCCGAATGAGACGGAATTAAAGGAGCAAGTTTTACAAGAGGCTCGTAGTTCGAGGTACTCAATTCATCCTGGTAGCACTAAGATGTATCAAGACCTTCGACAGAGTTTTTGGTGGCCAAACATGAAAAGAGAAATAGTCAAGTATGTGAGTAAATGTTTGACTTGCCAAAGAGTTAAACCCGAACATCAACGACCAAGTGGCTTGTTACAGTCATTGGAGATTCCAGAGTGGAAGTGGGAGCATATCACGATGGACTTTGTGGTGAGACTTCCGACATCTCAGAAGGGATATGATGTGATTTGGGTAATAGTAGACCGGTTGACGAAGTCAACTCACTTTTTGCCAATTCGAATTAAGTATAACTTAGATCAGTTGGCTACACTTTATGTTAAGGAATTTATTTCCAGACATGGAGCACCTGTTTCAATAGTGTCAGATCATGACCCACGATTCACATCAAACTTCTGGAGAAGTCTTCAAGAACAGTTGGGGATGCAGTTGAAGTTGAGTACGACATATCATCCACAAACCGATGGACAGAGCGAGAGGACAATTCAGACGTTGAAAGATATGTTGAGATCTTGCGTCATGGATTTCAAGGGTAGTTGGGATAATCATCTACCATTAGTAGAATTTGTGTATAACAATAGTTATCATGCAAGTATAGGTATGCCGCCGTATGAAGCTTTGTATGGAAGGAAATGCAGAACGCCGTTGTATTGGGATGAAGTGGGAGAACGCCAAATGGTAGGACCATAATTGGTACAACAAACAGCAGAAGTGGTGAAGTTGATACGTATGCGTCTCGTCGCAGCTCAAGACAGACAAAAGAAATATGCAGACTTACATCGAGAGAATAGAGAGTTTGAGGTAGGCTCGTGCGTATTTCTAAAGGTATCTCCCTGGAAAAGGAAAGATACGCTTTGGAAAGAAGGGAAAACTAAGCCCAAGGTTTATAGGACCTTTTGAGGTATTAGAACGGGTAGGTCAGGTAGCTTATAGGGTAGCGTTACCTCCAGACCTAGAGCGAATACATAATGTATTTCATGTTTCAGTGTTACGTCCTTACAAATTGGATTACAAGCACGTGATAGAATTTGAGCCTATTCAAATCGAGAAAGATTTAACTTATGAAGAGATGCCGATTTAAATCATCGATAGAAAAGAGCAAGTTCTGCGAAACAAGGTAATATCATCAGTAAAAGTGTTATGGAAGAACCACGATGTCGAGGAAGCAACGTGGGAATTGGAAGAGAAGATAAAGAAGAATTATCCTCTTTTGTTTGAGTAAGATAGGGCAAGATTCTCAAAGGCGTAATCTTTATAAGGGGGAAGAATGTAACGAATAGAAATTCGGGATCCTTTGTAAAATATTTTGAAAGAATTAAATAATGAATAAAATAATATTATTTGTTATTATATGTGTTAATAAGATGTATGTCGTTCTATAACCTAGAAACATCGGAAGATCGTAGTATTCGAATCACGTGAGAGAATTAAAATGTTTGAATTTCCAAGACGAAAATAAATGTTTTCCGAGAAAGTTTACGAAAAACAATATTCACCATTTATCGCTCGGGAATTATTTTTGAACTTCCGAGAAATACGTAATGTTAGAATATCGAGGCGAGATGGATTATGTAATAATTATCTAAGTATGGAAAATGCAATAATTCGCATGTGGACTTAATTTGAGAATATAGGTATTAAAACCTAGTGAAATGAATTAATGTAACTTTGCATAAAAATAAGTCCATAAGCTTAAAGGTGTAAACCTAAGTGGGATTCATTATGAAACCCACGTGATTAATAAAGGGAGGCCCAAACTAATTAATTAGCAAAGCCCAAAGGATAAGTTAATTGAATTAGCATTAAGCCCAAACTATGATCCATTAGCTATGAGGATCCACGGGGCAACCCATGGGTAGACTTGATGGGTAAACCTTTTGTGTGGTGACCAAGTGTTGTAATGGCCAAGTAAATAAGAAGGGTTAATAGGTAGACTTGGTTAATAAGGAATGAATAATAAGGAGGTTAGTTTAAGGAGGTGGGATGACATAAAGACCATTCTACCCTCATTTTGAGTTGCTTATAAATACCAAGCTTTAGTTCTTAAGTTGATTGTTTAATTTTCATCCAACTCCTCTCAAGATAAACAATTTATTTGTTAGATTTAATAAGCACTTTGAGCTTAACCTTTCCTTAGTAGATTTCCAAAGCAAGTGAAGTAATCATCAAAGGTAAATGATCTTGTCTTCTTCATCTCTAACATATTAGGAGGATAAGAGAAGTGTAAACTAATGAACTTAGATGTTAAGAACATAAGAGAAGTTGATAAACAATGGACTTAAGCCGAATTAGTTGAATAAGCAACTTAAACTTAAATAAGTTAATGAACTTATGAAGAATAGCCTTTGTTATCATAAACATGAGAATTATAGATAATAAGGGAAATAAGTCTTTGACTTATGAGAATTAGTCAAAACCTACTTTGATAAGTTGGTGTAATAAGTAACTTGTAATACTTACATGTTGATTAAAATCCACCTAGAATGATTAGTAATGAGGTTTCGCCGGAATTCACACGATTGGACAATAATCATCGAATTCCTGAAATTCTCAGAATGGAAGTCGTATTTTTTGTTTGAAGTCGTAAACGTTGGTTTTTGATGGAGACAAGTAATATTTGGCATTATAGAGTTGCGAACTCAAAAATAGCCAGATTCCGACTTAGAACAAAGAAACGAGCGTTAAATGTTGATGAACGTTTATCGTTTTTGTTAAAAATGGACTAATAGGTGAAATTTTAGCAAACGAAGTCGAATAGATAAAATTCTTGAATGAATGCATAGAATACGTGATTTGTGACCCGTAGGCTCTTGAACGAGCCAATTCGAACTTATAACAAAGAAGTTACGTGTCCGAGAATCTTACAAAATTTAAAGTCTGTAGAAATTTTCTGGTGCACAGAGCTGGAGCCGCGGCGCTAGCCTAAGGCCATTTTGCTCGCACTGCAGCGCCGAGATTAGCCGAGAAAAGCCATAACCTTCTGAAGAGTGGCACCGTAGCGTGACCATTAACACTAAGACTCACGCCACAGCGCCGAGTCCGGGTTCTAGCCAGTAATAGGTGATGCCAAATGTCAACAAGACAGTGTAAAAAGTCAAGCGTCATGCCATGACCTCAAGACCAAGACAATAATGAATTGTTACATATAGAACATGGTTAGTAATTGATAAGCAATTGGATAAGGATTGTAATAAAACATTGTTAAGACATTATTAGGCCTTAAGTATGAACACTTAGGGTTTAATTAAATCAATTGCAAATGAATGAAAGAATGATCTTACGGAAAGTCGGAACCTATAATAACCAATCTAATACGTAATTAGATTAAGAAGTAGGGTAAGATTCTTTAGGAACCATGTATGATCATTCATGACCTAATGTTCTGTGCTATGCTATCATCTACTGTAGAGACCTTAAAGATGTAAAGTTCACGTGTTATAAATTGTAGCAGACGCTAAAAGCAACTACTCTAACCCTTGTTCCAGTTCGATCTGGACAAGTCTTTATGATTCATGTATTCTTCGCATGAGTTAGTAGATGAGGAATGTCAAAGCCAATCCTTTCGGCTAGACGTATGCTATGTTATTCTATCAAGTCTTTATAAGGATTTACCGAACTAATATTGTTGTGGTCTTCAAAAGTAGATGGTGTATGCTTAAATTGTTTGGTCATCAAATGACAAGCACGTGAGGTTACCACAACTTAAATGTATACACGTTTAATGAATGTAGTGTTGATCAACATAGAGTACTATCACTACTAGAAAACAGTAAATAGACAACACTTAAGCCACAACGTTTTTTTATAAAAACGTTGTGGTATTTTTTTCCACAACGTTTTAAAAAAAACGTTGTAGATACATATACAAAAACGTTGTCTATTTAAAAGATCATTTTTTTGGTTGTAATTAAATAACATTTTTTTTAAAACGTTGTCTATGTATTAAAACATGGAGCTTACTTAAAATTAAAAGACTAAAAGTCTTTTTCTCTCCGAGGCTAGCCCGTCTTTGATATTGTCTCTGTGCTCGATCGTCGCCTCCGTGCGTGTGCAGCTTGAATTCTCCCCCAAGTCGATTCGTTTCTTCACTCAGTTTAGGTCCTCTGTGCTTTTAGTTTTCGCAGAGGTTCGATTATCTCTGTGCTCGATCGTCGTTCTCCGTGCAGAGCTTTACTCCTTCTCCCAAGTTGGTTCGTTACTTCGCTCAGTTTTGTTCCTCTGTGCTCTCAATTTTGTTCGTTCCTTCACTCTTAGTTTCCTTCACTCTCAGTCCCTGCCGAGGTTCGATTATCTCTATGCTCGATCGTCTGTGGGTGTACCTTCTCTCTGAGGTCGAAATCTGAGTTTGAGGATAAGCTGTTTTGGGGCTAGGGTTTCATTGTAAGTTCTTTATCTCTTTGGATTTGTTATTGCATGTGTTTATTTTCAACCTATTTACATATAAACATGTTTGAGGTGCTCCATTTGTTTTGTTATAATGGTTTTTCTGCTTTCATATTGGTAGCATAGTGGTGGCTGCGGTGGCAGCAGTGGTGGTTTCTCTGTCTCCTCCACTAAAATTAGGTTTTAATTTATCACTTGTTAATTTTCCCTAAAATTTAGGTTTTGATTAGAAATTTTTTGATATTTGGAGCTAATTTGGAGCTTCTAAGTGTTATTGAAGGCTAATCAAATCTAGAGGATTACATTAAGTGTTATTGACTGTATTTTTAGCTCTGAAGTTTAATATCGGGTTATCTTCAAAAATGTCATAGGGTCTGGTTTGTTGACTGTATTTGTTTGTAAATGTGATTCTTCAATGGAGGTTTTTCTTTTGGAATGCAGAATTATAGATTTATGTGCTAGTATTGTGACACCCCCAAATCCGGGTTACCTGACCCCTGAGTTTGGTGTTCACGATCCACAATATAATACTAACTATTTACCCATTCATATAGAAATAGTAATACATATCACATTAACATATGTTGTTAATACATTAGTCCCAGGTCCGCTAAACTTAACATTACAAACATACCCCTTAGATATACAAATAGGGTTTACAAACATAACATAATAGTAAGTTTATTATAACTACTCCAGCATTTTGCCTTTGATCTTCACTGCACCTTCTGCAACTTCGTCCCTAGCTGAAAAGTTTTATTTAGCAAGGGTGAGCAACTAGTTTGCCCCGGAAGTTAAAACATATAATAAATGTATATGAATCAATAAGAACAGATTATCTATTTTGATAGAATGAAACCAAAGTTCGGGGAACTTTGAAATAGCTGAACAAATCGTTAATCAATAACAAGGCTTCTCCATTTCTATGCAACACAATAATTTGATAATGAAAGAGTACAACGCTTTCAAAGTTCTACGATATTCAAATGAATAAACAAGAATCAATTCTACGCAATAACAAAGTGGAATATTTTTCCAGATTTATGCTGAGTGATCTCACCGGATCTTTGAACTTATTTTTTCGGGTATCTATCAAAGATTTACTTTGATACATACGCAGGCGTAGAAGATAACCATAAAGATTAAATCATACCCCTCTGTAAGTATAACAAGTGATCAGCTTTATAATACCCGATATTATGCATAATACTTAACAGTGCGCAATATAAAAGGTTGTTCTTCTCAGTCTCAGAATCAAGATTTTGATTTAAAAACAAAATACAAGGATTTCAATATCTAATCACTTCTCTTCTCTTCTCAAACCTATCAAGTCCTAACAAATGTTCGTCTAGCCAGAATAATTAGCTAAGACATTTCTCAATATAATTTGACAATAAACAGGAATTATCTGTACTGTCAATTCTACCTTCTACGAATATGAATATCCAACAACAGTTATTCTACAAATGTATATTCTCTGAATCAGTAATTTAATCATGCACTAACTACGAATAACCAACAATAAATTCCCTGGACATGGTATAATTAGCAATAATTAACCATTATAATATTTGAATGAATATAACTCAAGGTTGAGTTAAGAAACTTGCCTTCCGCGTCGATTACAGCTACACAATAAACTTATTTGCTTTCGAAAGACCTATAACCAATAATATCGGTCTTACAATTAGCATAATTATTCATAACACGTAACACTATATTCTACAGTCAAACTTCTCTTAGGCACATTACCACATAGGCACATTAGTGTTTATAACCTATATAAACACTTCTCAACTCTAACTAGTTAGGTCTGATTGGACTTTGGTCTCATCTTGGTGTTCTGGTCACCCTATCCGACAATTAACACATTGATTGTCTAAAAATCTTGGTATCTAAGCTTCAATATTATTTTAGATAAGTCAAATATCGTTTATAATATTTTTCGGAAGCTTTAAATAATTTATAAACAATTATTATAATTTATAATAATTTTTCAAACACTTAAATCATTTTTAAATGATTTAATTATCAAATAATCTTATTATTATTAATATTTAATAATATAAAAATATTAATAACATACTTGTCAAAATATTAAAGTTATTATTAATAACTTAAAATATTTTTAAATCATTAATATTCTACTTAAATGATTTTTAAAGAAATTAAAATCATTTTTAAATCATCACCATTAATATTTAAATATTAATGAAATTATCATCAAAATATTAAAAGTAATTAATTATCACTTAAATATATTTTAATTCATTTCTCTCATTTTAAATGATTTTTAGATTAATAAAATCATTTTTAATTCATTTATTTAATATAATAATTAAATAAATCTAATATCATTAATATTAATTTATTAAAGAGAATTCTCCAAAAATATAGAAAATTATATTTTAAAATCCCAAATATTTTCTAACACTTTATTCTTATTTAAAATGATTTTAAAATTAATAAAATCATTTTTATCGTATTTATTTAATTTACTTATTAAATAAATCTAATATATAATATTAATTTATTAATGAAAATTCTCAAAAATATAAAAAAGTCACATTTTATAACTCAAAATATTTTTAAATACTTTATTCTTATTTAAAATGATTTTTCATAATATTAAATCATTTTCTTCTAATTTATTTAATATACTAAGTAAATAAATTAAATACCTTTAATATTTAAATAATTCTAAATATTAAAGAAAAATATTCCAATTGGTGAAAAATTATTTTTCATAATTTAAAATAATTTTTAAAACCATTTTTAATAATTTTTATAATTTATTTTCTATTTTTAATTAATTACCGGAATATTCAGAAAATAAAATAAATAAAACCGTCACTATAGCCTATAGCGACACTTGTCTGTCGCCTTAGGTGTTCTTGGCTCAAGAACACTGACAAAGTCAGTGTTCAAGGTGTTCGGTTTGATCGCTTGTAATTCTCACCTTAATCATGTTTTGGGTCTGTTTAAACACTGATCCGGTAGTAGGTTTGTGGTACTACAATTACCAAACATCATCTCAATCATACAACATCATATCTACAATATTCAGATCTTAGAAGTAGCTGTCAGACCTCATCTGGGTTTTCTGGGTAACCCAGAAACCCAGACAGTCGCGAGGTACCACTTTCAAGCTCAATAATATTTGTGTTCGGATCATTATTTTGGGTCTTTCTTGGTTCTTATCCATATTACAAATGACAAGCAATACCAATAAAACAACACATGAACTAAAAAATAACAACATCTCAAGTTACACCTTGGTCAAAGTTTGTCAAAAACGTAGTTCATCTGTTTCTGGGTTTTCCAGAAACTGTTCCCGTGAACGGATGGTCTAGTTTGACCATCTCTTACGTTCGGTATGTTGATGTTTTAAAATATATAAAGATCTAGATCTATATTCCAGTGTACATTATACAACATGGTTATAATAACACTAACATATCATGTAAATTCTGTCAGATAAAGGCCTTCAAAATACTTGTCAGGTTCGGTTTTTCACTTTCTGGGTTACCCAGAAAGTGGCAGGTCATGCTCGGTCAACCCTCTTTGACCATGAATAACATGAAATCCAGACATGAAATGGTTGTGATTTCTTTTGAAGAATACAAACCTCATACCCGACTACCAATACAAAACATCTAAAAACAAAAATCATAAACAAACACGAATCTGTGGCGTCTAACATTAGCTTGTCAGACCACAAACCATGTTCTTGACAGTTTTGGAAAAACTCGAATTTAAATCATTTTGATGCTATGGATCTATGTTATATCAACATATATCATCATTAAACATCATCTAGCAAAGATCTAAACATATAAACAAAAACTTTTTCTTAGCAACATGGATCAAAAATAAAATTAAGATTATACCTTCTAGCTTCAAATCTTGATCTTAGATTTCCTTATCTGTAAATGGTGATTTAGGGAGGTGTTTTTTGACTGAATTACTTGAGAAATTCGGAGGTTAGGAGAGAGAATGAGTTTGTGGAGAGTGGGATAGCAAAATGACTACTTTTATGGACATTCTCTCTCTTTATCTCTTAAATCTAGATATAATGTATGTATGTAATTGCAAGGTGTTATGTAAATCAGATTGTGGGTGGGACAAGAGTCAATGGGCTGCCTTTAGTTGGTCACCAACTCTTATTTTTGTAAAATTTACAAGTAATCTAATAAAAATCCCATAAAGGGCATTTTGGTCATTGTTCTTGTAATTTTAAGGGCAATCTTGTCCAATGCACAAACCCTTAGGGTTTAGGGTTTGGGTTTGGGTTTAGGCTTTGAACCCTTTAGGTTTGCAATTTAATTTCTAAGATTTTTTGATTTTCGGTTTTCAAAATAGAAAATTAATATTTCAAAATTATAATTAGGGTTCAATAATTATATTAATATTTCCTAATCATAAAATTCAATCTTGCTAATTAGGATTAATATTCCTAATTAAAATTGCTTAATTTAGCAATTAGGGTCAAAATGGTCATTAGGGTTTATAACCCGCGAATTAGGGTTTTAATTAGAAAAATAAATTTTCTAAATTACAATTAGGGTTTGTAAAATAGAAATTAAAATAACTAAAATATAATTAGGGTTTTCTAATTATATTAAAGTTTAATACACATAGTAGGCTTGCCAATTAGGATTAGGGTTTCCTAATTAGGGTTTAGGATTCCCGGATTTTAAATTAGGGTCTCTCGGCTTTCGATTAGGGTTTCTAACGGTACGTTAGGGTTTCCAATCCTGAGATTAGGGTTTCTAATCTCTTATTAGGGTTTATTAATTTTAAACCTTATCTGATCATTCATTGATCAAAATTTCTATACAGTACAAACACATTCTCATCAATAAAATTATTTTAATTGTATTTTCTATCGAATCCCTATCCGGCCATAGGGTTAGGGTTTCTATTCTTTATTAAGCACAACTCTACTGTGAGACCCCAGATTTTATCAATAAAGATTTAAATTTTGTTGAAATAATTTTTTTTTTTTTAATATTATGGTGTGAATTTAAGATAATATTATAGTTGTGGGTAGTATTTATAAATTTTGCAAAGTATGCAAGTGGTTATATTATATTCGATTAGTCGGGGAATATTCGGTTTAGCAGGGAATATTCGTATAACTACTCAATCATTGGTGGACCCCATTAAATGTAATTATCATTTGATTGAGAAAGCGACAAAAAATATTTTATTGAAATAACGGCGGAAGTTTTACCGTGGTTACTTGTTGAACTACTTTCGGTAGTAAAAGTACGATGAATACGTGGTGGTTGCATAGTAGCATTACCAGTATTGATTATTGATGCTTATGTGAGAAGTCACTCGGTTTGATTCCATTATTGTCGATTAATAATATGAATTATTATAGCGATAATGACGCTTTTGTTTTATTCGTATTATTAACGTAATAAAAGCGAAACATCTTTTATATAAAATAGAATACTTTATTAAAGTTATTCTATAAATAGAATATATTATATTTTATTATGCATAGTGTTGCATAGTGTTTTTTGCATAGTGTTTTGCATATATTGCATAGTGTTTGCATAGTAAAATGTTTTTATATAAATAGAATATATTATATTTTATTTAAAAGATTTTTCTTTAAATATGGACCGTCGATTAAAGTAAATCAATCTGGACCGTTCATGGATTAGTTACTTATGCATTCCATTTTCCTATAAATAAAGCTCATTCCTTCATTATTTTCTTACGAATTCATTGAAACTCTAGAGAGAAAATTATAGAGAGAAGCTATAGAGAAAAATTATAGAAAGAAGAAGAGTATTCTCTACTTCACTACTTCTATATTCAGGTTCTTTTTACTAGGTAAGGGGTGTTATTCTTTCTTCTTGAAGAGAACTTACATTATTCCATTCATTATTATTACATTGAAATAACTCGTAAAAGTGGCATACCCTATACATAACTTTTATCTACGCCAGCATACCCTATACTTGGTGAAATCCTTATGTTATTCCATTGCTTATTATTCTCATTGGAATAACTCAGATATGCTGCTGATTTACCCTATACTTGGTGACATTCTTCTATTATTCTCATTGGAACATCCTCGTCATGTGTTTTACACCTGACCGGTTCCGCTTTTTATTATTCTGTTGGAACATCACATGCATGTGTTTTACACCGACCAGTTCCGCCTTTTATCATTCTCATTGGAATATCCTATCTCATGTGTTTTACAGGATCTCGTTCCATCTTTATTATTCTGTTGGAACATCCTCGCTTGGTGTGAATTTCACGACACGTTCCGTTATTATTATTCTGTTGGAATAACTTTACTCTGCCAAGCATCGCATGCATGGTGATTTCTTTTGTTATTCCATTCTTTATTATACCCAGGTTGGTTAAAACTTTGACTTCTATACTCCATGAAATTAGTAGAATATCCTCGATATTTGCGTTTCATCCAATATCTTTCATGGAAATATTCTTCCGATCATTCTTGAATTTTACTCTACGAAACAAAGATCATGTTGACAATTTGGGCGTTAATAATTCATGGATTAAATAATTCTTGAACTTGTTTTATTGAATTATTATGTCATTGTCATCATCCTCATGTTATATTATGTTATCTTTGGCTTACGTGCATAGATGAACTTAGTATGATTATGACCGAGGATCATTCGGTATAATCATGACTTGATATAAATGATGTGACAAAAGTCCTCGAAATGGCACAGAATGCGATGATGGATAGTTGTTGGTATGATTATGACCGGGGTGATTCTAAAGATAGTCATGACCATTGATAATTTGATGAAAATCCTTGACCGTGTGGTATGCGGGGATGATTAGATGTGGTGGTTTATTTATTAAAATTTGAGTCTCAAATGATAAAAATTGATGAAAACCTTTTTAAAACCTAAAAGATAGTAGACTTTATTCTCTACTTGACTCTTTTAATGGATTGCTAATTCACCGCAGCAGTTAAACCGGTTGTCTATTGTATTTTATCGGTTTAACATCATTGAAGGCTAATGATAATTTATTACGCATTATCTTAGTCATAATATTTCTTCTTGGGCTAGTTGAGCTCACCTTTTCTTTCACTTTGTTCTCTTCTGTGAAATGAGAACATAAATTTTGACGAGTCGGGGAACAAGTAATGGTCCGAGAGGATAGCATTAGTAGTCCTCACTATTCGTGAAATAGTGTGATAATAGTTGTAATGAGGACTCCTTTTGAGTTTGTATAATATCTAGTAGACAATATTTGTATTCAAACTCACGCTTTATGTCGTATTGTACACGGCACAGCTTATATTAGTAAGTTGTATTTGAATTTATGTACCATGTAAATGGCGACCCAAAATGGGTGACGATACCTAATTTTGGGGCGCCACGATTAATATCGAGCTTAGGGATATGATCATTGGCTAAGATGTGAGATAAGAACTAGGAGGGAGAGACGGGAAATTCCTTCGCTAGTATGACCTACCTAAGTTTATTTGGTATTTAATTGGTCATTCGTAGTATAGGGATAATATTTGATATATTAATTAACCCTTGTGTTGTGGCGGTGTTTGAAATGGCAAATGAAAATATTCACAATGGAGTGAATGTGACCGTTGTGACACCTTTAATCACTAATCAAGTTAATGCAATGGTCGACGAGGAACAAATTAGAGATATCCACGTAGTGAATGAAGAACTAATTGTTGCACCTGAGCTAGTTGCAGAGGTAGCAGCTGAAAGTGAGGAAGAAGAGGAAGAAGAGGAAGAAGAGGAACATGAGGAGAATTGGTTAGAAGAAATTTATGATCAAAACTTAGAATTACAAAATCGTGTTCGTGAGCTAGAAGAACAGTGAAGAACGAGCAAACGGTCGTGGAACAAAGGGATACAACAATTCAAAATTGGGTTACCCGATATGTGATGCTCGAACAAAATCACGCTTTGGCAGGGTGTAAGATATTAAAGTTGGAATCTGAGAATTTAAAAATCAAAGATCAGCTGAAAGAAGAAACAAGCTGAATTAAAGGAGAATAGGCGATGCATGGGTAAAAAGTCGCACAACGCGTTGATAGTGTAGAAAAAGACGTCCATCCAATAAAGCCAAAATAGATGAAATGGACTTTGCTTTTGGACAACAATTGGGAGAATTTAACATCGAATTCGAATTACCACATGCATAGCGGTCAACCCGAATTCGATATGGATCGGAGAATAATGATTCAAATAATGGATCGGGAATGTGAAGAAGCACTTAAGGGTGGAATGTACCCTATAGTAAAGTCAAACTTCGGTAATTTAAGCGAGAGCGTTTTATCGAGAAACCGAACGGAAGTTATTACGGGTAAGTTAATTATAAATTAATGCTAAGTCTATACTTTATTCAATACAAGTTCTACCCACTCTTTTATTTCACCTAGTTGTGTTCAACGTTTAAATTTGACTCCGAAGAAGTTAAACTTTGACTTATTGGTTGAAACTTCGTTAGTAGGAGCCTTCGTTACCGCTACTATTTTTAAATCTTGTTGATTCAAATAAACATTTTCACGTTACCTGTCGATCTTATCTTTTTGAAAATACTTGCCTTTGATGTGATTTTTAGGAATCAATTGGTTAGCTAATCATCATGCTTTTCGTAAGGTTGTTAGCTTTTATATTCATAACCAACCTGTTATACGAATTCAAAGTAACCAAACCCTAAAGTTAATCACTGTTATATTAAGCCATAAGAATAGAGCTCCGAACCTTTCGTTGTTGACTTCCTTGTGTGGAATGCATCGAAGCCGAACTTTCTGTAGGCGACATCGTGAATGAAGATGGCAAGTTTATAGGTATCATTGTGAAGTGCTATCTAGGTTAAGGGATAGAAGTCACAGTTGGTATCAATGTGACGTACTATCCAAGTCTTGGATAAGAGTAACAGTTTTGAATGATATTTCTATCATTAATAAATTTCTTGACGTATTCTTGAAGATTTCCTAGCCTACCCTAGAGCGTGAAATCGAATTTTGTATTGACCCCAAAGATGAAAAACCCATTTCTTAAACCCTCAAATATTTCTTCAACTAAATAAATAGTTTCGTGGTTTATGATGAAAGTCATAATAAAAGCATTGGAATAATGAAAATCATGGGTATATGAAGTATTAGTAAGTTTTATGATGAGTTATGTTGGTTAGTACGTAAAAACATGAAAGTTTCTTAGAAATCACAAAGAGTTGAAAATCAGATTTTAGTGAAAAACGTAACATGAAATTAAATTGACCATATCTCCTATTATATTTTGAATTTTTGAATGTGGTCAAGTCCTAGAGTTAGATCTATGAGTTACCTAACTAATCCAAGTGGAATTACTGGAAAAGGTGTTGTAGATTTTTGTGTGGACTGATTTTAGCAAAGGAGTGCAAAGCTGCAAAAACAAAAAAAAGCTTCTGCCATGATTTTAGAGAGGCTGTTTCGGCCACTTAAATTATGAGAAAAATTCTGGCCTTTTGGGACATGAAAGTATATGGTATAAAGTACCTCCTGTCCAAAAATGAGCTCATTCTGACTTAAAATGAGCAAGTTATGACTATTTCAATATTTAGGTTTTTCCGACGAAAAACGCTATAACCGGAGTTCTATAACTCCGATGAGCATGAAATTTAAACTGGAAGCTCACGTTAACATGTGTAAGGTCCTGCCAAGATTTGGGAATTTTTGGAGTTAAACTTGAGGTAGCTAATTTCTTAAGGAATTAAGTGGAAATTGATTTTTAAAAAATAGTAAATAAATTTTAAAATTCTTGAGAAAAATATATTTTCATTATGGGACTATATTATGCTAAATCCCAGAAAAGAAATATTTTTGGGACTGATTTGGTATTTTTCATGAAAATAGTTTAGTTATGAACATATGAGTTAAATATGTTATGTGAAGTAACAAAGTTGAAAATAGGATTTTATGGCTAGAAAATCCTATATAGAGTATATGCATATTTTTTTGATGAGGGATTTGATAATTGGTGATGATATTTTATGAGTATGGCATTTTTGAATGATGAAATGCATTATATGGTAAAGCGTAAACAATTGAGATAAATTGTTTATAAATTTAAGAAGTGATTAAAATATTGGTATAATATTAATGATATTAGATTATGAGATTATTAAGTGATTGATAACATGGGGATATTCTTGAATCCTGGATAAATTATATTATAAATGTTTAATATTTATCCTTTATCTTATTTGATTGATTCTTTATATCATTATCCTCATGTTTATATTTTTTTTAAAGTCATCTGTGGCCTGTAGAGCATAGATGGACTTGGTATGATTATGACCAGGGATTGTTCGGTATAATCATAACCGTAATTGAAAACACAATTATCTTTGGCCGTAGTGCATGGATAATTTGTGGTCGTGATACTAATGAATATCCTTAGCCTGTAGTGCAGGGATGATTCGACGATGTGGATTAATTATTGAGCTGAGTCTCAGCAATGAAATATTAATTCATGGATGTGTTCAAAGTCATCTGTGGCTTACGTGCATAGATGGACTTGGTATGATTATGACCAGGGATCATTCGGTATAATCATAACCGTAATTGAAAACACAATTATCTTTAGCCATAGTGCATGGATAATTTGTGGTCGTGATACTAATGAATATCCTTGGCCTGTAGTGCAGGGATGATTCGATGATGTGGATTAATTATTGAGCTGAGTCTCAGCAATGAAATATTAATTCATGGATGTGTTCAAAGTCATCTCATGGCTTACGCGTGCATAGATGGACTTGGTATGATTATGACCAGGGATCATTCGGTATAATCATAACCGTAATTGAAAACACAATTATCTTTAGCCATAGTGCATGGATAATTTGTGGTCGTGATACTAATGAATACACAATTATCTTTGGTAGTAGTGCATGGATAATTTGTGGTCGTGATACTAATGAATACACAATTATCTTTGGTAGTAGTGCATGGATAATTTGTGGTCGTGATACTAATGAATACACGATTATCTTTGGTAGTAGTGCATGGATAATTTGTGGTCGTGATACTAATGAATACACGATTATCTTTGGTAGTAGTGCATGGATAATTTGTGTTTGTGGTCGTGATACTAATGAATACACAATTATCTTTGGGTAGTAGTGCATAGATAATTTGTGGTCGTGATACTAATGAATACACAATTATCTTTGGTAGTAGTGCATGGATAATTTGTGGTCGTGATACTAATGAATACACAATTATCTTTGGTAGTAGTGCATGGATAATTTGTGGTCGTGATACTAATGAATACACGATTATCTTTGGTAGTAGTGCATGGATAATTTGTGGTAATGATACTAATGAATATCCTTGGCTTTAGTAGTGCGGGGATGATTCGATGATATGGATTAATTATTGAAATTTGAGTCTCAAAGAATGAAATATTAATTCATGGATGTGGTAAAAGTCATCTTTGGTAGTAGTGCATTGATAGACTTGATATGATTATGACCACGGATTATTCGGTATAATCATGATCAGATTGAAAACACGAATATCCTTGGCCGAGAGTGCATGGATAATTCGTGGTCGTGATACTATTAAGCTAAGTCTCGGATTATTGGTTTTACTGATTTGTATATCTTTGGCTCAGTAGTGCAAAGATGAATTGTTAATGAATATCTTTGGGTGGGATTGCAAAAATGAATTTAATGTTTTCAACGATAAAGGTATTCAAGGTATCCTCACCTCTTTATCATATCGTATCGTATCCTAATTTCGAGGGCTAAATTCCATAAGGAGGGAGATTGTGAGACCCAGATTTTATCAATAAAGATTTAAATTTTGTTGAAATAATTTTTTTTTTAATATTATGGTGTGAATTTAAGATAATATTATAGTTGTGGGTAGTATTTATAAATTTTGCAAAGTATGCAAGTGGTTATATTATATTCGATTAGTCGGCGAATATTCGGTTTAGCATGGAATATTCGTACAACTGGCTCAATCATTGGTGGACCCCATAATGTAATTTATTGTTTCGATTGAGAAAGCGACAAAAATATTTTATTGAAATAACGGCGGAAGTTTTACCGTGGTTCTTGTTGAACTACTCGGTAGTAAAAGTACGATGTACGTGTGGTTGCATAAGTAACACACCAGTATTGATTATTGATGCTTATGTGAGAAGTCACTCGGTTTGATTCCATTATTGTCGATTAATAATATGAATTATTATAGCGATAATGACGTTTTGTTTTATTCGTATTATTAACGTAATAAAATGAAACATCTTTTTATATAAAATAGAATACTTTATTAAAGTTATTCTATAAATAGAATATATTATATTTTATTATGCATAGTGTTGCATAGTGTTTTGCATAGTGTTTTGCATAGTATTGCATAGTGTTTGCATAGTAAAATGTTTTTATATAAATAGAATATATTATATTTTATTTAAAAGATTTTTCTTTAAATATGGACCGTCAGATTAAAGTAAATCAATCTGGACCGTTCATGGATTAGTTACTATGCATTCCATTTTCCTATAAATAGAAGCTCATTCCTTCATTATTTTCTTACGAATTCATTGAAACTCTAGAGAGAGAAATTATAGAGAGAAGCTATAGAGAGAAATTATAGAAAGAAGAAGAGTATTCTGCTACTTCACTACTTCTATATTCAGTTCTTTTACGGTAAGGGGTGTTATTCTTTCTTCTTGAAGAGAACTTCATTATTCCATTCATTATTATTCTCATTGGAATAACTTTTAAAAAGTGGCATACCTATACATAACTTTCAGATACGCCAGACATACCCTATACTTGGTGAAATCCTTATGTTATTCCATTGCTTATTATTCATTGGAATAACTCAGATACGCTGTGATTTACCCTATACTTGGTGACATTCTTCTATTATTCATTGGAACATCACATGCATGTGTTTTTTACACCCGACCGGTTCCGCTTTTTATTATTCTGTTGGAACATCCTCGCATGCATGTGTTTTACACCGGACAGGTTAAAATCTTTATCATTCTCGCTGGAATATCCTATCTCGTGTGTTTTACACCGGATCCGGTTCCATCTTTATTATTCTCGTTGGAACATCCTCGCTTGTGTGAATTTCACCGACTTCGGTTCCGTTATTATTATTCTCATTGAATAACTTTTCCTACATCAAATACCGCATGCATGGTGATTTCTTTTGTTATTCCATTCTTTATTATACCCAGTTGGTTAAAACTTTGACTTCTATACTCCATGAAATTAGTAGAATATCCTTGATATTTGCGTTTCATCCAGTATCTTTTCATGGAAATATTCTTCTGATCATTCTTGAATTTTACTCTACGAAACAGTATCATGTTGACAATTTGGACGTTAATAATTCATGGATTAAATAATTCTTGAACTTGTTTTATTGAATTATTATGTCATTGTCATCATCCTCATGTTATATTATGTTATCTTTGGCTTACGTACATAGATGAACTTAGTATGATTATGACCAGGGATCATTCGGTATAATCATGACTTGATATAAATGATGTGACAAAAGTCCTCGGTGGCCTGTAATGCAGTGATGGATAGTTGTTGGTATGATTATGACCAGGGGTGATTCGGTATAGTCATGACCATTGATAATTTGATGAAAATCCTTGGCCGTGGTAGTGCGAGGATGATTAGATGTGGTGGTTTATTTATTAAAATTTGAGTCTCAAATGATAAAAATTGATGAAAACCTTTTAAAACCTAAAAGATAGTAGACTTTATTCTCTACTTGACTCTTTTAATGGATTGCTAATTCACCGCAGCTTAAACCGGTTTGTCTATTATATTTTATCGCTTTAACATCTTTGTTGAAGGCTAATGATAATTTATTCTGCATTATCTTAGTCATAATATTTTCTTCTTGGGCTAGTTTGAGCTCACCCTTTCTTTCACCGTTCTCTTGAGAAATGAGAACATAGTTTGGGACGAGTCGGGGAACGAAGTAATGGTCCGAGGATAGCATTAGTAGTCCTCACTATTCGTGAAATAGTGTGATAATAGTTGTAATGAGGACTCTTTTTGAGTTTGTATAATATCTAGTAGACAATATTTGTATTCAAACTCACGCTTATGTCGTATTGCACACACAGCATTTATATTAGTAAGTTGTATTTGAATTTATGTACCATGTAAATGGCGACCCAAAATGGGTGACGTATACCTAATTTTGGGGGCGTCACATCTACTCTAATTTTATTAGTCAATACACAAATGGACCTTCTCGGGACTCGTATCACAGATACTTGTCACAAAATTGATAATTAATATTAATATTAATTATAAAAAAAAAAATTTATTCGCAAATTTTGATTATTTGAAATCTCGGGTTATCACAAGTAGAATCATTAGTTTTTGGTTTTCTAACCAGCATTTGCCTCTATTTTCTCTTGTGTGGTTGATATTGATATCACAGTGGACACGAATTCCAATGTAATTTGCATCTTATTCATTTGGTGAAATAGTAACATTTCTTTTATCTAGTTTACCAAATTGATAATTAACTGAGTTCTTATTCAATGTTTTATATTTAATGTTGGACTTTAGATGACATGTTTTGTTTTTTCTTAAGATTGATAAGTCATGGATGTGTTCTGATAGAAGGTCACGAGAATATGAACTAGGCGTTGATGAATTCTTGAGGTTCACGGGTGAGAGTCAACGCGAGAAATGTGAATCTTATTCATTGCCCTTTCGTAAAAATGTGGAAACATTTTAAAATTTGGTGCCGAATTATACGGATCACTTGTATTGTAATGGGGTTGATACTAGTTATCACACTTGGATATGACATAGGAGAACCTAATATGTTAGATGTAGATGCAAATAAACCTTTTATAGGCACACAAATTTGAATAAGGCTATGTCTCTCAAAAAAGAGATATGGAAGATAATGGTTTTGGGGATTTGTCAAATGATCCTTGTGAGTTTCTTAATGTGATTGGGGATGGAGATGAACCCTTGTACCCTGGTTGTAAATTTAGTAAGTTAGGTGCACTTGTTAGACTCTACAATTTGAAAGCAAAGCATGGGTTGAGTGATGTTGGTTTCACAAAGCACTTGATTTTTCTGACTGAACTTCTTCCAGAAGGTAACCAATTACCTTGCTCCTTGTACGTGGCAAAGAAGTTTTTACGTGCCTTAGGAATGGATTATGAGAAAATACATGTTTTCCATAATAACTGCATCTTGTATAGAAAGGAATTTGACCAGGTAACTAATTGCCCAAAATATTCTCTCTCAAGGTGGAAGACGGATAAGAATGAGCATATAAGAGAAGGGGTGCCTGCGAAGGTGTTGTGGTACTTTCCTCCTATCCCGAGGTTTAAACGTATGTTTAAATCTAGCTGGACAGCTGAGAGTTTGACTTGGCATGCTAATAATAAAATGAGTGACGGTCATATGCGTCATCCATCAGATTCACCATCTTGGAAGCTAGTGGATGATAAGTGGCCGGAGTTTAGTAAAGACCCTAGAAACCTTAGACTTGCTCTTTCAGCTGATGGGATCAATCCTCTTGCTTCTCTTAGTAGTAGATACAGTTGTTGGCCTGTTATAATGATTATTTATAATCTTTCGCCTTGGTTATGTATGAAAAGAAAGTTCATGATGTTGACTTTGTTGATCTCGGGTCCTAAACAAGCTGGTAATGATATAGATGTCTACTTGGAACCATTGATTGATGATTTCAAGTGTTTGTGGAAGGGTGTTCCAGGGGTGTATGATGCATTTAGAGGAGAATACTTCATGCTCAAAGCTCAATTAATATGGACTATTAATGACTTTCCTGCCTATGGGAACTTATCTGGATGTGTTGTAAAAGGTTATAAAGCATGTCCTATATGAGGCAATGATACATCTAGCCATAGGTTGACACATGGTAACAATGTTTGTTACATTGGCCACCGAAGATTCTTGCCTCAAGATCATTCATTTCGGAAGCAGCGAGTAACATTTAATGGAGAACAAGAATTTAGACCACCTCCTGTGTCACTAACGGGAGAAGAAGTATTTAGAAAGGTTGATGGTTTGACTCATGCTGTTGATGACAAGGATAACAGGCCTTGTTGGAAGAGGAAGTCAATATTCTTTGAACTAGAGTATTGGAAGTTTCTTCATATTAGACATTGTCTTGATGTTATGAATATTGAGAAAAATGTATGCGATAGCATTATTGGTACATTATTGGAGATTCTGGGGAATAACAAAGATGGGGTTGCAGCTTGATTAGACCTCTTAAAAATGGGGGTTAAGACTTATTTGCGACCAGATTTTGGGGGAAAAAGGACATGTTTGCCTCCAAGTACTTGGAATCTATCGAGGGCAGAGAAAAGATTTGTATGTAATTCTTTGTATGGCATGAAAGTCCCAGAAGGTTACGCTTCTAATATCAAAAGACTTGTATCATTACAAGACCTAAAACTCTATGGGCTTAAGTCTCATGACTGTCATACCTTAATGCAACAATTGCTCCCCGTTGCCTTACATTCGGTGATGGTAAGACCTGTGAGGTATGCAATAATCAGATTGTGTTTTTTCTTTAATGAGATATGCGACAAAGTCATCGACATTTCAAAACTAGATAAAATGCAAGCTGATCTAGTGGTAACCTTGTGTTTGCTTGAGAAGTATTTTCCACCATTCTTTGATATCATGATTCATGTCGTGGTGCATCTTGTTAGAGAAGTTCGATTATGTGGGCCAGTTTACCTTAGATGGATGTATCCATTTGAAAGATTCATGAAAGTATTAAAAAGGTATGTACGTAATCGTACTCGGCCTGAAGGTTGCATGGCTGAATGTTATATTGGTGAAGAAGCTTCAGAGTTTTGTGAGGAATATTTATTTGATGTTAGTACTATTGGGATCCCATCGAAGCGAAGAATGGGTCGTACACAACCCTTATCTGGTGCTACCGTAGAATCTACGAAGCGTGACATGTTAGGCCAAGCACATCGTTGTGTATTAGAAAACACGGATGAAGTTGAACCATATATCAGGTAATTTAAACATTTTTCTATATATGAAAGAAGAATTTGTCTTATAATTCAACGACTAAAATCTGATTGTCTTCTATTTCATGTAGTGAAAATATGATACATCTGAAAGAAACTTATCCGAGATTCAAAAAAAGAACAAAGTGGCTACAATATAAGCACAATCGCACATTCATTGATTGGTTTCGCAAAAGGGTAAAATTGTGTTTGTCTTTGTAATTGTTTGATGGTTGCTCTTGTTTGTTTCTTAATTTATATTATTTTGAATTCAGGTTTCACATGAACTTACCCAAGCATCCAATGACATAACAGAGACTTTGCGGTGGCTTTCGGATGGCCTGTGTATGGAAGTACTAAATTATAAAAGCTACATTGTCAATGGTCTGCACTTTAACACCAAGTCACGTGATGATGTGCGAGCTGTTCAAAATAGTGGAGTGCACCTAGTGGCAAAGACAATGCAGCTTTCTAGTGCAAAGGATAAAAATCCTGTTGTGGGAGACATGAGTTTCTATGGGGTCATTCAGGAAATATGAGAGCTAGATTATCATAAGTTTAGAGTACCTATGTTTAAGTGCGATTGGGTTAAGAACAATAATGGCATTAAAGTGGATGAACTTGGATTTACGTTCGTCAATCTTGGTAGGATAGGTTTTAGAAATGATCAATTTGTTATGGCTAACCTAGTCAAACAAGTCTTTTATGTTGAAGATCCTTTAGATTCTATGTGGTCAGTTGTATTATCACCCCCAAATAGGGATTATAATGATTGTGCCAGTGATGATGAGATAGGGGACATTGTAATTGACCACGAACCCTTTACAAGGGTTATGCCTGCAGTTGAGACATTTGATGATGTTTTTCACGAGGACAGCTCACAATACATGAGAGCTGACTGTGAGGATATTTGGATTGATAAGAAATAGGAACTCTTGTGGCAATTGATAAGGATATTTGGATTGTTATTTTTTAAATGTTAGCAGTTAGCAGTTAGCAGTTTACTAGTTAGCAGTTTTAAAATGTTTAGCAGTTAGCAGTTTAAAATGTTTAGCATTTAGCAGTTTACTTTTCCAAAGCATGAACAATGCTTGTTTAACTTCCAAATGCGCTTAAAATGTTATTTTTCAAAGATTTTAAATGTTTAGCGATTAGCGATTAAAAAAATGTTTAGCGATTGCGATTAAAAATGTTTAGCAGTTAACAATTTACTTTTCCATCAGTTATGCTTGTTTAACTTCCAAATTTAGCGATTTAAAATGTTTAGCGATTAGCGCTTAATTAACGATTTAAAATGTTTAGCGATTAGCGATTTAGCAATTTAAAATGTTTAGCAGGTTGCAGTTTAAAATGTTTAGCAGTTTAGCAGTTATGAACTGAATGTTTATATGCTAGCATTCCAGCTGAGACTTATATTTAAATCCTCATGAAGTGTAAATCCTCATTATTGTTCATTATCAGTTATTAGCTTATTTAACTTCCAGCTGAGAGTTTCTAACTCAATGTTTATTTTTGTTCAGGATAAAGAAGACAATTATGTCATCCCCTCGCAAGAAGAAAGTTATGTCATTCCCTCAAAAGAAGAAAGCTATTTTATCCCCTTCAAAGAAAAAAGCTATTCAATCCCCTCAAAAGAAGAAAGCTAGTTCATCCCCTTCAACCAAGAAAGCCATTTCCTCCCCTCAACAGAAGAAAGCTATTTCCTCCCCTTCAACCAAGAAACCTTTTTCGTCCCCTCAAAACAGTCTGAAATCTGAAGTTGAGACACTCTCCAGTATCGCAAAAAAAAAACAAGGCATTAACACAATGCAGCGAATAGTGAAGCGAAAAGTACAAGGCGTGAGAAAGGTTGTGGAGTATAATAAAAATGGGCAACCTCATAGGAAGACGACAAATGAAATGCAGTCTTACATTGGGGTATTAGCACGCACAAAGGTCCGAATTAACATTAAAAATGGAAAGATGTGGAGTTAGATACAAAAAAGAAGATTTTTGAAGCTGTAGAGGTATGTGAAGTTGATTAAATTCCCCATGTAGTTTTATTTTTCTTCATTGTCACATGTATTGATATTTTTAATAGTGTGATCTGCTTGTGCGTAGATGGCATTTGTGATAGCTCCTCAAAGCAGGAAAATGGTTTTAAGATCAGCAGCATGTAAATGGCGAGAGTTCAAGTCTAGACTGACCAATAAATATGTTTATCCTTTCGAAGATGAAGCAGAAGTCTTATGTGCCCCCCTGAAGAATATCCTTTCATTGAACCTGATACTTGGAGAGCCTTTGTAGCCCATAGGTTTACTGAAGAGTTTATGGTACATTTTCCTCCATTTTAATTGCAAATAAATCATTACTTCTCAAATTACATAACCACTTTTCCCTTCATATTTTGCGGGATATTTAGATTAGATGAAAACAACAATCAATCGTCGCATATAAACAAATCATTATAATCATCATTGCATCATCACGCAAAGGATATGCTGGATTGGAGGATGAACTGGTTAGTAATAATTTTGTAAGATAATTATTGTTTGTTTATATGAAACATCTGGAAAAAAAGGATTATTAAGCAATTATTGTTTATTTATATGAAACAACTGGAAAAAATGGCGGAAGGTGACATAGATCGAGCAACATTGTGGAGGAAAAGTCGGGAAGATAAGGATGGGAATACTCCAAATGATAAGACAGCTAAGAAAGCAAAGGAAATAGTAATAAAATCAATTGATGTTCTGAATTCTTTCTTTGTGGTAGTAATTTGTTTTTATTTTTAATGCATTTGGATGAATTCAATAAAAAAGTACATGAAGGTTCGTTGACTGTGATCGGTAGCCATGATATTCTCACAATGGCATTGGGGACTTCAGAGCGTGCTGGACGAGTTAGAGGTGTCGGAGGTTATGTGACTCCAAGTTCCTACATTCACCTACGAAGACGCCAAACCGATTATGTGAGCCAGAGTATTAAACAAACTATTCACAAGCTTCTTGAAGAAGAACGAGATAAGGGGCAACTTGTGACAGGAAAACTTGTAGCAGAGGAGCGAGATTTTTGGGTGCAGAAGATTATGCAAATAGAGGCAAAACTAGATGGAAAGTGTACGGCCCCAGGTGAAACAAATCCCCCAGACCACTACTTGACTCCCCCCACCCTTAACGGTGCACATTTTTCAGACAAAGCTAGTTGTTCTGCTGTTAAAAAAACTTAATTTTGGATTGATGAGAAGGAGGATGTTGACAAAGCTTCCGAGAATAAAGACGATGATAACAAAAAGATGCCACCATTAAAGGTATATGCTATTGATTTCATTAATTTCATTACTGATTTCATTAAGATAACAAAAAGTTTTACGTATTATTGATTTCATTAATATTCTTGCGTTTGTATCTAGAAACATGGAAAATGCTTAAAGTTTGACAAGTCAAGTTCTGAATCCAATAACCTGTGCCCGATGCCAAGCTCATTAAAGGTGTTGTGTGGATATGCCAAAAATACCCTCCAATTGAAGGGAAACACCATAAAAATTATGATGGAGGAGGAAATTTTTGGGTTTCCTCGTCCAACCCATATTTTGTATGAAGACATTCTACAATTTGGTGCCATGTCAGAAATATCAGGCACTTGCATACTGATGTACATGAGGTATAATTAAATAAATCTTATTTGGTACTGTGAAAGAAAACTGAGTTAACAGTTTTCAATTATTAAGTACTTATATGATGTGTTGAAGAAGACAAATATGTTAAGGATGATTGCTTTTGTGGACCATGCTCGGGTTGGTGCTAAAGGTTGTGGAAGTATTTCTCAAAAAACACGTTACATAACATCTCAGTTTTTAAGAGCACATCCTGGCACGTATTTCCTGATACCCTACAACTCCGGGTTAGTACTTATTATATTTAGTTCGATATGGAATGGTAAATTTCTTTACCTTTTTTGATTAAAACTCCTGATTCTAAAAAACTTGTTGGTTTAAATATAGTGATGTGTTTGGGGCTGATTTTTGTATAGATATCATTGGGTGTTGACCATTGTTAATCTGGACAATAACCATGTGTACTTCATGAATTCCCTCAAGTACCGTAGAATCGATGAGGAGTGGAAACAAATTGTGAACACGTATGTTATTACAAATTACTTTGTTTTTGAAGTAGTTCAATTGGAAAGTTTTACAATAAAATTTCTTCTAACAAATCGTCTCTTTAATTATGTGCATGATGTTATATGTGTCACCCTCTTGCTCATGCAGTGCCATTAAAGCTTACAATGGGCAAAGAAATAATCAAATACGAAAATCACCACAATGGAGAATCTTGGTGGTATATGCATAAGATGTTTACTTATATTATTTGTTATTTTTATTGATTTATCATGAAATAATTACTAATGGTGTTTAGGGAACTCCTGTACAACCAACACACAAGAAGTGCGGGTATTTTGTGATGCATTTTATGAAGGAGATAGTTAAGGATGGTAGTTTGGAATTTGTAGCCAAGGTTAGTTATTTTTTGTCAGCTTTATTTTTCTATAAACTTCAGTATCTTGCCATACGTTAATAGCTTGATGGCGATGATAGCGATTATCTTGCCAAGATTACCGACTTTATGTTTAGCGACTTTATGTTGAGCGATTAGCGATATGACTTTATGTTTAAAATGTTTAGTGTTTAGCATTTTAAAATGTTTAGTGTTTAGCAGTTAACTTGTTTAATGTTTAAAATGTTTAGTGTTTAAAATGTTTCCAAATCTTCTCACTCAATTCTTGTATATTATTAGTCCATTTTCAAGAAGACGATCATGAAAGCTATTACAAATGCTACCAACGTATAAAATGTGAGTTGAAATAATGCCCAAAATAAATTGGAGTTTGGTCCAAATTCATTTCATGGCGTCTTGTCTTGGTGCACAAAATAGAAAAGCATGAGCAAATTTCACATGTTTCTTAGTACAATAATAGTAGTAGTTAGTTGGTTGGACCATGAGCACTAAAGTTTCCAATTGCCCATGGGTTAGTGCTTAATTGGTCCCTACCAGTTGCGCATCTTTTTGTTCTTTTCCAAGAATGGAATCTATAGAAACCAATTGCTTGACTTGACTAGAGTCTCCCTTCTTGGTGCAATCATAATTATGTTTAGTTGAACCTTGTTTTTCCAACTTCACAAGACTTGGGGAAAAGAAACTAGCACATTCATTATGATATGAATAAGATACTTGCACCTCGTTTGCCTATGGAGAAATAACAGCTTGTAAAAGTTAACTGCTAAACACTAAATTAGGCTGATTTGATTCCCTTATAGGTGATCCTGACCTACCTTACACTGATCCAAGATTTCGAGTACAAGGCTTTTAATGTTTTTTAACTATTTATTACTGATTTTGAAGCAAACAAGAACTGGGTTTTTATGTTGACTTGCAGATAGTAATGGAGTATATATTTTGGGTTTTTTGTGATTCCTTCAAATTCCCAAATGTTTATTTTGGTCCTACTTTGGAGTAATGTTTACTTTGTGTGCATAATTAATTTCCTAACTTAAAAATGAAATGCATGTATTGTATCAGCTCCCAATAAAAATGTATTGTTAGCAGTTATTAACTTGCTTAACTTGTTTAGCAGTTAGCAATTTATAATGTATTGTTGGCATAACATTGTTGAGAAGGATATTTATTCGAGCTTGCTCCTCCAATATAGCAAGATAGCGATATACCAAAGATACCAACTTAGCGATATAGCGATACAATCGACTTGCTCCTCAAATATGTGTTAACAGTTTGATGCTTAATTGTCCATGAAGGCAGTCTATTTGATGCTTAAATGTTTAGCAGTATAGCAGTTGGATGCTTAATTGTTCTTAAAAGGGCCTACATCTGGATGTTTAGCAGTTAACTTATTTAGCAGTTAACAGTTTGATGCTTAATTGTCCACGAAGGCAGTCTATTTGATGGTTAAATGTTTAGCAGTTAACTTGTTTAACTTGTTTATCTTTTCTTTATAGTAGAATTATTGATCACACTATTGTTGGCATAACATTGTTGAGAAGGATATTTATTCGAGCTTGCTCCTTAAATATAGCAGTATAGCAGTATACCAGCTTAGCAGTATAGCAGTACACCAGGTTGCTCCTCAAATATGTGTTAACATTTTACGTGATTAGGAATTATGTTAGGAATTGTGATTTGGTATCTTTGTTGAATACAAAATTTGTTGTTCTTTTATTTTAGTGGGATAAAGAATGTGGATTAACGTACACACAAGAACAAATTAACGAAGTACGGGATGAGTGGGCAACATACGTGAGCAGCTATATATAGAGCATCGAGTTAACGGTGAATATGTTAGATGAATGTACGTATTTTGGGAGAACTAGGCTTTTTTGCACATGCTTAGGTCTAAATTTGTTGTTGCACATGCTTTGATAGTGAATTTGAGATGCATGTGGATACATTTTTGTATATATTTTGTGGATGTAGTAATTTGAAATTGTAAACGAGCGAGATAATTTGGATGTATTTTGAATGGTTGATACATTTTGGCTATATATCATGGATGCATATTGCAGGTGCATTAATTGGCTATATATCATCCCACAACGTTTTTTTTATATCTACAACATTTAAAAAATGTTGTATATTTGTATAAAAAATGACACCTTATAAACGTTGTATAAGAAGTTTAAAAACGTTGTCTGTTGTTGCTTTCTATGGTCTTTTTTTTTAAAAAAAATGTTATATTGTGCTTAACTACAACGTTTTAAAAACGTTGTAGTTAAGAACAATACACAATATTTTTTAGGGAAAAAACGTTGTGGAATCATACCGACTACAACGTTTTTAAGCATCTGTTAATTTTTGAAAAATAAATCTACAACGTTTTTTTCCTAAAAAACGTTGTGTATTGTGCTTAACTACAACATTTTTAAAACGTTGTGTAAGGGTGTCAAATAGATGACACCCTTAACCACGACGTTTTCCTGACTGAAACCACAACATTTTTTCCGCGTTGTCTATTTACTGTTTTCTAGTAGTGTATAGGCTGATCACCTAGACGTGCTCGTAAGCTATACTGGACTTACGGACTTCGTGCCGAGATGTCCTTTTCAAAGTACTTATGAAATGCTTACGGTCTTGAACCAAAATTGATGTTTTACTGAATATTGTTGTTGTAAAACGTTTTGAATGAAAAGAAGTGCTATTTTGAATTATCAATAGTACTTCGTAACTATTGTTCAGTTATCGAAGATATATGATTCATATGTTTCAAGCATGTTATTTTCCTAGAATTTTTGTAATTGCTAAGCTAGTTAGGCTCATTCTTGCTTGAATCATATGAATGAAGCTAAGACAGAACGGACTGATGGATCCAGCAAAGATAAAGGGAAGGCGAAGGCGAACCCGTAGATTACTTTTGTAATAGTATAGGTTTTGTACGGAATAATATTAATATTATGACAAACATAATGTATTGGTTGTAAAGAACCTGGGGAATGTAAATATTCTTTTGATATATATATATATATAAGACATATCTGTTCTTTTGAGGCATTTCAATTGAATGTCTATGTGAACTGTAGCACCGTGTAGCACCATCTGTCGGGTTGGAAGATACCCGGATTTGGGGGCGTCGCAATAGAAAATCTACTAAGGATGTCTTTTACAATTTCTGAATCTCTCAGATTCCTTCTAGACCAACAGTCTAGGAACTTCTTAGTTCACTTTTGAACTCTTCAAGTCCAGCAAACTTGGCTCTTCATAGTTCACTTAGAACTCTTCAAGTCCTTCTGACTTGAAACTCTTTCTTCAGTTAATTGGTAGTTGTTGAGTTCTAGATTGGTGCTACTCAGTTGATGTTTAAGCACTTTTTCGAAAGAACTAAGTAGCTGAGCAAGCTTTATCTTTTTCTTAGTTCGTATAGTTGAGTGTTGAGTGTTCTTGTGCTTTTTGTTCAATGCTTTCTTTGTTCTCTCATCAGCATATGGTTTGCATATATGTGATCTTGAAAACTATCTGTTGGATCCATCCATTGAGGCATTAAATACGTTTGACATTTCCATTCTTTGATGGAGACTATTCTGCACATCTTCTGAATTGCATTCTGGCCCACTGACACAACAGACAGCTTTCTCAGATAACACCTGAAAAGGTATTTTTCCTCTTACCAATGCTACTTTCCTTAGCTTCTTCAATATGCTTCTTTGTTGCATACTAAGGATATCTTTTATGCCTTTGGGACGGGTGAGTACTACAACGTTTAGAACCCATTCCACATTTGTTGAGGTTGTCTCCACACAAAACGCGGGGCTTGATGTTTCTGACATAAACCAGATGATACTCTATGATTCAGGTCATGGTGTCTTGTCGCATTGGTGCTTGGTCTGATGCTATCAGAAGAGAGCACTACGATTATTCTTAAACACTTTCACACTATGATCTTCGCTTGCTTGAGTTATAAACTCTACGTTTCCGAGAGCACACTACGATCTCTGAGTTGGCTTGGCAAACGTTGAGACCACTCTACGATTTTCGAAGAGGCTTCTTCAAGACAGGCACACTACGATCCTTAAAGTTTTTCGTTTGCCTTGACTTCTGTAACCTTGATCAGCTTGATACACTACGATCTCTTCGAAGCCTATCTATTACATCTCAAGATAATCCTAAAATGTTTGATCTTCTTTTCTATACATTCATTTATAGAAAGATATACATTAAGAGATTAGATCAACCTAACAAATTTGATCTACCACTAAGTCCTTATACACATTCCTTGAAGGACTTTACAAATAATCATGAGCATTTGTATTTAAACATCAAATCAAAATATGCACTCTCCCAACATTATATTTAAGAACAATTGTTGTTCTATTTATAATAATAATGTTTTGTATAGAACTGGAATATTACTTAATGGATTTTGTATACTTGACTTACGTGAAAATAATTTTGCAAATTGAACAAACTAGTATAAGAAAAGGAAATGATCTTTCAAAGAGTTGAATGTGTGTATTTGCTGAAATACAAGTGTGAATTATTTGAAAGGTTCAAAGAATTCAGAAGTGAAACAAATTGACAAAGTATTAAGATTCTTTGATTAGATCAAGGAATAAATACTTGTGCAATAAGTTTCTAGATCATCTCAAATGGTTTTCTAATAATGGATGCCTCCTGATATGCAATAATTGATTGATGTATCTAAAAGGAAAAATCGTACCTTGTTGGACATGGTACGGTCCATAATGATTTTACCGACATTCCAGTATCCCTCTAGGATCATGTCCTAGAAATGACTGCATATCTACGGAAAAGGTAACCTCAAAATCCGGTCCTAAGACTCCATAAAAGTTATGGACATGGAGGATTCCTAATTTAAGTATGTTAAGATAAGTGGTTGTCCAACTTATGTGAAAAGGTTTCAAAAGGATATGTTTGGAACAAAATTTGACAAGTACAGATTTGTGGGATATCCTAAAGTAAGTTTAGGGTATATGTTCTATAATTCTACTTAGCAAAAGGTGTTTGTTACGAAACATGTTGCCTTCTAAGATAAAGATGTTTATCATTAAAAGGGCTAGTGGGAGGATAATAGATCTTGAAGAATTCAAGAACCACAAAACACTATAAGTTAAATAAAAGGAACCTGTAGATAGACCTATTGTACCACAACCGAATTGTAAATCTAGAATAGTACCGAAGATACCTGGGAGGTATGGATTCATCATAGATGATGATGATGAGGTACGCATAGAAGATGATGATCCAATTACATACGATGAGGTAAGAGTTGTAGACACTCAGAGAAATGGATTGAAACAAGCTTCTCAAAAATGGAACATTCGTTTTGATGAAACAAATCAAAAGAGTTTGATTTTATCACAAATAAGAATGGACCTAGTGTGTACAAAAGGGTCAGTGGGAGCGCCGTGACATTCCTAATAATATATGTTGATATACAATAGATAAGGAATGACATACTAATGCTAAAATCGGTAAAGATAAAGTTGTATAAACATTCCTCCATGAATGATTTGGGAAGAGTATTTTAATTGGGGATACAAATCTATATAGATAGATTTAAGAGGATACTCGAATTAACCCAAGGAACGTATATTCATTTGATGCTAAAGTCGTTTAGCATGGCAAACTCCAAGAGATGTCTCATTTTGATGAGCCATGAAGTGTATCTCTCTTAATAGTCCCCATAGACTCTTGAAAAGAGAGATCACATCAGTGACAATAATGTATACAATGAAATATACGAGACCTGATGTTGATCGGTCATATTCTGGAGAAGATCACTATCAGACAGTGAAAAACATCTTAAAGTACTTAACCGACACTAAGGATGTGGTTACAATTTATGGTGGGTCTAAATTAAAACTAGAGGGCATAACAGACTCATGCTTTTTAGACAGACCAATACGACATAAAATCCACTTTTAGGTAAAGCGTTACCTTCAACGGTGGTGCAGTGAATTGGAAAAGTTTTAAACAGCAAAGAGTTACTGGTTTATTGATAAAGAAAAAGTATATAGCGGTAAATGAAGATGCAAGTTGATTGTTTGGATGAAAAATTCATTACAGAACTAGGAATAGTTCCTAAGTCTCATCTTGGATCTAAACATGTGTTGTGGCACTTTCAATTGATTATAGGAATCATTGAAAGATGAGAAATCACTATAGAGATAGTGGACTTTCAAGAACAACATTACATATCCATTAAATAAAGCTTATCCAACAGCAGGATAATCATCACTTAGAGAAGAAGGGTATGAGATACCATGGCTATTAGCTTTAGTGCAAGTGGGAGATTGAAAGTAGTATGCACACAAGCCAATCATGCTTGATCATAAAGCATATACTTTATAACAATCTTATTCATTTATTAATAAAAAGTATTAATTTATTAAAGGCTTTTAATTATCTACGTGATGCTGTGTTTATAATATGTGATAAACCCATAGTTTTAAGCAATGCTTTTAGAATAATGATGATGATCATTCTAATGAGATCTAAATTCTTAGAAAGCTTAAAACTAAAATAGTTTCCAATCGTTGGATTACTAAATTGGGGATTAGTGAATTCAGATAGATTGGTACATACGTTGCTTGCACATTAGATGAGGATGATCGATCTCATGATCATTTGTGTGGAGACACTAAAGCAAGTATATAGGTGCTTATTAGAGAATAAGTTCATTGAACGTGGCTCGCTAAGGAATACCTAATGGAGTTTTACAAGTGATAGTTGTACAAGTGATCCTTGGACTTGAGATTATCATAGTATCTTGGGTATAATGAGTTATACTTTGACTTATTCCTTAAGACCCTTAGGGTATATCAAAAGGTATGTTTGGATATAATAAGTTGTACATGGAGATAATATATGATCAATAAAGAATCTACCGCTTCTAGTAAAAGAAGAGAAATGTCTTATGTGATTCGATAAATGACAACCCAGTAGTCCTTGGCCAGTGCAGAATGAAATTAGAAAAGAGTTTCTAATTTGTATTATTTGGAGTTATGCATTTAAGAGTCGAAATACATATAATTAAATAAAATAAGACTTGACAATAATTTCATGTCTTATAGTTAATTGGGACATTGTATGGTGGAAGGATTGAATTGTACAATAACTATTTACTCAAAGGTTCTTCTATGATTAATGTTGAAATCTATATTATCTGGAAAGTCGTTTATCGTTAGGGAGGCTTATCCCTATTGTAGAATAAATATTATTTATTTAAATAAATTAATATCTTACTTTATTTATTAAAAAAAGATTAGAATTGTTCTAATTGATTTATTCACAACCGGTTTAATATGGAGAACCTAAAGGGTCACACCACAAAATGAAGAATAATTATTTATGAAGGTAATGACATAATCGTAATAATAAGTTAAGTATATTTAATTTAATCTATGGTGATAGAATAAATTAAATAGCTTAATATTTATTATTTAATATTTTAGAAATATTAAACATAAATTAATAAGATGAGTCTTATTATTATTATTACTATTATTATTATTTAATTCCTAAAAGAGTTTGGGAATTAATTAATAAAAGTACTCTCAAATATTCCTCATAGTATTAGGAGACTAATTAATTAAAAGAGTTTAATTAATTATTCCTAATAAGATTAGGAGCCTAATTAATTAAAGAAATTTAATTAATTAAAATAAATCCCAATTCCTTAATTGTTAAGGAGGGTTGCCTATATCTATAAATAAGAGGAGTCTTATTATGGGTGGTTGACACTTTCACAAAACACGTGAATACATAATTCCAATAATTGGGAGAGTACACCTCTTTCTATGAGAGATAGAAAAACTAGGGTTTTGCCAAATACCCATCTTCTTGAATTTTTCTTCTTCCTTGGTGGATCACCTCTAGAGGCCAAACACTTGGGTGGCTAACGTTGATCAAAGGAAGGAACCAAACCCGGTGGATTCAAGATGAACGCGAAAAAGATTTGGAGGTGAACTTGTACATGAGGAAGCTCAAATCTTCAAGGGTATGATTCTTGTTCTTTATCTTTTCGTTTAATTAATAATTGCGCATAAAGGATGATCCGAGTATATGGTTTCTAAAATTTTAAAACTCTATTTTATCACGTTTTTGCTTATTTTGTGCAATTTGATTGCGTTCATGAATATTACAAACCTAACATTGATCATGATTGAAGATATTTAGAACTAGGATGTAACCTCTATCACGATCCTCGAAGGCAACATAACCACCGACTACTAGACTATCAAGCCTTAGCTATCCAGGAATATGTAGATCCAAAGGAAAGTTGCGAGTTCCAGGAGATGTTGGGACGTTATCACTTTCTTAGCATTATGTCTTTTATTTTCCATGCATGTAAATATCAAAAAATTAAAAAATCAAAAAATTAAAAATTAAAAATCAAAAATTAATCCAGTCAGGTCTCGGCCAAGCCTGATCTACAAAAGACCTTATCACCCCCCTCATTAGTGGGAGTATCTAGGCAACCATCTATGGTGCGGTCAAACCAGAAACAATTCTAGAAAACCCTTCAAATCAAACGAAAAATCCAAAAACCCCTCAAACCAAGCTCAAACTCAAAACGATTCAGACCAAGCTTGAACTACGAGTGACCTGATCTCTCATCCACAAGAGTACGTAAGCAACCATCTATGGTGCGGTCAATCCAAAAACCCCTCAAACTAAGCTCAAACCTAAATAAACACTTTTCAATTATTCAGGCCAAGCCTGAACTACGAATGACCTGATCTCCCTCATCCCCGGGAGTACATAGACAGCCATCTATGGTACGGTCTAACCCTTAAAAGAAAAAAATCAAACACTCTACTTCTCAACCCAAAATCCAAAGACCAGTCTCAAGACACCAAATTAAAAAGCATACTGTTGGGTAAAATCTAATTACACACAACACACAAGTATACGTGGTTAACAAGTAATATAATAGTAAGTAGAGTATCGTTCCCTTAGAGACTGTAAATAGAATTTAAACCTCCCTATTACCAATTTCCTATTAATCTTAATTTTATTAAACTAATCAATTTCCAGTTTATTACTAAAAGTAAAAAATATTAAAATCACCAAACAATCAACAATGTCTAAAAACTGAATTTTCAAACAAATAATGGAAAATTAGGCTTCCGACTTCACTCTAAGCATCACTCTCATTATTACACCTTTTTTCTAGTTTAACTCACTATCCCTGTTTATTAATCAAGAACACGTATGTAGAACTAACCACCTCTCAATGCACTAATACTGTATCAACTTAAATCCACAATAAAGATAGAATTAAGTTAAACACCTTAATCAACTAACTCACTATATCTCTATGTGAATTATAATTAAAGAAGGTTTAAGTTCAAGTTCTTTATCCGATTAAATGCGGTGTCAATCATATCTCTACCCTAACATTCATCAAGATTATGTTCATTCACATAAATCAAGAATACATGCTATATCAACTAAGTCTAGCCTCGTATTTCATCTCTCGAGTTCATACAAGTCCACAAAGAATCGTTGATTAGGCAATTCATAAATTCACGCTCAAATTAATATAGATAAACCAGATAATAGCTTATTAAACTGAAATCAAAGATTACATAATCATCGTTCCACCTAAAGATCCGTCTTAAGCCTAAAAAGTATTTAATTCATCATAAATGAAATAATAACTGAAAAAATTAAAGATATCATCCTTTCAATTACAAATATAAAATTAAAGAAAAATTATAACGTAGAACACCCTTCACTTTAGCCTTAATCTGCAATCGATATGAACGTTCTTCAAAATCTTCACTCTGATGCTCGCTATCCAATTCTATCCTTAACCGCTGTTAATTGCTTTGCATGATGATGATTTTGTTGTTTGTTGCTAAATATATATCCAACAAATCAATTTTGGTCGAAGTCCCATGTTATTTAAAGTCTATACGCCATACAAGTGCTCAACCCCATGTCCTAGCAGTGTTGAAATCGAATTAGGACTGCCAGATTTCGAGACCCCACGCCCCGGCGGGGGTATATGCATGAGAAATGTCCGCCTCAGTGGGCTATACTCCTGTCTCGCAGACTTGAAGACCCCCCGCCCTGGCGGGGGTGTTATGCTTAATAAGGCCCGCCCCGGTGGGCTATGTTTCTACAAAATGACTTGGCTTGAACCTCCAATCTTGCTCAAATCTTGCCAAAATGCAACGTAACTCCATCCTTGTCGATCAAATGCAACACCACTATACCTACACAATGAAATAACACAAAAAAAGTTAAAAATAAACATAAAAGCAAAGAATTGGCACCGATTAAGCTCGAATTAAGAATCGATTCATGGATATTAAATCCACTTATCAAAATCCCCCAAACATAAAACGTGCTAGTCCTCGAGCACAAAACAGACTAACATGCTATGCAATGCATTGCAATGAGATGTAATGTATCTAACTATATGTCTACACATCCAACAATATCACAAAATGAAATTTATTCCTTCGGCCTCAGAAAAATCAAGCAACACTACAACACTTCATATTAAAACCAACCAATTACTTCTTCTCAATCCTAGAATCGTAGACCGTCATCGTTGATATAATGTGTGTGTGTGATCAACATCTATGTTAACTGATACTAATTCAAATTCAATACATAACCAATCTCTTATTAGGAATCATACAGAATAAACTCAAAAATTTCAAAAACAAACGAGTATCAACTAAAATCAAACGTTTACCAAGATTAGGGGTCCGAATAGGGTATTCATGTTTTCTTCTTTTTTTTCATGGGGGCTTTTTGCTCTTTTACCATTTCATACTCTTTTACATGATTGTGCAATGTCTCATTCCATTAGACTAACACTGCTACCCCTTAGCGAGTTTTCAACCAATGACTCCCAGACCATAAAAGACCTTAGGGCGCTAGGTGTTAAGACACCCCTACGGGCATACTTGCTCAAGTAACAAAGGCCCTGAAACAAGACTAATTATGATATATATTGTTTTTTTTATTTTGAAGCTTCTATACCCTACTTTTTCCCTAAAACTTAGGTACTTGCCTAATTTGTTGTCTTCACTTCCTATTCTTGTCAATCTATGATTTATTCTAGCATTATCCTTTAGAAACTATTTATGTATCAATTTAAACTACTCAATCGACACAGATGTTATTACGTGGTACCCTTTTTATATCAGTTTCAGACATGCTCAAGATTCAATTCATAACTCAAAATTACATCATAGTTCTAATATTGGGTATTGTATTTGTTTACTTAATCCCAATCTCATCATTGGCCATAATAAGAATGATCTATAAAGACTGCTGGATGTATGAAAAATAACACAATTCTAACTAATTTTTTTTATATGTAAAACATAACATAACAAAATACAGAAATAACAAAAATAATTAAACTATTTATATGCATTTAAGCTACTATGCAACTATATGATTACATGAATTCTTAAAACTAACATGCAAAACTAAAGTGCAATAACAAATACAAACCTAACTAATGACATTATGCATGCAAACATGAAAAATAAAAACTAACTCCCCCAAACTTGATAACAACAATGTCATGATTGTATGGATAACGCAATAAAATGTGTGAGGACTTCCCTGTAATCGCCTAAGTCTGGGGTGGTGGTGGTTGATCTTCTTCTTCATAATCACTTGGTGGAAACCTTGGCATTGGCATGGGCTGCTGGTATAGGAAATGGGCAGTTTGATTGAAGGTCTGGAGCGTCGCATTCAATGAAGCGAAAGATGTATTCATAGCTTCAAAAATGTGGTATTTCCTTACTACGAGTCGTCGTATCTCCCGTCGTGCTTCCTTGTTGTGCTCATCCATTTGGCGTTGAAAAGCAAGAAAGTGAGGGCTAGATATTGCATCGGATGGTGGTTCCGCCTCTGCTTCTTGCTCTCCCATAGTCAAATCCTCATCCTCTAAGGTATCTTCAGCATCAACTTCGTCCTCCGAATCACCCCCGACCCACACCGAATATCGCACGATCATTCTAGAATTTAGTAGCTGTAGCGGCATCTGAGTGGGTTCATCATCAGACCATCGAACTCCTGCTTGGCGACACAACCCACAAATGAGTTATGGGTGTGGCAAGCCGCCCAAGAAATTCCCTCTTAAGCATCGGCGAATGGAGAAACTGATTATGGCCCCGACGTCGATGATGAAATCTTGCACAATTGCATATAAATGTAATGCCATCTCTTTGTTAACGTTCGATGTGTGCGTGGATGGAAATTGTTTCACACATAAGAAGGCATACCATATCTTGCCAAACCTGCTGAGATCCTTTCTGTGAAAAACTGTACATTTTTTCTGACCCTTGATCCATGTTATTCCCGGCTTAGTCATTTCTTTGAGAACAGCCTCAAAGTCAGGATCAAAATCACGTAAGTGAGCATATTGGCACTGTCAAGGCACTCGTAACTGATAATAAGTGCTGATGGCATCGGCACTGAATGAAACCAATTTACCCCGCACAAACGCGTTGAAAGGGGCTTTGTCCTCGACGTTTGAATAAAATTCTCGGACCATATTTAACATAGCGGCCTCGGGCTCCTCCGTGAATTTGGTCCATCCTTTCTGATAAATTTGTTGCATCATCTCACCATCGACATGGTCCGGTGCCAACTCTTACTCCGTTGTGAGTGCTTTTGTAGACATGTAATCGTATCGGTCGGCGGCGGTGACACTTATGAACTTGCGTCAGCCGAAAGTTCAGGATGGTGGTGTTGTTGTGGAACTCTCCCCCCATTGCCACTTTGATGTGGGTTTAGGTGCCATTGATTTCCGAAAGCCTTTACAACAATATCCCCCCAAACTTGGTTCACACAAACTGTCGAACACTTGGTGTGCACAGTGGTTTAACCCCCCCAATACTTGATAATTATGCTTCTACTATGGTGCTAGGAAGGGAGGAATTAGAAAACAAGGCACTCACTCTCAATTTCTATACACTTACCTCAATGAAAGCCCTAATTCGTAGTTATAGCAGGTGGAGTTGAGAGTATGTGGTGAATAAGGGTTATGATGGATTGAATTTATAGAGATGGTGTGATGGGAAGGCTTAGAGGTTGGAGTAATGGAAGGAAGTAGTGGGTAATTGTGATAATGAAGTGAGAAGATGTAGTGTAAGTTGCCAAAATCGTGGGTGAGAAGTGGGTGTAATGGATGGGAGTTGGAAGTTTATTTGAGGAAGAAGTTATAAGAGTGGGCATAACATGTAACTGCCGAGCAACCGTTTCAAATCCAGGACCCCACTTCATGGAGGTATAAAACTATTTAAACCATTTCCGTGCACATGCACTAAAATTTGAGTTAGGAGACCCCCGCCCCGGCGAGGGGTATAGATCTTTAGAGGCCCACCCTGGTGGGCATGCACATTGCAAACTTGATTTGGTTTGCTTCATTCTTCCCTCATATTCCTAACTATTATCAATTTAAGATCCTGCAAAGCCAAAAAACATAAATGTTAGTAGATTTTGATCATTTTAATTATGCTGGAGAGATTATCAAGAACATACAACTTATTAAATTAATCTATGAACTTATTATATATTACTAATTATGCTAAACTATAATTTGACAGTTATGAATAAAAATATGAAAAATAAAAGTACGATTTGGTTGCCTTCCAATTAGCGCTTGATTTTAAGTCGTTCGGTCTGACTACTCCCTGTTTATGGTACGTCGGATAATGTGTTTACGATGACATCTGTGTTGGATTCGCCACCCCAATAATGCTTCAACCGTTAACCGTTGACCTCGAAAGTCTCCAATGGGTTTCTATTGTAGAGTTCAACGGCGCCGTGTGAGAAAACTCTTTTGATGGTGAATGGTCCCAACCATCTTGATTTTAACTTTCCCGGGAATAACCTCAACCTTGAGTTGAAAAGTAGTACTGATTTCCCTGGTTCTAACGTTCTGTGCATAATTTTATGGTCATGCCATTTCTTGACCTTTTCTTTGTATAGCTTAGAGTTCTCGTAAGCTTGAAGTCAGAATTCGTCGAGCTCGTTTAACTGAAGTAGTCTCTTTTCACCCACAGCTGTTTGATCGAAGTTAAGTTTCTAAATTGCCCAGTAGACCTTATGTTGTAACTCGACTGGTAGTTGACAGGCTTTCCCATAGACCAATTGATATTGTGACATACCAATTGGTGTTTTGTACGCAGTTCGGTTGGCTCATAGTGCATCGTCCAACCTGAGAGACCAGTCCTTTCTATTTGGGTTCACCACCTTTTCCAAGATTCTTTTCACCTCCCTGATTGAAACTTCAGCTTAACCACTTGTTTGAGGATGATATGATGTCGCCACCTTATGATTGACCCCATACTTCGCCAAGAGAGCTGTAAATGATATGTTGTAAAAGTGGCTACCTTCATCACTTATAATAGCTATTTGCGTGCCAAGTCTTGTAAAGATATTCTTTTGCAAGAATTTGAGGACCACTTTGGCATCGTTAGTTGAGAGTGTGACAGCTTCAACCCATTTTGATAAATAGTCCACCGCAAATAATATATAATGATTACTGAACGACGATGGAAATGGTCCCATAAAATCGATGCCCCAAACATAAAAAAATTTAACTTCCAGAATTGTTTTTAGTGGCATCTCATTCTTTTTCGATATGTTGCCCACTCGTTGACATCTATCACAAATTTTAACAAACTGGTGGGCATCCTTAAATAAAGTAGGCCAATAAAACCTGGCTTGAATCACTTTTGCTGCTGTCCTCTCACTACCATAATGTCCCCCATACGCCGATGACTGACATTCATGCAGTATGTTCTTCACTTCACTGTGGGGCACACACATTCGAATCATCTTATCGGCGCACTGTTTGAATAAGTAAGGCTCATCCCACATATACCACTTGACGTCATGAAGAAACTTCTTTTTCTGTTGATGTATAAGATCAGGAGGAAGAATGTTGCTCACTAGATAATTCGCGAAGTTCGCGTACCATGGAAATTATGTATTTATCCCAAACAGTTGCTCATCCGGGAATGACTCGTTGATTACACACTTGTCCTCTTCCTTTTTATTCCTATTTTCCAGCCTAGACAAAGGATCGGTGACTTGGTTCTCTGTCCCCTTTCTATCCTTTATTTTTAAATCAAACTCTTGTAAAAGGAGAATCCATCTGATAAAGCGTGGCTTAGCATCTTTTTTCGAAATGAAGTACCGAATGACCGAGTGATCTGTATAAACTAATACTTTTGTCCCGATCAAATATGCCCAAAATTTATTGAACGCATATACCACTGCAAACAATTCCTTTTCCGTAGTTGTGAAATTCATTTAAGTCTCCATGAGTGTCTTACTTGCATAATATATGGCATGAAATACCTTCTCTCGGCGTTGACCCAAAACAGCCCCAATCGCATAGTCGCATGCATCACACATTAACTTAAAGGGCATGGTCCAATCCAGCGCGACGATTACGGGAGCTGTGGTCAACTTCTTCTTCAATAGCTCGAATGCCACTTTACACTCCTCATCAAACTTAAAAACCAAATCCTTCTCTAAAAGACTGCACAAAGGTTTTATAATTTTAGAGAAGTCCTTTATGAATCTCCTGTAGAATCCAGTATGTCCCATAAAACTTCTAATTCCCTTAACTGAACTCGGTGGAGAAAGCTTTTCAATTGTTTCCAGCTTCGCTTTATCAACCTATAATCCTTGAGCTGAGACCTTGTGCCCCAAAATTATGCCTTCTTCAACTATGAAGTGGCACTTCTCCCAGTTAAGGATCAAATTCGTGTCTGTGCATCTTTGTAAAACCATTACAGAATTCTCCACATAAGCATCGAAATCATCCCCATAGACAGAGAAGTCGTCTATGAAGACTTCCACATTTTTCTCCACCATATCCCAGAAGATGGCCATCATGCACCTTTGGAAGGTTGCGGGTGCATTACACAATACAAACGACATTCTCCTGAATGCGAATCTGCCATATGAGCACGTGAAAGTAGTCTTCTCTTGATCTTCAGGAGCGATGACAATCTGATTAAAACCCGAATATCCATCAAATAAGCAATAGTACTCATGTCCCGCTAATCTGTCCAACATCTGATCGATAAAGGGAAAAGAAAAGTGATCTTTGCGGGTCGCCTTATTCAACTTCCTGTAGTTCATGCAAACCCTCCAACCAGTCAATGTCCTTGTCGGAATTAGCCCATTGTCATCATTCTGAACCACGATCATTCCTCCCTTTTTCGGCACACATTGCACAAGACTGACCCACTTACTGTCTGAAATTGGGTAAATGATACCCGCATCCAACCATTTTAAGATTTCTTTCTTCACTACTTCTTTCATGATTGGGTTGATCCGTCTCTATTGCTCCATTGTTGGTCTTGCATTGTCTTCCATCAGAATTTTATGCATGCAAAAGGATGGGTTGATTCCCTTGATATTCACAATTGTCAATCCTATTGCCGATTTGTGGTCCCTAAGCACTCTCAACAACTTTTCTTCCATCAATTCGTTAAGTGCAACATAAATAATAACATGTAAAGAATTAGATTGGCCTAAGTATGCATGCCTGAGGTGCTTAGGGAGTGGCTTAAGTTCAAGAGTAGGTTGCTCCTCCAATGACAGTTTTATCCTTGTTGTGACTTTTTCATCCATGTGCAATGGTTCAAATGGTGCTCTAAATCTGCTAACTCGTGGCAAGGAGTCTAGCATCTGCCGAGTAGTCCACAAATTCTAGATCATCTGATTCTTCATCTCCCAATAATGTCATTTCCAATGGATCGTTAACCAAACTCTTTCCCATGTCTTCACTGATTATCTGATCAATGATATCCATCCATAAATAATCTTCTTCATCTGTAGTAAATTTCATGGCTTTGAAAACATTGAATTTTACTTCTTGATCTTGGACCCTCACAATTAGTTCACCTTTTTGTATGTCGATAAGTGTCCTACCCGTAGCCAAAAACGGTCTCCCGAGGATGATTGGGATGTTCTTATCTTCCTCAAAATCCAGAATAATGAAATCCGCATGAATATAAACTTGTCAACCTTTACCAATATGTCCTCCACAATGCCTCTCGGGTACATGATTGACCTATCCGCCAACTACAATGAGATGTTCATAGTCTTTGGAGCGGGCAAACCCAATTCTGTATAAATTGATAACAACATAATGTTCACATTTGCCCCCAAATCACACAAGCACTTGTTGAATGCCATATTCCCAATTGTGCACGGAATAGTGAAACTCCCTGGATCCTTCAACATTGGTGGCAATATTCACTATAAAACCACACTACACTCCTCTGTTAATGCCACTGTCTCGAAATCTTCCAATTTCTTTTTGCTGGACAAAATCCCTTTCATGAATTTTGCATAACTTGGCATTTGCTCAAAGGCTTCTGCGAACGGGATATTAATCTAAAGTTTCTTAAAAACATCCAAAAATTTTGCAAACTGCTTGTCTAATTTCTTCTTTTGGACTCTTTGCTGAAAAGGTGGGGGAGGATAGACAACTGGTTCGTTAACTGATTTATTCTTTTCTAATTGCTTTTCTTCTCCCTGTCTGTCCTCAACCACTTTATTCTCACTATCTGTCTCAACCTCCTTTGTAGCCAAATTTTCTATTTTCTGACTCTCAAGTTAATTTCCACTTCGCAACATGATTGCCTTACAATGCTCGTGATTACCTTTCGGATTTTTCTCTGTATCGCTGGGTAATGTTCCTTGCGGCCTGTTATTCAATGCAAACGCTATCTGTCCCATCTGATTTTCTAAATTCTTGATGGCTATTTCTTGTGATTTTATTGCCATTGCTTGATTTTTAATGGCTACCTCGTTGCTTGTTATATACTTTGATAGCAACTCCTCTAAATCTGATTTCCTCTCTTGGCGTTGAACTGGTTGTTGTTGATTCTGAAATCCTGGGGATACGATGGTCGTGGAGCTTGCTGATTCTGATTATTATTCCACGACAAATTCGGATGATTCCTATTCCCCTGATTATTGTAGCTACCCATAAATTGTACTGACTCTGGGTTTATTGCACATTGATCCGTCGGATGTTCACCCGTGCACAATTCATAAATAACTGCAACTTGTTGTGTCTGTCCTCCTGACCAAACGTCGAACTTCTTGGAAAGTGTTGAAATTTTTGTTGTTATTGCAGCCACTCCATCTACCTCTAACACTCCAGTGACTGTAGGTTGTGTCATACTTGCCGTGGGCCACTGATAGTTGTTAGCAGCCATTATCTCTATCAACTGATATGCCTCCTCATAATTGTTTGCCATAAAATCTGCCCCCGATGCTGCATCAATATTGGTACTGAGATTCCCATATAGTCCATTGTAAAATGTGTTCATCTGCAACCACTTAGGCAATCCATGATGTGGGCATTTTATGAGAAATTCTTTGTATCTCTCCCATGCCTCGTACAATGACTCACCATGTTGCTGATCAACCATGGTAATCTCATTCCTCATCTTTGCAGTCTTCGCTGGCGGGAAAAATTTAGCTAGAAATTTCTGAGCCAGGTCATCCCATGTCATTACCGAACCCGATGGTAGAGAGTGTAACCAACTCTTCGCCTTGTCCCGCAGAGTGAATGGGAACAAGCGAAGTCTAACTGCTTCATCCGACACCCCATTGTACTTGAAAGTGTCGCATATTTCCAGAAAGCTGATCAAATGCTCGTTTGGATCATCATTTGCAAGTCCCCCAAACTGAACCAAGTTTTGGATCATCTGAATAGTCCCAGGCTTAATCTCGAATGTATTCGCAGCTATAGCAGGCCTGGTGATACTCGACTGTAGCTCAGTCACCTTAGGTGTAACAAAATCCCTCAACGCTTTCTGGTCTTCAGAAGCCATTGCTTCTTCTTTATCAAAATTTTCGAAGTCATCCTTTGTTTCCTTTATCCACTTACATAGCCTTTGAAAGCGTCTCTCAATGTCGTCCTCAAAAGGAAGCAAGTCTGGATTTTTTGACCGAGTTTGCATAAACAAACTTCAAAAACCTGAAATAAGACGAACAAAACAAAAAATAAAAGTGTTTGTAAAACTAGACTAATTAAACTAATATTGCAAAATAATAAAATCTATACTAAAGTCCCCGGCAACGGTGCCAAAAACTTGTTGGGTAAAATCTAATTACGCACAACACGCAAGTATACGTGGTCAACAAGTAATATAATAGGAAGTAAAGTATCGGTCCCTTGGAGACTATAAATAGAATTTAAACCTGACAATTACCAATTTCATATTAATCCTATTTTTATTAAACTAATCAATTTCCAGTTTATAACTAACAGTAAAAAATATTAAAATCACCAAACAATCAACAATGTCTAAAAATTGAATTTTTAAACAAATAATGGAGAATTACGCTTCCGACTTCTGTGATAACCCAGAATTTTGGATTGTCCAGAATTTAGGTTTAAAGAATTAGTTATTAATAAAATGAATTTTTATTAATACTATTATGTGCTATGTGTTTATTAATCGTTCTATAACCTAGGATGATTATAAGTCGGGAGGATTCTGGCTACAAACTAGATTGATGATTACATATAATAATTAGGAAAACTGAGTTCCGAGAATTTAATGATTACGTATAATAATTAGGGTTATTATGCGTGAGAAATACGAGTATGATACTAGTTATTATACGAGTATAGTAAGAAGATTATTATGACGTATAATACGAATATATTACGAACTATATACGAAGAAAATATGAGAATGGGATGCGTAGAATACGATTAGTCTTAATGGACTTTGAGTTCATGGACTTTGTAGAATCCAATTGGACTTGGATTATGTCAAGCTCAACGCTTTGTGAAATCAAGCCCAAGATAGGTCCAATAAGAATTAAAGTTAAGGCCAAAACCAAGAAAATAAATCGCAGATCGAACCGATGGGTAACTGGATGGGTAATAACCAATGGGGCAACCCATGGAGTGACCCATGGAGCTTGTGGGCCTGCCACTTGGCTACCAAGTAAAGTGGTTACTTAGTGGCTAAGCCATGAATAGTAAGGAGGTGGGGGATAATGACTAAATTGCCCTTAGCTTTGGTTTTCTATAAAAGGAAGCTTAGATTTCATTTTTATAAGATTTTGAAAATCCTACACCTTAGAGAGAGAGAGCTTGAGAGATTGGAGAAGAAGAAGAAGAAGGAAGAGCATGAGCATGAATGATCAGATCGATGGTGATCGTGAAATAGAAAAGCTTGCGAATCGCCGGCTTTGTCTAGTGGAAGAAAAATAAAGAAGAGAGGTAACCTAAAACCTAATCAAATTTAAGTTGTCTTTAAGTTCTATGTTTAAAAACATAAATTAATGAAGATAAGACGTAGATGATGTTAGAAATGATTTCATATGGTTGAAATCGTAAGAAAATAAAGAAATATGAATTAGAAGTTTATTTTATAAATTTCTTAAGGAAGTATAAGATTCGTAAGGATTTTGAGCGATCCGAATAAATCTTATAAGTGAGTAGGTCAAATAAGTAAGGAATGATGTTCTGTAACATCAAATTCCAAGAAAAAGTGAAATCGTAATCCAAAATATCGATTAAAATAAAGATCGAACGAAGAACGCGAAGAACGCGAAGAACGTTGTTGATTGACAAATTTAAAACCATCGTAGGATAATTGTTGTTGATGGACAAGTTTAAAACCATTGCGTATAAGTTAGTTGATTATTGCTTGGTTAGGAACGGTAGAAACGTTCATGAAGAATGGATTAAAACTTAGCTATAACGAAGTTATGGTGAAATTTTTGTAAAAGACAAACGAGAGTTAGAAAGTTAATAAATGAACCCGAACGTGTAGGGTTTCATAAGAATGTTAGAGAACGCAAAAAATGTGAGTCGTGGACTCAAGAATGAATGAGTTCCGTGTTCGGATGAAAAAATTACGAACGAACGAACGATGAATGTTAAAAGAGTAAAAAATGAACGAAGGGTGAACATTAAGCCAATTGAATGGCACATTAACGGATTCAGAACAAAGTTCTGTTTGAGAGGTATTGAAGTAAATAAGATAAGAAAGAGAATGACTTTGGAATGACCTCGTTCTGAGTTATAACGAAGGAGTTATGAGATCGTAAAGTACGCATCTCAAACTTGATACAAGACTTAGAAAATTTTCTAGGGTTTGTGCTCAACGCCGTAGTGCCAGCTGAGCCTTGGAGAGACGGCGCCGCAGCTCAAGCTCGGCCATAAACTATTGGTGAGTGGCACTGCAGCGCGAGAGGTAACAAAGGGTTTAGCGTCACAGCGCCAGACAAAGGAAGAGGGTGACGTAGGCTAGCGCCGCAGCGCGAGAGAGAAAGAAGAGAGTTGCGCCACAGCGCCGGTGCAGGCCAATGCCCAGAAATGAGATTTTTATTGCTCAATTACTGGGGGATGTGCAAGAAAGAAATTTGAACATGTAGTTCACCTAATGTAACACTTAATCAAGTGTGTTAAATCTTTAGTACAGATAGAATGGAAAGATTAAACGAGATTAAAAGACAAAGAAGTAAATGTGGGTTACGGAACAGATGTCTAGAGACCGTAAGCGCAATGAACAAATGTGAGGGATTGCTATGATTGTGATTCCTTAGACGTTGAGTGACGAGAGTAATGAATAACATTTCGATGTTATGTCATGGTGATGTGAGATAGGTGTAAAGCGTATAGACGCTGTGAACGCAACGTTGTTGCGATGAACAAGCGGTCTTACTATACAACGAACAGTATGGTTTCAACATTAAGACAAAATAATGAACATAGGGTTCATGGGATGTATAATGATGAAAGCAATTAAGACCTTGAGTAAAGGTTAAATGAGAGATTAATAGACGAGTGACGTGAACGCTGAATACGTAAACGATCCTCGTGAATCATATTCGCATCAGACGAACGTTCTAAGTGGAAAATGGTTATATGACTTAGACGTTGATGAAGGTAGTAAATAAGATACGAATGGTATCAAGAAATTCGTAACAAACGGTAATAAAATTAATGAAAGTCTGAGCATGAGTCGGATAAAGATTGTTATAATGAAGTAAGCATTAAACACTTTAGCCAATGTGAGGGTTGAGTGTACGCGATTATTAAACAGGCAGAACCTACACCTCGTGTATGGTTTGACAGTAAGGTAATGAAGAAGAATTGAATCAGACATTGTAAGATGTGATTAAGTTATTATAAAATTTTTAACGGTATGACCACATAATGTTGACATTGAATGATTTTTCTGAGTATACAAAAGATTGTATGACTTAGACGATAAAGAATGAATCTTGAGGTATGACATTTAGTTTCCTGAAAGCCATAAGGAATAAGAAGTTGGCTTAATGAACGTTAAAGTTTACTAGTTCGAATAAGTTAAGATGAGTTTAGGTTGTGGTACAATCGTAACCTTTGGTGGTTGACATATGGTGTGACGCCCCCAAAATAGGTATACATCACCCATTCTGAGTTGTCAATACATGGTACAGAAACAACTACAACTTTTATTATTACAACAATAAAACTGTGAGTTTGAATACAAATATTATCTTCTAGACAATATCTATACTCAAATAAATCCTCATCATATTTATTGATACATTATTTTACAAAAATGGTGAGGACTACTAAACAACTCTCTCTAGAACCTTCATTCCAAACCCCGACTCGTACTCGATATATTCTCGCCTCCTGAGAAGAAAAATGGAACAAAAAGGAAAAGGGTGAGCTCAACTAGCTCAGTAAAGAATATTATGACTAAGATAATATACAACAAATTATCGTTAGTCTTCAACAGGGGAAAATCTAATAGAATACAATAGACAACAAATTTTAAATCAATATTCGCAGCGGAAATAATAATTTATTAGAAGAGTTAAGTAGAGAATGCAAACTACTATCTTCTATGTATGAATTTAAAAGTTCATCGTCTATCTTTTATCCTTGTAACATCAATCAATATATATTTGGAATCAAATATTCATCTTTGCACTACAGGCCAAAGATATTCATTAGTTGGTCATGTTCATCTAAACACCTGTTCATCTTTGCACTACGGGCCAAAGATATTCTTCAGAAATCATTCATCTTTGCACTACAGGCCAAAGATATTCCATAATATCATCATTTAAGACTGAAGATGATGAAAAATATTTTTAAAGAAACGAATCCAAAGGAAACTAAATGACAAGGATTAAGGATTAAGGATTCGTACTTTGTTTTATCCACGTCCAAAAATACCTCAAAATAATCACAGTGGTGTAAAATTCAAGAATGATCAAAACATGGATACAATCAAAGCTAGTATCCAGAATAGATATTTTGGACGAAAAGAAAATTTTTCATTTTTCGATGAATAGTGCCGTATACGTGAATAATGTCGATATCGTGAATAGTGTCGTATACGTGAATAGTAACTCCACACCAAAAGTTCTAAATTTGATAAAATTTCCAACCAATATTTCTAAGCGTAATGATATTGAAGAAATAATATCATTTTCGAATAAAATAACATCCCTTACCTCGAAAGACAATGACTTCTAGTTGAAACAATTTGATATAAAGCTATGACTTGAACTTGCACCGTATAGCAATACTCAAAGTATACTCAAAATACTCACAAGAATACGCTCGATAATATAGAGAGAGAACTTTCATTTACGGTTTGATTTTCAATTCTAACCTAAGCACCCTATTTATAGAAATTGCTTAGAACACCAAATCGAAAAAATTTAATATAATAATAATATATTATATATATATTCCTACGCCAACCAAGACTCCTGAAATCAAGATGTTTACAAAGACATAAGGGGCCAACCAAAACAATAAAAACATTTTTGTTGATATAAATAATTAAAACTTCCAAAATCAATTATTTGAACTTGAACTTCAATAATTCATAATAAATAGATCTTTTATCAGAAAAATTCGAATCTCGTGAGTTTTTATAGAAATCCAATTCTCTACAACTTTGCGAAGAAAGTTTTTCCAAATTCCAAATGTAAATTGGCCCAAATCCACAAACGGACGATTTTACAAGCTATAATCAAATTTCAGTCAATAAATGGGGTCCACCGACATGTTTAACATGTTTTAAATATTTATTGCAACAAAAATACTCTTCCTCCTCGTATACTCATATATCCCATATTCGTTGTAAAAATATCACCATTAATATATTATTAAAATAATATATTTAAATGAATTATTTTATTAGAAAAAGATAAAATATTAATTTTCAACAATTGTCACATTAAAATTTTTCTCCATCTATATCCACATAAAATCAATATTTTTCTCATCATATAAATCAATAATTAATTATTCACAAATAATATTACGAATCACGATCTTTGGTAACGGTAGCTCTTGGGAATGAGGGGCTTTCCAATAAGAATTTTTTCTTCTTGGCGCCAATTAGGTGACCAAACCTCTCCTTAGATGCGAACTTTCTAGACATTGCCAATAATGTTATCTAATAATATTATTCAGATAATATAAATTATTGCTTCGATAATGAAAAATACCGTATAATGACAATTATTGAAAAACAAAAGAATATAAAATATCAACACAAAGAATTATTAAATCAATAAAATATTGAATAAGTAATTATCGTAACCATTATTGAGTAGTGCCTTCTTACGTAAGAATCAATAATTGGTGCAATACTGCAGGTGCTACTCGTGTTTTTAACCAATAGAGTATTTTAACAAAGATTAATCTGTAATAACTACTGCGTTATTTTTTAACCAACTTATATTTGTCGTTTTCTTCATCATCCAATCGCTTCAGTTATGGGGCCCACACATGGTCGCTACCGTCGCATTTAATATTCCCCGACAGTACGAATATTCCACGACCAAACGAATATTCCCCAACAACAATGAATATTTTATAACCACTTGCTTATTTTGAAATATTTTTGTATTTTACCCCTAACTATCCACATTAATCAAATCAACCCTTACTATTTCAAAATAGAGAAAATTAAATTTCATTAATAATAAGTTGGGGTCTTACAACCTCCCTCCTTATGAAATTTCGTCCTCGAAATTGACGTCGATTCTATCTGGTGTTTTGAAAAGGTGAGGATACCTCGCTTTCATTTCCGCTTTCCAATTCCTGTGTCATTTCCTCTATAGCATGATTCCTCCACAAAACTTTAACTTGTGGTATGACCTTTCTTGGCGTGGGACATGCTCCTTCCTATCCAAGATCTTGACAGTACCTCCTCATCATACGTTAAGTCTTTGGCTATCTCGTCCCTGTTCTAACTTTATAACGTGATTCGGTCTTTCACATATTTACGAAGTACGATATGTGAAACACATTATGAACATACGAGACATACTTGGAGGTAACGCAAGTCATATAGGCTACATTTCCTACTCGGTCAAGAATTTGAAATGGACCAATAAATCGTGGATTGAGCTTTCCTCTCTTCCCAAATCTTGTAACTCCCTTCCATGGAGCAACTCGCAACAATACATGATCCCCTATACTAAATTCCACGTCCTTTCGATGAAGATCCGCATAACTCTTTTGTCGATCTTGTGCCGTTTGTATACGTTGTCGAATCATTTGAATCTTTTCTGTAGTCATACGTACTAACTCGGGTCCCAACAATGTTACTTCACCCACCTTATCCCAACATATTGGAGAGCGACACTTTCGTCCATATAATGCTTCAAATGGAGCCACACCTATACTTGCCTGATAATCGTTGTTGTAGGAGAATTCCACCAATGGAAAATACTTATCCCAACCGCCCTTGAAGTCTAGGACACGAGTCTTAATAGATCTTCAAGAGTTTGAATAGTCCTCTCGATTGTCCGTCTGCTTGGGGATGGTATGCGAACTAAATCGCAAACTGCGCCCATAGCTTTTTGCAAGCTAACCCAAAATCTTGAAGTGAATCTTGGGTCACGATCCAAAACTATGGATACCGGCATGCCATGCAACCTCACAATCTCATTCACGTACATACTAGCAAGACGTTCAAGGAATAAGTCTCCGTGTCGGCAAGAAATGAGCGCGACTTGGTTACTCTATCAACAATAACCCAAATAACATTGATGCCTTGAGAAACCGTAGGAAGACCCGTGAACGAAATCCATGGTAATGTGTTCCCACTTCCATTTCGAATATCAAGTGGTTGCAACGGACCCTTAGGTACTAGATGCTCCGCCTTTACACGTTAAGCAGTTAAACACATCGAGATAAACTTTGCAATCTCTCTCTTCATATTGTTCCACCAAAATGTATGTCGAAGATCACGATACATTTTAGTACTTCCAGGATGGATTGAAAATGGTGTATTGTGTGCCTCGATCATAATCTTGTACTTCAAATCAGGGTCGTTAGGAACACAAAGTCTAGAGTGGACTCGAAGTATTCCTTCTTCATCAATTCTCGCTTCCGGAATAGATCCTTCTAGTACTTTCTTCTTCATACGCATCAGCTCCGGGTCGATGGCTTGAGCAACCTTAACTTTTTCTATTAAAGTTGGCTCTATGCGTTTACTTGACATCATCGCACTCATTCCCGCATATGATCTTCTACTCAATGCGTCAGCTACCACGCTAAACTTTACCGGGATGGTATTGAATAGTGTGGTCGTAGTCTTTCAATAGCTCGAGCCAACGTCGTTTGCCGCATGTTGAGTTCTTTTTGAGTGAAGAAATATTTAAGGCTTTTATGGTGCTAATATATCTCCACTTTCTCCCCATATAGATAGTACCTCCATATTTTTAGCGCGAAAACGATCACCGCTAACTCTAGATCATGAGTAGGATAATTCCTCTCATACTCTTTAAGTTGTCATGAGGCATAGGCTATGACTTTCCCACGCCATGAGAACACATCCTAACCCTTTGCCTAAAGCATCAGAGATAACAAATCCATCCGAACCAGATGGTATTGTTAGAAACAGTCTTAAATAAGTCTCCTCTTAAGCTCTTGGAAACTCTTCTCACATTCTTCGCTCCAAATGAATTTTGTATCCTTCCGAGTTAGCTGAGTTAATGGAGTAGCGATTCGAGAAAACCCTTCCACGAATCTCCGATAATAACCAGCTAAGCCCAAAAAGCTACGTACTTCAGTCACCGACTTCGGTTTCTCCCAACTTTGTATTGCTTCAATCTTCGCCGGATCCACGGATACTCCATGTTTTGACACCACGTGCCCAAGAAATGCTACTTCCTCATGCCAGAACTCGCATTTCTTCAATTTGGCATATAGTTGGTTTTCACGAAGCCTTTGGAGTACCAGCTTCAAATGGTGCTCATGATCTTCACGGCTTTTGGAATATATGAGGATGTCATCAATAAAGACAACAACGAATTGATCCAAATATTCCTTGAATACTTGGTTCATCATATCCATGAAAGCAGCAGAGCATTAGTCGATCCGAAAGACATGACTAAGAATTCATAATGCCCGTCATCAGAGTTCTAAAGGCGCTTTGGAATATCCTCGGTTCTAATCTTCACCGATGATATCCGTAATCGAAGATTGATTTTTGAAAAGAATTGTGCCCTCTGCAACTAGTCAAACAAGTCATCAATACGAGGTAGAGGATACCTATTCTTGATGGTGACATTGTTCAATTCCCCGATAGTCAATACAAAGTCGCATACTCCCGTCTTTCTTCTTTACTTAATAAAAACAGAGAGCACCCAAGGAGATGTACTAGGGACTAGAATGAAACCGATGTCCAATAATTCCTATAGTTGGATTTTTAACTCCCGAAGTTCAATAGGAGCCATTCGATATGGGGTTTTAGAAATGGGCTTTGTACCGGTTCAAGATCAATAAAGAATTCAACTTCACGCTACGGGGTAGGCCGGAAGTTCTTCGAAATACGTCGTGAAAGTCAATAACAACAGGAATATTAATCAAATTTGACGTGTCTTTATTCAAATCCATAACATGGGCTAAGAAAGCTTGACATCCGCTTTTCAATAAACGAATAATAGCTTATGATTAGATATGACGATGATTGATTTTAATGGTTTAGTTGCTTGAATTAGATAACAAAGTTGGTTAGGAATATGAAAACTAACAACCTTACGAAAATAATCAATTTTGGCATGATGAGTAGTTAACCAATCAATCCCTAAAATAACATCAAAAGCAAGTATCTTTAAAGAGATAAGGTCAATGGTAAGGTGATGGTGCCAACTTGAATCAAACAAGATTTATAAACAAAGTGGATGTGATGAAAGTTTCTCTAACGGAGTTTCCATAGATAGGTCAAAGTTTAATTTCTCCGAGTCAAGTTTAAACGTTGAGCACATGCAGGAGAGATAAATGAATGGGTAGCACCCAGTATCAAGTAAGGTATAAACTTCACAAGAATTTATAAATAGCTTACCCGTGATCACCTCGTTTGGGTTCCTCGCATTATGACCAAATACAACAAACGCCTTTCCGGAATCGTTGACTTTGACTTTTCTCGATAGTCTTTTGAGTCACCGCCTCATTGAACTAGGTTTCACTACCGTACAATCTCGAAGCGATATGTCCTTCCTTTCCACAATTATAGCATACCTTGAACTGTTGTGGGCGCTTTGACCGATATGTCCCTCTTTCCGCATTTGTAGCATATGATGGGGTGGTCGTTCTCCTCCCTTAGAACCGATTCTTTGCAAGACTGCTGCCTTTCACATGGTCATTGTTAAATCTCTCTTTTAAAATCTCCTCCCGACTCGCTTCTTCTATTTTTATGGCCATGATTACCACCGAGTGGTTACCATTTTGTCCGTCTGCTTCTTTCTCCGCTAGTTATCATTATTACATTGACCGCTATCTCCGGTACGATCCACAGTTATGGTCCCTCGGTTGAACATACTCGTTATCTCGCTCTAACAATATAGCCCATTAACAACATCCGAATAGAGAGAAAATTTATGAGAAATGAGATAATGTCGTATCTGCCGGGTTTCAAACCTCTCGTAAACATCCGCGTCATATACGTTCCTCATTCTCCACCAAATGAGGTGCAAACCGGATAACTCTGCAAACTTTGCCTCGTATTGAGACACCGCCATGTTGTTTTGTTCTAATCGATGAACTCCACTTCCTTCATATAGATTTAACACTTTCGTGAAAGTATTTGTAATTAAATAGTTTCAAACGCCTCCCAAGACATCTTGAGTGCGTACCGGATGGAGTACGCTTCACGAGACTCCCACCAAAGAGTCCGCCGCCCATGAAAACATAAAGGTGGCGAATGGAACCTTCGTCCTCCTCCGCATTCCAAGACATCGAATATCTTGGTAATTTGTTTGACCCATGTTTCCGCCATGATTGGATCTAGCTTTCCCTTAAATTACGGTGGTCCCAACTCTTTGAATCGCTGGGCGTGACAACCCGTGAATTGCTATCATTTCCTCCTATATTTTGAACACGAGTCTCCTCGTCGATTTTGCATGAATCGCAAAAAACTTCTAAACATCCCTCGCTCATCATCTCGCTCAAATTGTGTTGTTCACAGGAGGAACATTGCCACGACTGTTATGCGTTCTCCTCGTTGGTGAGTATAGGCATCTCCATGGTCTCATTTCCATTGTTAATATTCTCAATCGACATTCTCAAATCACGTATAAAACAAGGGTTAATTAAGGAAATCAATATATCACATAATATCCTTATATCTTGACTTAACTAACAAATAAGCTTAGGTAGGACACACTAGCGAAGGATTTACTCGCCTCTCCCTTCTAGTTCTATTCCCCGATCTCATGCCAGAGATCATATCCCTAAGCTCGATACCAAGCTGTGACGCCCCAAAATAGGTATACATCACCTATTCCGAGTTGTCAATACATGTTACGTAAACAACTAAAACTTTTATTATTACAACAATAAAATCGTGAGTTTGAATACAAATATTATCTTCTGACAATATCTATACTCAAATAAATCCTCATCATATTTATTGATACATTATTTTACAAAAATGGTGAGGACTACTAAACAACTCTCTCTAGAACCTTCATTCCAAACCCCGACTCGTACTCGCTATATTCTCGCCTCCTAAGAAGAAAAATGGAACAAAAAGGAAAAGGGTGAGCTCAACTAGCTCAGTAAAGAATATTATGACTAAGATAATATACAACAAATTATCTTTAGTCTTCAACAGGGAAAAATCTAATAGAATACAATAGACAACAAATTTTAAATCAATATTCACAATGAAATAATAATTCATTAGAAGAGTTAAGTAGAGAATGCAAACTACTATCTTCTATGTATGAATTTAAAAGTTCATCGTCTATCTTTTATCCTTGTAACATCAATCAATATATATTTGGAATCAAATATTCATCTTTGCACTACAGGCCAAAGATATTCATCAGTTGGTCATGTTCATCTAAACACCTGTTCATCTTTGTACTACAGGCCAAAGATATTCCATAATATCATCATTTAAGACTGAAGATGATGAAAAATATTTTTAAAGAAACGAATCCAGTGAAACTAAATGACAAGGATTAAGGATTAAGGATTCGTACTTTGTTTTATCCACGTCCAAAAATACCTCAAAATAATCACAAAGTGGTGTAAAATTCAAGAATGATCAAAACATGGATACAATCAAAGCTAGTATCCGTAATAGATATTTTAGACGAAAAGAAAATTTTTCATTTTTCGATGAATAGTCTTGATATCGTGAATAGTGCCAGATATCGTGAATAGTAACTCCAAAACCAAAGTTCCAAATTTGATAAAAATTTCCAACCAATATTTCGCATAATGATATTGAAGAAATAATATCATTTTGAATAAAATAACATCCCTACCCTCGAAAGACAATCTTTAGTTGAAACACCTGGATATAGGCTATGACTTGAACTTGCACCAGTATAGCAATACTCAAAGTATACTCAAAATACTCACAAGAATACGCTCGATAATATAGAGAGAAAAACTTGAGCTTCGGTTTGATTTTCAATTCTAACCTAAGCACCCTATTTATAGAAATTGCTTAGAACACCAAATCGTAAAATTTAATATAATAATAATATATTATATATATATTCCTCGCCAACCAAGACTCCTGAAATCAGCATGTTTACAAAGACATAAGGGGCCAACCAAAACAATAAAAACATTTTGTTGATATAAATAATTAAAACTTCCAAAAATCAATTATTTTGAGCTTGAACTTCAATAATTCATAATAAATAGATCTTTTATCAGAAAAATTCGAATCTCGTGAGTTTTTATAGGAAATCCAATTCTCTACAACTTTGCAGAAGAAAGTTTTTCCAAATTCCAAATGCAAAATTGACCGAAATCCACAAACGAACGATTTTACAAGCTATAATCAAATTTCAGTCAATAAATGGGGTCCACCGACATGTTTAACATGTTTTAAATATTTATTGCAACAAAAATACTCTTCCTCCTTGTATACTCATATATCCCATATTCGTTGTAAAAATATCACCGTTAATATATTATTAAAATAATATATTTAAATGAATTATTTTATCGTAAAAAGATAAAATATTAATTTTCAACAATTGTCACATTAAAATTTTTCCATCTATATCCACATAAAATCAATATTTTTCTCATCATATAAATCAATAATTAATTATTCACAAATAATATTACAGAATCACAAGATCTTGTGAACCGTGTAGTCCTCAGAATGATGGGGCTTTCCAATAAGAATTTCTTCTTCTTGGCGCCAATTAGGTGACCAAACCTCTCCTTGATGTAACTTTCTAGACATTGCCAATAATGTTATCTAATAATATTATTCGGATAATATGAATTATTGCTTTGATAATGAAAAATAATTGTATAATGACAATTATTGAAACAACAGCAATATAAAATATCAACGTAGTAATTATTAAATCAATAAAATACTGAACAGTAATTACTGTAACCATTATTGAGTAGTGCCTTCTTACGTAAGAATCAATAATTGGTGCAATACCGTATGCTACTGTGTTTTAACCAATTTAGTATTTTAACAAAGATTAATTGGTAACAACTACGCCTGTTATTTTTAACCAACTTATATTTGTCGTTTTCTTCATCCAATCGCTTTCAGTTATGGGGCCCACACATGGTCAAGCCATCGTCGCATTTAATATTCCCCGACAAGATTTAATATTCCACGACCAAACGAATATTCCCCGACAACAATGAATATTTTATAACCACTTGCTTTTTTTTTTGAAATATTTGCGTATTTTACCCATAACTATCCACATTAATCAAATCAACCCTTACTATTTCAAAATAGAGAAAATTAAATTTCATTAATAATAAGTTGGGGTCTTACATATGGTAGCTGGGCTAAACAATTCCTTCAGAGAGCGAAGGTATATACGAAACTAACAACTGATCTAACTCAGTATTATGGGCAGTGTAGATGAGACGGGAACTTGTTTGTTGGTTGTTTGTGGGAAACCACTCAGAGTACCATAAGGAATACTAGCAGAGACGCGATGTGTGCTGAGTCCTAGAAAAGTTATAAGAAGAAGATAAAAATGTAAATCATCAAAGTTGATGAATGTTTGAGTAAGACATCTACGTATGTCATGAAGTCGTAAACTGGTAGTAAAGGAAGTTAGTCGCGTAAACTTCGTTTATATGAACGCGAAAGTTAAGTAAACCAATGCGTAAGTCAAATATATGACTAATTGGTGTACGTGTTATTTCCTTATGTGTTATATAGGGATTTGGAATGAGCAGTTCAGGGTAAGATGTAGCTGTGCATAAGGCAAGTTTCCTAACTTCAATCATAGTACATGAATGCTAGTTTCTTAAACTTCTCAGATGTTGAACTTGAGAAGTCTTTTATATGTGCAAATGTGCAATATTTGTACAAAGTGGTAGTATGTATGAGGCCTTGTGCCACAACATGAACACTTTGGTGTTTCTATGAGATGAACTGTTCTGTGATTGAACTGTTCAATACAAGTATGTTCGGTTTATACACGAACCGTTATTGTAAAGTATGTGCTAATGATTCTAGCCGGACAAGATGTGTATGAAAAAGGTAGAGGAATGAAAGTATTTCAAAGTGAATATTACTAATGTTTTAAGATGATAGGAATCGAGACTATTCCTAGTATTCAAGCTACTTTATAACCTTTTTTCTATTATCGAAGTTCTGAAGAATGTTTAAACTCTTGAAGTTGTTTGTTCAACTGTTATGACTTGCTGGGAAATTGAATGCTCACACTTGCTTTAAATAAAAACATTTTCAGCGAACGATGTTAGAAAGAACTTAAGGAGGCTGTAAAGATCAAGCTGATCGGTATCTGGACGAAGTGTCATTCAGTATGTGAATGTGCGTGAAGAGCAAACCAAGACTTGTAATGCAGAATATTTTAATTGAACTATAGATTAGTTTAATGAACTGATATGTATCCTTGGTGGCGGATAAAAGTCACTCTTATACGATGTAAAAAATAATGATATTATCATTATTTGTAATGAAAGAGGTTATAAGGTTTCCAGAACCTGGGATTTAAGAATATATGCTGTTATATTTAACTATATAATGACATATGTTTGGTAAGAAGTGGGATCGTGACGCACAGAATCCGGGTGTGAGAATAGACTGGATTTCGGGGCGTTATAGAGTGGTATCAAAGCTGATAGGTTATAAACCTTAGGTATGAGTACCTAAGACTATAATCGTAGAGAGAAGGATAAGAAGATCACCACGCGATCATAGTAAATCGTAGTAACAGATGAGCTGTTAAATGATGAATAATTTATAACTAATGTTATGAATGAATGGTACTACGAAGTAGTACAGGAAGAAGAACTCAGATTGAGTTGTAAAGGATATCATACGAATTAAAGAAAATTCGTATTAAGTAAAGAGAAATTTAGAAGTTGTAAGATTTAAATTGAGGACTCATGTGATGGCTGAGTTGTATGAACCTTTGTTATGGGCAGAGGTTTGTGGTTTGGTGTTACAACTGTTCATTTTATTACAGTGATAATCATTGGAATTGGTGGCGCTATTAAGATGTATATGACGAGAAGGTGAATCTTTTCTCATGTATATACTTTATAGGTAAAGAATGTTAAAATAGGTGCGAGTTCTTGAAACTCATACTTATGAAACGTTTGTGACTCATAATTATATGTTATGTTTCTGAGCCCTAAACGTATGGATAGTCCTTGATTTGTTATTGGATTACATATTGCGAAGATAAGTTCATAAACACATATGGTTGTGAAAAGTTCCTAAACACATAAAGTGTGGTAAGTTGATGGACTATACTAAGGTATAGGAATGTTTAGACTGAAAACAAAGTGTTTTCAGTATGCTTAGCATTGAAGGTGCTAGAGGAGATTATGTATTGTCGCAGTAAGACAATGAAGGAAGATGGAGAATAGGATATTCCAAGTCATCTAGCTATGCTAGATTTAGAACTTTATTGAAATCGTGCTTATGTGTACATTTCAAAAACGAAAGAATTGGTTCAAATTATGGAACCAAAAGATTTTAAAAGAGCTATTCTTGGTATGTGTACGCTAATTGCTTTGGCTAGACAGAAATTGATTTAAAATATCAAAATAAATTTTATATCATCCGTGCATTTGATACAAGGATGGTAAAAAGATGGAGTTGTTAATACAATTGAACCTGGTGTTGGAAGTGATCTTAGGATCAACAACCCGCTATGGTATGATGTATAATGACGAAGTCCTCAACGTACTGTGAAAAGTACGATATCATGACGTCATAAAATGTTTTGATGTATTGCGAAAAGAAAATCGAGCTTTCTTTGAAGAAGTTGTGCTAAACAAAAAAAATTTCTAGTGCGGAATCTAATGATTAATTCTGAGATGAACATACCCCGAAATGGGGTTATACGATAGCTTGATCACCTATGTATGGAAGAGGTAGTTTACTTTCTTAGTGATTGTAAACTGACCGTTAAAGAAGGGTTTACGGCGAAATACTGTTTAACCTAGTAAGAGTTCATGGTCGATTTGACCCCTCAGCAAAAGTATGAAACATTTTAAAGGAAATTTTATATTCCTCGTTATTCCTTCTACTTCATGAATCTTGATAGGTTATTGAGGTTAGGAATGATGGAAAGATAAGAACTTCGTTGAAGAGAAGTTGAGAAGAAGGGTAAGCTAAAAAAAATTCGAGGATGAAATTCTGTGAAGAAGGGGAGAATGTGAGGACCCGAGTAAGGGTTTGGTTTTAAGAAATTTCGAGGACGGAATTTTTATAAGGAGGGAAGAATGTGATAACCCAAAATTTTGGATTGTCCAGAATTTAGGTTTAATGAATTAGTTATTAATAAAATGAATTTTTATTAATATTATTCTGTGCTATGTGTTTATTAATCGTTCTATAACCTAGGATGATTATAAGTCGGGAGGATTCTGGCTATGAGCTAGATGAAAATCAAAGTTTTTCGGGAATAAAAATATTTTCGGGGAAAAAGACAAAATAGGCACTATTCATCCATTTTTGCTCAGAGATTTATATTGAATTTCCGAGAAACGCGTAATGATCAAATTCTAAGACGTGATGGAATATTCAATAATATTTTAGTTATGGCAAAAACAAAGTTTTCGCCTACGGACTTAAAACCTAAGGGTTAGAAAAAGTGAGTTTCGAGAATTTAATGATTACATATAATAATTAGGGTTATTATGCGTGAGAAATACGAGTATTATACTAATTATTATATGAGTATAGTAAGAAGATTATTACGACGTATAATACGAATATCGTACGAACTATATACGAAGAAAATACGAGAATGGGACGCGAAGAATACGATTAGTCTTAATGGACTTTGAGTTCATGGACTTTTTAGAATCCAATTGGACTTGGATTATGTCAAGCACAACGCTTTCTGAAATCAAGCCCAAGATAGGCCCAATAAGAGTTAAGGTTAAGGCCCAAACTATGAAAATAAACCACTGATCGAAATGATGGGTAATTGGATGGGTAATAACCAATGGGGAAACCCATGGGGTGACCCATGGAGCTTGTGGGCCGGCCAATTGGCCACCAAGTAAAGTGGTTACTTGGTGGCTAAGCCATGAATAATAAGGAGGTGGGGGATAATGGCCAAATTGCCCTTAACTTTGGTTTTCTATAAAAGGAAGCTTAGATTTCATGTTTATAGGATTTTGAAACTCCTACACCTTAGAAAGAGAGCTTGAGAGCTTGGAGAAGAAGAATAAAGAAGAGCATGAGCATGAATGGTCGGATTGAAGGTGATCGTGAAATAGAAAAGCTTGTGAATCGCCGACTTTATCTTGTGGAAGAAAAATAAAGAAGAGAGGTAACCTAAAACCTAATAAAATTTAAGTTTTCTTTAAGTTATATGTTTAAAAACATAAGTTAATGAAGATAAGAAGTAGATGATGCTAGAAATGATTTCATATGGTTGAAATCGTAAGAAAATAATGAAATAGGAATTAGAAGTTTATTTTATAAATTTCTTAAGGAAGTATAAGATTCGTAAGGATTTTAAGCGATCTGAATGAATCTTATGAATGATTAGGTCAAATAAGTGAGGAATGATGTTCTATAACATCAAATTCCAAGAAAAAGTGAAATCGTAATCCAAAATAATGAATAAAATGAAGAACGAACGAAGAACATGAAAAACACGCGAAAAACACGAAGAACGTTGTTGATGGACAAATTTAAAACCATCTAGGATAATTTTTGTGTATGGACAAGTTTAAAACAATTGCGTATAAGTTAGTTTCTTATTGCTTGGTTAGGAACGGTAGAAACGTTCATGAAGAACAGATTAAAACTTAGCTATGACAAAGTTATGGCGAAATTTTTGTAAAAGATGAACGAGAATTAGACAGTTAGTAAATGAAGCTGAACATGTATGGTTTCATAAGAATGTAAGAGACCATAGAAAACGTGAGTCGTGGACTCAAGAATGAATGAGTTCTGAGTTCGGATGAATGAATTACGAACGAACGAACGAAGAACGTTAAAAGCGTAAAAAATGAACGAAGAGTGAAGATTAAGATAATCAAATGACACGTTAACGGATTCAGAACAAAGTTCTGTTCAAGTGGTATTGAAGTACGTAACATAAGGAAGGGTATGGCATTGGAACGACCTCGTTTCGAGTTGTAACGAAGGAGTTATGAGATCATAAAGTACGTATCTCAAACTTGATACAAGACTTAGCAAATTTTCTAGGGTTTGTACTCGGCGCCGCAGCGCCAACTGAGCCTTGGAGAGACGGTGAGACACCCCCAAATATGGGTACTTCAATTTCCATGGGATTTGGTGTTCACTGTCCAAACATCATGTATCTATCTACCCATAATAAATGAAAACCATAAATAGATAGAAATAAATCCTCTCCTTATGGAGTTACAACATCTGAAAATAAATACATCAATCCCAGGTCATACTAACCTTTAATCTCAAATGCGAAAACATAAATAAATAGTAAGTCTTACACAACTTAAACATAAGTCTGAAAACATAACATAACAAATAAACAACAAGTCTTCATCACTTGTTAACTTCGCCCTTGCCTTTACTAGAAGAAGGCTCGTCGAACCTTTCGTTCTTAACTGCAATGTTATTATTATGCAAGAGTGAGCACGATTGCCCACAAGTACAATAATATAACAATAAAATAATAACATTCGAATGAATCAATAACTTCTGAAATAAGAAAACATGGATTTTGAATCAAGAATGAATAACAAGACTCAAAAGAACTTCTGAGGGTCATAAGACCTTGAACTAGGTCCTAGGTTGTCAAATGTTTATACTTGAAACCTTTAACAGTCATAAGATTATGGACTCTTCTTCTCGTACTTAGTGGGATCAGCCCTTAGTACAATATTGTGCATAATATCTTAATGCTAAATCATTATTAATCCCCTATAACAGGGTTGTTCATCTCAGTTTGACATTAGAGTTCGTACCAAATGAAGTTTGGTTTGGATAAGCTCAACAATGGTTCTGAAATTTAGAACGTTCATCAACTATGGACTAGTTGAATCAATAAGGGTTCGCTAGTCTTACAAGGTTCAACAATAATTGATATTCAATTTGAATAAAAAAGTTCAAGATGTATACAATCGAATAAGTATTGTATAACAGGAATCATACCTTTTAAAGAATGATAACATCTAATATGAAATCTTGACTTGAACAATAATAAACAAGATAGAATAAGGAACTTGCTTTATGTAAAGAAACAAGGTTTAGGAACTTGCCTCGTACGTAGGCTAAACGATTACTACTTACGTTCACCACAAATCGTACACACATACCGTATGTATTCACGACATTCATTAGTTACATTTTCACTTAATTATTGAATATAAACTCCACTTTATTTAACGAATCATTACCCTTCTAATTTAATTACTTAATTAAATTAAAATATTTTCATTCCCTTACTATTATTACACTCGAATAAATTATTTCATAATAATTTCCATCGAATATTTATTTTATTCCATAAATATCTCAATTAAAATATTTACTTTATTTTATAAATATTTTAATAATAATTTTCATCGAATATTTATTTTATTCCATAAATATCTCAATTAAAATATTTATCTTAAAATATTTTATTTGATAAATAATTTAATTAATAATTTTTATTATTATTATTTATTATTATTATTATTATTTTATTATTTTATTATTTTATTATTTTATTTTATTTTATTTTTAGTTTGGGAACGGTAGGAAGCGAGGTTACCTGACTTCGCTTTCTGATTTTTTATAACAAGGCCAAAGTAGGCCAAAAAAATCTCTCACAAGTTAATATGTTCTCTTGAAGAACACAGAACATGGCCATAACTTTCAATTAAATTATTTATACACGAATTTAGACATACCCAAACATTGTCATACACATATAACTATTACATAACCCTTCTAGCATAATTTTAACATGTTAAAATACATAATTTTACAGAATCAAAACATATAAATCACTGTTCTTGATTTTCTTGAATGTTTTCAACACAAAACATGAAAATCAACATTAAAGGTTCATTATAACACTGAATCTGTTCATTTAGAGTTTGATTCCTTCGTTTTAACATGCATAATTATATACAAGTGTAAATTTATGTTACCATTTATGCTTATCGTGTTAAATTTGGTATGTAAGGTCATATGGCCATATTTTTATACTCTGTAATTTTGAAGAACAACGTACGACAAAATTTTTAGAACTGATGTTATGGTTCATACAACATAGTAAAAACATACTACGTTAACATATTAACACACACATGTATAAATTTATGATATAACTTATGATTATCGTGTTAAATTTGGTATGTAAGGCCATATGGCCATATTTTCATACTCTGTAATTTTGAAGCAACAATATACGGCATATTTTAAGAAACTGATGATATGGAAATCTACAATATATAGTAAAAACATGCTATGCTAACATATTATCACATATATATCCACATAACCAATACAATTTCCAATTACAAAGATTTTAACAGAACTTGAAAGTCATTTTCATGAAAACTTTTAAATGACGTGAATAAAACAAATTGGGTTGAAGAGATTACCCAAAGTGTAGATGAGTAGAGATGAAACTCTTCTCAATTAATTCTTAAATCACACAACTCACAAATTCCCTCAACAATTTCTCAATCTCTCTGTGATTTGCTTTGCCAGACTTAGAAAATAAAAGACTTAACAAAATAAAAGAAGGAAAGCGTATATAATTACAAAAACTGACGCAGTTGTGGTCAGTTACTCTAATTCGTGGTTAACTGCCCAACTCCCAATAGGGCTCCATTTGGCTAGCCTTAAAAGACTCATTCCCATTTAATTTAATAAATCTTTTATACTATAGTTTAATATTGTCACACCCCTTTATAAAATAAATCAAATATCTTATTTAATTTATTTTAATTAAAATATAATAATTTCTCATTTGTTAATTACGTCAAATTATTAATTCTCTAATTAATTATCAAATTAATTAAAATAATATTAGGCTTATTAAATATTTCTTTTAATTCAATAAGCTCACATAATTACATACTTTGAATAATGAAAATTATCCACATTAATTTAATAAATATAACACATATAACTAAATTAATCTATCACAACTTCATTAATTAATTATTTAATCTAATAATTAATTCATCGAAAAATATTTATTTAATCCAATAAATTTTAAAATTAAATTACAAAATTTCGGTTGTCACATATTTCCCCCCTTAAAAGGATTCTGTCCTCAGAATCACGATTCAAACAATTCGTCCCATTACATACTCCCCCCCTTACAAAGATTATGTCCCCGGAATCACTTTCACATTAATTAATTAAATAAATGAGGGTAATTCTTCATCATATGATCTTCGAGTTCCCACGTTGCTTCTTCAGCATTGTAATTGCTCCAAATTACATTAACAAAAGGTATTACTTTATTTCTGAGAACTTGTTCTTTTTTGTCGACAATCTGAACAGGAATTTCTTCATAGGATACGTCTTTCTCAAAATGAAGGGGTTCATATTCAATCACGTGCTTGTAATCGGGTTTGTAGGGTCGTAAAACTGAAACATGGAAAACGTTGTGGACATTCTCGAGTGCTGGAGGTAAGGCTACCTCATACACAACTTCTCTGATTCTTCGCAGTACTTCGAAGGGTCCAATGAATCTTGGGCTTAATTTCTCTTTCTTTCAGAACCTGATCTTTCCCTTCCAAGGAGAGACTTTCAAAAACACATAACTACCCGGTTCAAACACACCATTTTTACGGTGTGGATCAGCGTATTTCTTCTGCCTATCTTGAGCTGCTACCAGTCTTATTCGGATCACTTTAACTATCTCTGATGTCTACTGTACTAGTTCGGGACCTAATAATTGTCTCTCGCCAACTTCATCCCAGTATAGCGGAGTTCTGCACTTTCTGTCGTATAACGCTTCGTAAGGCGGCATGCCAATACTACCGTGGTAATTGTTGTTATAGCCAAACTCTACAAGCGGGTAGGTGATCATCCCAATTTCCTTTAAAGTCTATTATATAACTCTGCCCATCTGTCTGAGGGTGATATGCCATACTCATTCGCAACTGTGTACCCATGCATTCCTGTAGACATTTCCAGAAGTTTGATGTAAAGTGCGGATCCCTATCAGAAACAATTGACACCGGGACTCCATGTCTCGAAATAATCTCTTTTACATATAATTTTGCCAACTGGTCTAAGGTAAATTTGATTCTGATCGAAAGGAAATGTGTGGATTTTGTCAGTCGATCAACGATAACCCATACTGCGTCATAGCCTTTCTGAGTTTTCGGAAGGCCAACCACAAAATCCATCGTAATATGTTCCCATTTCCATTCTAGGATCTCTAACGGTTGTAGCAACCCACTCGGCCTCTGATGTTCTGCTTTCACTTTCTTACATGTCAGACACTTGGCAACACACTCTGCAACATCTCATTTCAAATTTGGCCACCAGAAATGTTGTCGAAGATCTTGATACATTTTGGTGCTACCAGGGTGAATCGAATATCGTGAGCTATGAGCCTCGCTCAAAATATCTTCCTTAATCTCTGGTACTGGCAGTACCCAAATTCTACTTTCAAATCTCAGTATTCCTTCCTTGTCCACCTTAAATCTCGGTTCAGTTCCTTCGAATATCTTCTTTTTCACTTTTTTACATTCTTCATACTGAAGTTGAGCCTCCTTAACTTTATCCAGTAGGGTTGTACCAGATTGCTTCTGTAACAACTTATCAACAATTTTTATAGGATTTTTCACTTCCAGTTCTAACTTCTCCATGGCTGAAATTAGCTCCTTTGAGCAGTCAACATCATCAATTTCTCCCGACCCTTTCTACTTAAGGCGTCGGCAACCACATTTGCCATACCTGGATGGTATTAAATTTCACAATCATAGTCCTTAATTAACTCCAGCCAACTTCTTTGGCGCATATTCAAATCCTTCCGTGTAAAAATATATTTCAGACTCTTGTGATCTGTATATATTTCACACTTCTCCCCGTAGAGATAGTTCCTCCAGATTTTCAAAGCGAAAACCACTGCATCTAACTCCAAGTCGTGGGTCGGATACCCCTTCTCATAATCCTTCGACTGTCGTGATGCAAACGCAATGACTGCCGTTTTGCATAAGCACACAGCCAAGTTCTTTATGTGACGCATCACTATAAACAACAAAATTTCTTGTATCATCCAGAAGAGATAACACAGGTGCTGTACTCAACCTCTTCTTTAGTTCCTGAAAGCTTTCCACTCACTTCTCCGTCCAAACAAATTTCACTGCTTTTCGAGTCAAATTTGTTAACGGAGTTACGATCTGGGAAAAGTCTTGAATGAATCTTCTGTAATACCTTGCCAATCCCAGAAAACTTCGTACTTCCGACGGCGTTCTTGGCTGATCCCAGTTTATCACGGCTTCAACTTTGGATGGATCTACAAAAATTCTGTCTTTATCAATCACATGTCCAAGAAATTTTACCCGCTCAATCCAAATTTTGCATTTCAAAAACTTGGCATACAACTTCTCCCTTCTCAACGCCTCTAACGTTACCTTCAAATGTTCTTCATATTCTTCCTTGGTTTTCGAATATACCAAAATCTCATCTATAAATACCACTACGAATTTGTCCAAAAACAGCTTGAACACTTCATTCTTTAGGCCCATAAATGCCACATGAGCGTTCATTAGACCAAATGACATTACCAAAAATTCGTAGTGACCATATCATGTTCTGAACGCTGTCTTCGGTACATCCTCTGACCTCACCTTCAGTTGATGATAACCACTCCTCAAGTCTATCTTGGAAAAGTATCTCGCTCCCTTCAATTGATCAAACAGATCGTCGATCCTCTGTAATGGATATCTATTGTTAATCGTGACCTTATTCAGTTCTCTGTAGTCAATGAAGAGTCGAATCATCACATCCTTCTTCTTCACAAATAATACTGGCTCTCCCCATGATGATACGCTCGGTTGAATATACTTTTTGTCCAATAATTCTTGTAGTTGTACCATCAATTCTTTCATTTCTACCGGTGCCATTCGGTATGGTGCCTTCGATATTGGAGTCGTTCCTGGTGCCAAATCGATCACAAATTCAACCTCTCTATCTGACAGAATTCCTGGCAAATTGTCTGCGAAGTCCCTCACTACTAGTATCTCCTCTACTTTTGGATTCTCTTTACGACTGTCGACTATGTAAGCTAGATATCCTACACAGCCTTGTCTTAACAACTTCCTGGCCTGCATCATCTCCAGATAAATCGCTTGTCTAGGCGACTTGCTACCATAAAACACCACCTTTAACGGAGTCATGAGATTAATACGCTTCTTCTGGCAATCAATTACGGCTTCGTGACTGAATAACCAGTCCATACCCAAAATAACGTCAAATTCTCTAAGTCGAAAAGGGATAAGATCTACGTTCATGATATTACCCATAATATCCACTCTACAGTTCTTATGTACGTACTTAACATGGATTATTTCTTTATTCGCAATTTCTATGTTCATGGGGTGTTCTAACTCATCCTTAGGCAATTCTAAGTTCTTAGCAAAGTCATCGGATATAAATGAACAAGTAGCACCCGAATCAAATAATACATAAACATTAACTTTATTGATCAGAATGATACCCGACACCACATCACGAGACTGCACAATATCCTGCACTGTCATGTCGAATGTCCTGGCAGTCGGTTGGTTGTGATTGGTCCCGTGATAGTTAAAGCACTTACGCTGCTGTTTCACCTGTTCTCTCTTGATCCTGCCCTTCCAGATCCCTTCTTGGTACAGTTCCTTGCCAGATGATCCTTTGAGCCGCAAGTGAAGTAGGCTCCCTTCTTTGGGTTAGGATAGTTAAGTGTTATGTGGCCCTCCTGACCACAATTGTTGCACACCCACTTTCCCTTCATACAAACCCCCAAGTGAACTTTCCCGCAGGTTGGGCACGCTTCGATCCTCTTCTTCCGACCTCCTTGCTGATTTCCAGTTAACGAGTTGTCAGTCCACCTCCTTTTTAGATTGATACTTCCTCCCGTGTTGTTGCCACTGGCTTTGTTATTTCCCTCATTTTCACTCTTCTTCTTCTTCTAATCCTGATTGTACTTGGTCACCGCATCGCTCCCACCTTCAACGAGGATGGCCTTTTCCAGTACTCCAGCAAAAGTGTTTAGCTGAAACATTGATACTTTGCTATATACCCAGGGCTTCAGTCCTTGTTCAAACCTTCTTGCTTTTCTCTCATCCGTGTGTACTTGATACGGGGCGAACCTGGCCAACTCATTGAATTTTGCCGCATAATCTGGTACGGACATATTTCCATGTTTCAATTCCAGAAACTGGACCTCTATTTGGTTCTGCGAGCTGGTCGGAAAATACATCTTGAAAAACATCTCCTTGAACCTCTCCCAATTAATCACACCTTCACCTCCCCGGACCTTATTTGCTTGTCACTAATAACTGGCTTCAGATTTCAACATGAACGTCGCGTAGGCGGTTTTCTGGTCCTCTTTGACTCTGGTGACGTCAAAACTTTTTCCATCTCCATAACCAACGTTTGATCCTTGATCGGGTTCATGGAGCCTTTAAACTCTAGCGATCCCACCGCCTTAAAATCCTTAAACGTCGTGTTCAGTTGAGCTTGAGGTGGATTATTCATCGCTCCAGCTAGTAAGTTTACCAACTGCTGAACGAGGTCAGCATTAGCATTGTTGTTGTTGTTGTTATTCGTTGACCCTTCCTGGGCTGGTCGACGATTTGGTCGTCTTCTCGGCGGCATGTTTTTGATAAGAATATACGCTTATTAGGTCTTTATTCAATTATTTAAATATTTAAGGCTTAACTAAAACATTTAAACATAATCACTTAACACATTATCTCAATTAACCCTGAAATATTTATTCAAATCAAAAGTTTTAACATTAAACGATAACATCACTACTATTTACATCAACTATCCCGAGATAAAGAATCTACAGGATTTAAAACATTAAAATATTCATTTGTTTATAAACACATCGGAATTTACATCTAACACGAGAAAAGTTTTTCACATAATTAAACAAATCATATCACTGCATGTTAAGGCGCTGAATAGCCTTGCTACGTTCCTCTTCCATGATGCTGGACATCGTCTGGCGATCTAACATATAAGATGGTAGTCCTTCAAACTGGATTGGGTACCTCATAACTCGATCCTGGGCCTCATCTATTGCATTTTGAAGTGTAGAGTACGTCTCCCCAAGCTTAGCCTTCTTCGCAGGACAATCCTCTTCTGCAAGATCAGCACGACGTGATTCTCTTACCCAGCCCTCCTCTCCTATGGTCAGTCTTTCTGAGCTCTCTTTCAGTTCCTTCTTCAACTTTTCTATTTCTTCAGAATTCTCCTCGGTTTGACCCGTCTCGTGAACCAAATCCCACTCCACGTTCCCTAGACGTGTGTGAAGAGTCACAACCTCCCTATCCTTCTACTCAATGGTAATCTGCTGAATAATCGCCCGCTCAGTCAGATCCTGAACAGTGTCACGTAACTCTACGTTACGGTTATATAACTCGTTGTACATCTCAGCATCAATGGATTTCGGTGGGAACTCATCTTCTTCCTCTTCCTCTTCCTCTTCCTCTTCGGGATCCTCCTCTAGATCAGTTGCAGGCTCATGCTCCTGACCATCAACAGTGATCAATGGAGATGGCTCTCTCTGTACCAACTGCTCCCTTACGACATCAATGTCTCGGGGCTCCTCCTCTGTAGGTATTCGGGGTTCCTCCTCCCCAGCTCGACTAGCTCCTCCAACATCTGACATCCTGACAACACAAATTCAAGTTTAATTTACTAAGTCGTACTAGTGAGCACATAATTTAACACATAAGCACATAATGTCTTTTATTATCTTCAATGAATTAAGAAATTCATTTCTTAAAACTCGATAAGAGTTTTCCATCACTATATTCTTCCTATAAGGCTACTACCTAAGGTTGTTTCCCCATATAAGGTTCATAACCTACATCTTTGATACCAACCTATGACACCTCCAAATCTGGGTACTTCAATTCCCACGGGTTTTGGTGTTCACTATCCAAACATCATGTATCTATCTACCCATAATAAATGAAAACCATAAATAGATAGAAATAAATCATCTCCTTATGGAGTTACAACATCTGAAAATAAATACATCAATCCCAGGTCATACTAACCATAAAACTCAAATGCGGAAACATAAATAAATATTAAGTCTTACACAACTTAAACATATGTCTGAAACATAACATAACAAATAAATAACAAGTCTTCATCACTTGTTAACTTTACCCTTGACTTTACTAGAAGAATGCTCGTCGGACCTTTCGTTCTTAACTGCAATGTTATTATTACGTAAGAGTGAGCATGATTGCCCACAAGTATAAAAATATAACAATAAAATAATAACATGCGAATGAATTAATAACTTCTGAAATAAGAAAACTTGGCTTTTGAATGAAGAATGAATAACAAGAATAAAAAAAACTTCTGAGGGTCATAAGACCTTGAACTACGTCCTAGGTTGTCAAATGTTTATACTCAAAACCTTTAACAGTCATAAGATTATGGACTCTTCTTCTCGTACTTAGGGGGATTAGCCCTTAGTACCATATTGTGCACAATATCTTAACGTTAAAGCATTATTAATCCCCTATAACAGGGTTGTTCATCTCAATTTGACATTAGAGTCCGCACCAATGGAAGTTTGGTTTGGATAAGCTCAACAATGGTTCTGAAATTTATAACGTTCATCAACTATGGACTAGTCGAATCAATAAGGGCTCGCTAGTCTTACAAGCTTCAACAATAATTTATATTCAATTTGAATAATAAAGTTCAAGATTTATACAATCGAATAAGTATTGTATAACAGGAATCATGCGTTTTAAATAATGATAACATCTAATGTGAAATCTTGACTTGAACAATAATAAACAGGATAGAATAAGAAACTTGCTTTATGTAAAGAAACAAGGTTTAGGAACTTGCCTCGTGCGTAGGCTAAACGATTACTACTTCCGTTCACCACAAATCTTACACACATACCGTATGTATTCACGACATTCATTAGTTAAATTTTCACTTAATTATTTTTTATAAACTCCACTTTATTTAACGAATCATTACCCTTCTAATTTAATTACTTAATTAAATTAGAATATTTTCATTCCCTTACTATTATTACACTCGAATAAATTATTTCATAATAATTTCCATCGAATATTTATTTTATTCCATAAATATCTCAATTAAAATATTTACTTTATTTTATAAATATTTTAATAATAATTTTCATCGAATATTTATTTTATTCCATAAATATCTCAATTAAAATATTTACTTTATTTTATAAATATTTTAATAATAATTTTCATCGAATATTTATTTTATTCCATAAATATCCCAATTAAAATATTTATCATAAAATATTGTATTTGATAAATATTTTAATTAATAATTTTTTTATTATTTATTATTATTATTATTATTTTATTTTTAGTTTGGTAACGCTTACTTTTTTGCTTGCGTAGGGCGAGGTTACCAGACTACATTTATTTTAGTTTACAAAAACAAGGCCAAATTAGGCCAAAAAAATCTCTCACAAGTTAATATGTTCTCTTGAAGAACACAGAACATGGCCATAACTTTCAATTAAATTATTTCTACACGAATTTAGACATACTAAAACATTGTCATACACATATAACTATTACATAACCCTTCTAGCATAATTTTAACTTGTTAAAATACATAATTTTGTAGAATCAAAACATATAAATTACTGTTCTTGATTTTCTTGAAAGTTTTCAACACAAAACATGAAAATCAACATTACAGGTTCATTATAACACTGAATCTGCTCATTTGGAGTTTGATTCTTTCGTTTTAACATGCATAATTATATACAAGTGTAAATGTATGATACCACTTATGATTATCGTGTTAAATTTGGTATGTAAGGTCATATGGCCATATTTTCATACTCTGTAATTTTGAAGAACAACGTACGACATAATTTTTATGAAACTGATGTTATTGTTCATACAACATAGTAAAAACATACTACGTTAACATATTAACACATACATATTTATAAATTTATGATACAACTTATGATTATCGTGTTAAATTTTGTCTGTGAGGCCATATGGCCATATTTTCATACTCTGTAATTTTGAAGCAACAATATACGGCATATTTCATGAAACTGATGATATGGAAATCTACAATATATAGTAAAAACATGCTATGCTAACATATTATCACATATATATCCACATAATCAATATAATTTCCAATTACAAAGATTTTAACAGAACTTGAAAGCCATTTTCATGAAAACGTTTAAATGACGTGAATAAAACAAACTGGGTTGAAGATATTACCCAAAGCGTAGATGAGTAGAGATGAAACCCTTCTCAATTAATTCTTAAATCACACAACTCACAAATTCCCTCAACAATTTCTCAATCTCTCTGTGATTTGCTTTGCCAGAATTAGAAAATAAAAGACTTAACAAAATAAAAGAAGGAAAGCGTATATAATTACAAAAACTGACACAGTTGTGGTCAGCTACTCCAATTCGTGGTTAACTACCCAACTCCCAATAGGGCTCCGTATGGCTAGCCTTAAAAGACTCATTCCCATTTAATTTAATAAATCTTTTATACTATAGTTTAATATTGTCACACCCCTTTATAAAATAATACAAATATCTTATTTAATTTATTTTAATTAAAATATAATAATTTCTCATTTGTTAATTACGTCAACTTATTAATTCTCTAATTAATTATCAAATTAATTAAAATAATATTAGGCTTATTAAATATTTCTTTATATTCAATAAGCTCACATAATTACATACTTCGAATAATAAAAATTCTCCACATTAATTTAATAAATATAACACATATAATTAAATTAATCTACCACAAACTCATTAATTAATTATTTAATCTAATAATTAATTCATCGAAAAATATTTATTTAATCCAATAAATATTAAAATTAAATTACAAAATTTCTATTTTGTCACAGACGGTCTCGAAATTCTTTGTAGCTCTACCATAAACTATCGGGAGAGTGGCGCCCAAGATCTTGAGAGGTAACGAAGGGTTTGGGACCGCAGCGCCAGACAAAGGAAGAGGGTGACGTAGGCTAGCGCCACAATGCGAGAGAGAAAGAAGAGAGGAAATAATAATACGGCAGGTGACAACGCCTGTGAATGAAATTTTTATTGCTCAATTACTAGGGGATGTGCAAGAAAGAAATTTGAACATGTAGTTCACCTAATGTAACACTTAATCATGTGTGTCAGGAATAAGAATGTGAATGCTATTCCTATTTATATATGATTTGATTATGATATATATGAATGAATATGCAAGTATGCTTGCATTAAGAAAAGTTATAAAGTCCTTTGATAGATAATAGAACCATGTGTAGAAGGACTTAGAATGAATTGATCAAGCATGTTAGGTTGATCCTACATAACAAAACCAGCTTTGTAAAGTCCTTAAAAAGAAATGATGTACAAGGACTATAAACATAGAAAGATCAAGCATGTTAGGTTGATCTTATGATGTAATAGATAGGCTTGTCTAATCGACGAGCACTGCACCGGAAATTGTAGTCCACCTGAAGAGTTAAGGATAACTCGAGAGCTGTCAAGGCAGAATCGTAGTCTGCAAGATAGTAGATCTCGGAGTTCGTAGACTGCCAGGAGAGACGAGGAAGGATCGTACTGTGTCGAGTAGAACTTCCTTGTAGCCAAAGTTTGCTGAGGAAGTCATGTTCAGAATCGTAGAGACAACCTGCCTATGAGCCGACCGAGTATCTGCCAAAGCCAAGTCAGAAACGTAGACTACACTCAGAGTCATATAGTCTACTGATGCTGAAGCCAAGTCAAAGATTGTAGACTACACTCTGAGTCGTAGAGTCTATTGATTTCATACAGAGATCGTAGTCGGGCAAGATCAGATGAAGAGAACAAGCACAAGGCAGAAATCGTAGAGTGTCAAGATCTGATCTCGGAGTCATAGTGTCTGCACAGCCAAAATTGAATCGTAGAGTGCAGAACTAAGAACTCAACATATGTGCTCACAATGCCCAGGCAGAATCGTAGAGTATATACGATTCTCAAAGAATAAGCACTCCCAGAATATCCAAAGGAACAAAGCCTTTGGTTGGCACTACAATGTTACATCCAAGGAAACCAGAGAGCACTCAACGAATGGCATTCAAGCTAACAGAAGATCTAAGCACCAACCCAATCAGCATCCAGATTGAGTTGTGAAGCCATTCAAGATAAAGTCTTCCACAAGGAGATCAGAAGAAGACTTCAGTAACTGACTAAGAAAAGTCAGCAAGTGCAGCTGCTATCAAATAGACAGAAGACAACGATCTTGGAAGCAACCAGGATCGTAGTGTTTGCCAAACAAAGAAAGAACTGATGAAGTGCATACGTAGATACTGGACAGCTTCTGAAGAACAAGGCTAAAGTGATTAAGCATTGGGTTAGTCCATTGATGATAAGTGAACGGGATATTACAAGGAGAAAGCGAGCTGGACACGCCACAAATCTGAAGTGTCATGCTATTCAGAAGGGGCCAGAGCAAAGAAGTCAAGTCATCAGTATCTAAGAATTGTTGAAGCAAACAGAAGTGTTAAGGCACTCTACAAAAGAAGGAAGAGGTGTTCTACATTGAAGATCCAATCAACACTCTTCAAGATCGTAGTGTTGTCTCTACCAGTCAACATGACACTACGATCAGGTCCTATGAAGACATGCATCAGGATCGTAGAGTTCGAATAACTGAAGAATGAAGCAATGGCAACGGTTCAATCTAAAGGGTAATATTCGGACAAGAGCATATTAAGAGCATCGATGCAAAAGGACAACCTCTGATCGAGAAATCAGAAGGAGGAAATAAAGTCTTCGACCTGCCCAAGATATTGAAGTGACATCTCTGATGGGGTAGGTAAAACAGTAGACTACAGTGTCAGAAAAGTTATGACATGTCACATCTGCAGTCTACCTCAAGCAACTCGAGATCTATGAAGATATTTGAATATCTTTCAACGGCTACTTTCCAATAGAAGGATTGGGAAGGAGTATAAATCAGCAAGAACTTCAAAGATCAAAGGTTGCTGGAGTTGCCGAGTTTAGAGTAATGGTGGACTGTTCTAAACCATATAAAATAGTGAGTCCGAAGGCTCACTCTACAATCCACCAAGAACACTCAGAGACATACAAAGGAAGAAGTAGAAGTGAGAGTTCTACAATGTAGAAGTGAGAGTTCTACTACATGAAGAGTGTTCTGAACTGCCGAGAGAAAGAAGAGCATCATGTCATCTTGATGTCCATCATGGGAAGACTCTAAGTACCATAGAGAAGAGCTCATAGTCATCTTAGCAAGTCCATCATGAGAAGGCATCAAGTATCAAGAAAGGAGATCACAAACGTCATCATGGTGGCAAGCATGAGAAAGTTTCTAAGTACTTAGCAGAAGAGCTTACATTCATCTTAGAAACCCATCATGTGCAGCCATTATGTATCAAGAGGAATGATCTTCAAGGCAGTCATCAAGGGATCATCCGAAGTGGTTGAGTAACTGAAGAAGCTGAGCATCATGCAACACTCAACTGAACTTCAAGGGTGATCACGCCAAGCTGCTAAGTATAGAAGATGTTCAGAGCATAAAGACATCTTAGCAGCTCAGCATCGACTCCAACAAATAAACAAACAACTCAAGAAGCCAAGGCCTGAGGGGTCCTTGTCCGCAGGGACAAAATAAAGTTCCAAGCGTGCTGGGCTTGAAGAGTTCCTAGGGAATTAGAGGAGTTCCAAGGCTGCTGGCCTTAAAGAGTTCTTAGTGAACTGAAGTCCCAAGGCTGCTGAGCTTGAAGGAATCTTAGTGATCCAGGGTGCTGCCCTTCCTTAGTGGAAAACCTGCTAGTTGAAAGTAGAAGAGTGGATTAGGAGCTTGAGTCTCGGAACCACTTAAAACCCTTTGTGTCTTTTACATTATAACATTTACATTATGTATATTAACTGCTATGTATGTTTTAACTGCTTACAACCAAACTAACTCTACGAACAATGTATGTATGATTATGAATATATCAATGAAGGGGATCTTTTTACTTATTCCGCTGTACTTGAAAAGATTCTTATGTTTGTCATATGCTAACTTAATAGCAATACAAAATAAAAGAGAAAAGTATTTGAAATTAAAAAGGATCTATTCAACCCCCCTTTCTAGATCTATTGTGCCTACTAGAAACTAACAATTGGTATCAGAGCCAGGTTCTCATGTTATATTCAAAAGCTAATCGCTTTGAGTCTGATCCCAGGCACAAACATTATTCTAAACTTAGTTTGGTAGTAAGTCACTTGTTATATGCAGATGAGCTCACACGTTGGAAATATTTGTGTATAGGTAAATGTGTATATACACCTGAAGCTGCTCAGATTGGTCCATGTTCTCAAATACTACATCAACAAGACCAATCCTAGCCTGCTGTCAATCTTGTAGTCTGAAAACCAGACGAGATAGCCCAAGAGACATCAACGACACAGAGTCAAGCATCCACCAGCCTGAAAGATGAAAAGGACATACATGCTAAGAAATGCTTATCTAGAGAAGAAAGAAGTTCTTCTCAAACATGTGTCTAGCCAACCAGCAGCTGGGTGCAAATTTGGTGAACTGAAGGATGTCAAAGAACTAAAGATGCTGAGATTCTCAGGATGTATCTTCATGACTACGATTGATTGATTAAAGGCCAACAAGAGCAATAAGTTGTCAGGAGCAAATGTGAAACTATGCACGTCAATGCCTAAACTCAATATATTAAAGGTAAATGATTGTTAAGAAACTGACAGTAAAAAGGTACTGTTCCTCACTATTATAAATGTGTACATCACAAATGCATCTTCTTATGAACTATAACAGTATTCTGTCAAGGAGACATAATCTACCTAAAAAGGTGAAAAGAAAGTACCCTGAGGATGGAAACTCAAATGCCTATAAACTTTCTCTCCATCCATGTTTTAAGTTGAAGATGACATCTTGAAGGAAATCTGAAATGGGTCAAAAGAGCATCACAGGCCAAAGTAATTCTATGTGGAGTAATCTTTGCTGGTGGGTTATTATGTATGTACAAATCTGTGTTCTAAGTGTTTGATAACACACAGAGTATGATAAGTTCTATAAGAGTATCTTGATGATTTATAGAAACTGATCACCTCTATGAATCAACTAGATACTCCTAAATCGTAGAGTTGATTCTCACTCTGTGAACACTTAAACCTTGTGAACATAACCCATCAAATGATGAAACCATCAAAGAAAAAGGGTGTGTTATTAAAATGAAGAATCTTACACACACTCACCATCATGCATCTCAAAATGTATTATCTTAAGCTAGTTGCATGCATGAATATGACTCTTGGTGATAAATGTGGTGATTATCTAAATATGAGGAACATGGGTTTAGAAAACTAACCTATTAGGACCCATTTAATTTTGGGTACCAAAAATAGAAATATATTTAACCTGTAGGTACTTGGTCAGTCTGACCACACTAAGGAACGCTGAAGCAGAAGACTTCAGTCAAGAAGACTCAACCAGCAAAAGGCTAAGGACTGTTTAGATATGATTCTGATAAAATTCCTATATGTCCAAGCCTATCCTTGAAGACCCGCTGAGCTAACCAGAATTGAGCTCACATGGCTGCTAATCTGTATATGGAAGCAGGCCATTCAACTAAAGGTGAAAAGGGTCTTATGTGCTCAAAAGCAAGAAAAGAATGCTATAGGAGAAAAAATCATCAAAAAAGCTCACATCAAAGGATCATCGAGCATCAATTAAGAGGAACTCATTATGGGAGCAGATCTTCACACGCACAAGACTGTCAAAGAAGACTACGCTCGTAGTGTTGTCAAAAGATCGTAGAGTGATCAGTCCTGAAAATATCCATGCCTATGATACAAAGAGATATAAGTGATATTTGTGATTCCAGTCAGAAGGAGATATGTGAGGCTGCCTTCAAATGAACCTAAAGTAAAGGGAATCACATCTATTTGGGAAGACAACATCAATCATTAGGAGCAGTGATCTGTTGAGAAACAACAACACTGAGATATACTATGAAGCAATGTACCAGCTACAGAGTCTCAAAACTTTGTGGCTGATGAACCAAATGAAGATCCATAATCAGTAGGAATATCTCAAAATGTACTACTGATAGCCTATCAGCCACCCAACTCAAAATCGTGGAGTGCCTACGATCAAATATCTGATCACAGTGTAGAAGCAAGAAGACACCACGATTACAATAAAAGCAATTGTCCAAAGTTAGTAGAGGACTTCCCTAACAGAAAAGGTCAAAAGAGATGTCAATGCAAATAACTCCTAAAGTACTTCATCTGGAAAGCGCCTCAGGGACAAACATGACCCTTAGTTCACTCTAAGAGGTTGGCCCTTCCTGAGCTACCTTGACCCAGAAGGAATGCTTGATCAAGTTCATCTCAAGGACCAAGATTGTCAACGATCGTAGATTAGGTTGAAGAGAACTCCACGATTGTAGTACAACCTCAGCGATCGTAGAAGCAGACTCAACGATCACAGTTCTACAAGAGGATAATCCAGCTCATGAGGAGCTTTGAAGAACTGAACAATTGCTCAACAATTTAGAGTATGGGGAGATAAGGTCAATCATCAGCTCGAAAGAAGTCTTGCAGATTCATCCCAGAAGGTGCTATGCCAGAAGCATGAATTGATGAAGAAGGAATACTTCGAGTCAACTCCAGACTTTGTGTTCCTAACGACCCTTATTTAAAGTATAAAATCATGATGGAGGCTCATAACACACCGTTTGCAATCCATCCTTGGAGTACCAAAATGTATCATGATATTCGTCATACATTTTGGTGGAGCAATATGAAGAGAGAGATAGCGCTGTTTATCTCAAGGTGTCTAACTTGTCAACGAGTTAAAACGGGCATCAAGTATCAAAAGGTCCATTGCAACCACTTGAAATTCTAGAATAGAAGTGGGAGCACATTACCATGGATTTCGTTACTGGTCTTCCCAAATTTTCTCAAGGCATAGATGCGATTTGGGTCATTGTTGATAGATTGACCAAGTCTGCTCATTTTTTACCGATATGAGAAACTTATACACTTGAACGTCTTGCTCGTATGTACATAAACGAGGTTGTAAGATTGCATGGTATGCCAGTATCCATAGTTTCTGATCGAGACCCAAGTTTTACTTCGCGATTTTGGGTTAGTTTGCAGAAAGTTGTGGGCACAAATTTACGATTTAGCTCGACATATCATCCTCAGACGGACAGACAGTCGAAGAGGATGATTCAAACTCTTGAAGATCTATTAAGACTTTGTGTCCTTGACTTTAAGGGAAGTTGGGACAAGTTCTTACCATTGGTGGAGTTTTCCTACAACAACAGTTATCAAGGAAGTATTAGCATGGCTCCATTCGAAGCGTTGTATGGAAGAAAGTGTCGTTCTCTAGTATGTTGGGATGAGGTGGGTGAAGCAACGTTGTTGGGACCGGAGTTGGTACGTATGACTACAGAAAAGATTTAAACGATTCGACAACGTATAAAAACCTCACAAGATCGGCAAAAGAGTTATGCTGATCTTCACCGAAAGGACGTGGAATTCGATATAGGAGATCATGTGTTGTTACGTGTTGCTCCATGGAAAGGAGTTATGAGATTTGGAAAGAGAGGAAAGCTCAATCCTCAATTTATCGGCCCATTTTTAATCCTCGATCGAGTAGGAATTGTGGCCTATAGACTCGCTTTACCGCCAAGTATTTCTCGTGTTCATAACGTTTTTCACATATCCATGCTACGTAAATATGTGGAAGACCCGAACCACATTATTGAGTTAGAACCGGAAGAAATAGCGGAAGATTTGACGTATGAAGATGTTCCTATTCAAATTATGGATAAGAAGGAACATATTCTACGCACCAAGGTTATACCTCAAGTCAAAGTTTTGTGGAGAAACCACAATGTTGAGAAAATGACTTGGGAGTTAGAATTTGAAATTAAATCAAGGTATCCTTACCTCTTCGATATACCAGGTACGTACCCTAATTTCGAGGGCGAAATTTCATAAGAAGGGGAGGTTATAAGACCCCAACTTTATAAATAAAGATGAATTTTCTATAAATATCATTTTTGAATATTATAGAATGAATTTGATATAATGTTATAGTTGTGGGTAATATTTTTAAATTTTGCAAAGTACGCAAGTTTTTATATAATATTCGATTGGTCGGGGAATATTCGTTTTAACAAGGAATATTCGTGCAACGGCACAATCATTGGTGGACCCCACAACAGAATTATTGTCGGATTGTGAAAATGACAAAAATACTTTATGAAAATAACGGCGGAAGTTTTACCATTAAGTGTTGAAACACCCGGTGTTAAAATACAAGAATGTCTGCCGTAGTGGTTACTTGCGATACCGGTATTGATTATTGATGCGTTATGTGATAAGTCACTAAGTTTTGTTTTATTGGTATTATTAATGTAATAAAATGTAAAAACTTTTATATAAAACATAATACTTTTATAAAGTTATTCGTTTTATTTGGCTAATAGTAAAACTTTTTTATATAAAATAGAATTCTTTTATAAAGTTATCTGTTTTATTAGACAATAATTAGAATATATTATATTATGCATAGTGTTTGCATAGTGCCTGCATAGTATTTGCATAGTAAAATCTTTTATAAAGTTATTCGGTTTCTTAGATTATAAATAGAATATATTATATTTTATTTAAAAGATTTTGCTTTAAATATTGACTTTCAGATTAAAGTAAATCAATCTGGACCGTTCATGAGTTAGTTACTATGCAATCCATTTTTCTATAAATAGAAGCTCATTCCTTCATTATTTCTTACGAATTCATTGAAACTCTAGAGAGAGAAATTATAGAGAAGCTATAGAAAAGTATTCTGCTCCTTCCCTACTCTTATATTCAGTTTCTTTTACGGTAAGGGATATTATTTATTGTACTCGTTAGAGGTATTCCTTCTTTCTTATTGGTGAAATTCTTTTGTTATTCTATTCTTTATTATTCTGTTGGAATAACATGTATACGAGGGATACCCTATACTTGGTGAAATTCTTCTGTTATTCCATTATTTATTATTACATTTGAATATCCTCGTGCATGCGTTTTACTTTGGGACCGGTTCCATTCTTTATTATTCATTGGAATATCCTCATCATGTGTTTTACGCTGACCGGTTCCAGATCTTTATTATTCTCATTGGAATATCCCGATTTGTGGCATTTTACTTGGACTGGTTCCATTCTTTATTATTCTATTGAATATCCACATGCATTGCTTTCTGTTACCGGTTGCCCGTTATATATTATTCTATTGGAATAACTCCTTTCGTAAGGTCTATCGCATGCCGGTGATTTCTTTTGTTATTCCATTCTTTATTATACTCAGTTAGGTTAAAACTTTGACTTCTATACTCCATGAAATTAGTGGAATATCCTTGATATTTGCGCTTCATCCAGTATCTTTACATGGAAATATTCTTCTGAGCATTCTTGAATTTTACTCTATAAAGAAGTATATTGTTTACAATTTGGACGTTATTAGTTCTTGGATAAATTAATTCTTGAACTTGTTTTAGTGAATTCTTATATCATTGTCATCATCCTCATGTTTATATTATGTTGAAAGTCATCTATGGCCTGTAGTGCATAGATGGACTTGGTATGATTATAACCATGGATTATTCGGTGTAATCATGATCGTAATGTTACAAATGATGTGGAAAAAGTCATCATTGACCCATAGTGCATTGATGGACAGTTGTTTGCATGATCATGACCATTGATGAATACACGAATATCCTTGGCTGCGGTGCATGGATAATCTGTGGTTGTGATACTAATGAGTATCCTCGGTAGTAGTCTGAGAATGATGTGGATTATTTATTAAAATCGAGTCTCATGATAAAAGTCATGAAAAACCTTTTAAATCATAGAAGATAGTAGATTTTATTCTCTACTTGACTCTTCTAATGGATTGCTTGTTCCGCTGCAGTTAAACTTGATGTTTATTATATTTTATCAGTTTAACACTGTTGAAGGCTAATGATAATTTATTCTGCATTATCTTAGTCATAATATTTTTTACTGGGCTAGTTGAGCTCACCCTTTCTTTCACTGTTCTCTATAGGAAATGAGAATATAGTTGGGACGAGTCGGGGAACGGAGTGATGGACCAGATGATAGTATTAGTAGTCCTCACTATTCTGTTAAATAGTGTGACAATAAATGTAATGAGGACTTATTCTGAGAGTGGATATTGTCTAGAAGACAGTATTTGTATTAAAACTCATAGCTCTCTTGTTGTATATTAAAGATTGTATTTGTATTCTGTACCTTGTATTTGGCGACTCAGAATAGGTGATGTATACCTATTTTGGGGGCATCACACCCTACCTTAGAAAGAAGAGTACAGGATATATAAGTAGTGAAGTAGCAGAACACTCTTCTTCTTTCTCTCTATATTTTTTCTCTCTAGTTTCAAAGAATTAAGTAAAAATAATGAAGGAATGAGCTTCTATTTATAGAAGAATGGACCGCATAGTAACTAATTCATGAACTGGCCCTAGATTGATTTACTTTTAATCGAGACGGTCCATATTTAAAGCAAAATCTTTTAAATAAAATATAATATATTCTATTTATAATCTAATAAAACGAATAACTTAATTTATAAAAGTATTCTGTTTTATATAAAAATATTTTACTATGTAAAACACTATGTAGGCACTATGCAACACTATGCAATCACTATGCATACACTATGTATAATAAAATATAATATATTCTAATTATTGTCTAATAAAATGTATAACTTTATAAAAGTATTCTGCTTTTATATAAAAGATTTTACTATTAGCCTAATAAAACGAATAACTTTATAAAAGTATTCTTTTTATATAAAAAGCTTTCATTTTATTATATTAATAATACTAATAAAATAAAACCGAGTGACTTATCACGTAAGCATCAATAATCAATACTTGTGTAATAATATACAACCACGCCAGACATCGTACTTTTAACACCGGGTGTTTCAACAGTTAACGGTAAAACTTCCGCCGTTATTTTTATAAAAATATTTTTGTCGTTTTCTTAATCCGACAATAATTCCATTATGGGGTCCACCAATGATTGTACCGTCGTATGGATATTCCCCGACTAATCGAATATTCCACGATACAACGAATATTTTATATCAACTTGCTTACTTTGAAAAAAAAAAATTCACATATTACCCTTAACTTTAAACTTTTATCAATTTAACTATTTACCAAAATAGAAAAATTGAATACTTTTATTTCATAAAATTCGGGGTCTCACACCCTGGTTGTGGTCTCTCGATTGAAAATACTCACTATCTCGCTCTAATAATTGAGCCCTGTTGACAACATCTGAATATAGAGAAACTTTATGAGAGATAAGGTATTAACGAATCTCAGGTTTTATACCTCTCAGAAACATCCTTGTTATTCGTTCTTCATTCTCTACCAAATGAAGTGCAAACCTGGATAACTCAAATGAACTTCGCCTCATCGGGACACCGCCATTTGTTTTATTCCAAATCGATAAACTCTACCTCCTTCATATGATGAATACTTTCAGGAAAGTACTTGTCATTGAATAGTTTATGAAATATTTCCCAAGACATGTTGAGTGCGGCAGGCTGTGTACGCTTCACAGACTCCCACCAGTAATCTGCCTCACCGCATAACATAAAGGTGGCAAATGGAACCTTCTGTTCCTCCGTGCATCCCAAGACATCGAATATCTTGGTAATTTGCTTGACCCACGTTTTCGCCTTGATCGGATTCGGCTTTCCAATAAATTCTAGTGGTCCCAACTCCTTGAACTGCTTGGCTGTGACAGATCGCGCGTTGGTATCACTTCCACCCGTATTTTGTACACGAGTCTCCCTTGTTTGATTTTGTATGAACTGCAAAAAGCTCCTAAACATTCCATCATTCATCGTTTGCTCGGTAGTGTTGTTTACAGGAGGAATATTGCCTTCATGTTGTACGTTCTCCTGGTTTGTGACTAAAGGTTAATCCACAGTCTCACACACTCCATTGTTAACGTTCTCAGCAGCCATTCTTAAATACTGCCACAAAACAAGGGTTAATTAAACATATTAACATATCACATAATATCCCTATATTATGACCGACCAACAAATAATCTTAAGATAGGACACACTAGCGAAGGATTTACTCATCTCTCCCCTCCTAGTTCTATTCTCCGATCTCCACCAGAGACCATGTCCCTAAGCTTTGATACCAACTGTGATGCCCCCAAAATAGGAATACAACACCCATTATGAGTCGCCAAATACATAATACAAAAAGCAAACTACAACTTCAATAATACAATTGTCGTGCAAAATACGACAACACATACTGTGAGTTTAAATACAAATATTGTCTTCTAGACAATATCCACACTCAAATAAGTCCTCGTTATAATTATTCAAACACTATTTTATAGAAATAGTGAGGACTGCTAAAACATTTTTCTAGAACCATCACTCCATACCCTGACTAGATCCTGCTATGTTCTCACCTCCTGAGAAGAAAAATGGAACAAAAAGGAAAAGGGTGAGCTCAACTAGCCCAGTAAAGAATATTATAACTAAGATAATATACAAAAAATTATCATTAGTTTTCAACAGGAAAAAATCTGATAAAATATAATAGACAACAAGTTTTAGATCAACAACTGCAGCGAAAACAGCAATCCATTAGAAGAGTCAAGTAGAGAATGAGTTCTACTATCTTCTAAGATTTAAAAGTCCATCATTAATATATTATCCTTGTAACAACAATCAATATACATCTTTAATCAAATATTCATCTTTGCACTACAGGCCAAAGATATTCATTTGTATCACCAGTTGGTCATGTTCATCTCAACACCTGTTCATCTTTACACTACGGGCCAAAGATATTCATCAGTTAATCATTCATCTTTGCACTATAGGCCAAAGATATTCAGTAATATCATAATTTAAGACTGAGGATGATGAAAAATATTTTAAAGAAAACGAATCTAGTGAGATAGAAGGACAAATAGTAGGGATTTGTATAACAGTTTATCCAAGATCAATAATACTTCATAATAACCAATTGTGAAGCAGAATTCAAAAATAAAGATCAAAACATGGATACAATCAAAGATAGTAACCATAATAGACATCTTGGACAAAAAGGAAAAATTTTATTTTTTGGTGAATAGTGCCGTATTCGTGAATAGTGTCGTATACGTGAATAGTGTCGTATACATGAATAGTAACCCCGACACAAAAAGTTCCAAATTTGATAAAAAGTTTAGACCAATATTTTGGCATAATGATATTGAAAAAAATAATATCATTTACGAAGAAAATAACATCCTTTACCTCAAAATAACCGTACTTCTGACTGAATTTCCGATATAGTGCTGACAGAAACATGTACTGAATAGCAACTCTCAAAGTATCAAAATACTCACAAAAATACCCTCGATAATCTAGAGAGAAAGAAAACTTGTTTCTGGTGTGATTTTCAATTCTAACCTAAGCGTATATTTATAGGAAAATGCTAGAACGCCATAAGAGACTAAAATAATAAAATATATTATTTTTTTCTGATTATTCCTACGCATGGCATCCTTGAATCAAGCTAGCCACCAATTCTGAAAATTTTCAGCAGCCCATGTGCATTCAACACCAACCAAAAAGTGGGTCCCACCCATAATTGAATAAAAATCATTTTATTTTCCGAAACTTCAGTAATTCATAGAAAATAGCCCGTTTATCAGAAAAATATGAATTTTATGTCCATTTCACACGAAATTGAATTCTCTACAACTTTATAGCTTTGAGTTTTTCCAAATTCCAAACATAAAATATCCAAAATCCATAAACGGGTGATTTTTACTACCTCCACTCCGACAAAATACTGATAAAACACCTCAACCTTAATTCCTTCATTTATAACCACATAAATAAATCCATCATTTATATCCACATCAAATAAATATTTCCTTATCATATAAATCAATAATTAATTATTCACAAATAATATTACAGAATCACAATTATGACAACAAGGCAGTTCCCAGGAAAGAGGCGGCTTTCCAATAAGAATTTCTCCTTACTGGCGCGCAATTAGGTGACCAAACCTCTCCTTGACAGAACTTTCTAGACATTGCCAATAATTTTATCTCATAATATTATTCTAATAATATGAATTATTGATCCAATAATGGGAAATACTGTGCAGTGACAACTATTGAAACAACAATATTGTAAAATATCAACGCAGTAATTATTGAACCAATAAAATAAAATATTGAACAGTAATTACTGTAACAATTATTGAGTAATGCCTTCTTACGTAAGAATCAATAATTCAAAAATATTGTGCAAAAATCGTGTGCTACTGTGCAACCACGCGTATTACTGTATTTTAACCACCAGGCATTCCAACAGTGTTAATGGTAACAATTACGACGTTATTTATAAAACTCAAACTTTGTCGTTTTCTTCATCCAACAGTTATCCGTTATGGGCCCACAAATGGCTGCATCGTCGTACGAATATTTCCCAACAGAAAGAATATTTCACGACTAAACGAATATTCCCCGATACAATGAATATTTTATAACCACTTGACTATTTTGCAAAATTTGCACATTTCACCCATAACCAAAGTATTATATCAAATTATCACCTTATTATTCACAATAATAAATAGAGGAAATTCGATTTTATTTATAATAAGTTGGGGTCTTACAGGCTATAATTCGACAATATAATTGTGAACTAGCAGGAATAAATTTATGACTGAACAAGTATTATACATGAACAAATATATCTGAACCAACTAGTAATGAAGGTAATCAACCTTTCATACCTGACTTATACATGCAATGTGACGCCCCCAAAATTAGGTATACATCACCCATCTTGGGTCGCCAGATACATGGTACAGAATTCAAATACAACTTACTAATACAATTGTCGTGTACAATACGACAAAACATAAACTGTGAGTTTGAATACAAATATTGTCTACTAAAGATTATACAAACTCAAAAGGAGTCCTCATTACAATTATTATCACACTATTTCACAGAATAGTGAGGACTACTAATGCTATCCTCTGGACCATCACTCCGTTCCCCGACTCGTCCCAGCTATATTCTAATTTCCTGAAGAGAACAGTGAAAGAAAGGGTGAGCTCAACTAGCCTAGTAAAAAATATTATGACTAAGATAATGCAGAATAAATTATCATTAGTTTCCAACAATGTTAAACTAATAAATTATAATAGACATCAAGTTTAACTACAGCGGAATAAGTAATCCATTAAAAGAGTCAAGTAAAAAATAAAATCTACTATCTTTTATGACTAAAAAGGTTTTTCATCACTGTTATCGCTGAGACTCAACTTAATAAATATTCCACATCATCGAATCACCCTCAAGACTACTTGACAAGGATATTCTTTAGTATCACGACCACAATTATCCATGCACTACGGGCCAAGAATATTTGTGTATTCATTAATGGTCATGATCATGCCAACAACTGTCCATCAATGTACTACGGGCCAATGAGGACTTTTACCACATCATTTGTAACATTACGATCGTGATTACACCGAATAATCCATGGTCATAATCATACCAAGTCCATCTATGCACTTTCGAATACGATGACTTTCAACATAATATAAACATGAGGATGATGACAATGATATAAGAATTCAATAAAACAAGTTCAAGAATTAATTTGTCCAAGAACTACTAATGTCCAAATTGTCAACATGATACTGTTTTGTTAGAGTAAAATTCAAGAATGATTAGAAGAATATTTCATGAAAAGATACTGGATGAAGCGCAAATATCAAGGATATTCTACTAATTTCATGGAGTATAGAAGTCAAAACTTTAACCAACTGAGTATAATAAAGAATGGAATAACAAAAGAAATCACCATGCATGCGGTACTTCGCATATACAGGTTATTCTAATAGAATACTAAATAACGGAACCAGGTCAGGCAAAATTCGCACCGATAGGATGTTCAAACAGAATAATAATAAAGATTTTAACCGTGTCTAGCGTAAAAGCGCCTGCAGACGTGATATTCCAACGTAATAATAAAGATTTTAATCGGTCCCACAGAAAACGCATGTGATGTGATATTCCAACAAGATAGTAAAGACGGAATAATAGAAGAATGTCACCAAGTATAGGGTAGATCATGTATACAAAGTTATTCCAATGTAATAATAATAAGCAATGGAATAACAACAGTTTCTCTTCATGAATAAGAAAGAATAACACCCTTACCGTATAAAGAAGAACTAATTAAAGAAGTAGTGAAGTAGCAGAATACTTTTCTTCTTTCTCTCTCTAGAGTTTCAATGAATTCGTAAGAAATAATGAAGGAATGAGCTTTTATTTATAGAAGAATGGAATGCATAGTAACTAACCCATGAACGGTCCAGATTGATTTACTTTAATCGGACGGTCCATAATTAAAGCAAAATCTTTTATATAAAATATAATATATTATATATATATATATATATAACATCAGTTCACTGGTGCACTGAATGATAATTTGACGGACGAAAGTATAGCAGCCACGGATGCAATCATTGCTTAATTCACGGAGAAAAACTTTGAGACTTACAGATTCTTAAATTCAAACCATCATCCAATAAAAACAAAGCAACAAAAATAAAATATACTATATATATATAAACACATGCTGCATACATATGTAATATACACCACTTGGATTTTTTTTCTTCCCCCCGTATTCCACATCAACTCCCCACCTTCTTACTGTTAGGTTTGTAATATTCATGAACGCAATCAAATTGAAAATTAAGCGGAAGCGAGTAAAATCAGAGTTTAAAAAATTTACAAACCATATACCCGGATCACCCTTTATGCACAATTATTAATTAAACGAAAAGATAAATAATAAAATCATACCCTCGAAGATCGAGCTTCCTCAGGTACAAGTTCACCTCCAATCCTTTTCGCGTTCAACTTGAATCTACCGGGTTTGGTTCCTTCCTTTGATCAACATTAGCCACCCAAGTGTATGGCCTCTAGAGGTGATCCACCAAGGAAAAATAAAGATTCAAGAAGATGGTGGTTGGCTAAACCCTAGTTTTTCTATCTCTATAGAAAAGGACGTACTCTCCCAACTATTGGAATAACGTATGTTGTAAAAGTCAACAACCACCCCACCCGTAATAAGACTCCTCTAATTTATAGATGTGGGCAACCCACCTTAACAATTAAGGAATTGGGATTTATTTAATTAATTAAATTCTTTTAATTAATTAATCTCCCTAATCTTATTAGGGATAATTAATTAAACTCCTTTAACTAATTTTCCTTCCTAATCCAATTAGGAATAAATGAGAGTACTTATATTAAATTAATTCCTAAACTCTTTTAGAAATTAAAATAATAATAATTGTAATAATATTAATAAGACTCCTCTTATTAATTTATATTTAATATTTCTAAAATATTAAATAATAAATATTAAGCTATTTAATTTATTCTATCACCATAGATTAAATTAAATATACATAACATATTATTACGATTATGCCATTAACTTCTTAAATAATTATTCTTCCTTTTATGGTGTGACCCTTTAGGTTCTCCATATTAAACCGGTTGTGAATAAATCAATTAGAATAATTCTAATCTTATTTAAATAAATTAAACAATTAATTTATTTAAATAAATAATATTTATTCTACAATAGGGATAAGCCTCCCTAGCGATCAACGACTTTCCAGATAATATAGATTTCAACATTAATCATAAAAGAACCTTTGAGTAAATAGTTACCGTACAATTCAATTCTTCCACCATACAATGTCCCAATTAAATATATAAGACATGGAATTACTGTCAAGTCTTATTTTATTTAATTATATGTATTTCGATTCTTAAATGCACAACTCCAAATAATGCAAATTAGAAACTCCTTTCTAATTTCATTCTCGCCGCCAAGGACTCTTGGGTTGTCATTTATCGAATCACATAGACATTTCTTCTTTTATTAGAAGTGGTAGATTCTTTATTGATCATATATTATCTCCATGTACAACTTATTATACCCAAGCATACCCTTTGATATACCCTAAGGGTCTTAAAGAATAAGTCAATGTATAACTCATCATACACAAGATACTATGATGATCTCAAGTCCAAGGATCACTTGTACTACTATCACTACAGGAATTCCTATTGACAGGCAAGTAAAACTCCATTAGGTATTCCTTAGCGAGCCACGTTCAGTGAACTTATTCTCTAATAAGCAACTACATACTTGTTTTAGTGTCTCCACACAAATGATCATGAGATCAATCATCCTCATCCAATGAGCAAGCAATGTATGTACCAATCTATCCGGATTCACTAATCCCCAATTTAGTAATCCAATGATTGGGAACTATTTTAGTTTTAAGCTTTCTAAGAATTTAGATCTCATTAGAATGATCATCATCATTATTCTAAAAGCATTGCTTAAAACTATGTGTTTATCACATATTATAAAACAAAGATCATGTAGATAATTAAAAGCCTTTAATAAATTAATACTTTTTATTATTAAATGAATAAGATTGTTACAAAGTATATGCTTTATCATCAAACATGATTGGCTTGTGTGCATACTACTTTCACTTACCACTTTTCAAACATAATATATATATATATATAATACTCAATCCGCCAATTCCACTTTTCCACCAAAAATCTACTTTCCACCATTTTCCACTCATACACACATAATATTATATATATATATATATATATATATATATATATATATATATATATATATTATTCTATCCACCACACACATTACAAACTTATATATATAAATTCCCTCAATATTTTAACAACATTTATCATCATTATTATAATTCACAATATTAATCGACCAGGTCGTTCCCAGGAAAAAGGGGGCTTTCCAATAAGGATTTCTCCCTATTGGCGCGCAATTAGGTGACCAAACCTCTGCTTTACAGAACTTCTAGACATCGTTAATATTGTAAATAATAATATTAATAACTTTGTCGTCTCAATTAATGATTTTAACAATATATAAAATATCGACAATAATTGAATCAAATAACGTGAGATACTATGCAACAATTACTATAGCAATAATTGAACAAGACTGAATGACTTCTCACATAAGCATCAATAATCAATACCGTGCTACTTATGCAACCACGCCAGACATCGTACTTTACTACCGAGTAGTTCAACAGTATCAACGGTAAAACTTTCGCCGTTATTTTTATAAAAATACTTTTGTCATTTTCTCAATCCGACAATAATTTTGTTGTAGGGTCCACCAATAATTGCGTCGTTGTACGAATATTCCCTACTAAAACGAATATTCCCCGACCAATCGAATATACTATAACAACTTGCATACTTTGCAGAATTTATAAATACTACCCACAACTATAACATTATATTAAATTTATTCCATAATATTCAAAAATGATATATATATAGAAAAATTCATCTTTATTCAAAAAGTTGGGGTCTTACATGCAATATGTACAGAGTACAATTCATGGCAACCAGCAATGATTATCCATAAGCTTATCCGAATGAAACAACTCTTAGTAGAGTTAAGTAAAAACAAACTTGCCTGAACCGTTGATTACCGCTACGCAATTTATAACGCTTTATCCAAAACCTAATATTAGTATTATAGATCTCCAATATTAGAATAATATCATCACAATATAATACTATTATATATATACATAGAATAACCTAAACACATAACACATAACCCTATCAGTTTATAACACATAAAACTTAACATCAAGTCAGACTATTTAAGTCCGAGTTGAATCCGACAAAATTCTAACATCACGACAGTCTAGTCGGACAAAATTTCTAGTCTAAGTTCAATTAAACTCTGCCTAACACTTAAAAATTATCTAAGATAATTTATTAACAGTCGAAATATTTTTCTTAAGCTCGTAATAATTTTAAGATAATTATTACTATTTATCATGAATTTTCAATCATTAAAATTATATTTAAATGAATTAAATACAACCTAATTCTTTTTATCATTAATATTTATTTATTATCAAATATTAATGAAATACATGTCATAATATTATAATATACTTATAATATATCAAAGTATTTTTAATACCCTAAAATCATATTTATATGATTTTTAAACAATTAAATTCATTATCCGATAATTGTTTTAATATTAAAATATTAATATTTTTATGGCAAAATATCAAAAGTTATATTTTATAACTTAAAATATTTTATAACACATAAATCATTTTCATATGATTTATAAATCATTAATTCAATTTTTCCATAATTTATTTAATATATTTATTAAATAAACTAATTATCATTAATATTAATTAATTAATGAAATTCATCACAAAATATTAAAAGTCATTAAAAATAAGTTCAAATATTTTATTATACCATAATATTATTTTCATTTACTTAAATCATTTTTAAATAATTTATTTAATATTATAATTAAATAAATTAAATACCATTTATATTCCAAAAATATTAAATATTTATGAAATATACTTAAAATAATTAAAAAAAAAATTCAGAATTTAAAATAATTTTTCAGAATTTATTATGTATTTATAATAATTAAAAACCATTTTTATCTATTTTTTAATAATTTTTGAAATATTCAGAAATTAAAATAAATAAAACCGTCACTGTAGGCATTTAGCGACACTTGTCTATCGTATTAGGTGTTCTTGGCCTCAAGAACACTGACAGTCACGTTTGACTGCCTATATTTCTTGATCCAAACATGTTCTAGGATATCTTTAGGATGGAAAATGTAGTACTAATGTAATACAACAATTAACAACTATGTTCATGGCCATAACACATAACATCAGTGAGATTCAAGCTGCACAAAACCTGTCAGACACTGTTCTTCAATTTCTGGGTTTTCCAGAAATTGAAGAACAGTCGAGGTGTCACATTTGAGCCTTTGGATCTTTAATGTCTAGGCTTGCTAAGTATGCTTTATTGATTCCGTACTGAAGTAGGGATGTCAGGGAAGAGTTATATAACAACATAGCCTCATTTTATCATCCTACCAAGAAGATCAAGGCTGGTCAAAGTCTGACTAAAATATCAGACATGAAGATTCTGGGTTTCCCAGATTGTTCTTCCAACAGACCGGTCTACTATAGTTTGACCGGCTACAACATCGATTTTGTTATGGATCTGAGTGATCTAAAGGCATAGGTTAATAGTTCATATACCAGTCTCCAACATCCAACCGACACCATGATTAATAACATAAAACACTGCAAGATTCAAGCCCTACAAAAGGTTGTCAGAATTTTCTGGGCAAAAACTGGGCTGCCCAGAACTCATTTTGTGAATGGTCAACGATGTTTGACCGCTTGTAATAGGTAATCTAGACATGCTACAACCTTGATTCCAGTTTCATATCATAGCACTCATGTCATAGAACAGATCCAAAACATAAAACACACAAAACATCAGACACACACAGATCTAAGGCCTTTGACATATGACTGCCATGCAATTTTTTTTCTAGATTTCCTGATTTCTAAAAATGCTAGATTCGAGGACTTTGATGTTATGGATCTGGGATTTTAAAATCCAGATCACTAAATAACATCCTATTACACATATCTAGCCAACAAATTACATCAAAACATAAAATTTATAAAATTAGGGTTCTTATACCTTCTTATGCTTTTCATCTCTGATTTCTAACTTTGATTCCTGTTCTTGGAGAGTTAAGAACTGATATTGGCTTACCCTATCTCATTTTCTCACTCTAGATCTCGAAAGTGAAGAGAGAGAAAGTATTGGAGAAAATGAAAATTAAAGTCACCATTTTCTCTCTCTAATCTATATAAATGACTTGCATGTTATGGTATAGCTGGAAAATTTAGCTGGTTGCTGTGATATATTAGCACATGGAGTAGGTGTAGTTGTTCACCAACCAAAAATAGGGCGAGATTTACAAGTTTCCTCTAATAATGCATTAAGGGTATAATAGTCATTTCCATGCCAATTTAATTTATTCAAAAATGGTTATTTGATACAAACTCTTAGGGTTTACAGTTTGGGTTAGGGTTTAGGGTTTTAGCCATTTAGGGTTTAGGGTTTGGAAAAATAATTCTAGAATTTCCAAATTAGGTTTTCAAAAATAAAAATTTATATTTCTAAATTATAATTAGAATTTTCTAATTATAATAAAATTTATTAATCATAAATTAAATATTGCTAATTAGGATCAGTATTTCCTAATTAAAATTGCTAATTTAGCAATTAGGGTCAAAAATCATTATTGTGGTTTATAACCCTAAAATTAGGGTTTCTAATAGAAAAATAATTTTTTAATTTAGAAATTATATTTAAATTAGATTAGGGTTTTTTAATTACTTAACTTGAAAATTAGAATTAATATATCCTAATTAACATTAAAAGTATTAAATTAACACTTTCGTTTTCCCTAATTATAAATTAGGGTTTCAAATCCAGAAGTTAGGGTTTTCTAAATTTGAAATTAGAGTTTTCTAATTAATGAAGCTTTACCCTAGTTAATATTATAATTAATAGCACTTAAGCAGTATAATAATCATTTAAATTCCTGGATTAGGGTTTCATAAATCAAATTAGGGTTTCGGATTCTCAGAACTGAAATTAGGATTTCTAGGACCGGTTTCTAGGGTTTCTTGTTAATCGTTAGGGTTTTCTAATCGAACGTTGACGTTCTTAATATATACTTAGGGTTTGTCACCTGAATCCTTCACAGAATTTTGAAATCCTCAAAATTTCATTTTAAAAATATCAAACGCATACACTTATTTTCTGTCTAGGTTGTAATTTTGAACCTTAAATCAATTAATAAAAATTTTAAAAATATTCAAAATTCTCGGGTTGTCACATTCACCCCTTCTTCTAAAAATTTCATCCCTGAAATTTACCTTACACCTTACACCATATAGCTTACACCATTCACACATATAACATGCTACCCAATACATTCTTTACAAGAATAAAAATTTTGAAATTGTGTTTGAGGGTCTTACGTACTATCATTCATCATTTTCATAAAGGTTATAGGAAATTCATCCGCAAACCGTCTTAACTTACAGACATAATGGGTAATTAGCCCGATATGCCCTGTACTTATGAAGTACTGCTGGTATGATCTGTTTCTCGTCTATGCCAAATGCACAAAATTCTACCTCAGTCTTATTGGATTCCGCACCAAAACAATTTGGTTCGGAAAATTTATTTCAATAAACACTTAGAGTTTTCATAAACTTTAGTCTAGCTGAATCGAATAGCATAGACTCATATCAATAATTCAATTCAATCGAATTGTTTAGATGTAGCCAAACCCCGTTGGCAAATTAAAATTTTTAAAAATATTTTCGAGAATGACGTTATGATGCCGTATTGTATTAACAGTCCGTTTGAGGATGCCGTCATTATATGACTTTGTCATAACACATCATACAATAATGGAATAACGATTTTAGATCAAATTCACACTAAGTATTCCTGTATTTACAACTTTATCAACTTTTTATCATCTCTACACCAGGTTACATAGTACATGAGTGATAAATAAAATATATTTTGATATTTCAAATCATTTTCGTCGAGCTGAAATAAGTAGCATAGACTATACTTTAAACCGTTTCAAAAATGATTATGAGTCTACATATTTTTTTTAAAAGCACATAGTGCGTATTTAGCTTGATGTCAACATTTCGAAGTCTAGCATAGCTAGGAGTTTCAGAAAACTTATGTTTCCACTTATAATCATTTGCTTAACAATCTATCTGTTCCTATAATCTTTAATATTCCATTTACACACAACTATACCCAGTTCGTAAAACCACACTTATGAGTCGATAAATTACCACAATCATATGAGTTTAAGAACTTTCCTAGACATACATTTGGCGTCCATTCGCTGAGGGGTTCATAAACATTTCGTATAACTATGAGTCAAGCATGTCACATAAGTATGAGTTTTAAGAACTCGTACTTAACCTTATATCATCTACCTATTACCTATCTATCTATTATACACATGAGAAAGGAATCACCCTCTTAATATGCATATATCAAATAGCGCGACACAAACATTTCAATGATTATCATTGTCAGAACGAAGTAGTTGTTACACAAGTACAATTCCCCGCCCACACAAGGAATCATAGAACTCAGTTGTCGACATGAATTCTCAATTGAATCCCCACCTAACACTAACACCCTTCTCAATACGAATTTCATTAAACTCGTATTCATAATCCTTTCCTGAATATGTACCAATTCATAGTACAACTGACACCCAACAATCTTGCTGTAAACTGTTCAATCATTAGATTGATTCTTCTCCCTGCTATCACCTTATCAGATCACGGGGTGATCTTATCGTATATATTACGATTTATTTCTATGTCTTGATCGTTTTGGTTTTACGATCTCCTATCACTATACTTTTAGTCTTTTATACTCGATCTATTCATCACTACTGTTCAACTTTATTATCAGAGTTAGGGAACTCTGTATTTTTTAACTCGCCGAGATTCATCTTTGAATCTTACCGACCAACTAACTCTATTTTAGTTAGTACTTATCCTAATCACTGCGGTTATTAGTCTCAGGTATTCCTACCTAAGGTTCATAACCTACAACTTTGATACCAACTGTGACGGCCCCGAATCCGAGGTCCCAAATCACCGCGGTTCAGGTTCAATACATTCTATACAACTATTACTATTTGCGAAAGATATAAATGTAATAACCCGATATTTTCTATATAAATAAATAAGAAATTTTGCATATTTTTTTTAAAGATGAGAATATGTGTCAAGTAATGTGTATGTATATATGTGATAAGTAAAATTATTTATTTCATGAATAATTTCAAATAATTTTATTTTAGAATATACGGCCAGCTATCGAGTTAAGTGGAATCCTTTCCTCCTCGTCCTTGTCATCCTCATCCGCCTCCACATCTGTTTCCACGTCATCATCCTCATCTTCAACTACTGTGACCAACGGGGCTGACTCTCGTGGAAGTAGTTGTTCCCAAACCACTTGAATGTCACGAGATTCCTCCTCTCTAGGCATCTAAGGTCCCTCCCTAGCCTGACTGGATCCTCCTATATTAGTCATCCTGTCAACCAAAGTTTAAGTTTTAATTACTAATCATTACTACTCGACTCTCACGAACACATAAGTTGTAAACACATAAGCATATAAGTGTTTTATTACCTCCTCCTTAAAACTCGATAAGAGTTTATCATTACTATCTTCTTTAAGGTTACTTGCTAAGGCTTTTCCCCCACCTAAGGTTCATAACCTAAGGCTTTGATACCAACTTGTGACACCCCCAAACCCAGGTACTTCATTCCCACAGGATTTGGTGTTCACTTGATCAAACATTCATTTCTAACTACCCAATCGTAATAGAATTGAATAATAAAAGAAAACCTGTCCATACAAGATTAAACTTAAATAAAAATCTCCTAGGTTATCTAACCTTTAATTACAAACAGTCAAATGCGAAAAATTAAATAAACTTCATTACAATCTTTAAATCAAAGTCTGATAATAAAACTATCAAAACTATTACAAGTCTTCATCACTTGTACATTTTTCCTTTTCCTTTGCTAGTCGAAGGTTCACCTACCTTCTCTTCTTTAGCTGCAATGAGTTTTTAAATATGCAAGAGTGAGCAAAACAATTGCTCACTGGATATAGCATGGAATCAACAGGAGTATAACAATAATAACTGTCGAAATAGGCTCATCAAAAGTGAATAGTACTCTATCAACAATAATCAGAAACTGAAATCCCAAAATATGGAGAATATACATCACTGAGGGTCGTAAGACCATGAACTACGTCCACAGTTGCAAGTAATCTTTCAACTCCAACTTTAACAGTCATAAGACTATAAGGACCTCGTACTTTGTGGGATCCGCCCTTCATACAATGTATTGTGCACAAACATTTTAACGCTATGCGTAAGTTAACCCCTAATCATATCAATAGAGTTGTTCATCTCAGTATTTAGAGTACAAGTCCGCACCAAAGGAAGTTTGGTTTGGATAAGCTTTCAAGGTAATTTGGAATTCAACGAACATCAACTAAGGAGTAGTTGAATAAAACCAATAACACTATACTATAGAATAATCGTGATTGAATCAATCATAGTAAACTAAAGTCATGCTTTATGAATAATCTAATAGCATACAATTTGAGTAACTATAGCACACCTTGCTTGAACAATACTAAGCCAAGGTTAATTAGAATTGAATATTAAGCATGCATAGTAATTTGAACGATAGAAATGTTCGACATTAGTATATATATTTGTGCATGCTAAACAACAAGTTAAATACAAGAATAACTTGCTCCAGAATAATTTACATCATTATATTGTAATCGAATTGACAAGATAATAGATTAGAAAACTTGCTCAAAGATAGCTAGATACTTGCACAATTATAAAAGTAGAGTTAGAGAACTTGCCTCGTGCGTAGGTTAAACAATTACTACTCACGTTCACCCCAAGTCCTACACATACCATATGTATTGACAGTACACATTACTTACACTAACATTACCTTTATGAGTTACTTTATTACTCTTAGTATAGCTACTAACTAAGTTTAAGTTTAAACAACATCACTTCTTTTCATGAACATTATTTTTTTTAGCTTTATTACAACTACTTAAGTGATAATGTCATTGCACCACATGCACATTAACAACTTGATACAACATCCTATTACATTTCCAACATGTTATCATTAAGTTATACTAATACACAAAGGGTTGCACTTGCATTCACAAGATCCCGACGCCTCTCGATTGGCTCCAAATACACAACAATCCTAAAGATGGCCATTTTGATCCTTCATAATGATTTCAAATTGAAAACCTTAAAGAATAAAAGTTATAGGCCTATTCGTCCTCTTTCCGAATCATCTTAAATTACCTCAATCGGAGTTAGTATGAAAACGTTATGGCCATTTTACTATAGGAGGTCAAAATTGTCCAACCTGCACCACTTTTCCAAATAATGGGCGTGAGACAATGGCGTCGGCAAGAAATTCCAAATATATGGGCGTGAAATTTGGCGCTAGGGCTCTGAACTACAGAACACCCAAAACCAGAAACCAAACCAAGCTACTATGTCTTAATTTCTAACACCAATTAACATGTATAACTTATGCAAATTACACATAAACTTCACCAAGCATACAAATACTAAATTAACACAACTTAAACCATTATTCTAGAAAAATTAAATACTAGAATAACATATTTTAAAACCAAAAACTCCATTGTTAACAGAGTAAGCACTGTAATCATAGTTAGATATCAATTTGATTTATTCTAACTATATTCTATTTAATTCTTACCCAATTCATACAATCACAGTTAAATTCCATGATTATCATACAATACAAGTATAAATTTTGGTACTCTGAAAAACATACATTCATACATGTTTATGTTCATAGTAAAACTATTTCTTTTTCTTTAACACATGATTAAAATACCACTCATATATACATATATATATATATATACATACATGCTAGTTATAAAAATTATAACAACAAAACATGTAATACCAAAACAAATTCTAGAACAAGGTTTACAGACAAATTTGGTAAAAACTTATACACGGTTATTTCATGAAAAACGGAGACATACAATTTCTCAAAAACTATATAATGTAAACATATATGATAAGGTTTATACAACCTACCTTTAATTTGTTCCGACAACACTTGTTAATCACTGAGAATAGCTTTGACAAACTCAGAACTTATTTTGAAAAACTCAGCCTTTTCTCTCTTAAACTTTCTCTGAAATTCTCTCTTAGTGTTCTTCTCTCTTTTCTCAGCAACTAGAATGTGTAAAAAGAAAACAACCGATAGCTATAATGCGTAAAATAAAACCGCTAACCTTAATACGTCTAATTTAATAACATATCAGTTACAAAACTAACGTATATATTATATTATTATTTTATTAATCATTTAAATTTCAAAATCCAAAAGCCGTTGGCTTTATTTGGCTTATCTAATTTATAATTACATACTTAATAACCTTAAGCATTGTTGGGATAAAACCAACTTCAATTACTTTAATTTATTTTAATAACTCTTTATAACATAATTATTTGTCACACTTTATTTAATAACAATTTATTAAAAAAATTACTTAATGACATAACTCAATCCACATAACACATTAATTATTTAACAAATAAATAATTAACTAATCACATTAATTATTTAACAAATAGATAATTAACTAAATCAACTCAATCAAATTGAACAATTATTTATTCAATAATAAACACATCCAATAAATATTTATATAAATTAATAAATATTTATAATTTACATTTATAAAATCTGGAATGTTACAGATTAGGAGAAAACCTGAGTTAGATAGGGTTTCGGTGATTCCGAGGACGGAATCCTTATAAGGAGGGAAGAATGTGACAACCCGAATTTTTATAAGTTATTAAAATAGGAATTTAATAATTAAAATTCTTATTATGAGATATTTTGAGATTGAGTATGTATATATATGTACTATATATGTTGAAATATGTGATCTGGTGTGAAGAGAAATATATATTCATATATTGGAAAAGTGAGGTTTAATAGTTAAGTTAACTATTAAGGAAATTAAATGAATTTAGTAATTAATTTTAAATATTTATCAATTAAATAAATATTTTAAATTTATTTATTTATTGAGATAAATAAATGGTTGATAAAATTGTGGTGAATTAATTTAGTAACTAAATTGGTTAATGTAAATTAAATTGAGTAATGATAATTTTATATGAAGGATTTAATTTATGGAAATAATTAAATTAAATCAATTGCTTAATATTTAAGAAAATAATTAATTTAATTTATTTGGAAATAAATAAATGAAATAAAGTGATGTTTCTAATTTATTAATTAAATTAGATATATAATTATTTATTAATTATAAGTATAATGATAATAAGATTTTTATTATTATAAGTTATTTAAATTAACTAAACTAAAGTTATTTAAATTAACTAAAGCGTGACAAGTGGAAACTATATAATATAATATTATTTAAATAATCTATTTGGGGGAATAAGGTATTAGCCAAACAAGGCCTTGTGGCCTTTGGCTTATTCCAACTGACGTCTGCTTATTTTTATAACTAAAGTGTGCGTGGGTGAGTGGCCAATTTATATTATCTACGCATCCTTTTTTTCCTAAGGCTAATGGTGAGTTGGGTGAGAAGAAGAATTACAGAGGGTTTGCAAGAGAGAAGAAAAACTAGTTTTTGGAGATTGGCAAGAGGAAGAAGGGAAATTACTTAACCTAGTCACCATTTTTTGTAGCATACAATCAAAGAGAAGGTATAACTTACTTCAACTCTACTTTCTGATAATTTTGTGGAATTAATAAAAATACATGTATATATATGATCTATAATATGTTAATCCTCGTTTGTGGGTGTTATTTGATAATTAAATGCATGGAATAGGGTTGTAGTAGAAGGTTGTATATATATATATCAATGTGTATGTTGAAAAAAGGCTTTAGAAAGTACGAGAATTGATGCCTTATATGTGTTGTAATCTATAATTTGTTATTGGATTGTGATAATATGTGAAGAAACGAAAGCGGCGTAGTTTAAATTGTGTTAATTAGTTAAGAAACGAAGCTGTGGCGATCAAATTCGCTAAACTTTTCAAAAAACATGAAAATATAGCATGAACATTGAATTGGAACCCTTAAATTGATTTTTTAAAGTTTTTGAAATGTTAAAATTACTCTGTAGATGAGTAGTTCAGTGTTTCACGAGTTCATAGAATCGAAAACAAACTAATTCTGATTTAAAATGAAGAAGTTATGAAGATTTGAAGTTTGTACATTGAGAAAATTGTTTCGTATGAAAGTTACGCCATTTGTCGTCGTGCGGTCTGAAGCACCGGACATGTCATTAGGCCAGCAAGTCGCGGGGTCTTGTGTGCGGGGGTGGCTGCGCCCATGTATGTATCTTGATTGTGACTACATTGACCTAGTTTGGTAAAACAGCCATAACTGTTTCATACGAACTCTGATTAAGGCGATTCAAGATGATCCGAAATGAGGACGAATAGAACTACAACTTTTGTTCTTTAAGCTTTTTAATTTGAGGTCTTTACGAAGGGTCAAAATGGTCATTTGTAGGACTGTTGTGTTTTGCATTTTATAAAGTTTAACATCGAATAATGATGTAAAATTAGAGGTTGAATGTATTGTTAACGACCGAAGTCGAGAATTAAAATGTATGAATTTTGGGGTCGTTACAGTTGGTATCAAAGCTGGAGGTTATAAACCTTAGGTAGGAGTACCTTAGGCTATAACCTTAGAGAAGGAAGGTGAAGATAATGAAAGCATAAGCTCAAATAGAGTTTAAATAATAAGAAGTAATTTAAGAAACATATATAGAAGGGATTAAAACATGCGTGAGAGGATTCAAAGAAGAATCTCGCTTAGTTATAAAGAATATTAATGTGGGGTTACCCAACTCCAATAATAAGGATGTAAGGTGATGTCTATAAGAAGAGAATGGTAAAGAAGTTAAGAATAAGAAGTTATATTTAAGTATGGTACAATTGTACTCTTTAATAGTTGATGTGTAGTATCTGGGCTAAACGATTCATTCATAGAGCGGAGGTATATACGAACTAGCAACTCGGAACCTAGTTTGTTGGTTGTTTGTGGGAAACCACTCAGCGTACCATATTGAAACTATTAGAGACTCGATGTGTACCAAGTATAGAAAGTGGATACGAATGTGGAACTCGAATGAAATGTTGAGCAATGTAATAAAGCTAGAAATTCTTAAGGGAAGAAGTGTTATATCAACAAGAAAATTCAAAGAAGAATCTTGAAGAGATATAAAGATAAGAAATGGGAGTTGCCTAACTCCAATAGCCAAGATAACGAATAATGATGAATAGACAAGGCCTATAAGATTAAAAGCATAAATGAAATCGTAAATGATGAAAAAGGAAAGAACGAGGATCGGAAAACAAAACGATCATGAGTTAAGAAAAGACTTTTAAGGGAGATGATTATAGAATAAGATCACGACGTGATCTGTTTAAGTTATAAAAGAAAGATGGTTTGTAATGTTTGAATAATTATAGCTTGAAGCTATGAAGATGATTTACTATGAAATAGTACAAGATAAACTTATGAGGAGTTATAGATAATGTGATACGAGGAATTCGTATCGAGCAAAGAGCAAGTTAAGAGGTAGATAGAGTTAGGTGGGATTTCAATTGAGGACTCATATGATGGTTGAGTTGTACAAATCTTTGTATGGGCAAGGGTTTTGTGCTTGCACTAAGTTTATCACATTGATAATCATTGGAATGTCGGTGTCGTGTTATCAATGTATATGTGGTGAAAAGGTAATTCTTTTCTAGTGTATATTTGATAGCTAGAAACTATTAAGATTAGTCAGATATTATAAGGATTATGCGCGGTTCTTAAAACTAATGCATATGGTAAGTTCGTGACTCATAATAATATGGTATATTTTGAACCCCTCAGCGAATAGACGCATATGGCCTGACTTGGATAAGTTCTTAAACTGATATTATTGTGGCAAGTTCTGAACTTCCAATGTGCGGTAAGTTTGATGAACTGGGGTATAATTAAGTTATAAATGAAGAATTGATGATTATGAGAATAGATACAATTATTAAGCAATGGATCCATATAGAAAGTAGAGACATAAGTTTTTCCAAATCTTCTAGCTATCCTAGACTTCAAAATTTTTGACATCAAGCTAAATTTTCACTATGTGCCTTTTTAAAATGAATTTTTACTCTCAACGCATGGTGACAAATATGTTTGTGTGGACTTCGGGACACTGACACATCGTTACCTGTTAAGATATGATATCACTAAAATTGATTTTCAAATATTTTTAAATTTTTAAAGAATAGTCTATGCTAATTGTTTCGGATAGACGAAAATGATTTGAAAATATCAAAATGTATTTTATATCATTAATGCATCATTGAACCTGGTGCAAAGATGATAAAAAAGATGGACTTATCAATGTAGAATTTCTTAGTGTTGGATGTGATCTAAGGATCGTCAGCCCACTATGGTATGATGTAGTATGACAAAGTCACAAAATGACGGAATCCTCAAACGGACTGTAAATACAATGCGGTATCATGACGTCATAAAAAGTTTTTTGGGATTTATTTAAGACATGGGAATATATATATATATATATGTATAATCCGATTAATGTCTGAATTGTTGTAGAAGTCTATGCTATTTGATTCAGCTAGACGATTATTGAGAGATGTTCATGAAATTCAAACGTTCATTGAAAAGTTATGCCAAACCAAATTGATTTTGGTGCGGATTCAGATGTTGAAAAGTTGAGGTGAACAACCCTATAAGGGGACATGTTTTCGGGGACAATGGTTCCGAGCGTAACGCATATAATCGTTACAAAACACTACGTAGCGGCCCAACGTAGTGGTACAATAGGCTGGCCACCTAGTGTACGTGTGGAGGGTGTTTTCAATTTTTGTGAATGATAAACACTCTGGTTTGCAGTGTGAAGGATTGAGTTGAAGCACTAGTAAACCGAGAATAGAGTTCATGGTCTTGTGACCCCTCAGCATGATTTGGAATCTTTGAAATTCCTGTTATTCATATCGCTTCCCAATTATTGAGCAATTGTGGAAGATTCTTATTATTCTTAAAGGTGAAAATGGAAAGGATGAGAAAATTAAGCAAAACATAATAATTTCAAGAAAGAAATAAAATTCCAGAAAGAAGAAAAAGGTGAAACTCTTAAAAGAGGATGAGGTAAGGAATATGATGATCTTAGAATGATACTTAGAGAAAGAATTTGGTTGCAGAACCTAATGAATAAATAGATATTAACATAAAATCTATTTTGATAAATGGAATGAATGAAAATTAGTAAGTCAAAAATTTCAAGGACGAAATTCTTAGAAGAATGGGTGAATGTAATGTCCCGAGAGTTTGAGAATATAGTATATGATAATGATCCTTAGGGAAAGATAATGAACGAGTTAAAAAATATGTAATACTCAAATATAATTGGGTCTAAGTAAAGGTTATGAAATAAAACTTAAAAGAATTTATTATCAAGAATGGTGGGAGTAGGAAATATAAAACATATATTAAGGTAATGTGATTGAAGTTATTCAACGAAGAGATTTGGTGAAAACCTGAGTAAGGTAGGGTTTCGATGATTCCGGTGACGGAATCCTTATAAGGAGGGAAGGATGTGATAACCCAGATTTTTATAAGTTATTAAAATAGGAATTTAATAATTAAAATTATTATGAGATGTTTTGAGTTTGAGTACGTATATATACGTGCTATATATGTTGAAATATGTGACCTGGTGTGAAGAGAAATATATATTCATATATTGAAAAAGTGAGGTTTAATAATTAAGTTAACTATTAAGGAAATTAAATGAATTTAGTAATTAATTTAAAATATTTATTGAATTAAATAAATATTATAAATTTATTTATTTATCGAGATAAATAAATGGTTGATAAAATTACGGTGAATTAATTTAGTAACTAAATTGGTTAATGTAAATTAAATTGAGTAATGATAATTTTATCTGAAGGATTTAATTTAAGGAAATAATTAAATTAAATCAATTGCTTAATATTTAAGAAAATAATTAATTTAATTTATTTGGAAATAAATAAATTAAATAAAGTGATGTTTCTAATTTATTAATTAAATAAGATATATAATTATTTATTAATTATAAGTATAATGATAATAAGATTTTTATTATTATAAGTTATTTAAATTAACTAAACTAATGTTATTTAAATTAACTAAAGTGTGACAAGTGGAAACTATATAATATAATATTATTTAAATAATCTATTTGGGGGAATAAGGTATTAGCCAAACAAGGCCTTGTGGCCTTCGGCTTATTCCAACTGACGTCTTCTTATTTTTATAACTGAAGTGTGCGTGGGTGAGTGGCCAATTTATATTATCTACGCATCTTATTTTTCCTAAGGTTAATGGTGAGTTGGGTGAGAAGAAGAATTACAAAGGGTTTGCAAGAGGGAAGAAAAACTAGTTTTTGGAGATTGGCAAGAGGAAGAAGGGAAATTACTAAACCTAGTCACAATTTTTTGTAGCATACAATCAAAGAAAAGGTATAACTTACTTCAACTCTACTTTCTGATAATTTTGTGGAATTAATAAAAATACATGTATATTTATGATCTATAATCTGTTAATCCTCGTTTGTGGGTGTTATTTGATGATTAAAGGCATGGAATAGGGTTGTAGTAGAAGGTTATATATATATATATATATATATATATATATATATATATATATATATATATATATCAGTGTGTATGTTAAAAAAGGGCTTTAGAAAGTACGAGGATTTGATGCCTTATATGTGTTGTAATCTATAATTTGTAATTGGATTGTGATAATATGTTAAGAAACGAAAGCGGCGTAGTTTAAATCGTGTTAATTGGTTAAGAAACGAAGCCGTGGTGATCGAATTCGCTAAACTTTTCAAAAAACATGAAAATATAGCATGAACATTGAATTGGAACCATTAAATTGATTTGTTAAAGTTTTTGAAATGTTAAAATTATTCTGTAGATGAGTAGTTTAGTGTTTCACGAGTTCATAGAATCGAAAACCAACTAATTCCGACTTAAAATGAAGAAGTTATGAAGATTTGAAGTTTGTACATTGAGAAAATGCTTACGTGAGAAGTCAGGCGCTACAAGTCATGCGTTATGCTATGCGGCACCGCAAGTCACGCAGCATGCATGCGGCAAAGCGCCACTCACTACCCCATGTCTCGCCGATTGTGGATCGCTTTTGACCTAGTTTGGTAAAACGGCCATAACTGTTTCATACGAACTCCGATTAAGGCGATTCAAGATGATCCGGAATGAGGATGAATAGAGCTACAACCTATTTTCTTTAAGCTCTTTCATTTGAGGTCTTTAGAAAGGGTCAAAAGGGTCATTTGTAGGACTATTTTGTTTTCAGAGGCAATCAGAGGGCGTCGGGCATGCACTTATGCAAGTGTAATGCTCTTGACGATAAGAGATGTTGTTCTAAGTTATAGAACATGAATATTATGAATTAGAATGATGCTTAACATTATTAAATGATATATTAGATAAGTTATATACGTATACTAAGCACACATAAGAGAGATAATTAGGCGTGTGACGAATAAACGTCGAAACGCCGTGATAAGTGTTAATGAACGTAAAAAGTGTTTTGAGTCAAATGAAATGAACATTATAAGATATGAAATGGGTTTAATATAAAACTAATAATGATTCCAAGCAAGACTTAAGCACTTGAATGAACTTCAAATATGAAATATAGTGAGCTATAAGTCGAAAGTTAACACAATAAAATTAAACATTGTGTATTGATAATAGGAAGGGTTATGAGACATAAATTAAAGTTTACATTAAAATTACAATGTGTTGTTATTTGACTAATAATTGATGTGTATGATTATATAATTGTATAGGGCACGTGAAGTGTAGATAACTGTAAGTTGTTAAACGTTTATTGGTAATCAACGATCAAGACAAGTCTTTCAGTTCCTATTTGCTATGTGAATTGGTGATTAACTATTTTAAATCTTTATTGCTAAGAGCATGATCTGTTATATATATGTTGAATGTATGAAATGTGAAAGTCAATTTATGACTACATTGATTGAGTAAAGCATGTTGATTGAGTAAGGAACTCAATCTTTATACTTGAATATATGAACTGTAACATGTATGTTACGTTAGTCTAATGTTTATGAGATATATGTCGAGCATGTCATTATGTGCAACGTGATGCATGAAAACTGTTAAATTTTGCTGGGTTGTCGAGCTCAACCTTGCAAATAACCATTTTTGCAGGTTAAGGATTAAAGGTAACACTATGTCGTACTTGAAAGATATGAATCAAATGTAATACACGAAGACTATTATTTTAGCCAAAGTTATTATTCCTTTAAATCATTATTAAGGTTCATGAGATGTACTCAATGTTTTATGGTGTATACTTTATGTAGAGTTATAAAGTTAAAGTTTGAGTTGGCCAATGTATAAAGGATATCGATTTGTTATGTAAGTATATATATACATTAACTCCGATAAAGTGAATCATGGATTATATATGATTCAAAGACAAATAGATGATAAAGATTTTGATTCAGGGAATTGAAGTAAGAAGTTAGAAAAATTTAAATTATTCCGCATTTTATTAAGTTTAACATCGAATAATGATGTAAAATCAGAAGTTGGACGTGTTATTAACGACCAAAGTCGATAATTAAATTGTATAATTTTTTGGGTCGTTACAGGTAATCATTCATCTTTGCACTGCAGGCCAAAGGTATTCATCAAGTATCACCATTTAAGACCGAGGATAATAAAAATATTTTAAAGAACGAATCCAGTGAGACAAAGAACACAATTAGGGATTCATAATTTAGTTTATCCAAGTTCAAGAATACTCCATAATAATCAATTGTGGAGAAAAATTCAAGAATAAACTTCAAAACATATATCCAATCAAAGATAGGAACCATAACAGACAACTTGGATACAGAAAAGAAAACTCAAGGAATTTCTTATCAATTCAGGAATTATTGAAGCAATACTTACCATAGTAAGTTTAGAGTTAGGAATATGAAATTAATAATATACAAAATTGTAAATGAATTTTCAACTGTCATGCGATAGTCCGCGTAGACAGATCATTTCCATAATTTAATAAAAATTGAATACGAAGGGTTATTCACCAGGCATACGGTAGTCTGCGTAGACATGTTATTCCTATAGAATAATAAAGAATGGAATAACAAAAGGATTTCACCATGCATGCGGTAGTGCACGTAGATAGGTTATTCCAATAGAATAATAAAGAATGGAATAATGAAAAGATTTCACCATGCATGCGGTAGTCCGCGTAGACATGTTATTCCAATAGAATAATAAAGAATGGAATAACAACCCTTATGAGTATTGAAAGAAAATAACTCTCTTCATGAATACGAAAGAAATAATATCCCTTACGAATACAACAACTAATATCCCTTACCTTAGTAGAAGATTGAATACTGAAGTAGAGTAGTAGCAGAATACTCTTCTTCTTGATCTCTATGGTTTCTCTATCTAGAGTTTCAGTGAATTCGTAAGAAATAATGAAGGAATGAGATTCTATTTATAGGTAAAAGGACTGAATAGTAACAAATTCATGAACGGCCCAGATTAATTTACTTTTAAACGGACGGTCCATATTAATTACTATTAAAACTTTAAACCATCGATCCATATTAATTTACTAATATAACTTTCCATCAACGGTCCATATTGATTTAAAATAATATCTTCAACCAACGGTCTGAAAAATTAGCACATCCCCATATGGAATAATAAGCCAAACTTATAACAAACACCTCATAACAAACCCCTCTATTTATATCAAAAATTGAATAAATAATTACCACAAATCACTTATCTTTAATAAACATATTTTTAATCTATTAACAATTATTCATCATTAATATTATAACTCACAATATGTAACAATCAGATCATTCTCAGGAAAGAGGGGGCTTTCCGATAAGGATTTCTCCCTATTGGTGCGCAATTAGGTAACCAACCCTCTCCTCGACTGAACTTTCTAGACATCGTTAATATTGCAAATAATAATATAAATAACTATGTCGTCTCAATTATTAATTAAATAATATAAAATATTATGCAGACGATACTGTGACAATAATTGAATCAAATAACGTGAGATATTATGCAGCAATTACTGTAGCAATAATTGAGTATAACTGAGTGACTTCTCACGTAAGCATCAATAATTAATACCGTGTGCTACTATGCAACCACGCGTATTATTTTACTTTAATCACCGAGTATTTAAACAGTTTAACAATAACAATTACGCCGTTATTTATAAAAACTCAAACTTGTCATTTTCTTCATCCAACCGTTTTCCGTTATGGGGCCCACAAATGGATGCGGCATCGTACGAATATTCTCCGACAGCAAGAATATTCCACGACCAAAATAATATTCCTCGACAACAATGAATATTTTATAATCACTTACTTATTTTTAAAAATTTACACATTTCACCCATAACCAAAGTATTATAGCAAATTAACACCTTATTATTCACAATAATAATTAGAGGAAATTTGATTTTATTTATAAAAAGTTGGGGTCTTACACTCCCCTTCGCATTTGGTTTATCAGAGACTGGCCTATCTTAGGATACTCTCGCTATTTTTTAAGTATGAAGGTCCCTAGATCATCGCAATTTACTAGATGATAAGTTAATCCGATCTTTTAATTGGAGCAGATCTGAGTGGCGCCTTTCTTGAGCCTCGTAGGATTAGTCTCGTTTGAGTCCAGTAATCAAATGTTGACGGGTTCGCCTCCTGGTCGAGGTATCACACAATATACATTCGCATACAATGCATCTCACCGTATGAAATAATGACATTTTGCGAGGCACTAATATAAAGTGATAAATTATGTATTTACATTCATTCCATATAAAGACAACATCCACACACAAGTAAATAAAAAGGAAATTTGAAAAGTTTAAAAAGTGGTTTAAGCCCTCTACTATCCCCAACAGAGTCGCCACTTATCGACGTTGGGTAAAATTTCGCTTGAATTCCTCTTTTAAATATTTCTTACCCTTTTATATTTTCTACATGGTTCAAATCATGTTTAAAGGGTGAAATTGAGAAAAGAGTTTTACATAAAATGTAAATGATTTGAAAAGATTTAATTTGGATGACTGGGCCGATTAACCAGAGTCGCTAGTTGGTATGAGTTTAATGGTTGTACCAACTCAACATAAATTTTGGTAGAGGTTTGTTTACAATATGGGCCAAATGTGACTCTATTTAATTGGTCTGAAACCTGAGATTCATGGAGTTCAGGGGCTTACTTAAGCGAGGGGAAGATGATAAGCACCCCCTGACTTCCATGAAACACGGTTACCACATCTTTTCAATTTCCTAAGCATGTGTGTGTATGTGTGGATGTGATACAAATAAATGTACTTGTAGTGCTTTGTTTGAAAGTAGTGGTATGCCTTTTTTGCTCCTATATACAAAGGGTTTGATTCATAAAATAAATTTTTAGCAATGAAATTAAAGTTGAAGTTTTGAAAAACAATTTTCAAACCCTTATGCTCACATTGTAATTGAGGCCTTTGATACTTCTATTTTATTCCATATTCGGCTTGTTTTGATTTTATTCTCGAGATGCGAAGAATCTTCTACAAAATAATATATATACAAGTATCGAGCCCTTTATGGGCATGAAAGCCATCGAAGTGACCCGAGCACCAAAAACTATAATTTGATCACATCAGGGCCTTAAATATGTATCCCCGCTTTAAGGCCTAGGGTTACAGTTACAAGAGGCTGTAAACTATCTATACAGCTCAAATATGTCCATCATGGGAATCAGATCTAGATCCATGGATTTTATCATAGATCTTATGATTCCTAGGCTCATGGGATATCATTGAGAAACTTGTACAACAAATATTGAAATAAATTATAGAATAGAATCTAGACGTCGTAAAATAAAGGATTCATCAGTTAAATCCTTGCATGCGCATAGCCAAGCTTCCCGTTTCCTCTAGATACAGATCTAGGGTCGTGTAGTCTCTTAATATTTATATAACTAGTAAGAAAACTAGATTTAAATAAATCTTAGCCATTCTAGCTCAACGGTTCCAATTTTATAACTTTTGAACTTGTTAAGAGTTTTATATGGCTAGATTTAGATAAATCTAGTCCACACATTTAAATATTACAACTTTACATTGAATGAACAGTTAAAACTGATATTTAGTCACACTAAAAAATTAACATATATATATATATATATATATATATATATGATTATATATATATATATATATATATTAAAGCAGGAATATATTAAACCGGGAAAAGCCACCTATTTATAATCCAGGCTTAAATAACTCATATATATATATATACACACACACACAGTTACATATATATATTAAAGTAAGTACAAGTTTCTTATATGACATGGGATTTGAGCTTTTCTGAATCCGGGAAGACGGGTCCATGACCAGATCATTGAGTCTTCGAAGTCCAACCGTTGAGTTGTCTTATGATGTTTTTCACACGGGATTGACATTATGGTTTTGCATAACCTTCATGGCAGTGATTTAACTTGATTTAATGTCGAGTTGGCAAAATTACTCTTTTTCCCTCCCGGGTTAGTTTCGGGCTTTTTTTTGCTAAATTTAGACTGAAATAAAATAAAGAATAAGTACAAAGTACAAGGGTCAAAACCCCAAGTAGTATACCATAGCCATTGTGAGGGCCCCGAATCTAAGGTTCCGAATCACCGCGGATCCGGTTCGATCATTCTAACACTATTACTATATTTGCGGAAGATATAAACATAAATTGTTTATACAATACATTTTACACACTATTCCCCAAGGTCAAGTAACCTTAACTTATACACAATTCATAACTTAGTTGACTTACAATAACATTAATATCAATACTATTACAAATCTAATCCTACACATTAACTAAAGCTGGAACTGTCTTTGACCTTTCCTTGTATCCGACGTATTCGCCTTAATCTGCAATGTTTATCATGATATAGCAAGGATGAGCATAAAAGTTGCCCAGTAAGTTTATGTTCAATAATTTAACGATATATCATGATTGAAAGAATCTGAATAATAAGCTGGCTATAATTCAACAATATAATTGTTAACTAGCAGGAACAAACTTTTGACTGAACAAGTATATAACATGAACAAATATATCTGAACCGAAGGTTAATAAAGGTGATCAGCCTTTCATACCTGACTTATACAAGCAATATGTATAGAGTACAATTCTACAATGTCAATCAGCAATGATTATCCATAAGCATATCTAAATGAAACAACGCTTAGCAGAGTTAAGTAAAAACAAACTTGCCTGAACTATTGATAACTGCTACGTAATTTATAACGATTTATCCGAAGACCTAATATTAGTAATATGGATCTCCAATATTAGAATAATATCATCACAATATAATCCTATTATATATATATATATATATATATAGAATAACATAAACACATAACACATAACAGATAACCATATCAGTCTACAACACATATAAGACTCGGTATCAAGTCAAACTATTGCAGTCTAAGTTGAACCCGACATAAATCTGACATCCCCACGGTCTAGTCGGACTTTTATCGAGTCTAAGTTCAATTAAAATATTGCTTAACACTTAACAATTATCTCAGATAATTTTATTATCAGTTAACATATTTTTCGTAAGCTCGTAATAATTTTCAAATAATTATTACTATTTATCATGAATTTTCAATCATTAATATCGTATTTAAATGAATTAAATACCACATAATTCTTTTATCATTAAAATTTATTTATTATCAAATATTAATGAAATACATGTCATAATATTATAATATATTTTATAATATCACAAAGTATTTTTAATACTTTAAAATCATATTTATATGATTTTTAAACTTAAATTCTTTATCGATAATTGCTATTAATATTAAAATATTAATATTTTCATGTTTAAATATCAAAAGTTATATGTTATAACTTAAAATATTTTTATAACACTTAAATCATTTTATATGATTTATAAATCATTAATTCTATTTTTCCATAATTTATTTAATATATTTATTAAATAAACTAATTATCATTAATATTTATTAATTAATTAAATTTATCACAAAATATTAAAAGTCATTAAAAATAACTTAAAATATTTTCTTTTACCATAAAATAATTTTTCATGATTTTTATGTATTAAAATTATTTTGAAATAATTCATTTAATATTATAATTAAATACCATTTATATTCCAAAAATATTAAATATTTATGAAATATACTTTAAATAATTAAAAACTAATTTTTAGAATTTAAAATAATTTTTAGGAATTTATTTTGTATTTTTAATAATTTAGAACCATTTATTTCAATTTATTTAATAAAAATAATTATTTTTCATTATTAACTGTCGCTAAAGGGCCCTATAGCGGCAGACCCGTCGCTATAGGAGTTCTTGAGCCTGTTCTTGAGCTTTTTAGAAAAGCATGACAGTGTTCGAGGGGCTTGGTTTGACCATTAATAGATATGTGATCAATAGGTTTCTGGACTTGTTGTTGTTTTACTATTGTAGTACTAATGTAATACAACAACTAAAAACTAAGTTCATGGCCATATAATATCAGATCCGTGAAATATAAGTTGATAGATATCAATGTGACGTATTATCCAAGTCTTGGATGAGGGTCACAGTTTGAATGATATTTCTATTGTTAATAAATTTCCTAACGTATTCTTGAAGACTTCTTAGCCTACCCCTAGAGCATGAAATCGAATTTTGTATTGACCCCGGTACAAAACGCATTTCTTAAACCCTCAAATATTTCTTCAACTAAAATGAACGTAACATGCGCTAAAGACGTTGGCTCGAGCTATTGAAGATTACGATCGTACCATGCAATACCATCGTAGGAAAATCGAACATGGTAGCTAACGTGTTGAGTAGAAGAACGTATACGGTTACAAGTGCGAATATACGAACCCATGTGAAGATAACGAATATACGAGTAGAATCAACTTTAATCGATAAAGTTAAAGTCGCTCAAGCTACACACCCGGAGCTGATGAATGTGAAGAAGAAGGTTCAAGAGGGTGTTATCCTAGAAGCAAGAATCGACGAAGAGAGGAAATCTCAACCATCGATTTAATTGGCCCATTTGAAATCCTCGATGAAGTAGGAACTGTGGCCTATAGACTCGTTTTACCGCCAAGTATGTTGCGTGTTCATAACGTTTTTAACGCATCGATGTTACGTAAATATGTGGACGACCCGAACCACATTATTAAATTAGAACTAAACGATATAGCAGAAGATTTAACGTATGAGAAGATACGTGTTAAAATCTTGGATAAGAAGGATCGTATTCAACACTCAAAGGTTATACCTCAAGAATTAGAATCTGAAATGAAGTCAAGGTATTCTCACTTGTTCGGCATACCAGGTACGTACGTAAATTTCGAGGGCGAAATTCCATAAGGAGGTGAGATTGTGAGACCCCAAATTTTATGAATAAATATTTAAATTTCTCGAAATAATTTTTTAATATTATGATATTATGTTATAGTTGTGGGTAGTATTTATAAATTTTGCAAAGTATGCAAGTTGTCATATTATATTCGATTGGTCGGGGAATATTTGTTTTATCAGGGAATATTCGTTCAATGACACAATCATTGGTGGACCTCATAATCGAAATTATTGTTTGGATTGAGAAAACGACAAAATATTTTATAAAAATAACTCACGAAAGTTTTACCATTAATACTTGTTGAACTACTCTTAGTAAAGTACAATAATACACGTGGTTGCATAGTAGCAATACCAGTATTAATTATTGATGCTTACGCTCATAAGTCACTCGGTTTTGTTGGTATTATTAATGTAATAATACATAAAATCTTTTATATAAAACAAAATACTTTTATAAAGTTATTCTATTATGCATAGTATTGCATAATGTCTACATAGTGTTTTCAGATAGTAAAATCTTTTATATAAAATAGAATACTTTAATAAAGTTATCTGCTTTTTATTAGACAATAATTAGAATATATTATATTTTATTATGCGTAGTAGTTTTGCATAAGGCTCTGCATAGTGTTTTCAGCATAGTAAAATCTTTTTATATAAAATGTAATACTTTTATAAAGTTATCTATTTTATTAGACAATAATTAGAATATATTATATTTTATTATGTATAGTGTTTTTGATAAGGTTCTGCATAGTGTTTGCATAGTAAAATCTTTTATAAAGTTATTCGCTTTATTAGATTATAAATAGAATATATTTTATTTTATTTAAAAGATTTTGCTTTAAATATGGACCGTCGATTAAAGTAAATCAATCTCGACCGTTCATGAGTTAGTTACTATGCATTCCATTTTTCTATAAATAGAAGCTCATTCATTCATTATTTCTTAAGAATTCATTGAAACTCTAGAGAGAGAAACTATAGAGAGAAAGAAGAAAAGTGTTCTCTCTCATGGTTCTGCCTTTTATTATTATTCGTGGAATATCCTCGTCACAAGCGCTTTTACGCCTGGGACCGATTCCGCCCTTATTAGTATTTTGTTGAAAACTCACCATTCACGCGAAGCACCGCATGCATGGTGATTTCATTTGTTATTCCATTCTTTATTATTCTATTGGAACATCCCGCTTGTCATGTAATTTCACCGACACGGTTCTCATTATTTTGTATTCTATTGGAATAACATGTCTATGCGAAGTACCACATGCATGGTGATTTCTTTTGTTATTCCATTCTTTATTATACTTAGTTGGTTAAAGTTTTGACTTCTATAGTCCATGAAATTAGTGGAATATCCTTGATATTTGCGCTTCATCCAGTATCTTTTCTCGGAAATATTCTTCTGAGCATTCTTGAATTTTACTCTACAAAGCAGTATCATGTTGACAATTTGGACATTATTAGTTCCTGAATAAATTAATTCTTGAACTTGTTTTATTGAATTCTTATATCATTGTCATCATCCTCATGTTTATATTTTTTTGAAAAGTCATCTGTGGCCTGTAGTTCATAGATGGACTTGGTATGATTATGACCAGGGATTATTCGGTGTAATCAGGACCCTAATGTTACAAATGATGTGGAAAAGTCCTAATTGGCTCGTAGTGCATTGATGGACAGTTTTTGGTATGATTATGGCTATGGATTCTCTTTGGCCGTAGTGCAAAGATGAATTGTTTTATGGAATGATCAGACCGCTTGATGAAAACATGATTATCTTAAGTCAGTAGTGCATGGATAATTCGTGGTCGTGATACTAAAGAATATCCTCGGCCGTAGTCTTGTGGGTGATTTGATGATGTGGATTATTTATTGTCGAGTCCCAGCGATAAAAGTGATGAAAACTTTTAAATCATAAAAGATAGTATATTTTATTCTCTACTCAACTTTTTTAATGGATTGCTTGTTCTCACCCAGCAGCTTAAACTTGATAGTTATTATATTTTATCGCTTAAACATCGCTTGAAGGCTAACGATAAATTATTCGCATTATCTTAGTCATAATATTTCTTCTCGGGCTAGTTGAGCTCACCTTTTCTTTCACCGTTTCTCTTGAGAAATGAGAACGTAGCTGGGACTAGTTGGGGAACAACAGTGATGATCCTAGATGTTTGCATTAGTAGTCCTCACTATTCTGTGAAATAGTGTGATAATAATTGTAATGAGGACTCCTTTTGAGTTTGTATACTCTCTAGTAGACAATATTTGTATTCAAACTCACAGTTTATGTTTTGTCATATTGTACACGACAGTTGTATTATTAAGTTGTATTTGAATTCTGTACCATGTATCTGGCGACTCAAGATGGGTGATGTATACCTATTTTGGGGGCGTCACAGTTTTGACCACTGATAACTTAAGATCTACACATGGTATGGAGTTGATTCAACTTCCAGACTACTCTCCTCATGTCAGAGAACAAATCTATAACTTTAAAAACACATAACAATTAACACAGACAGATCTAGAGGCCATGACATATGACTGTCAGGCCTTAAAAATTAGTGTTCTTAGTCAGTTTTTAAAACTTGATTTTCGTGCCTCTAGATGTTATAGATCCTTGATATTACCTCTTGGATCACTAAATAATATCCTTAAACACAACTCTAACAATCTAGCAACAATAAATAACTTCAGATCACTTATTTTTAAGAATTAGGGTTTATACCTTTCTTAATTGATCTTGATTTCTGATGTTTGATCCTGATCTTGGAAGGCTACGAGATGATATGAGCTTAAATTTTCACTCCCTTTCACTCTCATAATTCGAAGGTTAGAGAGAGAGAGAGTTTCTAGCTTTTTAAAAAATAAAGTAAGTCATTTCTTACTATTAATCTATATAAATTATGGATGCAATGAATGTTAGCTGATAATGTTGTTGATTTTGTGAGATATAAGTCACATGCTAGTCTTAGGGTTGGTCACCAACTCGAATAGGGCAATAATTACAAGTTATGTCCAATTATGCAACAAAGGGCATTTTGGTCTTTTTATTTTTATTTTAATGGCATTCTTGTCTTTTGATCCAACCCTTAGGATTTAGGGTTTGGAACCCTTAGGGTTTAGGGTGTTAACCCTTAGGGTTTAGGGTTTAACCCTAAACTTTGCAATTTAATTTCTAAGATTTTCGAATTTAGGTTTTAAAAATAGAAAATTAATATTTCTAAATTATAATTAGAATTTTCTAATTATATTAAATTTTCTTAATCATAATTTAAATCTTGCTAATTAGGATTAGTATTTCCTAATTAAAATTGTTAATTTAGCAATTAGGGTCAAAATTGTCATTAGGGTTTATAAACCACTAATTAGGGTTTCTAATAGAAAAATAATTTTCTAATTTAAAATTAGATTTCCTAATTAGATTAGGATTTTCTAATTACTTATAACATTAAAATTAGGATTAATATTTCCTAATTAACATTAAAAGTATTAAATTAACACTTAGGTTTTCCCTATTTATAAATTAGGGTTTCAAATCCACAAATTAGAGTTTAAAACTTTTAAATTAGGGTTTGCTAAATAATTAAACTTTACCCTAATTAACATTATAATTAATAGCACTTAAGAAATATAATTCTCCGTTAAGTTCCCAGTTTAGGGTTTTAAATTTTCGAATTAGGGTTTCTGATTCCCGGAATTGAAATTACGATTTCCAGAACCGGTTTTAGGGTTTCTTGTTAATCGTAAGAATTTTCTAACCGAACGTTGACGTTCTTAATATATACCTAAGGTTTGTTACAGATATCATTTATCGATCTGGTTAGCCCTTAACCCTTAACCACATATTGTACACATATACACTCATATACACAGAACATAAACACTTATTCCTTAATCCTGAATAATTCACCTAAATCCTTCACAAAATTTTGAAATCCTCCAAATTCATTCTTAAAAATATCAAACGCATACATTTATTTTCTGTCTAGGTTCTAATATTGAACCTTAAATCAATTAATTACAATTAAAAAAAATCTAAATTCTAGGGTTGTCACATTCACCCCTTCTTCTAAAATTTTCGTCCCCAAAATTTACCTTACACCTTACACCATACACCATTCACCTTTCACCATTCCTTCTCATCATCACATGCAACCCAATACATTCTTCACAAGAATAAAAATTTTGAAATTGTGCTGAGGGGTTTTACAGACTATTGTCTGTCATTTTCGCAAATGTTATATGGAAATTCATCTGCAAACTGTCTTAACTTACAGACATAGTGGGTAATTAGACTGATATGCCCTGTACTTATAAAGTACTTCTGGTCTGGTCTATTTCTCGTATCCGCCTTGGGCGCATAAACTTTTACCTCAGTCTTTTTGGATTCCGCACCAAAACAATCTGGTTCGAGAAATTTCTTTCAATGAACACATAGAGTTTTCATAACCATTGGAGCTGAATCAAATAGCATAGACTCATATCAATAATTAAATTCAATCGAATTATTTAAGTGTAGCCAAACCCCGTTGGCAAATTAAAATTTTTGAAAATATTTTTGAGAATGACGTCATGATGCCGTACTGTATTAACAGTCCGTTTGAGGATGCCGTCATCGTATGACTTGTCATAACACATCATACAATTGTGGAACAATGATTTTTAGATCGAATTCACACTAAGTATTCATGTATTTACAAATATATCAACTTTTTATCATCTCTGCACCAGGTTACATGGTACATGAGTGATAAATAAAAGATATTTTGATATTTCAAATCATTTGCGTCTAGCTGAAATAAGTAGCATAGACTATACTTTAAACCTTTTCAAAAATGATTACGAGTCTACATATTTTTTTTTTCAAAAACACTTAGTGCGTATTTAGCTTGATGTCAAAATTTCGAAGTCTAGCATAGCTAGGAGTTTTGGGAAACTTACTTCTCCACTAATAATCATTGGATTAACAATCTATATGTTCCTATAATCTTTAATACTCCATTTACACACAACTATACCTAGTTCGTCAAACCACACTTATGAGTTCATTATTTGCCACAATCATATGAGTTTAAGTACTTTTCCTAGTCAGACCTTTGGCGTCCATTCGCTGAGGGGTTCATAAACATTTCATATAACTATGAGTCAAGAATGTCACATAAGTATGAGTCTTAAGAACTCATACTGAACCTTATATTCTCAACCTATAACCTATCTATCTGTTTTACACGTGAAAAAGGAATCACCCTCTTAACATACATATAACAAATAGTGCGACACAAACACTTAATCCCCACTTAATCTTAACTCCCTTCTCAATACGAATTTCATTCAACTCGTATTCATAATTCTTTCTTGAATTTGTACCAATTCATAGTACAACTGACACTCAGCAATCTTGCTGTAAACTTTTTAATCATTCGCTTGATCCTTCTCCATACTATTACCTTTCCGATCACGGGGTGATCTCATCGTATATATTACGATTCATTTTTATATCTTGATTGTTTTGTTTTTATGATCTCCTATCACTGTACTTTTAGTCTTTTAGACTCTATCTATTCTCCACTACTGTTCAACTTTATTATCAGAGTTAGGGAACTCTGTATCTTTTATAACCCGCCGAGATTCATCTTTGAATCTTACCGACCAAACTAACTCTATGTGAGTTAGATCTTATCCTAATCACTGCGGTTATTAGTCTTAGGTATTTCTACCTGTAATGTCCCGAGTGACACACCCCCAAATCCAGGTTACCTGACCCCCGAGTTTGGTGTTCACGATCCACAATATAATACTAACTATCTACCCATTCATATAGAAATAGTAATACATATCACATTAACATATGTTGTTAATACATTAGTCCCAGGTCCGCTAACCTTAACATTTCAAACATAACCCTTAGATATACAAAAAGGGTTTACAAACATAACATAATAATAAGTTTATTATAACTACTCCAACATTTTGCCTTTGTTCTTCACTGCACCTTCTGCAACTTTGTCCCTAGCTGAAAAGTTTTATTTAGCAAGGGTGAGCAACTAGTTTGCCCCGCAAGTTAAAACATATAATAAATGTATACGAATCAATAAGAACAGACTATCTATTTTGATAGAATGAAACCAAAGTTCAGGAAACTTTGAAATAGCTGAACAAATCGTTAATCAATAACAAGTCTTCTTGAATTCTAGGTAACACAATAATCTGATAATGAAAGAGTACAACGCTTTCAAAGTTTCTACGATATTCAATTGAATAAACAAGAATCAATTCTATGCAATAACAAAGTGGAATATTTTCCAGATTTATGCTGAGTGATCTCACCAGATCTTTGAACTTATTTTCTCGGGTATCTATCAAAGATTTACTTTGATACATACGCAGGCGTATCAGATAACCATAAAGATTAAATCATACCCCTCTGCAAGTATGATAAGTGATCAACTTTATTATACCCGATATTATGTATAATACTTAACAGTGCGCAATGGCCGAATATACGATCTAAAATGTTCCCTTTATATAAAATGTTGTTCTTCTCAGTCTCAGAATCAAGATTTCATTTAACAACGAAATTTAATGATTTGAATTTCTATTACTTATCGATCTTGCTGAAATAATTGGAATCGATCTAGCAATAACAATTGAATTCTCTTTTCGAATTTATCAAGTTCTAACAAATGTTCATCTAGCCAGAATAATTAGCTAAGATATTTCTCAACATAATTTGACAATAAACAGGAATTATCTGTACTGTCAATTCTATTTTCTACAAATATGAATATCCAACAACAATAATTCTACGAATATATATTTTCCGAATCAGTAATTCAATTTGAATTATTAAACATGCACTAACTGCGATTTAATCAACAATAAATCCCTGGACATGGTATAATTAGCAATAACTAACCACTATAATAATTGAATGAATATAACTCAAGGTTGAGTTAGGGAACTTGCCTTCCGCGTTGACTACTGCTACACAAAATACTTATCTGCTTTCGAAAGACCTATAACCAATAATATCGGTCTTACAATTAGCACAATTATTCATAACACGTAACACTGTATTCTATAGTCAAACTTCTCCTAGGCACATTACTACATAGCCACATTAGTGTTTATAACCTATATAAAAACTTATCAAGTCTAACTATTTTGGTCTGGTTGGATTTCGGTCCATTCTCGGTGTTCTGGTCACCCTATCCGACAATTAACACATTGATTATCAATTAAACTTGGTTCCTAAGCTTCAATATTATTTTAGATAAGTCAAATATCATTTATAATATTTTTCGGAAGCTTTTAATAATTTATAAATAATTATTATAATTTATAATAATTTTTCAAACACTTAAATCATTTTTAAATGATTTAATTATCAAATAATCTTATCATTATTAATATTTAATAATATAATAATATTAATAACATACTTGTCAAAATATTAAAGTTATTATTAATAACTTAAAATATTTTTAAATTATCAATATTATACTTAAATGATTTTAAAGTAATTAAAATCATTTTAAATCATCAACATTAATATTTAAATATTAATGAAATTATCATCAAAATATTAAAAGTAATTAATTCTAACTTAAAACATTTTTAAAACATTTTCTCATTTTAAATCAATAAAATCATTTTTTTAATTCATTTTATTTAATATAATAATTAAATAAATTTAATATCATTAATATTAATTTATTAATGAGAATTCTCCAAAATATTGAAAATTATATTAAATAATTTAAAATATTTTCTAACACTTTATTTTTATTTAAAAATGATTTTTAAATCAATAAAATCATTTTTAACTTATTTATTTAATTTAATCATTAAATAAATCTAATATCATTAATATTAAATTATTAATGAAAATTCTCCAAAAATATTAAAAGTTACATTTTATAACTCAAATTATTTTTAAATACATTATTCTTATTTAAAATGATTTTTCATAATATTAAATCATTTTCCTCTAATTTATTTAATACACTAATTAAATAAATTAAATAAATTAAATACTTTTAATATTTAAATAATTATAAATATTAAAGAAAAATATTCTAATTGGTCAAAAATTATTTTTCATAATTTAAAATTATTTTTTAAACCATTTTTGGTAATTTTTAGAATTTATTTCTATTTTTAATCATTTTTCAGAATATTCAAAAAATTAAATTAATTAAACCGTCGCTATAGGGCTATAGCAACACAAAGCGTCGTTGTTGGTGTTCTTGAGCTCAAGAACACTGATAGTCCCGTGTTCAAGGCTGCTCGTTCGACCAGCCATGATTCTCAGTGTAATCAGGTTCTGGGCTAGTTCGAACTGTAATCATATAGTGTTTGTGTAACACTACAATCATCAACTAACATCCAAGTCATATCACATTCAAACAAGTAGATCCATCGTCTAAAAGTTCTTGTCAGACGGTTTCTGGGTTTTCCCAGAAACCCAGAACCTCGACTGGTCACTTTCCAATACAAATTAGTCTAGGTTCTGATCATTGTTTTGGTGGTTTTAGTATTCATAAATGTAATATTATTGACAAGTAACACCGAGATGTCAAGATCTCAGTCTAAAAACAACAAATCCACAATACATCACATGGTCAAAGTCTGTCAGAAAAACGTGTTCTTCATTTTTCTAGAAATTCCATAAAATGACTTTGTGGTCCGATAGGCATCTTTGACCATCTATTTCGTGCAACTGATTTGTTTTTATAAGAGACCCAGAGATATGTATCTATAGTACACATAACTATTTACAAGTATGCTACAACAACAACAACATAACACAAACAAAACGGACAAATCAAGAAGCTTAAAAATCTTGTCACACGCTGGTTGAGCCGGTCAAGCTCGGTCAACGTGGTTTGACCGTCTATAAAATGAAATCTAGATATCCAATGACTGAAGTTTCACTTCCAGATGAAAGATCTCATACCAGGCTACAAATAACAAACTTAAAACAACAAAAATAACAAACGAACAAGAATCTGTGGCGCCTGACATTAGCTTGTCAGACCACATTTTCTGTTCTTGGCAGTTTTGAAAATCATCACTTTTAAAGCATTTTGATGCTATGGATCTATGTTATATCAACATAGATCATCATTAAACATCATCTAGCAAAGATCTAAACACATAAACACGAAATTTTTCTTAGCAACATGGATCAAAAATAAAATTATGTTTATACCTTCTAGCTTCAATTCTTGATCCTAGATCTCTGAATCTGGTCTATGTGTTTAAGAGGGTAATTTGTGACTAATTTACTATGGATTTTCGGAGGTCTTGGTGAGAGAGAGAGTAGGTGAGAGCAAGTTAGTAAAATGGCTAATAAATGGACTTTCTCTCTCTTGAAATCCTATATATACAATGATATGTTGCGAGATCTGAGATTGCTAGCTGCTCTTCTGAGATTTGTGAAGTCACAAAGTCAAGTGGGTTGGTCACCAACTAAAGCTCTTGACAATTTTACAAGTTAGCTAAATAAAAAATGTAAAAAGGGTATTTTAGTAATTTGCAAAATGAATTTAATGGCAATCTTGACAAATGCACAAACCCTTAGGGTTTAGGGTTTGGGTTAGGGTTTAGGGTTTGAATCATTTAGGGTTTAGGGTTTAAACCCTTTAGGTTTGTAATTTAATTTCCAAGATTTTCGAATTTCGGTTTTCAAAATAGAAAATTAATACTCCAAAATTATAATTAGGATTCGATAATTATATTAATATTTCCTAATCATAAAATTCAATCTTGCTAATTAGGGTTAATATTCCTAATTAAAATTGCTTAATTTAGAAATTAGGGTCAAAATGGTCATTAGGGTTTATAACCCACGAATTATAGTTTTAATTAGAAAAAATAAATTTTCTAAATTACAATTAGGGTTTGTAAAATAGAAATTAATATAACTAAAATATAATTAGGGTTTTCAAATCATATTAAAGTTTAATACACACAGTAGGCTTGCCAATTAGGATTAGGGTTTCCTAATTTAGGGTTTAGGGTTCCCGAATATGAAATTAGGGTTTCTCGACGTACAATTAGGGTTTCTAACGGTACGTTTGCGTTTCTAATCCTGAGATTAGAGTTCTAATCTCTTATTAGGTTTTATAATTTTTAAACCTTATCCGATCAATCATTGATCAATAAATTTCTTCGGTACAAAAACAAACTCATTAAAATAATTATTTTAATTCTATTTTCTATCGAATCCCTTTCCAGAAATTAGGGTTAGGGTTTCTAAAGCTGTTAAGCACAACTCTACTCTAATTTTATTAGTCAATACACAAATTGACTCATTCTCCAAACTCGTATCACAGTTACACAACACAATATTAATGATTAATATTAATATTAATAAAAAAAAAATTATTCGTAAATTTTGATTATTCGAAATCTCAGGTTATCACACCGAGAGTTTGAGAAATATAGTATATGATAATGATCCTTAGAGAAAGATAATGAACGGGTCAAAGAATATATAATACTCAAATATAATTGAGTCTAAGTAAAGGTTATGAAATAAAACTTACAAGAATTTATTATGAATAATGGTGTGAGTAGGAAATATAAAACCTATATTACGGTAATGTGTTGAAATTATTCAACGATAAATTTTGAAAAGAGATTTGGTTAAAACCGAGTATGGAGGTTTCGTTGATTCCGAGGACGGAATCTTTATAAGGGGGGAAAGATGTGACAACCCGAATTTTTATAAATTATTAAAATAAGAATTTAATAATTAAAATTCTTATTATGAGATGTTTTGAGTTTGAGAATATATATATACGTGCTATATATGTTGAAATATATGATCTGGTATGAAGAGAAATATATATTCATATATTGGGAAAGTGAGGTTTAATAGTTAAGTTAACTTTTGAAGAAATTAAATGAATATTTTAATTAATTTTAAATATTTATTGAACTAAATAAATATTTTAATTAATTTATTTATTGAGATAAATAAATGGTTGATAAAATAGTAGTGAATTAATTTAGTAACTAAATTGATTAATGTAAATTAAATTGAATAATGTTAATTTTATTTGAAGCATTTAATTTAAGGAAATAATTAAATTAAATCAATTGCTTAATATTTAAGAAAATAATTAAATAAAATAAAATGTTGTTTTGATCTAATTTATTAATTAAATTAGATATGTAACGATTTATTAAGTATATTACAATGGGAATTATAATAATTATAATTATAAGTATGAGTTAATTAAATTAATTTAATTGTGTGACATGAAACTATATAATATAAAGAATATTAAAATAATCTAGTTTGGGGGATAGGTGGTAGCCAAACAAGGCCTTGTGGCCTTTAGCTTACTATAACCTACGCCTATTGGCTTTGCTAACTGATATTCACGATTATCAATTGGCTTATTTTTATTTCTTGTATTCTTCTATAGCCTTAGAGCAGAGTTTAGAGAAGAAAGCTTGGAAGCAAGAGAGAGTTCTATGTGATTTTCAAGAGGAAGTAGGGAATTTTATAAACCTAATCATCATCATCTTTTTGCTAGCAAACAATCAAAGGAACAAGGTATAACATACTCTAATGTTAACCCTAGTTTTTGAAATTTCTTTTGATAATTATGTTGAATTGATATATATATATATATGTAAGAAGGGTTTATACTCTGTTAATTATCACATTTGAGTGTTGTTTGATGATAAAAATTCATGTAATTTGGCTTGTAGGAAGAAACATTTATAACAGTGTTTTTACATGAAAATTGGCTTTAGAAAGTACAAAATTTTGTGGTTAATACTCGTTATAATCTATAAATTGATGTTGGATTATGTTAGTATGTTAAGAAACGAAAGTGGCGTAGTTTAAATCTTGTTAATCGGTTAAGTAACGAAGTCGCGACGATCGAATTCGCTAGAGATGTTAAAACATGAAAATAGAGTATGAACATGTGTTTTGGGTCAAATTTTAGGTAGGTTAATGTTTTTATAAAATGTTAGAATTCTAGTATGTTGTAGTTCTATGAATTAGGAATTTATAGAATCAAAAATGAACTAATTTGGATGTGTATAACTCAAGTTATGAAGATTAGTAGGAGAAAATGGTCAAAAATCGCGAAGAACATTAGCTTGAGTCCTGTTTTCTACTAATCGAAGGTAGCAATTTACTACTGTTGCTCCTAAGTCATTTGGGGCGTTAATTAAGACTATAGGGCGCAGCTGCGCCCAAAGCATGTCAAGTGTGACTGCTTTGACCTATTTTAGTAAAATAGGCATAACGTTTTCATACGAACTTCGATTGAGGTGATTCAAGATGATCCGGAACGAGGACGAATAGACCAACAATTTTTATTCTTTAAGTGTTTCAATTTGAGGTTGGGAACAGTAGTCAAATTGTCATCTTTTAGTATTCGGAGGCAATCGGAGGGCGTCGGACATGTACATACACAAGTATAGTGATGTCGACGATAATAGATGTTATTCTAAGTTATAGAACATGAATATTATGAAGTATAATGATGCTTAACATTAGTAAATGATATATTAGCTAAGTTGAATATGCATACTAAGCACACACAAGAGAGACAAATTGGGCGTGTGAGGAATAAACGTCGAAATGTCATGATATGTGATAATGAACATAAAAAGTGTTGTAAATCAAATGAAATGAATATTATAAGATATTGAATAGTGTTAATATAAAACAAATAATGATTCCTAGCAGGACTTAAGCACTTGAATGAACTTCGAATATGAAATATAGTGAGCTATAAGTCGAAAGTAACACAATAAAATTGAACATTGTGTATTGATAATAGGAAGGGTTATGAGACGTAAATTAAAGTTTACATTACAACTACTATGCATTGCTATTTGACTAATAGTTGATGTGTATGATTATATAATTGTGTAGGGCACGTGAAGTGTAGATATCTTTAAGTTGTTAAACTGTTATAGGTAAACAACGATCAAGGCAAGTCTTTCAGTTCCTATTTGCTATGTGAACTTGGTAATTAACTGTTTTAAATCTTTATTGGAAAGAGCATGATGTGTTATATATATGTTGAATGTATGAAATGTTAAAGTCAACTTATGACTACGTTGATTGAGTAAAGCATGCTGATTGATTAAGGAACTCAATCTTTATACTTGTTATATGAACTGTAACATGTATGTTATGTTACTCTAATATTTATGAGATATATGTTGAGCATGTTACTATGTGCTACGTGATGCATAAAAACTGTTAGATTTTGCTGGGATGTCGAGCTCAACCTTGCGAATAACCATTTTTGCAGGTTAAGGATTGAAGGTAACACTATCTGCTACTTGAATGACGTGGATCCAAAACAATACATGAAGATTAATATTTTAGCTAAAGTTGTTATTTCCTTATACCATGATGAGGATTCATGAATATATTAAACGTTTTATGATGTATAGTTTTATGTTAAGCTATAAAGTTAAAGTTAGAGTTATCTGATATGTACAGGTTATCGGATTGAAATGTAAAATTTTATATAATAACAGTGATAAAGTGAATCATGAAATAAGATTGATTAAAAAATACGTAGATGATAAAGGTTTTGATTCAGGAAATTAAAGTAAAAAGACATAAAAGTTTAATTTATTCTACATTTTATAAAGTTTAACATCGAATAATGATGTTAAATTAGAGGTTGAATGTATTATTAAATACCAAAGTCGAGAATTTAAATGTATGAATTTTGAGGTCGTTACAGTTGGTATCAAACCTGTAGGTTATAAACCTTAGGTAGGAGTACCTTAGGCTATAACCTTAGAGAAGGAATGTGAAGATAATGAAAGCATAAGCTCAAATAGAGTTTAAATAATAAGAAGTAATTTAAGAAACATATATAGAAGGGATTAAAACATGCCTAAGAGGATTCAAAGAAGAATCTCACTTAGTTATAAGGAATATTAATGTGGGGTTACCCAACTCCAATAATAAGGATGTAAGGTGATGTCTATAAGAAGAGAATGGTAAAGAAGTTAAGAATAAGAAGTTATATTTATGTATGGTACAATTATACTCTTTAATAGTTGATGTGTGGTATCTGGGCTAAACGATTCATCCATAGAGCGGAGGTATATACGAACTAGCAACTCGGAACCTAGTTTGTTGGTTGTTTGTGGGAAACCACTCAGCGTACCATATTGAAACTATTAGAGACTCGATGTGTACCAAGTATAGAAAGTGGATACGAATGTGGAACTCGAATGAAATGTTGAGCAATGTAAACGAAGTTAGAAATTCTTAAGGGAAGAAGTGTTATATAAACAAGAAAATTCAAAGAAGAATCTTGAAGAGATATAAAGATAAGAAATGGGAGTTGCCTAACTCCAATAGCCAAGATAACGAATAATGATGAATAGACAAAGCCTATAAGATTAGAAGCATAAATGAAATCATAAATAATGAAAAAGGAAAGAAAGAGGATCGGAAAACAAAACGATCACGAGTTAAGAAAAGACTTTTAAGGGAGATGATTATAGAATAAGATCACGACGTGATCTGTTTAAGTTATAAAAGAAAAATGGTCTGTAATGTTTGAATATTTATAGCTTGATGCTATAAAGATGATGTACTATGATATAGTACGAGATAAACTCACGAGGAGTTGTAGATGATGTGATACGAGGAATTTGTATCGAGCAAAGAGCAAGTTATGAGTAAGATAGAGTTAGGTGGAATTTCAATTGAGGACTCATGTGATGGCTGAGTTGTACAAACCTTTGTGTGGGCGAGGGTTTTGTGCTAGCACTCAGTTTATCACATTGATAATAATTGGAATGTTGTTGTCGCGCTATCAATGTATATGTGGCGAAAAGGTGATTCTTGTCTCATGTGTATATTTGATAGTTAGGGACTATTAAGATTAGTCAGATATTATTAGGATTAGGTGCGGTTCTTAAAACTAATGCATATGGTAAGTTTGTGACTCACAATAATATGGTATGTTTTGAACCCCTCAGCGAATGGATGCCTATGGTCTGACTAGGATAAGTTCTTAAACTCATATTATTGTGGAAAGTTCCTGAACTTCCGATGTGTAGTAAGTTCGATGAACTATACTGGGGTATAGGTAACCTATGAATGAAGAATTGAGGATTATAGAAATAAATAGAATTATTAAGCAATGGATCAGTATAGAAAGTGGAGACATAGGTTTTCCAAATCTTCTAGCTTTGCTAGATTTTCAAAATTTATTGACTTCGTGCCGATGGTTATACTTTTTATTTTTGAAAAAATGTTGGGTCACACTAGTGAACCAGAGAATTTTTTTTTTAAAAAAAATAGTGCTATTATTCATGTATCTATGTTGTTTGTTTCGGCTAGAAAAAAATGATTTTTTTTTAATTTTCAAAATATATTTTAATTATATGTATCGGGCGGTATGATAAATGATCAAGGCATCAATGCAATGGAACCTGGTGTTGGATGTGATCATATGATCGTCAGCCCATTATGGTGAGATGTAGTATGACAACGATATAATCATGACTCCATAAAAGGATTTTTGAGATTTCTCTAAGATATGAGAATATATATATATATATATATATATATATATATATATATATATATATGTATGTATATTTCGATTGATGTCCGAATTGTTATAGAAGTCTATGTTATTTGGTTCAGCTAGACGAATATTGAAATATGTTCATGAAATTCAAGCATTTCTTAAGAAGTTATGTCAAACCAAATTATTTTGGTGCAGATTCAGAAGTTGAAAAGTTGAGGTGAACAACCCTGTAAAGGGGACATGTTCTCGGAGACAATGGTTCCGAAAGTAACGCATATAGTCGTTACGATGTTAAGATGTAATACGTTGTGCACGGCGTAGGGGTACGATAGGCTGATCACCTAGAGTACTTGCAGATAGTGTTTTCAGTCTGTGTGATTGTTAAACATTCTATTAAAGATGGTTTACAGTGGTGATGCACTATTAAACCTGGAGAAGAGTTCAAGGTCTGTATAGTGTTATGACTGTTAAAGGTTCAAGTTGAGATACTTGATAACCTAAGGACGTAGTCCAAGGTCTTATGACCCCTCAGCATGATTTGGAATCTTTTAAATTCCTGTTATTAATATCTCTTCCCAATTATTGAGCAATTGTGGAAGATTCTAATTATTCTGAAAGGTGAAAGTGGAAAGGATGAGAAAATTAAGCAAAACATAATAATTTCAAGAAAGAATTGAAATTCTAGAAAGAAGAGAAATGTGAAACTCTTAGAAGAGGAAGATGTGAGGAATATGGTGATCTTAGAAAGATTCTTAGAGAAAGAATTTGGGTGCAAAACCTAATAAATAAATAGATATTAACATAAAATCTATTTTGATAAATGGAATGAATGAATAAAGTATTAACGCAAAAATCTATTTTAATAGATTGAATGAATAAAGATTAATAAATAAAATTTTGAGGACGAAATTCTTAGAAGAAGGGGTGAATGTAATGTCCCGAGAGTTTGAGAATATAGTATATGATAATGATCCTTAGAGAAAGATAATGAACGGGTCAAAGAATATGTAATACTCAAATATAATTGAGTCTAAGTAAAGGTTATGAAATAAAACTTACAAGAATTTATTATGAATAATGGTGTGAGTAGGAAATATAAAACCTATATTACGGTAATGTGTTGAAATTATTAAACGATAATTTTTAAAAAGAGATTTGGTGAAAATCAAGTAAGGGAGGTTTCGTTGATTCCGAGGACGGAATCCTTATAAGGGAGGAAAGATGTGACAACCCGAATTTTTATAAATTATTAAAATAAGAATTTAATAATTAAAATTTTTATTATGAGATGTTTTGAGTTTGAGTATGCATATATACGTGCTATATATGTTGAAATATATGATCTGGTATGAAGAGAAATATATATTCATATATTGGGAAAGTGAGGTTTAAAAGTTAAGTTAACTATTGAAGAAATTAAATAAATTTTGTAATTAATTTTAAATATTTATTGAACTAAATAAATATTTTAATTAATTTATTTATTGAGATAAATAAATGGTTGATAAAATTGTGGTGAATTAATTTAGTAACTAAATTGATTAATATATATTAAATTGAATAATGTTAATTTTATTTGAAGGATTTAATTTAAGGAAATAATTAAATTAAATCAATTGCTTAATATTTAAGAAAATAATTAAATTTAATAAAATGTTGCTTTGAACTAATTTATTAATTAAATTAGATATGTAGAGATTTATTAAGTATATTACAATGGGAATTATAATTATTATAATTATAATTATGAGTTAATTAAATTAATTTAATGGTGTGACATGAAACTATATAATATAAAGAATATTAAAATAATCTAGTTTGGGGGATAGGTGGTAGCTAAATAAGGCCTTGTGGCCTTTGGCTTACTGTAACCTACGCCTATTGGCTTTGCTAACTGATATTCACGATTATCAATTGGCTTATTTTTATTTCACGTATTCTTCTACAGCCTTAGAGCAGAGTTTAGAAAAGAAAGCTTGGAAGCAAGAAAGAGTTCTCTATGATTTTCAAGAGGAAAGAGGGAAATTTCTAAACCTAATCATCATCATCTTTTTGCTAGCAAACAATCAAAGGAACAAGGTATAACCTACTCTAATGTTAACCCTTGTTTTTGAATTTTTTATTGATAATTATGTTGAATTGATACATATATATGTAAGAAGGGTTTGTACTCTGTTAATTATCACATGTGAGTGTTGTTTGATGATAAAAAGTCATGTAATTTGGTTTGTAGGATGAAAAGTTTATAACAGTGTTTTTACATGAAAATTGGCTTTAGAAAGTATAAAATTTTGTGGTCAATATTTGTTATAATCTGTAAATTGATGTTGGATTATGTTAGTATGTTAAGAAACGAAAGCGACGTAGTTTAAATCGTGTTAATCGGTTAAGTAACGAAGTCGTGGCGATCGAATTCGCTAGAGATGTTAAAACATAAAAATATAGTATGAACATGTGTTTTGGGTCAAATTTTAAGTTGGTTAATGTTTTATAAATTGTTAGAATTCTAGTATGTTGTAGTTCTATGAATTACGAATTCATAGAATCGAAAATGGACTAATTTGGATGTGTATAACTCAAGGTATGAAGATTAGTAGGAGAAAAGGGTCAAAAATCGCGAAGAACGGTAGCTTGTGTCCGTTTTACGCTACTAATGGTAGCAGTAAAGTATTGTGTTACTGAAAGTCATTTGGCGCGCAATTGCTACCAAAAGTATGTCAGTGTATTTCGCTTTGACCTATTTTAGTAAAATAGGCATAACGCTTTTCATCTTTTAACTTCGATTGAGGTGATTCAAGATGATCCGAAACAAGGACGAATAAACCTACAACTTTTATTCTTTACGTTGTTTAATTTGAGGCTGGTAATAGTAGTCAAATTATCATCTTTGTGACTGATATGTATTCGGAGGCAATCGGAGGGCGTCGAACATGCACATACACAAGTATAGTGATGTCGACGATAATAGATGTTATTCTAAGTTATAGAACAAGAATATTATGAAGTATAATGATGTTTAAAATTAGTAAATGATATATTAGATAAGTTGAATACGCATACTAAGCACACACAAGAGAGAGAAATTGGTCGTGTGACGAATAAACGTCGAAACGTCGTGATAAGTGATAATGAACATAAAAAGTGTTTTAAATCAAATGAAATGAATATTATAAGATATTGAATATTGTTAATATAAAACAAATAATTATTCCTAGCATGACTTAAGCACTTGAATGAACTTCGAATATGAAATATAGTGAGCTATAAGTTGAAAGTAACACAATAAAATTGAACATTGTGTATTGATAATAGGAAGGGTTATGAGACGTAAATTAAAGTTTACATTATAACTACTATGCTTTGCTATGTGACTAATATTTGATGTCTATGATTATATAATTGTGTAGGGCACGTGAAGTGCAGATATCTGTAATTTGTTAAACTGTTATTGGTAAACAACGATCAATGCAAGTCTTTCAGTTCCTATTTGCTATGTGAACTTGGTGATTAACTGTTTTAAATCTTTATTACAAAGAGCATGATGTGTTTTATATATGTTGAATGTATGAAATCTTAAAGTCAACTTATGACTACGTTGATTGAGTAAAGCATGTTGATTGAGTAATAAACTCAATCTTTATACTTGTTATATGAATTGTAACATATATGTTATGTTAGTCTAATATTTATGAGATATATGTTGAGCATGTTACTATGTGCTACGTGATGCATGAAAACTGTTAGATTTTGCAGTGCTGTCGAGCTCAAAATATTAAGCTGGCTATAATTCAATAATATAATTGTGAACTAGTAGGAACAAACTTTTGAATGAACAAATATATAACATGAACAAATATATCTGAATCGAAGGGTAATTAAGGTGATCAGCCTTTCATACCTGACTTATACATGCAATATGTACAGAGTACAATTCTACAATGACAATCAGCAATGATTATCCATAAGCATATCTGAACGAAACAACTCTTAGTAGAGTTAAGTAAAAACAAACTTGCCTGAACCGTTAATTACTGCTACACAATTTATAACGCTTTATCCAAAGACCTAATATTAGTAATATAGATCTCCAATATTATAATAATATCATCCCAATATATTACTATAATATATATATATATATACATACATAATAACCTAAACACATAACCTATCGATCACCACAACACATATAAGACTTTCAGTGTCAAGTCAAACTATTGCGGTTTGAGTTGAACTCGACACAAATCGACATCCCGATGGTCTTCAATCGAACTTTTATCGAGTCTAAGTTCAATTAAACTCTTGCTTAACACTTAAAAATTATCTCGAGATAATTTTATTATCGCTTAACATATTGTTAAATAAGCTCGTAATAATTTTCAAATAATTATTACTATTTATCGCTTAATTTTCAATCATTAATATCGTATTTAAATGAATTAAATACCACATAATTCTTTTATCATTAATATTTATCTATTATCAAATATTAATGAAATACATGTCATAATATTATAATATATTTTATAATATCACAAAGTATTTTAATACTTTAAAATCATATTTATATGATTTTTAAACACTTCATTCTTTATTCGATAATTTCTATTAATATTAAAATATTAATATTTTCATGACAAAATATCAAAAGTTATATGTTATAACTTAAAATATTTTATAACACTTAAATCATTTTTATATGATTATAAATCATTAATTCTATTTTTCATAATTTATTTAATATATTTATTAAATAAACTAATTATCATTAATATTTATTAATTAATGAAATTTATCACAAAATATTTAAAGTCATTAAAAATAACTTAAAATATTTTCTTTTACCATAAAATAATTTTTCATAATTTTTCATGTATTAAAATCATTTTAAAATAATTCATTTAATATTATAATTAAATACCATTTATATTCCAAAAATATTAAATATTTATAAAATATACTCTAAATAATTAAAAACTAATTTTCAGAATTTAAAATAATTTTTAGGAATTTATTTTGTATTTTTAATAATTAAAAACCATTTATTTCAATTTATTTAATAAAAATAATTATTTTTCATAATTAACTGTCATTAAAAGGGCTCTATAGCTGCAGGATCTGTCGCTATAGGTGTTCTTGAGCACATTGTCGAGTTGCTAGAAAAGAATGTCAGTGTTCGAGGGGCATGGTTTGACCATTGATAGATATGTGATCAATATGTTTCTGGACTTGTTTTTATTTTACTATTGTAGTACTAATGTAATACAACAACAACAAACTAAGTTCATAGCCATACAACATCAGATCCGTGAAATATAAGTCTCACAAATCCTTGTCAGAGGTTGTTCTTCGTTTCTGGGTTTTCCAGAAATGAAGAACAGTCCGAGTGTGCAACTTTAGATTCTTGTAGCTTGTAGTCTAGGTCTTGTTTATGTAGTCTAGCAGTTCAATATTGTAGAACACATGTCAAGGTACAACTTTATAACATTTGATCAGTCTAATAACATCACAAAATGAGGATTCGAGCCTGTCAAAGTAGTGTCAAAGAAACTGCAATTGAAGATTCTGGGTTACCCAGAACTTCATACGGCCAGTTGGTCAACGGTAGTTTGACTGCTCATTACTTTGACTCTGCTACGGATCTGGTTGATCTAAAGCCTTGGATATGTAGCTTACACAATAGGCTACAAGGATCAAACAACAACATGGACTAAACATGTGAACTTGGTGATTAACTGTTTTAAATCTTTATTGCAAAGAGCATGATGTGTTTTATATATGTTGAATGTATGAAATCTTAAAGTCAACTTATGACTACGTTGATTGAGTAAAGCATGTTGATTGAGTAATGAACTCAATCTTTATACTTGTTATATGAATTGTAACATATATGTTATGTTAGTCTAATGTTTATGAGATATATGTTGAGCATGTTACTATGCGCTATGTGATGCATGAAAACTGTTAGATTTTGCAGTACTGTCGAGCTCAACCTTGTAAATAACCATTTTTGCAGGTTAATGATTAAAGGTAACACTATGTGCTACTTGAATGATGTGGATCCAAAATAATACACGAAGATTAATATTTTAGCTAAAGTTGTTATTTTCTTATACCATGATGAGGATTCATGAATATATTAAATGTTTTATGATGTATAGTTTTAGGTTTTGTTATATAGCTAAAGTTAGAGTTATCTGATATGTACAGGTTATCGGATTGAAATTTAAATTTTATATAATAACAGTGATAAAGTGAATCATGAAATAAGATTGATTCAAAAACATGTAGATGATAAAGGTTTTGATTCAGGTAATTAAAGTAAAAAGACATAAAAGTTTAAATTATTCCGCATTTTATAAAGTTTATCATTGAATAATGATGTAAAATTAGAGGTTGAATGTATTATTAACGACCGAAGTCGAGAATTAAAATGTATGAATTTTGGGGTCGTTACACTACCTAAGGTTCATAACCTACATCTTTGATACCAACTATGAGGGCCCAAAATCTGAGGTCCTGAATCACTGCGGATCCCGTTCGATCATTCTAACACTATTACTATATTTGCGAAAGATATAAACATATATTGTTTATACAATACATTTTACACACTATTCCCCAAGGTCGAGTAACCTTAACTTATACATAATTCATAACTTAGTTGACTTACAATAACATTAATATCAATACTATTACAAATTGAATCGCACACATTAACTAAAGCTGGAACTGTCTTTGACATTTCCTTGTATCTGACGTATTCGCCTTAATCTGTAATGTTTATCATGATATAACAAGGGTGAGCATAAAAGTTTTCCAAAAAGTTTAAGTTCAATAATTTAACGATATATCATGATTGAAAGAATCTAAATATTAAGCTGGCTATAATTCAACAAAATAATTGTGAACTAGCAGTAACAAACTTTTGAATGAACAAATATATAACATGAACAAATATATCTGAATCGAAGGGTAATTAAGGTGATCAGCCTTTCATACCTGACTTATACATGCAATATGTATAGAGTATAATTCTACAATGGCAATCAGCAATGATTATCCATAAGCATATCTGAACGAAACAACTCTTAGTAGAGTTAAGTAAAAACAAACTTGCCTGAACCGTTAATTACTGCTACACAATTTATAACGCTTTATCCAAAGACCTAATATTAGTAATATAGATCTCCAATATTATAATAATATCATCCCAATATATTACTATAATATATATATATATATATACATACATAATAACCTAAACACATAACCCTATCAGTCTACAACACATATAAGACTCGGTATCAAGTCAAACTATTGCAGTTTGAGTTGAACCCGACACAAATCTGACATCCCGATGGTCTAGTCGAACTTTTATCGAGTCTAAGTTCAATTAAACTCTTGCTTAACACTTTAAAATTATCTCAGATAATTTTATTATCAGTTAACATATTGTTCGTAAGCTCGTAATAATTTTCAAATAACTATTACTATTTATCATGAATTTTCAATCATTAATATCGTATTTAAATGAATTAAATACCACATAATTCTTTTATCATTCACTGCTATTTACATCATGTATCCTGAGATAAAAAATCTACAGGATTTAAAATATTAAAATATTTCTTCGTTCATAAACACATCGGAATTTACATATAAAAACTAATTAAGTCTTTCACATAATTAAACAAATTCTATCACTGTCTGTCAAGGCGCTGAATAGCCTTGCTATGTTCCTCTTCCATGATACGAGACATCGTCCTGCGATCCAGCATGTACGATGGAAGTCCTTCGAACTGGATGGGGTACCTCAAAACTCGATCCTGGGCGTCATCCATTGCATGATTAAATGTAGAGTATGTCTCTCCAAGCTTTGCCATCTTTGCACGACCATCCTCTTCCGCAAGATCAGCACGACGTGATTCTCTCACCCAGCCTTCCTCTGCTATGATCAGCCTTTCAGAGCTTTCCTTCAGTTCCTTCTTCAACTTTTCTATCTCTGCGGTCTTATCTTGGTTTGACCCTTCTTGTGGACCAAATCCCATTCTACATTTCCCGGTCGTGGAGTGAAGAGTCGAAATCTCCCTCTCCTTACGCTTTCAGAGTAATCTGGCGAATAATCGCCCCGCTTTCAGTCGGATCCTCACCTCATCTTGTAACTCCACATTACGGTCAGATAATGTGTCGTACATCTCAAAGATCAATGGAGTCTTTGTGAAACTCCTCTTCTTCCTCTTCCTCTTCAAATTCCTCCTCTGGATCCTCCTCAGGATAAGTCTCAGGTTCATGCTCCTGACCAACAACGGTGATCAATGGAGATGACTCCTCTCAGCATAATCGTTCCCTAACGACATGAATGTCTCTAGGCTCCTCCTCTGTAGGTACTGTAGGTACTCGGGGTTTCTCCTCCCCTGCTCGACTAGTTCCTCCAACATCCGACATCCTGACAATAAAATTTCAAGTTTTAGTTACTAAGTCTTACTAGTGAGCACATAATTTAACACATAGCACATAAAGTCTTTTATTATCTTCAATGAATTACAAAAATTCATTTCCTAGAACTCTATAAGAGTTTTCCATCACTATGTTCTTTCTATAAGGCTACTACCTAAGGTTGTTCCCCACCTAAGGTTCGAACCTCACGACTTTGATACTAACTCATGACACCCCAAATCCGGTACTTGATTCCATGGGATTTGTTGTTCACTGTACAAATATCATCTATCTATCTACCCATAATAAATGCAAACCATGCAATAGATAGAAATAAATCTTCCCCTTATGGGGTTACAACATCTGAATAATAAACATAATCCTAGGTCATACTAACATTAAACATCTGTGCGAAAACATAAACAAATAAGTCTTAAACAACATCATTAACTTAAGTCTTAAACAGAAATACATCAATATATAAAACAACAAATCTTCATCACTTGTTAATCTTGCCATTGCCTTTGCTAGTAGAAGGCTCGTCGGACCTTTCGTTCTTAACTGCAATGTTATTATTACGCAAGAGTGAGCACTATTGCCCACAAGTAAAATAATGAAATAACAATTTATAATAACATGCGAGTGAGTCAAAGACTTCTGAAATAAAAGCTCAACTTTTGAATCAAGAATGAATAACAAGAATCAAAATATTTCTGAGGGTCATAAGACCTTGAACAATGTCCTAGGTTAGCAAGGGTTATACTTGAAACCTTTAACAATCATAAGACTATGGACCTTTCTACTCGTACTTAGGGGGATCAGCCCTTAGTACCATACTGTGCACAATATCTTAACACTAACGCGTAAGTAATCCATATACAGGGTTGTTCATCTCAGTTTGACATTAGAGTCCGCACCAAAGGAAGTTTGGTTTGGAAAAATCAATAAGGGTTCTGAAATTTAGAACGTTCATCAACTATGGACTAGTTGAATCAAATAAAGGTTCACTAGTCTAACAAAGTTCAACAATAATGATATTCAAATTGAATAATAATCTCAAGAAGTATACAATAGAACAATTATTGTATAACAAATTCATACTTTGAAAAGATAATCAATCTTTAATATAACAATTCGAACTTGAATAATAGTAATGAGAATTTACTCGAGGTAAATAATAAACTTGAACAATGATAACAAGTAGGGTTAGGAAACTTGCCTCGTGCATAGATTACACTTTAATTAAACACGTTCCTTGAATTTAATCCTACATACCATTTACATTCACAATACCAATTAATTATAATTTAACTAATCATAGTAACTTCATTCTTTTTGTCTAACTTTGGTTATGACTATACTTAGTCAAATTATCACACTTATTGTCACATAATAAACACTTTACGAATAATAAGCTAACTATGCATTTAATAATTCAGTCCACATGTAATTATGTTATTTACATGTTAAGCATCTATTTTAACATCTCATTATACTTCTAACATATTTCTATGTTTATTAAATTAGGTTAATACCACATTGTTAGACTTAAACATTTTAAAAAATTTCATTTCTGAACATTCTGGAGAGTGGTGCTGCGGCGCCACTTTTATACTAGGTCTTGGCGGCTGACTTTGAGACTTAAGCGCTCCATAATGTGGTGTAGCTGCGACGCGAGACTTCGATTACGGAGTTGGTGCCATGGCCAAAACTCCAGATTCTGATTCTCCGTTCGGGAAGAACCACGAGTTCAGCGAAATAAACATTACATGATCATTAATTTCACTAATTTAACATACCCACATGTTAGAATTCATACATAATCACTACCCAACATTTATATAATTATTTTAATCCATTAAAACACATAATTACAAAATTAAAATATGAAATTTTCACTGTTCTTGATGTTCTTGAAGGTTTTTAACATAAATCATGAAAATTAATACTACTGGATTCGTTATAACAATCAATCCGTTCATTTAAGGTTTGGTCTCTTCAGATCAACATGCATAATCAAATAAGAGTGGAAATTTTACAAAACATTTATGTTTGACATATTAAAATCACGTATAAGGCCATATGGCCATAACCCATACTCTGAAATTTTGAAGCAATCATATACGATGTATTTTCATGGAACAAATGATATGGTTTATAAAATATATATAATCAAATACGATATGGTAACATTTAACACATATACAAACTCATAATCATACCATTTCCCAATTACAGAGACTTTACAGTAAACTTGAAAGCCATTTTTTTTTTATAAAAACTCAAACCACGTAAATTTAGAATTTGGGAAGGAGAAGATTACCCAGATTGTAGAGTATAGATTAGTAGAGATGATCAAAGATGATCCTTTCGCAAATACTTGTTGATTACACACTCACAATTTCTCTCAATCTCACAATTTCTATCTGACAATTTCTCAAACTCTCTCTCCCTCTCTGTTTTCAGACTTAAAAATAATAAGAAAGAAAAGGATACGTATAATATAATAAAGCAATTGACGTGCATAATGGTCAGTTAACCCAATCATGGGTAACTGCAATCAACTCCCTTTAGGGCCTTGTTTGGCTAGCAAGAATAGATTTCAAAACCATTTAATTTAATGATTCTCTTATACTATAGTTTAAATCGTGTCACACCCAATTATACAATAACTTAAATATATTATTTAATTTAATTAAATAACATATAATAATTTCTCATTAATTCACATAGTCAAATAATTAAATTCTCATTTATTAATAATGTCAAATTATTAAATCTCTAATTAACTATTACATAAAAAAAAATAACATTAAGCTTATTAAATATTTCATTTAATTCAATAAGCTCACATATATACATACTTGAATAATAATTATTCTCCATATTAATTTAATAAATATAACACATATAATTAAATTAATCTATCACAATTGCATCAATTAATTATTTAATCTAATAATTAAATCATCAAAAATGTTTATTTAATTCAATAAATATTAAGAATTAAATTACAAAAATCTCATTTGTCACACCTTACCACAGAAGAAAACGGGATACTGGAATAGTGAAGTAGCAGATTTCTCTTCTTCTTTCTCTCTATAGCTTCTCTATCTATAATTGCTCTTGTGAGTCTTAGTGAATTGGTGAGAATGAAAGAAGAATGAGCTTCTATTTATAGAAAAACATAGTTTTGATAACTGCACGTTTTGGGGCTCAAAATATTACAGTATAATACCTTCATCTTTTCTTTCATTTTTAATTTAGTCCTGCAAGTATTATCAAACTTGCACCACCTCCCCTAATAGTACATCATGTAAATCAATAGTACATTCATGTGAATCAATAGTTCTATACATGTGAAAAAAATAATTACATTATAGTACCTTCATCTATACCTCCATTTTAAATTTAGTCATGCAAGTATTATTAATCTTGCATCACCTCCCCTAATAGTACATGGATGTGAATCAATAGTACATGCATGTGAATAAATAGTTATAAACATGTGAATTAATAGCAATTAATTGCTCATTTATCTGATTAATTACCCGATTGGTCAATATAACCTCCAAACATCAATTATTATCGAAAAAGATGTCGATTTACACTAACACTAATAATCCCAACACAATGGAAATATCAATTTCATCTTTAATCAACACGAACTTATTCATCATTAATATTATAACTCATAATATTTAACAACCAGATCATTCCCAGGAAAGAGGGGGCTTTCCGATAAGGATTTCTCCTTATTGGCGCGCAATTAGATGACCAAACCTCTCCTTGACAGAACTTCTAGACATCGTCAATATTGTAAATAATAATATGAATAACTTTGTTGTCTTAATTATTAATTTAATAATATAAAATATTACGCAGATGATACTGTGACAATAATTGAATCAATAATATGAGAAATATGATGCAACAATTACTGTAGCAATAATTGAGTATAACTTAGTGACTTCTTACGTAAGCATCAATAATCAATACCGTGTGCTACTATGTAACCACGCATATTACTGTACTTTTACTACTGGGTAGTTCAACAGTTTAACGGTAAAACTTTCGCCGTTATTTTTATAAAATCATAATTCTGTCGTTTTCTAACTACGACAATACTTCCGTTATGGGGTCCACCAGTGATTGTGCCGTCGTACGAATATTCCCTATTAAAAAGAATATTGCCCGACCAATCGAATATTTTATATCAACTTGCTTACTTTGCAAATTTTTTAAATATCACCCTTAACTTTAACCTTTATCAATTTAACCATTTACTAAATAACATAATAATTATAAGAAAATTGAATACCTTCATTTCATAAATTTCGGGGTCTTACAATCTCCCCTCCTTATGAAATTTCGCCCTCAAAATTTACGTGCGTGCACAGGTATGTCGAAGAGATGATGATACTTCGTCAGATTCTAACTCTTGAGGTATAACCTTTGAGCGTAGAATATATTCATTCTTATCCAAAATTTTAACATGTATCTCTTCATACGTTAAATCTTGTGCTATCTCGTCTAGTTCTAATTCAATAATGTGGTTCGGGTCATCCACATATTTACGTAACATTGATATGTGAAAAACGTTATGAACACGCGACATACTTGGCGGAAAAGCGAGTCTATAGGTCACAACTCCTACTCGATCGAGGATTTCAAATGGGCTAATTAAATCGAGGGTTGAGATTTCCTCTCTTCATCGATTCTTGCTTCTAGAATAACGCCTTCTTGAACCTTCTTCTTCATATTTATCAGCTCCGGGTGTGTTGCTTGAGCGGTTTTAACTTTATCGATTAAAGTCGATTCTACTCGTATATCATCACGTGGGTCCTTAGAGTCTTTAACTCTATCATTATCATTTGTAAGTCATATGAAATGGGTCTTTGTGTTAACAACGTTACAATCAATAAACGATATGATCTTCTACTCAATGCATCGCCTACCACGTTAAGCTTTTTCCACGATAATATTGAATGGTATTGTCGTAATCTTAAACAGCTCGAGCCAATGTCTTTGGCGCATTATACGTTCGTTTTGGTTGAGTAAATATTTAAGGGTTTTAGAAATGGGTTTGGTACTGGGGTCAATACAAAATTTGATTTCACGCTCTGGGGTAGGCCAGGAAGTTTTTAAAGAATACGTCAGAAAATTTATTAACGATAGAAATATCATTTAAAAACTGACTCTCATCCAAGACTTGGATAACACATGTAATGAAGGTTTCTCCTAACAGAGTTTCAACAGATAAGTCAAAGTCTAATTTCTACGGAGTTAAATTTAAACGTTGAGAGCAAGTAGGAGAAATAAAAGAGTGGGTAGAATCGGTATCTAATAAAGTATAGACTTCGCAAGAATTTATAATTAACTAACCCGTGCTAACTTCGTTCGGGTTACTCGCTTTTTGAGAAGTCACGAAAAATGCTCTTCCTGAAACCACCGACTTTGTTTTATCCGTATCCACCTTTGGTGCCACCGTCCCAGCTTGGACTTGATTTACATCTGAGGAAAAATCGAGCTATGTGACCGCTTTTTTCCACAACTAAAACATACCTTGGAAGTTGTAAGCAGTTTGGACTTATGTGTCCCTCCTCTCCACATCGTAGCATCTAACCGGCGGTCGTTCTCCTCCCTAGAATTTGTTCTTTGAAATTTGGTCACTCACCGACGCCTCTTCCATCATCGTTAAATATTCTCTTCTTGAAATTTCCACTTGAATCATTTCTTTTATTATCTTGGCCATGATTACCACCGAAGTGGTTACCATTTTTGGCATGATAATTTCCTCCACGATGGTTATCATTGTTTCGATGACCGTTGCCAACGGTACGATTATTATCGTGTTGTTGCTCGTTATCCTTTAGTTGGGCTGGCTCATTATCGCGCTCAATTAATTGAGCCCTATTCACTACATCTTAATACAAACACAATTTGTGAGAAATGAGGTATTGACGTATTTCAGGTCTCAAACCTAGCAGAAACATTCACATCATTCTCTCCTCATTATCAACCAAATGGGATGTGAACCGGGACAACCGAAAAACTTAGCCTCGTACCGCGACACGGTCATATTGTTTTGTTCCAACTTGATAAACTCCACCTCCTTCATGTGACGAATACTTTTGAGAAAGTACTTGTCGTTGAACAGCTCTTGGAACTTCTCCCAAAACATTTTGAGTGCGGCAGGTGTTGGGTAAAATCAATACGCTTAAAAACACGTAAGTGCACATGGTCAACAAGTAATATAGTAGTGAATAAAATATCGTTCCCACGAGGACAAAATATCAAGAATCTTAACTTCACAATTATCAATTTTGTATTAACCCTAATTTTATTAAACTAATCAATTCAATGGATTTAAATTACATTTATAAAAAAAACTAAATTTAATAAAGAAATAAACTATCACAAAATAGTCACCAATAACGAAATCCGGAATTTCAAACAATTAATGGAGAATTAGACTTATGATTTCACCCTGAGCTTCCCTCTGATTTTCCAACCTTTATTCCAACTCAATTCAATATTCCAGTTTATTAATCAAGAACACGAACGTAGTAAGAGCCACCTCTCGATGCACTAATACCATATTAACATCAATCCACAATTAAGATAGAAATCCGTTAAACACCTAAATTAACCAACTCACTATATCTCTATGTGAACTGCAATCAAAGAAGGTTGAAGTTTAAGCTCTCTATACGATTACATGCGATGTCAAGCGTATCTCTACCTTAACAATAATCACAAATCTGCTATCGACAAAATTCATGACACATGCTATATTAACTAGGTCTAGATTCGAATCTCCTCTCTCGATTCCTTTCAAATCCACAAAGAACTGTTGATCAGGCAATTCATAAATTCACGCTCAAATTAATATAGATAAACTGAAAACATCTTATTGAATTGGAAATCAAAATTATAAAATCATCGTTTCACCCAAGGATCCATCCCAAGTCTAATAAGTAAATTAGTTCATAACGAATGAATTAAAAACTGAATAATTTATTAAAAACATCCTTCCAATTACAAATAAATGAAAGAAAAGAAGAATTATGAAAAACCCCTTCATGTAGCCTCGATTTGCAACCATCGTGACAATCTCTGAAAATTACTCCTCCAACGTTTTTGCTCTTGAATCCTTCAAAAATTCCTCTTGAATTATGCTCCGTGTTGTATGATATATCTTTCTCGATTCTCCAAACTCAGCATAAAAAGATATCACATCAGCTCCACACTTCTCCTAATCCAACTCTAACTCCCCAAGTAAGAACCCAAATGGAGACATGAAACCTTTTCAAAATCAACCACACATTGCTCAAAAACTCCCACACATACACTCCTACTACTATCACATTACATAAAAAATTATTAGTTCCCAACATAGCCCAACTTCTAGCCCAACAGCAAAGTTCGCCCAGCAAATCCCGACGCAGCGCGCCCCGCGCCACCTTACACGCACAAGCAGCGCGGTCCGCGCTCTCGACCCAGTAATTTTTCTCGCTCCAGCGCGCCCCGCGCCATGATTCCATGAAGCACAACGTGCCCCGCGCTATGTAGGCAAAAACATTCCAATTCCTTAAAATCTTCCTCCAAATACCACATTTTGATTAAGCCCATGTATTATCCTGCAACAAGCAAACAACCTATCAAAAGTAACATGAAATTACCAAAAACTAACAATATATCAAGCTAAATGAACCTAAATCGTAGGTTATAAACCTACTCATCAAATTCCCCCAAACTTAATCATTGCTTGTCCTCAAGCAAAATGCAATGCAACGAAATGCAATAACAATCTAAATATCTAAAAACCCAACAACATCACATAAACTAACTTATCCCATCGGCCTCAGAGAAAACAAGCAACTCTACAATACAAATTATCAAAACCAATCCACACATACATATTAATTCTCAATTCTTGAACAATTATCACTGGTATAGTGTGCGTGTGTGATCAACTTCTAAGATAACTGATACGGACCTAAATTCAATACATAAACAACTTCTTAGAAGGAATCATACAGTGCAACTTAAAAATCTCAAAGATAGGCACGACTCAACTACAATTAAACTCAACCAAATTCAAGGGTACATGCAGGATACTTATACTTTCTTTTCTTCTTTTTTTTTACACAGAGGCTTTTTGCTCTTTTCCCGTGATTATTTCCCTTTTCTTTTTCTTTTGATAGATGGTTGGTGAGTGCGTTTTATGCTCCATCTCACGCTTGTGTTTATGGGGAGTGTTTCTCCTCAACCCACCACAAGACTCAACATGTTTCATTCTTTCTCTTTTTTTTAACAAGCTTATATATCCCACATATATTCCCCCAAACTTAGGTTTTTGCCTAAGTTAAGCCTTCACTGCCTATCCTTGTCATTTTCTAGTTCACCCTAGCATTATCCTTTAGAAACTTTTTATGTGTCAATTTGAACTAACCAGTTAACAAAGATGTTATTAGTGCTACCCATTTTATAACAGTTTCAAACAAGTCCAAGAATCGATTCATAATAGAAATTATATCATAGTTTTAATAATCCATACTATATTGGTTAACTTGTTCACAATCTCATCATTGGCCAAAATAAACTGCAACATGTGACACCATTGGACATATGCAAACAAACTATTTACTAAATATTTTTTTTATATACTATGCAAATACCTATTCTATAATGCAAAACTAGATATGAGAACAAAAATTTTAAAATGCATGCAACTAACCAAACAATTAAATCCCCCAAACTTATATAAGATAATGTCTTCATTGGATAAAAATTAAATGCAAGAGGACTTCCCTGTAAATGAGTTACTGCTCGTCGTCGTCCTCTGGAAGATATGCAGGCAGAATGGGAGGATTGGGCATGACAACTGAAGGTGAAGATGGATTGCAGCAGGAAAATGCATCAGCAAGCGTGCTAAATGCATTTGCATTGTACTCATGCATCAAATCTTGACGTTGAGCCAACCAAAGAAATTGATTCCTTGAAGTCCTTGGTGGTGGCTCCGACCTTGGTTCCGCTGTCGCTGGGGGTGAGGGTTGTCGGATCATAATGTAGCCTTCACCACATGGATGTGATCTCGCCCCTTCCCAAGCCTTATACTTCTCAATTGTTGCATGATCGATGATAGCCATGGGGTGTTTTCTAGGTTCGAGTGGGTTTCACTTTGCCTCCGCTTTCTGGCACAAGTCGATGATTAAAATCCTTGCAACAACCCACCAGTAGTGCTCCCGCATAGCACCCGGTCAATGGATTCTTGAATACATTCTCCTACATCAACATTATAGAAAGCAATTGAATTGTCCAAATGGAAATGGTGGTGTACAATTCCATACAATAACCGAGTTCGTACCTTAGTGACTTCGGTCTGATGGCGCGAGGGCATTAATCGAGCACATATAAATGCATACCAAGCTTTTCCATATCGACTAAGGGCAGAATATGGGAAACTTATCTTTTCATTCGTTCCGGTTTGAATAGCCCATTGAGTTCTCGATTTGCATAGTCGAATAATTAATTCGTCTAGGTCGGGCAAGTCATCTTCATATCTATCCTCTTCTGGTGCCTCTAACCCGAAATACTCATTAATAGCCTCGGCGTGGAAAGCCACCGATTTCCCCCGAACTATGACTATATGATTGACATGCTCCATTGCATTTGCGTAAAACTCGTTAACTATGTTAATTGCCGCTGGGAGTGGTTGTTCGACCAACTGAAACTAATTCCGCTCCACAATTTGCAAAGCTATGTCGCCATCCAAATTAGCATTCGGCTTCAACCCACGTTTGAGCACCAATGTTTTCTTGTCGAAGGTCGTCTTGAATCGGTCAGCGGCCCTCTCACTAACGAACCTAGTGTGGTCGTATTGGGGCCTAGCAGTGGAGGAGGATGGACGTTGTCTTTTGTTGGATGACATGGTGGTTTATGGAGTGGATGGGTTCAAGGTTTGGTTCAGGTGTTTTATCGAACAGTTGGTGGGTGAGCTAAGTTTTTCCCCCAAACTTAGGGTACTTAGTGTAATCTTGCAATCCAAACTATGAAAACAAACACCAATACCCAATTTTTTCTACTTACATGATTATTCAGACTGAAGAAGATGAGAAAACAAGAGGTGAGATGTAATTCCTTGCGTTATTTGACTCCCCCCGTTTGAGTATGTTTCCCAAGTAATTGGTTGAAGGTATGTAATGGATGTAGTGGAGAGTTGATATGAATTGGGAGAGTGAAGTTTTGAGTTTATATAGGTGAAGGAATTCCAACGTGACTTGAATACTAGAAGATGAAAGGTGCAGGGGTAGCCATGGAGTAGAAGTTGAAGAGGAGAAGGAGTTATGAGATGTTGTCATGCTTGGTGAGTTTAATGAGGGTTGGAAGATGTAGTGGTAGAGAAGTGGTGGAATTTTATTAGGTGAAGGAGAGGTGAAGGAGTTTGATTGGGTTAAGGAGAGGCAAGGTCTTGATTTTTTTAGACGTAGGCGCTTGGGACATTAATGCAGCGCGGCTCGCGCCGCGGTATAGGGGAGACAATGCGGTCAGCGCCATTGAGTCAGGAGTTTTGCAACAGGGTAGCGCGGCTAGTGGTGTGTAATGGGCTTTGGAAGCGCGATCCGCGCTAGTGGGTCAGTAGATCTGGTATGAGTGGCGCGCCCCGCGCTGGTTCAAGCACGCGCCAACAATATTTGCTTTGTCGGCAAGTAGCGTTCAATGACTGCATGGTGCGGCCTTTTACGGTCTTGTATCACGCCCGGGCTTCTCTTTGTTGAGCGCGCTGACCCACTTGTGATGGCAAAATATTTTCGTTTATCCTGCAAATCAATACAAATTTACCTAAGAATTCAATGAAAATTAATTACCTAAAAATAAAAAAAAAAAAAACAAGGAACACAAAAGTGTAGAACATGGGTTGCCTCCCAAGTAGCGCTAGTTTTAACGTCGTAAGCCCGACGATGACTGTCGTGTCACGGAGCATCGATGAGGGTAATGTTGTCAGCATCCCAGTTCGCATCTCCGCCCCAATACTGCTTTATCCGTTGACCTTGAATGTCTCTATTGGGTTTCGGCTGTAGAGTTCAACTGTGCCATATGGAAACACGGTTTTTATGGTGTATGCTCCCGACCATCTTGACTTTAGCGTACCGGGGAACAACCGCAAAGAGAGTTGAACAATAATACTGATTGCCCCGGTTCGAAAGTTCTTGGCATAATTTTCTTGGCGTGCCACTTTTTGACATTCTCTTTGTATAGTTTAGCATTCTCGTATGCCTGAAGTCGGAATTCATCTAGCTCGTTCAGTTATAACAACCTTTTTTCCTGTACAGCTGCTTGGTCGAAGTTTAGTTTTTGAATGGCCCAGTAGGCCTTGTGCTGTAGCTCAACTGGTAGGTGACAGGCCTTCCCGTACACTAGTTGGTATGGTGACATTCCTATCATGCGACTTATAAGCGATCCAGATGCCCATAGTGCGTCATCCAACCGAAGTGACCAATCTTTTCGACTCGGATTTACTGCTTTTTCTAATATTTTCTTAACTTCTCTATTTGACACCTCAACCTGTCCATTTGTTTGAGGGTGATATGCTGTAGCTACCTTGTGGTTGACTCCATACTTAGATAGAAGAGCGGTAAAAGCTTTGCTGCAGAAGTGACTACCTTCATCACTTATTATTGCTCTTGGCGTGCCAAACCTCATGAAAATATTCTTTTGTAGGAATTTGAGGACCACCTTGGCATCGTTAGATGGTAGTGCTGCAGCTTCGACCCATTTCGAGACGTAATCCACCGCGAGCAGAATGTACTGATTGCTCAAAGACGATGGGAATGGTCCCATGAAAACGATGTCCCATACATCAAAGATTTCCACTTCAAGAATTGTTTGTAATGGCATCTCATTCCTTTTCGATATGTTTCCTACCTGTTGGCATCTATCACATGTTTTCACAAATTGGTGGGCGTCTTTGAACAATGTAGGCCAATAAAACCTGGATTGAAGCACTTTTTCATGATGGTGCTCCACTCCGTAATGTCCACCGTATCTTAATGAATGGCATTCTTGTAATATGTTGTGGACTTCATCAGTATGGGATACATCGTCGAATCATCTTATCGACGCATTGTTTGAATAAGTACGGTTCATCCCATATGTACCACTTGGCGTCGTCGCGAAACTTCTTTTTTCGTTGTCGTGTAAGATCCGAGGAAGCATTTTGCTCACCACATAATTCAGCAAGTCTCGCATACCATTGAAATTTTGCATTCAACCCAAATAGTTGCTCATCAGAGAATAATTAGATTGATCGTGCATCTTTCTTCATCCTTTTCCCTGGATTTTCCAAATTTTGATAAATGGTCTCGCAACTTGATTCTCCGTCCCTTTCTATCTTTAATTTCTAAATCAAACTCTTGAAGTAGGAGAATCCATCGGATAAGGCGTGGCTTAGCATCTTTTTATGCTATTAAGTACCGAATCGTCGAATGGTCCGTGTAGACTATTACCTTAGTCCCGATCAAGTATGCCTGGAATTTGTCGAATGCATACACCACTGCAAGCAATTCCTTTTCTGTAGTAGTGTAGTTCATTTGAGTCTCTGTGAGTGTTTTGCTTGCATAGTATATGGCGTGAAACACCTTATCTCGTCTTTATTCCCAAAATATTTAACCGCATAGTCGCTCACATCACACATAATTTCGAATGGCATTTTCCAGTCCGGTGCGACTATCACGGGGGCTGTAGTTAATTTTTTCTTCAATAGGTCAAACGCAGACTTACATTCCGCAGTAAAGCTGAAACTAGCATCCTTCTCTAAAAGACTACATAGAGGTTTTGCAATCTTAGAGAAGTCTTTTATGAACCTCCTGTAGAACCCAGCATGCCCCAGAAAACTTTGAATACCCTTAACTGAGCTCGGCGGAGGTAGTTTTCTCGATCGTGTCCAACTTTGCCTTGTCCACCTCCAATCCTTGAGCCGACACCTTATGGCCCAATATTATGCCCTCTTCAACCATGAAATGGCATTTTTCCCAATTTAATATGAGGTTTGTGTCCTTACATCACTGCAATACCATGACCAGATTCTCTAGGCAAGTGTCAAAAGTGTCTCCATAGACCGAGAAATCGTCCATGAAGACTTCAACATTCTTCTCCACCATATCTGAAAAAATAGCCACCATACACCGTTAGAAAGTTGCGGGTGCGTTGCAAAGCCCGAATGACATCCTCCGAAACGCAAATGTGCCGTAAGGGCATGTAAATGTTGTCTTTTCTTGATCCTCAGGAGCGATGGCGATCTGATTATATCCCGAGTATCCATCCAATAAACAGTAGAACTCATGTCCCGCTAACCTGTCTAACATTTGATCGATAAAAGGTAGCGGGAAATGATCCTTTCGGGTTGCCTTATTAAATCTCCTATAATCGATGCACACCCTCCAACCTGTCACTGTCCTTGTTGGAATTAACTCGTTATCCTCATTCTGAATTACCATCATTCCCCCTTTCTTAGGCACACAATGAATCGGACTTACCCATTTACTGTCGGAAATTGGATATATGACACCGGCATCCAATAATTTCAGAATTTGCTTCTTGACCACTTCCTTCATGATTGGGTTAAGTCGACGTTGATGCTCCACCGATGGACTTGCATCATCCTCCATCAGAATTTTGTGCATGCAAAATGATGGGCTAATGCCTTTTATATCCGCAATCGTCCATCCAATTGCTGATTTGTGATCCCTAAGCACCCTCAGCAACTTTTCTTCCTGCAATTCATTAAGTGCAGCAGAAATAATTATAGGTAAAGAATTTAAATCGCCTAAATACGCATACCTGTGATGTTTAGGGAGTAGCTTAAGTTCCAATGTCGGTGGCTCCTCCAATGATGGTTTTAATTTTTCTGCAACTGTCTCCTCGATGTGCAAAGGTTCAATCAGTGCTCTGAATCGGCTAACTCGTTGCAACGAGTCTAGCATCTGTAATAAGTCCACAAATTCCGGGTCGTCTTTTTCTTCATCCCCCAATAAGGTTGTTTCTAACGGATCATTGATCAAACTCATGTTAACATCTTCGCTGGTAATTTGCTCAATTAAATCCATTCGATAACATTCTTCCTCGTCCGTTGGATATTTCATGGCCTTGAACACATTAAATTTTATTTCTTGATCTTGGACCCTCATTGTAAGTTCTCTTTTTTACACGTCTATGAGTGTCCTTCCCGTGGCCAAGAAAGGTCTCCCTAGGATGATCAGGATGTTCTTATCTTCATCGAAATCCAGTATGATAAAGTCCGCAGGGAATATAAACTTATCCACTTTTACCAAAATGTCTTCTACAATGCCTCTCGGATATATGACTGACCTATCCGCCAACTGCAATGAAATATTCATAGGCTTTGGCGCGAGCAAACCCAATTCTGAGTATACTGACAATGGCATCAGGTTTATACTCGCCCCCAAATCACACAATCACTTGTTAAACGACATCTTCCCGATCGTGCACAGGATAATAAAGCTCCTCGGGTCTTTGAGTTTTGGTGGTAGCTTCTTCTGATAACACTGCACTACACTCCTCTGTTAGTGCCAATGTTTTAAAATCTTCCCATTTCTTCTTCCTCGACAGAATTCCCTTCATAAACTTCGCATAACTTGGCATTTGCTCTAGGGCCTCTGCGAATGGGATGTTAATCTGGAGTTTCTTGAACACGTCCAAAAACTTTGCGAACTGCTTATCTGATTTTTGTTTTTGGATTCTCTGCTGAAACGGTGGTGGAGGATAAATAATCGGCTCGTTGTTTAACTTTATTTCCTCATTTTTGTTACCCTCCACTGCGTTACTGTCATCAACTTTTTCCTACGGTGTTGCTAAATTTTCTGCACTATTCCCACCGAGGTGTTTTCCACTTCTCAACATAATTGCTTGACATTGCTCATGATTACCCTTCGGATTTCTTTCGGTGTCGCTAGGTAATGTTCCTTGTGGTCTATTATTCAATGCCAATGCAATTTGACCTATCTGATTCTCTATGTTTTTTATAGCAACAGCTTGATTCTTCATAGCCAAATCGTTCCTAGTCATATACCTTGCCCATGTTTCCTCCCCATCGGATTTCTTGTCCTGCTGTTGAATCTGTTGTGGATGACTATGAATACCAGGGGGATATGATGGTCGTGGAGCTTGAGTTTGCTGATTATTGCTCCATGAAAGGTTTGGGTGGTTCCTATTTCCCTGGTTGTAGTTGTTTTGGTAAGTATTTTGCGGAATTCTATTGTAGTGGCCTATAAACTTGACGGATGCTAGATTTATTGCACACTGATCTGTCGGATGATCACCGCACACAATTCACATACTACCATAACCTGCTGAACTTGTTGAACTTGAGCCCCTGTCATGGAATTTACCCTCTCATTCATCGTATCAAACTTCATGGATAATGCAGAAAGCTGTGCTTGTATAGCTGTTACTCCATCTAATTCCAAGATCCCAGCCGCTTTTGCCTATGTCATTCTTACTGTGGGCCACTAGTAATTATTTGCCGCCATTATTTCTATTAAATTGTATGCGTCCTCATAACTCTTAGCCATGAATGCACCGCCCGATGCCGCATCAATGCTGGTTCTGACATTTCTATGTAGCCCGTTATAGAATGTGTTCATTTGTAACCACTTGGGCAATCCATGATTTGGGCACTTTCTGAGTAATTCCTTGTATCTCTCCCATGCCTCATATAGTGACTCCCCATTCTGCTGCTCAAACATTGTGATATCATTCCTCATTTTCGCAGTCTTCGCCGGTGGGAAAAATTTGGCAAGAAATTTTTGAGCCAAATCCTCCCACGTAGTGATCGAACCCGGCGGTAAAGAATGTAACCAACTCTTCGCCTTGTCCCGTAAAGTGAATGGGAACAAGCGAAGTCTTACTGCCTCATCCAACACCCCATTGTACTTAAACGTGTCGCACATTTCCAGAAAACTGATCAAATGCTCATTCGGATCATCATTTGCCATTCCCCCAAACTGACATGAGTTCTGCATCATCTAAATGGTCCCAGGCTTAATTTCAAAAGTGTTCGCAGCAATTGCAGGCCTAGTAATGCTCGACTGCAGATCAGTCACCCTAGGTGTGGCAAAATCCCTCAACGCTTCCTGGTCTTCGGCAGCCATCGTTCCTTTCGTATCAGAATTTTCGAATTCGTTCCTCGTTTCCTCAATCCACTTTCTCAACTTTTGAAATCGTCTGTCAATGTCGTCCTCAAAGAAAGCAAGTTTGGATGTTTAGATCGTGGTTGCATAAACCAATGTCAAAAACCTAAAATAGATAAAACAAAATAAAAATGTTTAAGTAAAACTGAACTAATTAAACTGATATTGTAAAAACAAATATTAAAATCTCGGCTAAATTGTCCCCGGCAACGGCGCCAAAAACTTGTAGGGTAAAATCAATACGCTTAAAAACACGCAAGTGCACGTGATCAACAAGTAATATAGTAGTGAATAAAGTATCGTTCCCACGAGGACAAAATATCAAGAATCTTAACTTCACAATTGTCAATTTTGTATTAACCCTAATTTTATTAAACTAATCAATTCAATGGATTTAAATTATATTTATAAAAAAAGATAAATTTAATAAAGAAATAAACTATCACAAAACAGTCACCAATAACGAATCCGGAATTTCAAACAATTAATGGAGAATTAGACTTATGATTTCACCTTGAGCTTCCCTCTGATTTTCCAACCTTTATTCCAACTCAATTCAATATTCCATTTTATTAATCAAGAACACGAACGTAGTAAGAGCCACCTCTCGATGCACTAATACCATATTAACATCAATCCACAATTAAGATAGAAATCCGTTAAACACCTAAATTAACCAACTCACTATATCTCTATGTGAACTGCAATCAAAGAAGGTTGAAGTTTAAGCTCTCTATACGATTACATGCGATGTCAAGCGTATCTCTACCTTAACAATAATCACAAATCTGCTATCGACAAAATTCATGACACATGCTATATTAACTAGGTCTAGATTCGAATCTCCTCTCTCGATTCCTTTCAAATCCACAAAGAACTGTTGATCAGGCAATTCATAAATTCACGCTCAAATTAATATAGATAAACTGAAAACATCTTATTGAATTGGAAATCAAAATTATAAAATCATCGTTTCACCCAAGGATCCATCACAAGTCTAATAAGTAAATTAGTTCATAACGAATGGATTAAAAACTAAATAATTTATTGAAAACATCCTTCCAATTACAAATAAATGAAAGAAAAGAAGAATTATGAAAAACCCCTTCACGTAGCCTCGATTTGCAACTGTCGTGACAATCTCTGAAAAATTACTCCTCCAACGTTTTTTATCTTGAATCCTTCAAAAATTCCTCTTAAATTATGCTCTCGTGTTGTATGATATATCTTTCTCGATTCTCCAAACTCAAAGATAAAAGATATCACATCGCCTCCACACTTCTCCTAATCCAACTCTAACTCCCCAAGTAAGAACCCAAATGGAGACATGAAACCTTTTCAAAATCAACCACACATTTCTCAAAACTCCCACACATACACTCCTACTACTATCACATTACATAAAAATTATTAGTTCCCAACGAGCCCAACTTCTAGCCCAATGAAGAAAATTCGCCCAAGAAAATCCGACACAACAACTACCAAGGCTACCTTAAACGCAAGACAAGCAAATAGCGGTCCGCTGACCCAAAGATAATTTCTCGCTCCAACACGCCTCACGCCATGATTCCATGCAATGACAATGCACCCAAGCTATATGTAGTCGTAAACATTCCAATTCCTTAAAATCTTCCTCCAAATGCCACATTTTGATTAAGCCCATGATTATCCCGCAACAAGCAAACAACCTATCAAAAGTAACATGAAATTACCAAAACTAACAATATATCAAGCTAAACGAACCTAAATCAGAGGTTATAAACCTACTCATCACCCTACCATACGAGTACGCTTTCTTCGATTCCCACCAAGAATCGCCTCTCCTCGCAACATGAAGGTGGCAAGGGAACCTTTTGCTCCTTGAGCTACCCAAGACATCAAATATCTTGGTGATCTTCTTTATCCACGTCTTCGCTTTAAGTGGTTCTGACTCTCCCAAAAACTCCGGTGGTTCCAGCACGTTGAACTGCTTAGCGGTGACCATCCGAGAGTTGTCAGTGTTTCCACCTGCATTTTGAACATAAGTCTCTCTCGCTTGATGTCGCATGAATTGCATAAAGCCTCGTAACATCTCATCGCTCATCATCCGAATCGGTGTTTGTTGTTTATATGAGGATTATTGTCTTCCTGTTGCACATTATCCTGAGTATTGATCGTTGGTGACTCAACGGTCTCATGTGTTTCATTGCTGATCTCAACATTTTCAGATGTCATTTTCAAACACTATCACAAAACAAGGGTTAATTAACATGTCACATATTATCCCTATACTCTGACCGACCAAATAAACTTAGGTAGGTCATACTAGCAAAGAAATTTTCCGTCTCTCCCCTCCTAGTTCTAATCTCACATCTCAGCCAGGGATCATATCCCTAAGCTTTGATACCAACTGTGACGCCCCCAAAATAGGTATACATCACCCATCTTGAGTCGACAAATACATGGTACAGAAATCAAATACAAACTTTATTAATATAATTGTCGTGTAAAAATACGACAAAACATAGCTGAGTTTTTAAACGAATATTGTCTTCTAGACAATATCCACACTCAATGAAGTCCTCATTACAATTATTATCACACTATTTCACAGAATAGTGAGGACTACTAAAGCCATTTATACTGTACCATCACTCCATTCCCCGACTCGTCCCAGCTATATTCTCATTTCCTGAAGAGAACAATGAAAGAAAAGGGTGAGCTCAACTAGCCCAATAAGAAATATTATGACTAAGATAATGCAGAATAAATTATCATTAGCCTTCAATAGTATAACAACTGATAGAATACAATAGACAACAAGTTTTAGATCAACAACTGCAGCGGAATAAGCAATCCATTGGAAGAGTCAAGTAGAGCATGATATCTACTATCTTCTATGATTTAAAAAGTTTTTCATCAACTTTATCGATGAGACCCAGCTTAATAAATTAACCACAACATCGAATCATCCCTGCACTACGAGCCAAGGATATTCATGTAATCATCATTGGTCATGATTATACTGAATAATCCCTGGTCATAATCATACCAATAACTGTCCATCAATGCACTACGGGCCAATGAAGACTTTTATAACATCATTTATAACATTACGGGTCATGATTATACCGAATGATCCCTGGTCATAATCATACCAATCAACAGTCCATCTATGCACGTAAGCCAAAGATGACTTTCATCACAATATAAGCATGAGGATGATGACAATGATATAAGAATTCAATTAAAAGAAAGCAAAGGATAAATTTTTAAAGATTTATAATTTAATTTATCCAAAATTCAATAATAATCAAATTGTCAACATGATACTGCTTTATCCACATCTCTGCCTTAAGTGGTTTTGGCTCTCCAATAAACTCTGGTGGTCCTAGCTCCTTGAACTGTTTAGCGGTGACTGTGACGCCCCCAAAATAGGTATACATCACCCATTCTGAGTTGTCAATACATGGTACAGAAAAAACTACAACTTTATTATTACAACAGTAAAACTGTGAGTTTGAATACAAATATTATCTTCTGACAATATCTATACTCAAATAAATCTTCATCACATTTATTGATACATTATTTTACAAAAATGGTGAGGACTACTAAACAACTCTCTCTAGTACCTTCATTCCATACTTTTACTTGCACTCGCTATATTCTCGCCTCCGAAAAGAAAAAATGGAACAAAAGGAAAAGGGTGAGCTCAACTAGCCCAAGAAAAGAATATTATGACTAAGATAATATACAACAAATTATCGTTAGTCTTCAACAGGAAAAATCTAATAGAATACAATAGACAACACATTTTAAATCAATATTCGCAATGAAATAATAATTCATTAGAAGAGTTAAGTAGAGAATGCAAACTACTATCTTCTATGTATGAATTTAAAAGTTCATCGCTCTATCTTTTATCCCCGTAACATCAATCAATATATATCTGGAATCAAATATTAATCTTTGCACTACAGGCCAAAGATATTCATCAGTTGGTAATGTTCATCTAAACACCTGTTCATCTTTGCACTACAGGCCAAAGATATTCTTCAGAAATCATTCATCTTTACACTACAGGCCAAAGATATTCAATAATATCATCATTTAAGACTAAGGATGATGAAAAATATTTTTTTTTAAGAAACGAATCCAGTGAAATAAAATGACAAGGATTAAGGATTAAGGATTAAGGAATAGTACTTTGTTTTATCCATGTCCAACAATACCTCAAAAATAATCATAGTGGTATAAAATTCAAGAATGATCAAAACATGGATACAATCAAAGCTAGTATCCGAATAGATATTTTGACGAAAAAAAATTTTTCATTTTTCGATGAATAAGTAGTCGTATTCGTGAATAAGTCATATACGTGAATAAGTCAGATACGTGAATAGTAACTCTCACACCAAAAGTTCCAAATTTGATAAAAACTTCAGATCAATATTTCAACATAATGATATTGAAGAAATAATATCATTACTGAAAAAATAATATCCCTTACCTCGAAGATTAGTACTTCTAATTTGGAATACCGTATAGTCTTTCAAGGAAACTTGCACCGCCTAACAATACTCAAAGTATACTCAAAATACTCACAAGAATACGCCGATAATATAGAGAGAGAAACTTCTTCAGCCGGTGTGATTTTCAATTCTAACCTAAGCACCCTATTTATAGAAAATGCTTTAGAACACCAAAGCGTAAAAATTTAATAAAATATTAATATATATAAAATTTTTCCCACGCACACTCTTATAAAATGAAATCAGCTCATTTCAACAACCAACCAAGCCCACCAAACATATCAAAACGTTTTTCTAATTTAAATTATTTTAAACTTCCAAAATCAATTATTTTGAGCTTCTAACTTCAATAATTCACAATAAATAGCCCTTTTATCAGAAAATTCAATCTCGCGTGTTTTTATAGGAAATTCAATTCTCTACAACTTTGCAGAAGAAAGTTTTTCCAAATTCCAAACAAAACCCACCAAATCCACAAACCAAGCGATTTTACAAGCTATAATCAAATTTCACCAATAAATGGGGTCCAATTTACATGTTTAACATGTTTTAAATATTTATTACAACAAAAATACTCTTCCTCCTCGTATACTCATATATCCCACATTCGTTGTAAAATATCACCATTATTATATTATTAAAATATAATAATATATTTAAATGAATTATTTTATCGTAAAAAGATAAAATTTCAATTTTCAACAATTGTCACATTAAAATTTTTCTCCATCTATATCCACATAAAATCAATATTTTTCTCATCATATGAATCAATAATTAATTATTCACAAATAATATTATAGAATCACAATATTGACAACCGTGCGGTTCCCATGAAAGAGGGGTTTTCCCGATAAGAATTTCTCCTTCTCATGCTGCAATTAGGTGACCAAACCTCTCCTTAGACTTTCTAGACATTGCCAATAATGTTATCTAATAATATTATTCGGATAATATGAATTATTGCTTCGATAATGAAAAATACCGTAGTAATGACAATTATCAAAACAACAAAGAATATAAAATATCAACGCAAAGAATTATTAAATCAATAAAATACCGAGCAAGAATTACTATAACCATTATTGAGTAGTGCCTTCTTACGTAAGAATCAATAATTGGTGCAATACCGCGTGCTACTGTGTTTTAACCACCGAGTATTTTAACAAGATATAATCTGTGAATAACTACTGTTATTATTTTTAAACAACTTATATTTGTCGCTTTCTTCATCCAATCGCTTTCAGTTTATGGGGCCCACAAAAGATCTGCTTGTCGCATTTAATATTCCCAAACGCTAAAGAATATTCAACGACCAAATGAATATTTCCCGACAACAATGAATATTTTATAACCACTTGCTTATTTTGAAATATTTGCGTATTTTACCCATAACTATCCACATTAATCGAATCAACCCTTACTATTTCAAAATAAAGAAAATTAAATTTCATTAATAATAAGTTGGGGTCTTACAGTGTCCGTCCGAGAGTTTCCAGTGTTTCTACCTGCATTTTGAACAGGAGCCGCTCTCGCCTGATGTTGCATGAATTGCATAAAGCCTCTGAACATCCCATCGTTCATCATTTGATTGGTGTTATTGTTTACCTGAGGATTATTGTCTTCCTGTTGCACATTATCTTGGGTATTGATCGTTGGTGACTCAACGGTCTCATGTGCTTCATTACTTATCTCAACATTTTCGGATGCCATTTTCAAATACTGCCACAAAACAAGGGTTAATTGAAATGTCACATATTATCCCTATACTCTGACTGACCAAATAAATACCAAATAAACTTAGGTAGGTCATACTAGCGAAGGAATTTCCCGTCTCTCCCTCCTAGTTCTAGTCTAACATTTCAGCCAGGGATCATATCCCTAAGCTTTGATACCAACTGTGACGCCCCCAAAATAGGTATACATCACCCATTCTGAGTCGCCAAATACATGGTACAAAATTCAAATACAACTTAATTACACAACTGTAGTGTAAAATACGATAAAACATAAGCTGAGAGTTTTAGTACGAATATTGTCTTCTAGACAGTATTCAAACTCAAATGGAGTCCTCAATACATTTATTATCACACTATTTCAATGAATAGTTAGGACTACTAATGCAAACATCTGGATCGTCACTCCATTCTCCGACTAGTCCCAGCTATATTCTCATTTCCTGAAGAGAACAATGAAAACAAAGGGTGAGCTCAACTAGCCCAGTAAGAAATATTATGACTAAGATATATCAGAATAAATTATCGTTAGCCTTCAATAGTGTTAAACTGATAAATATAATAAACATCAAGTTTAACTGCAGGGGAACAAACAATCCATTAGAAGAGTCAAGTAGAGCATGATATCTACTATCTTCTATGATTTAAAAAGTTTATCATCAATTTTATCGCTGAGACTCAGCTTAATAAATAAACCACATCATCGAATCATCCCTGCACTACGGGCCAAGGATATTCATGTAATCATTAATGGTCATGATTATACCGAATAATCCCTGGTCATAATCATACCAACAACTGTCCATCAATGCACTACATGCCAATGAGAATTTTTACCACATCATTTGTAACATTACGGTCATGATTATACCGAATAATCCGTGGTTATAATCATACCAATCAATAGTACATCTATGCACGTAAGCCACAGATGACTTTTATTATAATATAAGCATGAGGATGATGACAATGATATAAGAATTCAATTAAATTAAAGCAAAGGATAAATTTTTAAAGATTTATAACTTAATTTATCCAGAATTCAATAATGTCCAAATTGTCAACATGATACTGATTTGTGGAGTAAAATTCAAGAATAATATTGTATCAAAAATGATTTGGACAACAAAGAAATCAATTTTTGTCATGAATAATTCTTCGGGTGAATAGTACCCGAGTGAATAGTACCACGTGAGTAGTACTTCAGGAATAGTACCTCATGAATAGTACTTTGTGAATAGTACTCATGAATAGTACTTTGTGAATAGTACTCGTGAATAGTACTTTGAGAGTAGTACTTTGTGAATAGTCCCTGTGAATAGTACTTTGTGAATAGTACCCCGTGAATAGTACTTTATGAATAGCAGCGTAAAAATGAATACTACTCATGGACAGTACTTCGACATAAAAAGCTTAAAATTTAACAAGAATGTGCAGAAAATATCCTTGTGAAACGATACTAGATGAAACACAAATTTCAAGGATATTCTACTAATTTCACGGAGTATAGAAGCAATACTTTAACAAAATGAGGGTATACTCAGGAATACGAGACGAAATAATATTACTCACATACTACAGAGTATGGAAGACAATATTATTCCTATGAATACTGAACAAAATAATATCCTTTACCTCTGAAGAAGACTGGATACTGGAATAGTGAGGTAGCAGACTTCTCTTCTTCTTTCTCTCTATAGCTTCTCTCTCTATAATTTCTCTTGTGAGTCTTAGTGAATTGGTGAGAATGAAAGAAGAATGCGCTTCTATTTATAGGAAAATATAGTTTCGATAATTGTACATTTTGGGGCTCGAAATATTATAGTATAATACCTTCATCTTTTCGTTCATTTTTAATTTAGTCCTGCAAGTATTATCAAACTTGCACCACCTCCCCTAATAGTACATCATGTGAATCAATAGTACATTCATGTGAATCAATAGTACACACATGTGAAAAAAATAGTTACGGTATAGTACCTTCATCTATATCTCTATTTTTAATTTAGTCATGAAAGTATTATAGATCTTGCACCACCTCCCCTAATAGTACATGCATGTGAGTCAATAGTACACATATGTGAACAAATAGTTATAAACATGTGAATTAATAGCAATTAATTGCTCATTTATCCGATTAATTACCCGATTGGTCAATATAACATCCAGACATCAATTATTATCGAAATAGATGTCGATTTCCATTAATAATCCTAGCACAATGAAAATATCAATTTCATCTTTAATCAACACGAACTTATTAATCATTAATATTATAACTCATAATATTTAACAACCAGATCATTCCTAGGAAAGAGGGGACTTTCTGATAAGGATTTCTCCCTCTTGGCGCGCAATTAGGTGACCAAACCTCTCCTTGACAGAACTTTCTAGACATTGTCAATATTGCAAATAATAATATGAATAACTTTGTCGTCTCAATTATTGATTTAATAATAATAAATATTATACAGATGATACTGCGATAATAATTGAATTAATAATACAAGAGATATTATGCAGAAACTACTGTAGCAATAATTGAGTATAACTGAGTGACTTCTCACGTAAGCATCAATAATCAATACCGTGTACTACTATGCAACCACATGTATTACTGTTCTTTTACCACCGGGTAGTTCAACAGTTTAACAGTAAAACTTTCGCCGTTATTTTTATAAAAAATATAATTTTGTCATTTTCAAACTACGACAATACTTCCGTTGTGGGGTCCACTAATGATTGTGTCGTCGTACGAATATTTCCCGACCAATCGAATATTATATAACCACTTGCTTACTTTGCAAAATTTGTAAATAATACCCACAACTATAACATTATATCAAATTCACACCATAACATTCAAAAATATATTTCAAAAAAAATTAATCTTTATTCATAAAAGTTGGGGTCTTACAGTTACGGTATAGTACCTTCATCTATACCTCTATTTTTAATTTAGTCATGGAAGTATTATCAATCTTGCACCACCTCCCCTAATAGTACATGCATGTGAATCAATAGTACATACATGTGAACAAATAGTTATAAGCATGTGAATTAATAGCAATTAATTGCTTATTTATCCGATTAATTACCCGATTGGTCAATATAACCTCCAGACATCAATTATTATCGGAATAGATATCGATTTCCACTAACACTAATCATTCCCACACAATGGAAATATCAATTTCATTTTTAATCAATACGAACTTATTCATCATTAATATTATAACTCACAATATTTAACAACCAGATCATTCCCAGGAAAGAGGGGGCTTTCCGATAAGGATTTCTCCCTATTGACGCGCACTTATGTGACCAAGCCTCTCCTTGACAGAACTTTCTAGACATTGTCAATATTGCAAATAATAATATGAATAACTTTATCGTCTCAATTATTGATTTAATAATAATAAATATTATACAGATGATACTACGATAATAATTGAATTAATAATACGAGAGATATTATACAGCAACTACTGTAGCAATAATTGAGTATAACTGAGTGACTTCTCACGTAAGCATCAATAATCAATACCGTGTGCTACTATGCAACCACGCCAGACATCGTCTTTTACTTTACCGGGTAGTTCAATAGTTTAACGGTAAAACTTTCACCGTTATTTTTATAAAAAGATAATTCTGTCGTTTTCTAACTGCGACAATACTTCCGTTATGGGGTCCACTAGTGATTGTGCCGTCGTACGAATATTCCCTGACCAATCGAATATTATATAACCACTTGTTTACTTTGCAAAATTTGTAAATAATACCCACAACTATAACATTATATCAAATCCACACCATAATATTCAAAAATATATTTCAAGAAAAATTAATCTTTATTCATAAAATATACAGAATCAACACCATTTAAGTCCGAATTAGAAGTCAATTCTTAGGTATAAAACCCACTCATCAATTATACGTCCGCAATGTTGAGCTTCAAGATAGAGTTGAGAAGTTGGAAGAGCCAGTAGCTGAACGTCAGACTTCGATGGCGCAGAAGGACGATGAGATCCGGGATCTTGACGAACGAATAAGTAATGTTGAATGGAAGTTGATTCACACCGAGGGGAGAATGAGAAGCTGACAGAAGAGATTGCAAAGCTGAAGGACAAATTGAAAAAAGAATCCAGTAAGAGAACAAGAGTTGAATACGCGTACGAGGAAGCTTCTCAGCGTGCAGAAGTAGCAGAGGGGGAAGTGCAAGCAAAGAAGATCAAGATGGAGGAGATGAATTTGAAAAGGATTGAATGATTTTCAAGTAAGTATTTTTAGTTGATTTGTAACTATTTATAGGTTTCCAAACACCCATTTGAAGATTTATGTTGATATCCAAACATGGCATCCGTTTTGTAATTTTGGTCGTATCTTTGGTCCTAACTCAATTTTGGTCGTATCCCAATTTTGATATTGGGATGTCCCAAACTTAAGTCATATGGCCTTTTTACCGTTGGCATTATTACTGTTGTCGGCAATTGAAATATTACCATTGGAACCTTTTATAATTTTATTTAAAAAATATATTATAAGAATGTTGTTACCATGACTTGAACCAAAGTCCTTCCTTAATATCAACACCTCTCTTTTATCCAACTGAACCAATATTAATTGTTGGTTACATGGATAACATATAATATATTTATTATATACTTTTAGATAATGAAAATATCCAACACTCTCTTCAATTAAGTGTTAGATGACACTTTAAAGCTTACTTTTATATCTTTCAAGCATTGTTTTTAGACAACACTTAACCTAGACCTTAACTAAATTAAGGAACAACTGTTAAATGATATATATATTGTGGAGCCTCCAAATTTGGACCGCCACTTGGTCACTCGAATTCGGTTCATCACGTTCTCATGGTAATACCATAATAACTCAAATCACACATTCACAACGAAAGATCTAATTTAGAATAATATACAATGATTTATTATAATTATTCCCCCAAGTCTCGCAACCTACAGTACTTAATAGATTACATAATAATAGCGAATAAAGACTTATTACATAATCCAACTTAAGCTTAGACATAGTTTGGAAACAGTCTTAATATAACATAATAGTCTTAAATATAAAGGGACAAGCTAGTTGGTAACCTTGCCCTTGCCCTTATCTTTCCTAAAGACACTTCCATGTTCTGCCTTAACTGATAAGTTTTAAATAAGCAAGGATGATCATAAATTGCCTAGCAAGTAATATACAACAAGGGGAAAGAGTTTTATAACACAAGTTCGAAATATTGAAGTATCATCTCTAAGATAGTTTAGAGTTTCAGAATAATATCATGAATAATGAATATCAACAATTATTGGAATAAGAACAATAATTCAATATAAATCAACAGATATATATGAATTCAAAGACTATCAATGTATCCAACTGGATAAATAATTTATACTGAGTAGTCACTAAGGACTATTGAACATCTACTAGAATTACCAATATTAAACTGATAACCAAAAAGAATCAAGTACTATAGATGATCAGTCTACAATACTCTATGTTATTCATAACACCACAGTAATAATCTACTCATGTGTTGGGGTTTCCAACAACATACACTCCCTTTACCATAAGGGTTATTCAACTAAGTTTTCAAGATTTTCGTACCAATTAATTGGTTTGGACAGTTTTATAAACATGCATATAGTCTAGCCGAATCAACGACATAGACCCTTTTACAATATTCAAGAACAATACCAAGTTCAACATGAATAATAGTTTTCACAAGATTTTTAAGCATATTAGCTCAATTGAACGAGAAAGTAATATAACTTGCATTCAAGGAGATAAGGCTTGTTTACGACATCCGTTGAATAAAGTAATGCAAGAGTTAGGATACTTGCACAATGTAAAGGATATTTCAGATACTTGCCTTAAGCATAGTTTATCCACGTTAAGAATCAACACTTTTGAATCCTATTTATAGCGTATTATAAGTACAAGATGCTTATTAGCTAACACATTCTTTAATCAAGCTTGACATGATTCAAGTATGCACATATGGTACAAAATTAGCTTATAGATTAATCATGAATGAAATACCTAGTTATTTCATAAGTAAATTAAGAATGCTCAAGGTTAAGTCCTTTTTACCCATGGACTTTCCTTTTACAAGACAAACACCATCATATTATTAAATCATCACATATATACATGTATCAGTCACCTTTAGTAATATAGGCATCATACAAGTTAGGTGTCCAAAATCAGAATTACAAAATTTCAGATTCCAGACTAAGCGCAATTAGCATGGCTAAGCTTTAGACCCACAAGAATCAGGTATGCTCCTCCGCCAAGCCAAGATTCAAATTCTTTGCCTTGTTTCTGTCCAACTTGAACACAACAATCATACATAATATATTTTGTCATGTTAAAGTTCCTTTCATGCTTCTTAAGTTAATCCAAGTTCCTCCTTTCATAATATAATTCCAAATTGATCATTTTAACAAGTTAAGGCCATTCAAGGTCATGAAACCACAAGGTCTATCATGCTTGCTCTCTAAACATACAAGGTAGTTATAAAACTCATTTTAGGCATGCTTGTGAGTATTCATAATACATATGTGAAATTAGCACCGCTTTGGTTGTAAATATGCTTCGTTCATGCTTCACTTGAAATATGATACACAAGCATGGTAGGTACATATTTATACTACATGAGTGAGTCTAAGAGTATCACCAACATGTTTATAGATGTCAGATTCTATCTTTCAAAGTAGTGTGTTAACATTCACTTCAAAAGTCGTATTTTCATTTGTAAAGCTTACTAATACATTCCACATGTTCATGCTCTCTTACGAATCATATAAACATAGTTAATGGGTTATTCATGCATTTCTAAATCATACCAATATGCTTGCAAAGTCAGTATACATACATGTCAAGTTCCTTTCTAAAAGTCCTAAATCCATTTTAAACTATACACTTTCGTTAATCATGGATACTAGTCTAAACATGATCACCTTAGGTTAATATACTTATATATACCCCTTACACATGCTTGCATGCTAGTTTAAGTCATAGTATTATACCAACACTTAGCAGATTGTAAAACATAAATCAAAACTGAACTCAGAGTCCGGCGCAGCTGTACTGCAACTCAGTGTTAATCCGGCGCATGTGATAACCCAAATTTTTGGGTAATATTAAAATAAGATTTAAATAAAAAAAAATTCTTATTATATGATATTTTATGTGTTATTGTAGTGCAAAAAGGAATATGTGTCATGCAATAGGTGATGTTGTGTATTATAAATATATTAGAATTATATATTTATTATATATAAGTAAGGTGTAGGAGTAAATTATTAAAGGAAATTAGATGGGTAAAATTAAAATAATTTATAATATTAAATTATTTTAATGTGGTAAATTGGTGGCATTAAATATACTTCATGTATAACCACTATTTTATTTAAGAAATCATATATTACCTTATTGAGTGTAATGTATGCATGTATTTAATTGAGTGAATATATTAATATATTTACTACAGCTCAATAAATTGTGAAAAGAAAATAATTGAATATATTATATCAGGTTACATGGATAATGATATAATATTTAATATTTTACCAAATGATGTAAAATAAAATATGAGATGATATTCAATATGTAAAATATGTATATTGGCATCAAAGCGTTAGTAAATTAAATTCATATTTGAATACATGAATTAAATATATTAAATTCTATATTTAATATATAAATAAATTGTTTGAAAATAATTTATGGAGCGAAGGAGTAATTAAATTTAATTATACAATATAAATTGTATAGTTTAAATAAGTTATTTAAATTATGTATAAGAATTAAATAACCTAAATGGTTGTCGCTATTTAGTGGTCCTAGTATTTTAATTATATACTAATGTCATAATCTAAGAGAATTATGGTATTTAAAATATATACTAATTCAAGAGATTTATTTTATATATCTTAATTAATTAATTTTATAACCTAATTAAGGTAAGTTTAATTGGGTTAAGAAATTAAATGTACTTGAGTAAAATTTTTATTTCACTTGAGTACATGGAAACCCTAATTTAATGATTAGTGTAAGATAGAATTTAACGTAATGGACCATATTTGTAAGACCCCAACTTTTATGAATAAATATTAATTTTTCTCAAAATATATTTTAAATATTATGGTGTGGATTTGATATAATATTATAGTTGTTTTAATATTTATAAATTTTGCAAAGTAAGCAAGTGGTTATATAATATTCGTTTGGTGGGGAATATTCGCTTTTAACAGAAAATATTCGTATGCGATGACATAATAATCAAAGCGACTTCATTAACGAAAGTATTGTCGTATTTAAAAAGCACGTAATTATCTTTTATAAAAATAACGGTGAAAGTTTTACCGTTAATATGTTGAACTACCCTATGGTAAAAGAATAGTAATACGCGTGGTTGCATAGTAGCAATACACTATATTGATTATTGATGCTTACGTGAGAAGTCACTCAGTTATACTCAATTATTGCTACAGTAATTGCTACATAATATCTCTCATATTATTGATTCAATTATTGTCACAGTATCATCTGCATAATATTTATTATTATTAAATTAATAATTGAGACGATAAATTTATTTATATTATTATTTGCATTATTAACAATGTCTAGAAAGTTCTGTCGAGGAGAGGTTTGGTCACCTAATTGCGCGCCAATAGGGAAAAATCCTTATCGAAAAGCTCCCTCTTTCCTAGGAATGATCTGGTTGTTAAATATTGTGAGTTATAATATTAATGATGAATAAGTTCGTGTTGATTAAAGATGAAATTGATATTTTCATTGTGTTGGGATTATTAGTGTTAATGGAAATCGACATCTATTTCGATAATAATTGATGTCTGGAGGTTATATTTACCAATCAGGTAATTAATCGGATAAATGAGCAATTAATTGCTATTAATTCACATGCTTATAACTATTTATTCACATGTATGTACTATTGATTCACATGCATGTACTATTAGGGGAGGTGGTGCAAGTTTGATAATACTTGTAGGACTAAATTAAAAATGAAGGAAAAGATGAAGGTATTATACTGAAATATTTCGAGCCCCAAAACGTGCAATTATCAAAACTATATTTTCCTACAAATAGAAGCTCATTCTTCTTTCATTCTCACCAATTCACTAAGACTCACAAGAGAAATTATAGAGAGAGAAGCTATATAGAGAGAAGCTATAGAGAGAAAGAAAAAGAGAAGTCTGCTACTTCACTATTCCAGTATCCAGTCTTCTTCTGAGGTAGGAGATATTATTTTGTTTAGTATTCATGGAATAATATTTTCTTCCATACTCTGTAGTATGTGAGTAATATTATTTCGTCTTGTATTCCTGATTATACCCTCATTTTGTTAAAGTATTGCTTCTATACTCCGTGAAATTAATAGAATATCCTTTAAATTTTGCGCTTCATCTAGTATCGTTTCACAAGGATATTTTCTACATATTCTTGTTAAATTTTAAGCTTTTCATGCCGGAGTACTGTCCATGAGTAGTATTCATTTTTACGGTACTATTCACAAAGTACTATTCACGGTGTACTATTCACAAAGTACTATTCACGGGGTACTATTCATAAAGTACTATTCACGGGTACTATTCATAGGTACTATTCATGGGGTACTATTTACGGGGTACTATTCACTCAGGTACTTTTCACCCGGGGAATTATTCATGATAAAAATTGATTTCTTTGCTGTCCAAATTATTTTTGATACAATATTATTATTCTTGAATATTACTCCACAAAGCAGTATCATATTGATAATTTGGACATTATTGAATTCTGGATAAATTAAATTATAAATCTTTAAAAGTTTATCCTTTACTTTCTTTTAATTGAATTCTTATATCACTGTCATCATGCTCATGCTTATATTGGGATAAAAGTCATATGTGGCTTACGTGCATAGATGTACTATTGATTGGTATGATTATGACTAGGGATTATTCGGTATAATTATGACCGTAATGTTGTAAATGATGTGATAAAAATCCTCATTGGCATGTAGTGCATTGATGGACAGTTGTAGGTATGATTATGACCAGAGATTATTCGGTATAATCATAACCATTGATGATTACATGAATATCCTTGGCCCGTAGGGCAGGGATGATTCGATGATGTGATTTATTTATTAAGCTGAGTCTCAGCGATAAAATTGATGATAAACTTTTTAAATCATAGAAGATAGTAGATGTGACGCCCAAAAATAGGTATACATCACCTATTCTGAGTCGCCAAATACATGGTATAGAAACAAATACAACTTCAGTAATACAATTGTTGTGTAAAATACGACAACACATATACTGTGAGTTATTGTCTAATAGAGAGTATAAAAACTCAAAAGGAGTCCTCATTACAATTATTGATACACTATTTTACAAAATAGTGAGGACTATTAAAACAACTATCTTGAATCATCACTCTATACCCCGGCTAGTTCCTGCTAAATTCTCTCCTCCTGAGAAGAACAATGGAACAAAAAGAAAAAGGGTGAGCTCAACTAGCCCAGTAAAGAATATTATGACTAAGATAATATACAACAATTTGTCATTAGTATTCAATAGGGAATAATCTGATAAAATATAATAGACAACAAGTTTTAGATCAACAACTGCAGCGGAAACAACAATCCATTAGAAGAGTCAAGTAGAGAAAGAATTCTATTATCTTCTAAGATTTAAAAGTCCATCATCAATATTTTATCCCTGTAACATCAATCAATATACATCTTGAATCAATATTCATCTTTGCACTACAGGCCAAAGATATTCATTTGTATCACCAGTTGGTCATGTTCATCTCAACACCTGTTCATCTTTGCACTACGGGCCAAAGATATTCATCAGGTAATCATTCATCTTTGCACTACAGGCCAAAGATATATCATCAAGTATCACCATTAAGGACTGAGGATGATGAAAAATATTTTAGAGAATGAATCCTGTAATATAAAAGAACAAATATTAGGGATTTATATTACAGTTTATCCAAGTTCAATAATACTCCATAATAACTAATTTTGAAGAAAAATTCAAAAATAAAGATCAAAACATGGATACAATCAAAGATAGTAACCATAATAGACATCTTGGACAAAAAGAAGAAAATTTTATTTTTCGGTGAATAGTGTCGTATTCGTGAATAGTGTCGATATCACGTGAATAGTGCCGATCACGTGAATAAGAACTCCTTGACACAAAAAGTTTTAAATTTGATAAAAAGTTCAAACCAATATTTCGGCATAATAATATTGAAGAAAACAATATCATTTAAGAAGAAAATAACATCCCTTACCTCAAAATAACCGTACTTCAGACTGAATTTCGGATATAGTGCTGACAGAAACTTGCACTGAATAGCAACTCTCAAAGTATCAAAATACTCGCAAAAATACGCTCGATAATATAGAGAGAAAGAAAACTTATTCTGGTGTGATTTTCAATTCTAACCTAAGCGTCTATTTATAGGAAAATGCTAGAACGCCATAGGAGACTAAAATAATAAAATATTATTTTTTCTTTCCTTTTTTCCTATGCATGCAAGGACCAACCATCTAGCATACCATTCTTGAAAAAAATCATAGCAGCCCACATGTTAAAACAAAAGTGGGTCCCATCCATAATTTAATAAAAATTATTTTATTTTCCGAAACATCAGTAATTCATAGAAAATAGCCTGTTTATCAGAAAAATACGAATTTTATGTCCATTCCACACGAAATTGAATTCTCTACAACTTTGCAGAAGAAAGTTTTTCCAAATTCCAAACAGAAAATATCCGAAATCCACAAACGGATGATTTTTAATACCTCCATTTCGACAAAATACTGATAAAACACCTCAGTATTAATTCCTTTATTTATAACCACATAAAATAAATAAATCCATCATTTATATCCACATCAAATAAATATTTCCTTATCATATAAATCAATAATTAATTATTCACAAATAATATTACAGAATCACAATTATGACAACCAGGCCGTTCCCAGGAAAGAGGGGGCTTTCCGATAAGGATTTCTCCTTACTGGCGCGCAATTAGGTGACCAAACCTCTCCTTGACGGAACTTTCTAGACATTGCCAATAATGCTATCTAATAATATTATTCAAATAATATGAATTATTTATCTGATAATGGGAAATACTGTGAAGTGACAATTATTGAAACAACAATAATATAAAATATCAACGCAACAATTATTGAATCAATAAAATAAAATATCGAACAGTAATTACTGTAACAATTATTGAGTAGTGCCTTCTTACGTAAGAATTAATAATTCAACAATATTGTGCAATACCGTGTGCTACTGTGCAACCATGCGTATTACTATATTTTTAACCACTAGGTATTCCAACAGTGTTAATGGTAACAATTACGCCGTTATTTATAAAACTCAAACTTTGTCATTTTCTTCATTCGATAGTTATTCGTTATGGGGCCCACAAATGGTTGCGCCGTCGTACGAATATTCCCCGACAGAAAGAATATTCCACGACCAAACGAATATTCCCTGACACAATGAATATTTTATAACCACTTGCTTATTTAGCAAAATTTGCACATTTCACCCATAACTAAAGCATTAGATCAAATTAACACCTTATTATTCACAATAATAAATAGAGGAAATTCGATTTTATTTATAATAAGTTGGGGTCTTACAACCTCCCCTCATGAAATTTCGTCCTCGAAATTGACGTACGTACCTGGTGTTTCGAAAAGGGGAGGATACCTCGCTTTCATTTCTGATTCCAACACCCAGGTCATTTCTTCAATAGCATGGTTTCTCCACAAAATTTTAACTTGTGGTAGAACTTTGGTGCGTAGGACATGCTCTTTCCTATCCAAGATCTTAACAGGTTCCTCCTCATACGTTAAATCTTCGGCTATCTCATCCAGTTCTAACTTAATAATGTGGTTCGGGTCTTTAACATATTTACGAAGCATAGATATGTGAAAAACATTATGAACACGAGACATGCTTGGAGGTAATGCGAGTCTATAGGCCACATTTCCTATTCGGTCAAGAATTTCAAATGGACCAACAAATCTTGGATTGAGCTTTCCTCTCTTCCCAAATCTTGTAACTCCCTGACATGGTGCAACACGTAACAATACATGATCCCCAATATTAAATTCCACATCCTTTGGATGAAGATCCGCATAACACTTTTGTCGATCCTGTGCTGTTTGTATACATTGTCGGATCATTTGGATCTTCTATGTAGTTACGCGTACCAATTCTGGTCCCAACAACGTTGTTTCGCCCACCTCGTCCCAGCATACTGGAGAGCGATACTTTCGTCCATACAATGCTTCAAATGGAGCCATACATATACTTGCCTGATAACTGTTGTTGTAGGAGAATTCCACCAATGGTAGGTACTTATCCCAACTCCCTTTGAAATCTAGGACACAGAGTCTTAATAGATCTTCAAGAGTTTAAATAGTCCTCTCTGATTGCCCATCCGTTTGAGGATGGTATGCCGAACTGAATCGTAAATCCGTGTCCATAGCTTTCTGCAAGTTAACCCAAAATCGTGAAGTGAATCTTGGGTCACGATCTGAAACTATGGATACTGGCATGCCATGAAATTTTACAATCTCCTTCACGTACATACGAGCAAGAAGTTCAAGGGAATAAGTCTCCCGTATAGGCAAGAAATGAGCAGACTTGGTTAATCTATCAACAATAACACAAATCGCATCTATGTCTTGAGAAACCTTAGGAAGACCCGTAACGAAATCCATAGTAATGTGTTCCCACTTCCATGTTGGAATCTCAAGTGGTTGCAATGGACCCTTTGGCACTTGATGTTCCGCCTTTACACGTTGACAAGTTAAACACCTTGAGATAAACTCCGCCATCTCTCTTTTCATATTGCTCCACCAAAATGTATGTCGAAGATCATGATACATTTTGGTACTCCCAGGATGGATTGAAAACGGTGTGTTGTGTGCCTCCATCATGATTCTATGCTTCAAGTGAGAATCGTTAGGAACACAAAGTCTGGAGTTGACTCGAAGTATTCCTTCTTCATCAATTTTTGCTTCTGGAATAACACCTTCTTGCACTTTCTTCTTCATATGCATCAGCTCCATGTCCGTAGCTTGAGCAGCTTTAACTTTATCGATTAAAGTTGGTTCTACTCGTATATTTGATATCATCACGTGGGTACTTGGAGCCTTTACCTCTATCTCCATCCTTTGCAAATCATACAAAATGGACCTTTGTGTTAACGACATTGCACTCGTACACGCATATGATCTTTGTTGCCTCTTTTTTAAGACTAACAAAAGAGCTCTAACTCATGCAAGTATACATGCGTCAACAAGTAATACAGAGCAAGTAAAGTATCGATCCTACAGAGAAAGTTGTTTAACTTAAACTACTATTCATTAATTAAATCACTATATTTATATGCTCAAACTATTGATTAAACTTTGTTTGTTCTCAAATTGCAAATAACAACTAAAATAATAATAACAATAGAATAAATGATATTGGAACTAATGAGATTCTAACTTCATTTAATACTTCATTCAATCGCCACTATCCGGCATGACTTGCTCATATATCACAGGAAAGTAGCCAAAAGCACTAAAAGAGTATTAACCATTTTGCAATGCACTAAGACCTACTTACACAACATCCACATATGATAGACTCTATGTAATCATCAATATAACCAAAATCACTATATGTCTATGTGAAATTGCAATTATATTGATTTTAAGTTCAAGCCCTTATTCTGACTTATACGGTGAATCAAGATATGTCTATCACAGTTCACTGAAATACATAAGACATATAACACGACCTATATATACGTTATACTATCATGATTACAAATCCATATTTGCATGTTCATTGTCAATTACATACAAATCTTCAAACGAATGGTGATCAAGCATTCATACATGCAAAAACAATCATGATAGACATCTCATATGATATGCAAAAACAATCCAAAGACATTTAAACATGCAATCAAACTATATATTAAAATCTATTAGAATCCCATAATGGAGTTTAGTTCATGACTGAACCAAAAGCCATTATGGGATCAAATCTAAACATGATCAATAAACGACAATTGAAAGATGAAAGATGAAACTATCAAACCCAATTGCTGAATACAAATCAAAATTCAAATCCTCATACGATTCCAAAAAAAACTAATAATAATAATCCCACTCTGGTAGAAAATCCCAAGAAGGAGTAGAAAGATAGAGTTGTGGCCTCCTTCTACGTTCGAATCTCCCCGAGAAAGTAAAACCCTAATTACGATCTAAAAATATGTGAAAAACTCAATTGAATGTTGAGATCCCCCTGACACCAGTCAGGAATCGTTTTTAAATCAATTACAACCTTTAAAATTTGGAAATAAAATAAAACAAGTCAGCAGCTTCAGGCCTCGCGCGGCTCCAGCTTGATATTCTCGCAGTCGCGAGACTTGCAGTAGGTTTGTATGTTTGGCTGGTCTCGTGCGCGGGCTCGCGCTCCCTAAGCTTGTCCTTCTCGCGCCCGCGCAACTTGCAGTAGGCTCCAAGATCTGGCTGAGTAATCGAGAGGGCGCACGCTCTCAAGGCTATTCTGCCGCGCGGCTTGCAATCTGCAGATCCTGACTCCTGTTATGCTATTGTTGCTGCTACTTGTGCAGTCATGCTTTATCTCTTTGCTTCATTGCACCTTCATGCCATGCATATCCCATCTTTTTCCTCGTCTCAAGCATCCATTCTCCTTGTGCTCAATAACACCACCAAAATAGGCCGATTCCTGCACTTATTCACCAAAAGGAGTTTTAAGTATGCGAAATGCAAATTATCATGAAATGCATCTAAAACCTACTAAAATATACTTGAGATGGGCATAGTTCGCATGAATTGGTACTCCATAAGTAGGTATAAATCCTACTTATCAAATACCCCCAAACTTAAACCATTGCTTACCCTCAAGCAATGCATACTCATGATCAATAAAAAATGCAACTATGTTACTATGCAACTAATTCTCACATTGTCCCAACCATCATAAAAATTCAGTCCAATTTGCCTCAGCGAAGTTTTTCTAGATTCGAGAATACATATTCAAATCAAACTGCAGGCATAATGTTATATACTTATATAATTCAAAAAATGCTATACAGATGCTGTGTGTGTGTGTTGTGTTCGCCCAATACTTGATTTAGGTGTAGAATGCTCATGCTATCTTGCTCAAACCAGAAAAATTAAAGCTTAAATCAAGACTTATGTATATATATGCGACTTGGACTATTTTAACATCTTAAAATAAACTAAGGTTCAACAATGGGCTTAACTGCTTTATTCTACTCACGATGGCGAATTTCGCACTTTCTTGCGGTGTTTATTGCTATTGTTCTTTTCTTTTCTTTTCTTTCATTTTATTCATAACTGTGTAATGTCTTACTCCATTAGGCACACTGCTACCCCTTAGCGAGCTTTTGACCAACGACTCCCAGACCATGAAAGACCTTAGGGCGCTAGGTGTAGAGACAATCCCCTCGGGCGTACTTACTCAAGTAGTCAGGGCCCCGAAATAAGACTAGCAAGGTTGTTTCTACTTTTCTTTCTTTTTTTTCTTTTTTTTATACACAGATACCCATGTTTTCCCAAAGTTTAAAAATCAATGTTTTATATAGTCCAAAAGTCACTTTTCACATATTTCTCTTTTTAAGACTAAGTTTTTCTATCGCGCAAGGCACAACGTACTTCTTATACCTACAAGTGCTTGTGAACACATTTGTGCAAACCAAAAGCATTTAAACAACATTATGAATTTCATTGTATAAAATGTTACATCTCAGCTCATGTTATCTAAAATATTCAGAAATCATTTAAAAACTTCACTCTCATCATTGGCTAGACAAAATTTTTCTATACGGTAAGAACTGTGAGGTATGCAATTATAACATGCAATTATATGCTAAACTGTAATCTAAATATGCAAATAAAAATTAAACTAATCATGCAAAACTATATGAATCATGCAAAACTAAAAATACTACCCAAAACCCCCAAACTTAAAATATTCAATGTCCCAATTGAATGAAGGTAAAGGGTACGAAAACTCCCCTAATTATCGGTGGTGCCACCCTCCTCGGGTGGTGAATCCGGTGGTGGATATGGTGCTGATGTTCCAAACTGAGGTCATTCTTGTGTTGTTCCTTGTTGCGCAAACGCTTCGGCCAAAGCCCTTGTGAGTCCCATCGCAAATGTGCCCAAATTATCATATATGGAATCGACCTTGCACTCCAACCTTTGGATCTGGCGATTGCCATGGGTGGCACGTGCGTGCGTGGACGGGCCCGCCTCGTCTATTTGCGGGGGTTGTTGTGGTGGCTTTGGAAAAATATGCTGAATGATGAATCCTAGTCTGCGTAGGTGTGGTACACCCCCTGTCCAGTCCTCGAATTTTTCGATTGTAGCATGAGTAATGTCCTGGCTTGGGTATTGCATCTGCTCATTGCCCCAGTTGCATCCTTGATTAGCACAAAGCATGGCAACCACAGATGCGTGCGGAATGCTCCCAATCGTTCCTCCCCGTAGATAGCGTAGCATATTCTCGTGAATGAGATGACCAATGTCGATGTATTTTCTGGTGATTATGCCCCACAGAATACATGCCCTCTCCGCTGTTATTTGGTGCTGATGGGCGGAAGGCATGAGCTTGGCGCATATGAACAAGTTCCACGCTTTTGCATAGCGATTTAGGGCTTGCAATTTGGGAATATACTGTGCTACCGTGTCGTACTAACTTTATATGTCCATTTCGTACCCGGCACACATAACTCTGCAATGATCAGCTCCATGTCGGTCTCCAAATGAGCACCGGTTACCCAATTAGCAGCACCCACTGGTGGTGCATCAGTAATTTTGAAAATTAATCGGATGGCACGGGGTCTGTAATCTACCTCAATACCACAAACCAGAGATATCCCGCTCATAGTGACCTTGGTATTGGCATAGAATTCACAGACTATGCTCATAGGAACAGGTATTGGAGTAGCCGTCAGTCCACCCCAGCCTCTCTCTCGAATCATGTCGCACAACTGGCCATCCTGCCCCGTCGGCTTGAATCCTCGCTCCTTGACGAATGTTTTTGCCACAATGCGGTAGTACTCTTGTTGAGCTTCCAAGTTGAGGAATTTTGTATGATCCACAATATCAGTCTCTTGACTGCCTGACGAGGACGAAGAAGATGACGTAATAGACCTTGCTCGCTTCGGCCCCATTTGTGTTTGATAGAGGTTGCACAGATTATATGATGGAGAATGAAGAAAAGCTTGAAGAATTTCTACCCCCAATACTCGTTTCTTCAATCCAACTGGGAACCCTAGCTTTTATAGTGCACTTTGGAGAAGTTGAGGAGATTTGGACTTTGAATGAGGCATGAATCCTGGCTAATTGATTGAGAGATGCACGACACAACTTGTAACTGATAGATAGATAGGGACGTGAGTTATGGAGAGTGAGAGAATTTCGCTTCTGTTATATCCCAAATGAGAGTTCAAGTTGTGACGCCCCCAAAATAGGTATACATAACCTATTCTGAGTCGCCAAATACATGGTACAGAATACAAATACAACTTAATTATACAACTGTCATGCAAAGTACGACAAAACATAAGCTATGAGTTTTAATACAAATATTGTCGTCTAGACAATATACAAACTCAAATTCAATATTATTACATTTATTTTCCCACTATTTCACTGAATAGTGAGGACTACTAATGATATCATCTGGTCCGTCACTCCATTCCCCGACTAGTCCCTGCTACGTTCTCATTTCCTGAAGAGAACAATGAAAGTAAAAGGGTGAGCTCAACTAGCCCAAGAGGGAAATATTATGACTAAGATAATGCGAGAATATATTATCGTTAGCCTTCAACAAGGTTAAACCGATATAATATAACAACCATCAAGTTTAACTGCTGCAGTAACAAGCAATCCATTAAAAGAGTCAAGTAGAGAATAAAATCTACTATCTTTTATGATTTAAAAGTTTTCATCACTTTTATCATTGGGACTCAACTTAATAAATAATCCACATCACCGAATCACCCCACGTTACTACGACCAAGGATATTCTTTAGTATCACGACCACAATTATCCATGCATTACGGGCCAAGAATATTTGTGTATTCATTAATGGTCATGATCATGCCAATAACTGTCCATCAATGCACTACGGGCCAATGAGGACTTTTATCACATCATTTGTAACATTACGGTCATGATTACAATCAATAATCCTCAGTCATAATCATACCAAGTCCATCTATGCACTACATGCCACAGATGACTTTCAACAGAATATAAACATGAGGATGATGACAATGATATAAGAATTCAATAAAATAAGTTCAAGATTTAATTTGTCTAGGAACCAATAACGTCCAAATTGTCAACATGATATTTCTTTGTGGAGTAAAATTTTAAGAATGCTCAGAAGAATATTTCCATGAAAAGATATTGGATGAAGCGCAAATATTAATGATATTCCACTAATTTCATGGAGTATAGAAGTCAAAACTTTAACCAACTGAGTATAATAGAGAATGGAATAACAAAAGAAATCACCAAGCATGCGATAGACCGTACAGACAGGTTATTCTAACAGAATAATAAATAACGAAACCGAGTCCAAATAGAAAAAGCATACGAGATAAGATATTCCAATGTAATAATAAAGACGAAATCGGTCCCATAAAAACGACATGACGAGGATATTCCAACAGGATAATAAATAATAGAACCAGGTCATGCGTAAAGCACAGACAGGATGTTCCAACAGAATGATATATAATGGAACCAGGTCCGGCGTAAATGCACAGACAGGATGTTCCAGCAGAATAATAAAGAATGGAATAATAGAAGAATTTCACCAAGTATAGGGTAACCCGCGTATACAGGTTATTCCAACAGAATAATAACGAATGGAATAATAGAAGTTCTCTTCATGGATAAGAAAGAAATAATACTCCCTACCTTAGAAAAACTTGATATTGGAATAGTGAGGTAGCAGACTTCTCTTCTTCTTTCTCTCTATAATTTATCTCTATAATAATCGCTCTAAAGCTTTTGTGAATTGGTGAGAAATGAAGGAAGAATGAGCTTCTATTTATTGGAAAATATAGTTTCGATAATTGAACGTTTTGGGGCTCGAAAAATTACAGTACAATACCTCCAACTTTTCTTTCATTTTTAATTTTGTCCTGCAAGTATTATCAAACTTGCACCACCTCCCCTAATAGTAAATAATGTGAATCAATAGTTCAATCATGTGAATCAATAGTATAATCATGTGAAAAATACGAATTACAGTATAGTTCCTCCATCTATACCTCCATTTTTAACTTAGTCATGCAAGTATTATCAATCTTGCACCAACTCCCCTAATAGTAAATAATGTGATTCAATAGTACACACATGTGAACAAATAGTTATATAAGCATGTGAATTAGTAGCAATTAATTGCTCATTTATCCAATAAATTACCCGATTTATCAATATAACCCCCAGACATCAATAATCATCGGAATAGATGTCGATTTCCACTAACACAAATAATTCCAACACAATGGAACTATCAAAATTCATTTTTAATCAACACAACTTATTCATCATTAATATTATAACTCACAATATTTAACAACCAGGTCGTTCCCAGTAAAGAGGGGGCTTTCCGATAAGGATTTCTGTTTATTGGCGCGCAATTAGGTGACCAAACCTCTCCTTGACAGAACTTTTAGACATTGTCAATATTGCAAATAATAATATGAATAACTTTGTCGTCTCAATTATTAATTTAATAATATAAAATATTATGCAAATGATACTGTGACAATAATTGAATCAATAATATGAGAGATATGATGCAGTAATTATTGTAGCAATAATTGAGTATTCTTGAGTGACTTCTCACGTAAGCATCAATAATCAATACCGTGTGCTACTATGTAACCAATGCCAGATTCTCGCATTTCTTTTAACATCGAGTGTTTCAACAGCTTAACGGTAAAACTTCCATTTGTATTTTTATAAAGTATTTTTGTCGTTTCTTAATCCGAATAATAATTACATTGAGGGGTCCACCAATGATTGTGCTTGTTTATGCGAATATTCCTATTAAAACGAATATTCCCCGACCAATCGAATATTATATAACAACTTGCGTACTTTGCAAAATTTGTAAATATTACCCACAACTATAACATTATATCAAATCCACACCATAATATTCAAAAATTTATTTCGAGAAAATTTAATCTTTATTCAAAAAGTTGGGGTCTTACAACCTCCCCTTATGAAATTTTGTCCTCGAAATTAGGGTGCGTACCTGGTATGTCGAAGAGGTAAGGATATCTTGATTTCATCTCAGATTCTAACTCCCAAGTCATTTCTTCCACATCGTGGTTTCTCCACAAAACTTTGACTTGAGGTATAACCTTGGAGCGTAGAATATGATCCTTTTTATCCAAGATTTTAACAGGTAACTCTTCATACGTTAAATCTTCCTCTATCTCATCTGGTTCTAATTCAATAATGTGGTTCGGGTCTTTCACATATTTACGTAACATAGATATTTGAAAAACGTTATGAACACGAGACATACATGGCGGTAAAGCGAGTCTATACGCCACAGTTCCTACTCGATCGAGGATTAAAAATGGGCCAATGAATCGAGGGTTGAGCTTTCTTCTCTTTCTAAATCTTGTAACTCCCTTCCATGGAGCAACAAGTAATAACACATGATCTCTAATATCGAATTCCACGTCCTTTCGATGAAGATCAGCATAACTCTTTTGTCGATCTTGTGAGGTTTTTATACGTTATCGGATCGTTTGAATCTTTTCCGTAGTCATATGTACCAACTCCGATCCCAACAACGTTGCTTCACCCACCTCATCCCAGCATACTGGAGGATGACACTTTCTTCCATACAACGCCTCAAATGGAGCTATGCCAATACTTGCTTGATAACTGATGTTGTAGGAAAACTCCGCCATGGTAGGAACTTATCCTTCTTCCTTGAAGTCAAGGACACAGAGTCTTAATAGATCTTCAAGAGTTTGAATGGTCCTCTCCGACTTCCCGTCCGTCTGAGGATGATATGCCGAGCTAAATCGTAAATCCGTGCCCATAGCTTTTTGCAAACTAACCCAAAATCTTGAAGTGAATCTTGGGTCTTGATCAGAAACTATGGATACTGGCATACCATGCAGTCTTACAATCTCGTTTATGTACATACGGGCAAGACGTTCAAGTGTATAAGTTTCTCGTATAGGTAGGAAATGAGCAGACTTGGTCAATCTATCAACAATGACTCAAATTGCATCTATGCCTTGAGAAACCTTGGGAAGACCAGTAACGAAATCCATGGTAATGTGTTCCCACTTCCATTCTGGAATTTCAAGTGGTTGCAATAGACCTTTTGGTACTTGATGCTCCGCCTTGACTCGTTGACAAGTTAAACACTTTGAGATAAATTCTATTATCTCTCTCTTCATATTGCTCCACCAAAATGTATGTCGAAGATCATGATACATTTTGGTACTCCCATGATGGATTGCAAACGGTGTGTTGTGCGCCTCCATCATGATTTTATACTTTAAATCAGGGTTGTTAGGAACACAAAGTCTGGAGTTGACTCGAAGTATTCCTTCTTCATCGATTCTTGCTTCCGGCATAGCACCTTCTTGTACTTTCTTCCTCATATGCATCAGCTCTAGGTCTGTAGCTTGAGCAACTTTAACTTTATCGATTAAAGTCGGTTCTACTCGTATATTCGCCATCATCACATGGGTCCCTGGAGTCTTTATCTCTAACTCCATCCTTTGCAAGTCATACAAAATGGTCCATTGCGTTGACAATATTGCACTCGTATCCGCATATGATCTTCTACTCAGTGCATCAGCTACTACATTCGCTTTTTTAGGATGGTATTGAATAGTATGATCATAATCTTTCAACAGTTCGAGCCAACATCATTACCGCATATTGAGTTCCTTTTGAGTGAAGATATATTTGAGGCTTTTATGATCCGTATAGATCTCCACTTTCTCCCCATACAGGTAATGCCTCCAAATTTTAAACACAAAAATGACAGCTGCCAACTCTAGATCATGAGTAGGATAATTCCTCTCATATTCTTTGAGTTGCCATGACGCATATGCTATGACTTTCTCATGTTGCATGAGAACACATCCTAACCCTTTGCCTGAAGCATCACTGTAGATGATAAATCCCTACGAGCCATATGGTATTGTCGTAACAAAAAGTCTTTGAAATGAGTCTCCTCTTGAGTTCTTGAAAACTCTTCTCACATTCCACGCTCCAACCGAATTTTGTATCTTTTCGAGTCAGCTGAGTTAATGGAGTAGCGATTCAAGAAAACCCTTCTACGAATCTCCGATAATAACCAATTAAACCGAAAAGCTACGTGCTTGGTCATCGATTTAGGTTGCTCCCAGCTTTGAATTGCTTCAATCTTTGTCGGGTCAACAGATATCCCATGATTTGATATCATGTGCCCAAGGAATGCAACTTCCTCAAGCCAAAACTTGCATTTCTTCAACTTGGCATATAGCTTGTTTTCACGAAGCTTTTGGAGTATCAGCCTCAAGTGTTGCTCATGATCTTCACGGCTTTTGGAATATATGAGGATGTCATCAATAAAGACGACCACAAAATGATCCAAATATTCCTTGAATACTCGGTTAATCATATCCATGAAGGCAGCAGGAGCATTAGTCAATCCAAAGGACATGACTAGGAAATCATAATGCCCGTACCGAGTTCTGAAAGCCGTCTTTAGAATGTCATTGGTTCTAATCTTCAATTGATGATATCCTGAACGAAGATCAATCTTTGAAAAGAATTTGGCGCCTTGCAACTGGTCAAACAGGTCATCAATACGTGGCAATGGGTACCTATTTTTGATGGTGACATGATTCAACTCCCGATAATCAATACAAAGTCGCATACTCCCATCTTTCTTCTTCACGAATAGAACAAGAGCACCCTAAGGAGACGTACTAGGACGAATGAAACCAATGTCTAACAATTCCTGCAACTGGGTCTTTAACTCCTGAAGTTCAATAGGAGCCATTTGATATGGGGCTTTGGAAATGGGTTTTGTACTGGGTTCAAGGTCGATACAAAATTCAATTTCACGCTCTGGGGGCAGGCCAGGAAGTTCTTCGGGGAATACGTCAGGAAATTTATTAACAACAGAAATATCATTCAAAATGACGTATTTTTGTTTAGATCCGTGACATGGGCTAAGAAAGCTTGACATCCATTTTTCAATAAACGAATAGCTTTATGGCCTGAAATGACATTGATTGATTTTAATGGTTTAGTTGTTTGAATTCGCATTATAGGTTCGTTAGGAATATGAAAGCTAACAACCTTACGAAAATAATCAATTTTTGCATGATGAGTAGTTAACCAATCAATCCCTAGAATTACGTCAAATGCAAGTATTTTCAATGAAATAAGATCGACAGGTAATGTGAGGGTACCAATTTGAACCAAACAAGACTTATAAACAGTGGATGTAATGAAGGTTTCTCCTAACGGAGTTTCAACAGATAAGTCAAAGTCTAATTTCTCCGGAGTCAAATTTAATCGTTGAGCGCAAGTAGGAGAAATAAAAGAATGGATAGAACCGGTATCAAATAAGGTATATACTTCGCTAGAGTTTATGATAAACTTACCCGTGATGACCTCGTTCGGGTTCCTTGCTTTCTGGGAGGTCACAACAAATGCTCTCCCTTGCACCACCGGCTTTGACTTTTCTGGGACGGCCTTTGGTGCCTCCATCCTAGCTGAACTTGTCTTTGGTGAACGACAAAATCGGGGTAGATGACCTTCTCTTCTACAATTATAACACGCTTTGGATGGCATCGTGCAGTTTGGACTGATATGTCCCTCCCCTCCGCATTTGAAGCATATGATAGGTGGTCGTTCTCCTTCCTTAACCATGGTTGCTGGTGCTGACGTCTTTCCATCATTGTTGAATCTCCTTTTCTTGAAATATCCATTTTTACTATCTTGGCCATGATTACCACCGAAGTGGTTACCATTTCTGGCATGTTGATTCCCTCCACGTTTGTTGTCACCGCTTCGATGACTGATACCACTAGTATTTTCATGCTGTCGGCTGCTTTTTCTTGGTTGCGTTGACGAGCCCTATTTACAACATCTGAGTACAAACACAGTTTATGAGAAATAAGATATTGATGTATCTCCGATTTCAGACCTCTTAAAAACATTTGTGTCATTCGCTCCTCATTATCGACCAAATGGGATGCAAATCGGGATAACTCCGCAAATTTAGCCTCGTATTGCGACATGGTCATATTGTTTTGCTCCAACTTGATAAACTCCACCTCTTTCATGTGACGAATACTTTCGGGAAAGTACTTGTCGTTGAATAGCTCTTGGAACTTCTCCCAAGACATCTTGAGAAGCGTCCAGGTGAGTGCGTTTCTGATTCCCACCAAGAATCGCCTCTTCACGAAACATGAAGGTGGTGAAGGGAACCTTTTGCTCCTCGGAGCATCCCAAGACATCAAATATCTTGGTGATCTGCTTTATCCACGCTTCCGCCTTAAGTGGTTTTGGCTCTCCAATAAACTCGGGTGGTCCGAGAGTTTCTAGTGTTTCCACCAGCATTTTGAACAGGAGCCGCTCTCGCCTGATGTTGTATGAATTGCATAAAGCCTCTGAACATTCCATCGTTCATCATTTGGTAAGTGTTGTTGTTTGCATGAGGATTGTCGCCTTCTTGATGCAAATTATTCTGATTGTTGATCTGTTGAGACTCAACGGTCTCTTGTGCTCCATTGCTATTCTCAATATTCTCGGATGCCATTTTCAAATACTGCCACAAAACAAGGGTTAATTGACATGCAACATATTATCTCTATACTCTGACCAACCAATTAAATACCAAAAAAATTAGGTAGGTCATACTAGCGAAGGAATTCCCTGTCTCTCCCCTCCTAGTTCTAGTCTCACATCTTAGCCAGGGATCATATCCCTAAGCTTTGATACCAACTATGACGCCCCTAAAATAGGTATACATCACCTATTCTGAGTGGCCAAATACATGGTACAGAATACAAATACAACTTAATTATACAACTGTCGTGCAAAGTACGACAAAACATAAGTTGTGAGTTTTAATACAAATATTGTCGTCTAGACAATATACAAACTCAAATTCAATATTATTACATTTATTTTCCCACTATTTCACTGAATAGTGAGGACTACTAATGCTATCATCTGGTCCGTAACTCCATTCCCCGACTAGTCCCTACTACGTTCTCATTTCCTGAAGAGAACAATGAAAGTAAAAGGGTGAGCTCAACTAGCCCAGTAGGAAATATTATGACTAAGATAATGAAAAATATATTATCGTTAGCTTTCAACAGTGTTAAACTGATATAATATAACAACCATCAAGTTTAACTGCAACGGAACAAGCAATCCATTAAAAGAGTCAAGTAGAGAATAAAATCTACTATCTTTTATAATTTAAAAGGTTTTTCATCACTTTTATCGCTTGGACTCAGCTTAATAAATAATCCACATCACCGAATCACCCCTGCACTACGGCCAAGGATATTTTTTAGTATCACGACCACAATTATCCATGCACTACGGACCAAGAATATTTGTGTATTCATTAATGGTCATGATCATGCCAACAACTGTCCATCAATGCACTACGGGCCAATGAGGACTTTTACCACATCATTTGTAATATTACGGTCATGATTACACCGAATAATCCCTGGTCATAATTATACCAAGTCCATCTATGCACTACAGGCCACAGATGACTTTCAACAGAATATAAACATGAGGATGATGACAATGATATAAGAATTCAATAAAACAAGTTCAAGAATTAATTTATCTAGGAACCAATAACGTCCAAATTGTCAACATGATATTTCTTTGTGGAGTAAAATTTTAAGAATGCTCAGAAGAATATTTCCATGAAAAGATATTGGATGAAGCGCAAATATCAAGGATATTCCACTAATTTCATGGAGTATAGAAGTCAAAACTTTAACCAACTGAGTATAATAGAGAATTGAATAACAAAAGAAATCACCAAGCATGCGATAGACCGCACAGACAGGTTATTCCAACAGATTAATTAATAACGGAACCAGGTCCGGCGTAAAACACACACGCATGGATATTCCAATGTAATAATAAAGATTTTATCGTCCTCCGCGTAAAACGCATGAATGTGATATTCCAATGAGAATAATAAATAATAGAACCAGTGTCATGCATAAAGCACGCAGACGGGATGTTCCAATGAATGATAAATAATGGAACCAGTCCCAGGCGTAAATGCACGAGACGGGATGTTCCAATGAGAATAATAAAGAATGGAATAACGAAGAATTTCACCAAGTATAGGGTAACTTGGCAGATACAAAGTTATTCCAACAGAATAATAAAGAATGGAATAATAGAAGTTCTCTTCATGGATAAGAAAGAAATAATACTCCCTACCTTAGAAAAACTTGATATTGGAATAGTGAGGTAGCAGACTTCTCTTCTTCTTTCTCTCTATAATTTATCTCTGTAATAATTGCTCTAAAGCTTTTGTGAATTGGTGAGAAATGAAGGAAGAATGAGCTTCTATTTATAGGAAAATATAGTTTCGATAATTGCACGTTTTGGGGCTCGAAAAATTACAGTACAATACCTCCAACTTTTCTTTCATTTTTAATTTAGTCCTACAAGTATTATCAAACTTGCACCACCTCCCCTAATAGTAAATAATGTGAATCAATAGTTCAATCATGCGAGTCAATAGTATAATCATGTGAAAAATATGAATTACAGTATAGTACCTCCATCTATACCTCCATTTTTAACTTAGTCATGCAAGTATTATCAATCTTGCACTAACTCCCCTAATAGTAAATAATGTGATTCAATAGTACACACATGTGACCAAATAGTTATATAAGCATATGAATTAGTAGCAATTAATTGCTCATTTATCCGATAAATTACCCGATTTATCAATATAACCCCCAGACATCAATTATCATCGGAATAGATGTCGATTTCCACTAACACTAATAATTCCAACACAATAGAACTATCAAAATTCATTTTTAATCAACACAACTTATTCATCATTAATATTATAACTCATAATATTTAACAACCAGGTCGTTCATAGGAAAGAAGGGGCTTTCTGATAAGGATTTCTCCTTATTGGCATGCAATTAGGTGACCAAACCTCTCCTTGACAGAACTTCTAGACATTGTCAATGTGAGACCCCAGATTTTATGAATAAAGATTTAATTTTCTCGAAATATTTTTTAATATTATGGTGTGGATTTGAGATAATGTTATAGTTGTGGGTAGTATTTATAAATTTTGCAAAGTATGCAAGTTGTCATATTATATTCGATTGGTCGGGGAATATTTGTTTTATCAGGGAATATTAGATGCAATAGCACAATCATTTAGTGAACCTCAAGAATCTAAATTATTGTCGGATTAAGAAAACGACAAAAATATTTTATGAAAATAACGGCGGAAGTTTTACTGATTAATCTTTGTTGAACTACTCATTAGTAAAAAATACAATGTACTGGCGGGTTGCATAGTAACACACGGTATTGATTATTGATGCTTACGTGATAACTCACTCAGTTTTGTTTTATTGGTATTATTAATGTAATAAAACATAATACTTTTATAAAGTTATCCTATAAATAGAATATATTATATTCTATTATGCATATTGTTGCATAGTGTATGCATATAGTATTTTGCATAGTAAAATCTTTTTATATAAAAATGTAATACTTTTATAAAGTTATTCTATAAATAGAATATATTATATTATATTATGCATAGTGTTGCATAATTGTTACTGCATAGTATTTTGCATAGTAAAATCTTTTATATAAAACATAATACTTTTATAAAGTTATTCTATAAATAGAATATATTATATTTTATTATGCATAGTGTTTGCATAAATGTATCACTGCGTAGTGTTTGCATAGTAAAATCTTTTATAAAGTTATTAGTTTTATTAGATTATAAATAGAATATATTATATTTTATTTAAAAGATTTTTCTTTAAATATGGACCATCAGATTAAAGTAAATCAATCTGGACCGTTCATGAGTTAGTTACTATGCAGTCCATTTTTCTATAAATAGAAGCTCATTCATTCATTATTTCTTACAAATTCACTGAAACTCTAGAGAGATAAACTATAGAGAGAAATAAGAAAAGTATTCTGCTACTTCACCACTCATATATCTAGTACTCTTCTTCTTAAGGTAGGGAATATTATTTGTTATACTCGTAAGGGGTACTCATTCTTTCTTATTTATGAAGAGAACTTCTGTTATTTCATTCTTTATTATTCTGTTGGAATAACCTGTATACGCGGGCTACCCTATACTTGGTGAAATTCTTCTATTATTCCATTCTTTATTATTATGTTGAATAACTCCGTCATGCAAAGTCTTTGCATACATGGTGAAATTCTTCTAATATTCCATTCTTTATTATTACTCATTGGAATATCCTCGCTGCATGCATTTCTACGGACTTGGTTCCGTTATTTATTATTCTGTTGGAATATCTTATCTGCAATGCATTTTACGCCGCACTGGTTTCGTTATTTATTATTCATTGGAATATCCTGCATGTCGGTCTTAATTTCACTTTGACTCGTTCCGTTATTATTATTATTACTGTTGAATAACTTTTAATCATCTGCTAAGTACCGCATGCATGGTGATTTCTTTTGTTATTCCATTCTTTATTATACTCGGTTGGTTAAAGTTTTGACTTCTATACTCCATGAAATTAGTGGAATATCCTTGATATTTAGGCGCTTCATCTAGTATCTTTTCATGGAAATATTCTTCCGAGCATTCTTGAATTTTACTCTACAAAGCGAAAGATCATGTTGACAATTTGGACGTTATCAGTTCATAGATAAATTAATTCTTGAACTTGTTTTATTGAATTCTTATATCATTGTCATCATCCTCGTGTTTATTTTTTTTGAAAGTCATATGTGGCCTGTAGTGCATAGATGGACTTGGTATGATTATGACCAGGGATTATTCAGTATAATCATAACCGTAATGTTACAAATGATTTGGAAAAAGTCCTCATTGGCCCGTAGTGTATTGATGGACAGTTTTTGGTATGATTATTCTATGGATTCTCTTTGGCCGTAGTGCAAAGATGAATTGTTTTATGGCATGATCAGGACTGTTGATGAAAACATGATTATCTTTAGCCGTAGTGCATGGATAATTCGTGGTCGTGATACTAAAGAATATCTTTGGCCTGTAGTGCAGGGATGATTTGATGATGTGGATTATTTGTTAAGCTGAGTCTCAGCAATAAAACTGATGAAAAACCTTTTAAATCATAAAAGATAGTAGATTTTATTCTCTACTTGACTCTTCTAATGGATTGCTTGTTCCACTGTAGTTAAACTTGATAGTTATTATATTTTATAAGTTTAACACTGTTGAAGGCTAATGATAAATTATTTTGCATTATCTTAGTCATAATATTTCTTATTGGGCTAGTTGAGCTCACCCTTTCTTTCACTGTTCTCTTCAGGAAATGAGAACGTAGCTGGGACTAGTCGGGGAACAGAGTGATGGTCCTAGATGGTGCATTAGTAGTCCTCACTATTCTATGAAATAGTGTGATGATAATTGTAATGAGGACACCTTTTGAGTTTGTATACTCTCTAGTAGACAATATTTGTATTCAAACGCACAGTTTATGTTTTGTCGTATTGTACACGACAGTTGTATTATTAAGTTGTATTTGAATTCTGTACCATGTATCTGGCAACTCAAGATGGGTGATGTATACCTAATTTTGGGGGCGTCACAGTTGGTATCAACGCTTAGAGATAAGATCCCTGGCTGAGATGTGAGACAAGAACTAGGAGGGGAGAGACGGGGAATTCCTTCACTAGTATGACCTACCTAAGTTTATTTGATATTTAATTGGTCGGTCAGAGTAAATGGATAATGTGTTACATGTCAATTAACCTTTGTTTTGTGGCAGTATTTGAAAATGACATCTGAGAATGTTGAGATAAGCAATGAAACACATGAGACCGTTGAGACACCTTGAATCACTAACCAGGTTAATGTGATGTCAGACGAAGAAGAAATTAGAGATATCTACGTGGTGCGTGAAGAACTAGTAGTTGCACTCGAGCTAGTTGCAGAGGTAGCAGCTGAGAGTGAGGAAGAAGAGGAACCTGAGGAGAATTTATTAGAAGAATTTTATGATCAAAATTTAGCATTACAAAATCGTATTCATGAGTTGGAAGAGCAGGCTGAAGAACGGCAGGCGGTCGTGGAGCAAAGAGATGCAACCATTCAAAATTGTGTTACCCAATGTGCGATGCTTGAACAGAAGCACTCTTTGGCAGAGTATAAGATATTAGAGCTGGAATCTGAGAATGCTATGATCAAAGTTCTGATGAAAGCAGAAACAAATGAACGGAGGAGAATAGATGACGCATGGGTAAAAGCCGCACGACGTGTAGATATTATAGAAAAAGACGTCCGATCCAATAAAGCCAAAATAGATGAAATGAATTTTTCTTTTTGGACAACAATTGGGAGAATCCAACATCGAATTCAAAATTACCCTGTGCACAGCGGTCAACCCCAATTCGAATCCTGGACACGCATAGTGAGCTCACCTTTCTGGACATCTATTGATGTTCTACTTGTGGCCAAGAATGGTCTCCCCAGTATGATTGGTATATTTTTGTCTTCCTCGAAGTCTAGAATGATGAAGTCAGCTGGGAAAATAAACTTATCCACCTTAACCAACACATCTTTAAAAATTCTTCGTGGATATGTGATCGATCTATCAGCTAGCTGTAATGATACGTTTGTCGGCTTTGGATCCGACAATCCCAACTGGTTAAACACTGACAAGGGCATCAAATTTATGCTTGCCCCAAGATCACATAAACACTTATTGAAGTTTATCTTTCCAATTTTTCATGGAATTGTGAAACTGCCTGGATCTTTCAACTTTGGAGGTAGTTTCTGCTGAAGCACTGCACTGCATTCCTCTATCAAGGCTACTGTCTCAAACTCATCTAATCTCCTCTTCCTTGACAATATACCCTTCATAAATTTTGCGTAGCTTGGCATTTGTTCGAATGCCTCGGCAAATGGTATGTTGATCTGCAGCTTTTTGAATACCTCCAAGAATTTGCTGAACTGTTTATCTTCCCTTTTCTTATTTAATCTCTGCAGATACGGAAGTTGAATGTGAATTGGTGGTACTGGACTCTTAACCGTCTCCTCTAAACTTGCTTTGTCTTTCTCTTCTTGCTAATCCTCAGATTTCTCCAAATTTTCCCCTTTCGATGGTGGCTCCTCTTGCCTCGCTACCACATGCCCTCCTCTTAGTGCATTCTCGCTGCAGTATCGACTTGCCATAATCGACAAATCTTTCCCAGATCTCAATGTGATCGCTTGACACTGTTCCTTCCCTTCTCTTCTTGGATTTGTCTCCGTATTACTTGGCAATGAACATTGGGGCTTGTTAGTAAGCATGTTTGCCATCTGCCCCATTTGAGTTCCAGATTCTTTATAGCCACTGCTTGGCTCTTGATCATAACTTCTGTGTTTGCCATATATTTCATCATCATCTCCTCCACTTCTGATTTCTTTTCTTACTGAGGTGCAGCTGGAGTGTGATGTTGCTGTTGTTGTTGAGAAAATCTCGCGAAAAGGGTGGCCTAGATTAAATTATGTCATACTTGTGCTACCTGAAATTGATTATTTGGTTGAAACTGAGTCTGCTAATTCCCTTGATTATTTGACCAACTAAAATTTGGATGATTTCTGTTGTTGGGGTGGTATGTGTTCTGAAATTGACCTCGGTCTTTTCTATAGTTGCTCACATACTGAACTGATTCTGAGCTGATAACACATTGATTTGTCGAGTGTGACCCCGCACAAATCTCATATACGTAGGCAACCATCTTTACTTTTCCTTCTGCCAAAGTATCTATCTTCTTTGCCATGGTTGCCATCTGTGCTGACAACTGAGTAATAGCATCAACTTCCAATACACCTGCAACTTTGGTTTGTGGCATTCGAGATGTAGGATTCTGAAAATCATTCAATGCCATTGTCTCGATAAGGTCATAGGCTTCCTCATAGTTCTTTGCCCATAATGCCCCTCCTGCAGCTGCATCTATAATCGGTCTCGACTGCCATCCCAATCCATTATAAAACATGTTGATTAGCATCCAATCTGGTATACCGTGATGTGGGCACTTTCTCAGCATTTCTTTGTATCTCTCCCATGCTTCATATAATGACTCGCCCTGTTGTTGCTCAAACTGAGAGATAGTTGTCCTCATCTTGGCAGTCTTAGCCATTGGGAAGAACTTAGCTAAGAATTTCTGTGCTAAATCCTCCCATGTAGTTATAGATCCCGCTAGCAGAGAATGAAGCCAACTTTTCGCTTTATCCCTTAATGAGAACGGGAACAACCTTAGTCTAATAGCATCCTCCGTCACACCATTGTATCTGAATGTATCACAAATTTCGATGAAACTCAACAGATGTTCATTCAGATCATCTGTAGCAGCACCCCCAAACTGAACTATATTCTGCACCATTTGAATAGTGCCAGTTTTTATCTCAAATGTATTTGTTTATCATCGGTCCGACTATGCTAGGCAGTAGTCCATTAATATTGGGCATGGAATACTCCTTGAGCCCTATGCTCCTCTCTTTGATCTTCCCTTGTGCCTCAAATTTGCCATATTAGGCAGTCAGATTTTCCAACTATTCTTGTAAATTTCTCTTTAACACCCACTTTCAACCTCTCCCGCTTATATTATCCCGAGCAGTGTTAACTCGGGGTTGGTTGACCAGATGTCTTAGCATAAAAATTTATCCAAATTCCTGAAACAAAAACAAAAAAAAACTTAAATGAGATAAGACTAGAATTGTCTAAGTCATACAATATAGCTTAAAAGTAATGATAATAATACTAAATTAAACGCCTTTCCCCAACAACGGCGCCAAAAACTTGTTGCCACTTTTTTAAGACTAACAAAAGAGCTCTAACTCATGCAAGTATACATGCGTCAACAAGTAATACAGAGCAAGTAAAGTATCGATCCCACAGAGAAAGTTGTTTAACTTAAACTACTATTCATTAATTAAATCACTATATTTATATGCTCAAACTATTGATTAAACTTGGTTTGTTCTTGAATTGCAAATAACAACTAAAACAATAATAACGATAGAATAAATGATATTGGAACTAATGGGATTCTAACTTCATTTAATACTTCATTCAATCGCCACTATCCGGCATGACTTGCACATATATCACAGGAAAGTAGCCAAGAGCACTAAAAGAGTATTAGCCATTTTTCAATGCACTAAGAGCTACTTACACAGCATCCACAGATGATAGACTCTATGTAATCATCAATATAACCAAAATCACTATATGTCTATGTGAAATTGCAATTATATTGATTTTAAGTTTAAGCCTTTATTCTGACTTATACGGTGAAAAAATATATGTCTATCTGGTTCACAAAATACATAAGCCATATAACACAACCCTATATGCGTATACTATCATGATTACAGTCCATATTTGCATGTTCATTGTCAATTCCATACAAATACTGAAATGAATTGTGATCAAGCATTCATACATGCAAAACAATCATGATAGACTTCCCATAAGATATGCAAAACAATCCAGCATTTAAACATGCAATCAAACTACATATTAAAATCCATTAGAATCTCATAATGGAGTTTAGTTCATGACTGAACCAAAAGCCATTATGGGATCAAATCTAAACATGATCAATAAACGACAATTGAAAGATGAAAGATGAAACTATCAAACCCAATTGCTGAATACGAATAAAAATTCAAATCCTCATACGATTCCAGCAAAAACTAATAATAATAATCCCACTCTGGTAGAAAATCCCAAGAAGGAGTAGAAAGATAGAGTTGTGGCCTCCTTCTATGTTGAAATCTCCCCCGGAGAGTAAAACCCTAATTACGATCTAAAAATAAGTGAAAAACTTAATAGAATGTTGAGATCCCCCTGACACCAGTCAGGAATAGTTTTTAAATCAATTACAACCTTTAAAATTTGGAAATAAAATAAAACAAGTTAGCAGCTTCAGGCCTCGTGCGCGGCCGCGTGCTCCTCCAGCTTGATATTCTCGCGGCTGCGAGACTTGCAGTAGGTTTGTATGTTTGGCTGGTCTCACATGCAAGCACGCGCTCCCTAGGCTTTTCCTTCTCGCGGTCGCGCAACTTGCAATAGGCTCCAAGATCTAGTTGAGTAATTGAGCAGGCGCGCGCTCTCAAGGCTATTCTGTCGCGCGGCTTGCAATCTGCAGATCCTGACTCCTGTTATGCTATTGCTGTTGCTACTTGTGCAGTCATGCTTTATCTCATTGCTTCATTGCACCTTCATGCCATGCATATCCCATCTTTTGCCTCGTCTCAAGCATCCATTCGCCTTGTGCTCAATAACACCACCAAAATAGGCCGATTCCTGCACTTATTCACCAAAAGGAGTTTTAAGTATGTGAAATGCAAATTATCATGAAATGCAGCTAAAACCTACTAAAATGTACTTGAGATGGGCATAGTTCGCATGAATTGGTACTCCATAAGTAGGTATAAATCCTACTTGTCAATCTTCTACTCAATGCGTTAGCTACTACGTTTACTTTTCCAGGATGATATTGGATGGTATGATCATAATCTTTCAATAGCTCGAGCCAACGTCGTTGCCGCATATTGAGTTCCTTTTGGGTGAAGAAATATTTGAGGCTTTTATGATCTGTATAGATTTCCACTTTCTCCCCATACAGGTAGTGCCTCCAGATCTTCAACGCGAAAACGACTGCTGCTAACTCCAAATCATGAGTATGATAATTCCTCTCGTATTCTTTGAGTTATCGCGAGGCATAGGCTATGACTTTCCCATGTTGCATGAGAACACATCCTAACCCTTTGCCTGAAGCATCGCTGTAGATAACAAATCCATCTGAACCAGATGGTATTGTCAGAACAGGTGCCGAAATGAGTCTCCCCTTGAGCTCTTGGAAACCCTTCTCACAATCCTCGCTCCAACCGAATTTTATATTTTTACGATTCAGCTGAGTTAACGGAGTAGCGATTCGAGAAAATCCTTCCACGTATCTCCGAAAGTAACCAGCTAAGCCCAGAAAGCTACGCACTTCAGTTACAAACTTCGGTTGCTCCCAACTTTGTATTGCTTCAATCTTCGTCGGGTCAACATATACTCCATGTTTTGACACCACGTGCCCAAGGAATGCTACTTCCTTAAGCTAGAACTCAGATTTCTTCAGTAGACATATAGCTTGTTATCATGAAGCCTTTGTAGTACCAGCTTCAAATGGTGCTTATGATCTTCACAGCTTTTGGAATAGATGAGGATGTCATCAATAAAGACAACAACGGACTGATCCAAATATTCTTTGAACACGCGATTCATCATATCCATGAAAGCAGCAGGAGCATTAGTCAATCCAAAAGACATGACTAAGAATTCATAATGCCCGTCATCGGGGAGTTCTCAAGGCGCCTTTGGAATATCCTCAGTTTTAATCTTCATCTGATGATATCCAGAATGAAGATCAATCTTTGAAAAGAATTGTGCTCCTTGCAACTGGTCAAACAGGTCATCAATGCGAGGTAGTGGATACTTATTCTTGATGGTGACATGGTTCAATTCTCGGTAGTCAATACAATGTCGCATACTCCCATCTTTCTTCTTTCCGAATAACACAGGAGCACCCCATGGAGATGTACTAGGACGAATGAAACCGATGTCCAACAACTCCTGTAGTTAAACCTTTAACTCCTGAAGTTCAATAGGAGCCATTCGATATGGGGTTTTAGAAATGGGCTTTGTACCAGGTTCAAGGTCAATAAAGAATTTAACTTCATGTTCTGGGGGTAGACCGGGAAGTTCTTCAGGAAATACGTCAGGAAATTCATTAACAACAGAAATATTATTCAAATCTGACGTGTTTTTGTTCAAGTCCGTGACATGGGCTAAGAAAGCTTGACATCCGATTTTTAATAAATGAATAGCTTTATGGCTTGATATGACAGTGATTGACTTTAATGGTTTGGTTGTTTGAATTCGCATAATAGGTTGGTTAGGAATATGAAAACTAACAACCTTACGAAAATAATCAATTTTAGCATGATGAGTGGTTAACCAATCAATCCCTAAAATCACATCAAATGTAAGAATTTTCAACGAAATAAGATTGGCAGGTATTGTGATGGTACCAACTTGAATCAAGCAAGATTTATAAACAGTAGATGCAATGAAAGTTTCTCCTAACGGAGTCTCAACAGATAAGTCAAGGTCTAACTTCTCCGGAGTCAAGTTTAAACGTTAAGCACAAGCAGGAGAGATAAAAGAATGGGTAGAACCGATATCTAATAAGGCATAAACTTTGCAAGAGTTTATGATTAGCTTACCCGTGATCACCTTGTTTGGGTTCCTCGCGTTTTGGGCAGTCACGACAAACGCCCTTCCCGGAACCACCGACTTTGACTTGTTCGGGACAGCCTTTGGAGTCACCATCCTTGTAAGACCCCAACTTATTATTAATGAAATTTAATTTTCTCTATTTTGAAATAGTAAGGGTTGATTTGATTAATGTGGATAGTTATGGGTAAAATACGCAAATATTTCAAAATAAGCAAGTGGTTATAAAATATTCATTATTGTTTGGAAATATTCGTTTGGTCGTGGAATATTCTTCTTTGTCGGGGAATATTCGATTTGTGACAGCATGCACGATCTTTATGGGCCCCATAACGTAAAAGCGATTAGATGAAGAAAACGCAAAATATAAGTTGTTTAAAAATAACAAATAGTAGTTATTACTGAATATCTTGTTAAAATACTCGGTGGTTAAAACACGAGTAGACACTTTGCGGTATTGCACCAATTATTGATTCTTACGTAAGAAGGCACTACTTTCGATAATGGTTACGTGAATTATTCTTCATTCGATTTTTATTGATTTAATAATTCTTTGCGTTGATATTTTATATTCTTTGTTGTTTCAATAATTGTCATTACACAAGATTTTTCATTATCGAAGCAATAATTCATATTATCTAAATAATATTATTGGCAATGTCTAGAAAGTTACGTCTTTAAGGAGAGGTTTGGTCACCTAATTGCGCACACCAAGAAGAGAAATTCTTATTGAAAGCCCCTCTTTCCTGTGAACCGCACTTTTGGTTGTCAATATTGTGATTCTGTAATATTATTTGTGAATAATTAATTATGGATTCATATGATGAGAAAAGTATTGATTTTATGTGGATATAGATGGAGAAAATTTTTAATGTGACAATTGTTGAAAATTGAAATTTTATCTTTTTCTGATAAAATAATTCATTTAAATATATTATTTTAATAATATAATAATGGTGATATTTTTACAACGAATGTGGGATATATGAGTATACGAGGAGGAAGAGTATTTTTGTTGCAATAAATGTTTAAAACATGTTAAACATGTCGGTGGACCCCATTTAATGACTGAAATTTGATTATAGCACAGTAAAATCGCTTGGTTTGTGGATTTCGATTGGGTTTACTTTTGGAATTTGGAAACACTTTCTTACGCAAAGTTGTAGAGAATTGAATTTCCTATAAAAACACGCTAGATTCGAATTTTCTGATAAAAGGGCTATTTATTGTGAATTATTGAAGTTCAGAAGCTCAGAAATAATTGATTTTGGAAGTTTAAAATAATTTAAATTAGAAAAACGTTTTTGATATGTTTGGTGGGCTTGGTTAGTTGTTGAAATGAGCTGATTTTAGTTTATAAGAGTGTACGTAGGGAAAAATTTTATATATATTAATATTTTATTAAATTTTACGCTTTGTGTTCTAAAGCATTTTTCTATAAATAGGGTGTTTAGGTTAGAATTGAAAATCACACCGTAAATCAAGTTTTCTCTCTATATATTATCGAGCGTATTCTTGTGAGTATTTTGAGTATACTTTGAGTATTGTTAGACGGTGCAAGTTCCTTCCAGCACTATACCCGGTATTCCAGCTAGAAGTACTAATCTTTCGAGGTAAGGGATATTATTTTTTTCGTAATGATATTATTTCTTCAATATCATTATGTTGAAATATTGATCTGAAGTTTTTATCAAATTTGGAACTTTTGGTGTCAGTGTTACTATTCACGTATACGGCACTATTCACGTATATGACACTATTCACGAATACGACACTATTCATCGAAAAATGAAAAATTTTCTTTTCGTCCAAAATATCTATTCTGGATACTAGCTTTGATTGTATCCATGTTTTGAACATTCTTGAATTTTACTCCACTTTGATTACTTATGATGTATTTTTGAACTTGGATTGTTTAAAATACGAATCCTTAATATTTGTTCTTTTGTTTCACTGGATTTGTTTCCTTTAAAATATTTTTCATCATCCTCAGTCCTAAATGATGATATTCTTGAATATCTTTGGCTCAGTGTGCAAGATGAATGATTTCTTGATGAATATCTTTGGCCCGTAGTGCAAAGATGAACAGGTGTTGAGATGAACATGACCTACTGATTAATATCTTTGGCCCGTAGTGCAAAGATGAACAGGTGTTTAGATGAACATGACCAATCGATGAATATCTTTGGCTTTGTAGTGCAAAGATGAATATTTGATTCCGGATATATATTGATTGATGTTACGAGGATAAAAGATAGATGATGAACTTTTAAATTCATACATAGAAGATAGTAGTTTGCATTCTCTACTTAACTCTTCTAATGAATTATTATTTCATTACGAATATTGATTTAAAAACTTGTTGTCTATTGTATTCTATTAGATTTTTCCTGTTGAAGACTAATGATAATTTGTTGTATATTATCTTAGTCATAATATTCTTCTTCGGCTAATTGAGCTCACCCTTTTCCTTTTTGTTCCATTTTTCTTCTCAGGAGGCGAGAATATAGCGAGTACGAGTCGGGGTATGGAATGAAGGTTCTAGAGAGAGTTGTTTAGTAGTCCTCACCATTTTTGTAAAATAATGTATCAATAAATGTGATGAAGATTTATTTGAGTATAGATATTGTCTAGAAGATAATATTTGTATTCAAACTCACAGTTTTACTGTTGTAATAATAAAGTTGTAGTTGTTTCTGTACCATGTATTGACAACTCAAAATGGGTGATGTATACCTATTTTGGGGGCGTCACAGTTGGTATCAGAGCTTAGGGATATGATCTCTGGCAAGGAGATCGGGGAATAGAACTAGGAGGGAAAGACGAGTAAATCCTTCGCTAGTGTGTCCTACCTAAGCTTATTTGTTAGTTGGTCAAGATATAAGGATATTATGTGATATATTGATTTCCTTAATTAACCCTTGTTTTATGGCGGTATTTGAGAATGTCGATGAGAATATTAACAATGGAAATGAGACCGTGGAGACGCTTTGTACTCACCAACGAGGAGAGACGTGCAATAAGTCGGCAATGTTCCTCCCGTGAAACAACACCACCGAAAGCGAGATGATGAGCGAGGGGATGTTTAGAAGTTTTTGCGAGTTCATGCAAAATCGAATTTAGGAGACTCGTGTTCAAAATACGAGAGGAAATGATAGCAATTCACGGGTTGTCACACCAAGCAGCGATTCAAAGAGTTGGGACCACCGAATTTAAGGGAAATCCAGATCCGATCATGGGGGAAACATGGGTCAAGCAAATTACCAAGATATTCGATGTCTTGGGATGCACGGAGGAACGAAGGTTCCATTCTCCACCTTTATGTTCCGTGGTGAGGCGGACTCTTCGGTGGGAGTCTGCAGGAAGGCGTACCCATCCAAATGCACTCGGCATGTCTTGGGAGACGCGTTTGAAACTATTTAATGACAAATACTTTCACGAAAGTGTTCGTGCATATGAAGGAAGTGGAGTTTATTAGATCGGGCGAACAACATGACGGTGTCTCAAATGCGAGGCAAAGTTTGCGAGTTATCTAGGTTTGCACCTCATTTGGTGGAGAATGAGAGAACGATGACGCGGATGTTTCGAGAGGTTTGAAACCCGATACGACAATATCTCATTTCTCATAAATTTTCTCTCTATTCAGATGTTGTTAACGAGGGCTCAATTGTTAGAAGCGAGATAACGAGTATGTTCAAATGAGGGACCATAACCAGGATCGTACCGAGATAGCGATCAATGTAATAATGATAACCACGGAGAAAGAAACAGACGGACAAAATGGTAACCACTCGGTGGTAATCATAGGCCATGAAAATAGAAGAAGCGAGTCGGGAGGAGATTTTAAAAGAGAGAGATTTAACAACGACCATGTGAAGACGAAAGTGCCAAAGAAGAATCGGTTCTAAGGGGAGGAGAACGACCACCGGTCATATATGCTATAAATGCGAAAAAGAGGGACATATCGGTCAAACCGCCCACAACAGTTCAAGGTATGCTATAATTGTGGAAAGGAAGGACATATCGCCGAGATTATGCAGTAGCGAAACCTAGTTCAATGGGACGGTGACTCAAAAGATCGTCGAAAAAGTCAAAGTCAACGATTCCTGGATGAGCGTTTGTTGTGATTGGTCAAAATCGAGAGAACCCAAACGAGGTGATCACGGTAAGCTATTTATAAATTCTTGCGAAGTTTATACCTTACTTGATACTGGTCTACCCATTCATTTATCTCTCTGCGCATGTGCTCAACGTTTAAACTTGACTCAGGAGAAATTAGACTTTGACCTATCATGTGGAAACTCCGTTAGGAGAAACTTTCATCACATCCACTTGTTTATAAATCTTGTTTGATTCAAGTTGGCACCATCACCTTACCCGTTGACCTTATCTCTTTAAAGATACTTGCTTTTGATGTGATTTTAGGGATTGATTGGTTAACTACTCATCATGCCAAAATTGATTGTTTTCGAAAGGTTGTTAGTTTTCATATTCCTAACCAACCCATTATGCAATTCAAGCAACTAAACCATTAAAATCAATCACTATCATATCTAATCATAAAGCTATTTGTTTATTGAAAAACGGATATCAAGCTTTCTTAGCCCATGTTATGGATTTGAATAAAGACACGTCAAATTTGAATAATATTCCTGTTGTTATTGACTTTCTGACGATTTCTGAAGAACTTCCGCCTACCCCGAGAATGTGAAGTTGAATTCTTTATTGATCTTGAACACGGTACAAAGCCCATTTCTAAAACCCCATATCAAATGGCTCCTATTGAACTTGAGAGTTAAAGGTCCAACTACGAGAATTGTTGGACATCGGTTTCATTAGTCCCTAGTACATCTCCTTGGAGTGCTCCTGTTTTATTCAGTAAAGAAGAAAGACGGGGAGTATGCGACTTTGTATTGACTATCGAATTGAACCATGTCACCATCAAGAATAGGTATCCTCTACCTCGTATTGATGACTTGTTTGACCAACAGCAAGGGGCACAATTCTTTTCAAAAATCGATCTTAGCTTACGGATATCATCAATTTGAAGATTAGAATCGAGGATATTCCAAAGACGCCTTTAGAACTTCGAGACGGGCATTATGAATTCTTAGTCATGTCTTTCGGATGACTAATGCTCCTATGACTTTCATGGATATGATGAACCGAGTATTCAAGGAATATTTGGATCGATTCGTTTTGTTGTTTTATTGATGACATCCTCATATATTCCAAAAGTCGTGAAGATCATGAGCACCGCTTGAAGTTTGTACTCCAAAGGCTTCGTGAAAACAAACTATATGCCAAATTGAAGAAATGTGAGTTCGGCGAGGAAGTAGCATTCCTTGGGCACGTGGTGTCGAAACATAGAGTATATGTTGATCCGTGAAGATAGAAGCAATACAAAGTTGGGAGAAACCAAGTCGGTGGTCAAGTACATAGCTTTTGGGCTTAGTGGGTTATTATCGGAGATTCGTGGAAGGGTTTTCTCGAATCGCTACTCCATTAACTCAAATTGACTCGGAAGGATACAAAATTCGCTTTGGAGCGAAGAATGCGAGAAAAGTTTCCAAGAGCTTAAGAGGAGACTTATTTCTAAGACTGTTTCTAACAATACCATCCGGTTCGGATGGATTTGTTATCTCTGATGATGCTTCGAAATGCAAAGGGTTAGGATGTGTTCTCATGCAACGTGGGAAAGTCATAGCCTATGCCTCGCGATAACTTAAAGAGTATGAGAGGAATTATCCTACTCATGATCTAGAGTTAGCGGCATCGTTTTCGCTACTAAAGATATGGAGGCACTATCTATATGGGGAGAAAGTGGAGATATATTCGGACCATAAAAGCCTTAAATATTTCTTCACTCAAAAAGAACTCAACATGCGGCGTGACATTGGCTCGAGCTATTGAAGAGACTACGACCACACTATTCAATACCATCCCGGTAAAGCGAACGTGGTAGGTAGCGCGTTGAGTAGAAGATCATATGCGGGGAATGAGTGCGATGATGTCAAGTATACGCGATGAGAGCCAACTTTAATAGAAAAGTTAAGGTTGCTCAAGCCACCAGGCCGGGAGCCGATGCGTATGAAGAGGAAAGTACAAGAAGGAGCTATTAGGGCGAGAATTGATGAAGAAGGAATACTTGAGTCCACTCTAGACTTTGTGTCCCTAACGACTACGATTTGAAGTACAAGATTATGATGGAGGCACACAATACACCATTTGCAATCCACTCGGAAGTACTAAAATGTATCGTGATCTTCAACATACATTTTGGTGGAACAATATGAAGAGAGAGATTGCAAAGTTTATCTCAATGTGTTTAACTTGTCAACGTGTAAAGGCGGAGCATCTAGTACCTAAGGGTCCGTTGCAACCACTTGAGATTTCGAAATAGAAATGGGAACATATTACCATGGAATTCGTTACGGGTCTTCCTACGGTTTCTCAAGGCATCAATGCTATTTGGGTTATTGTTGATAGATTAACCAAGTCTGCTCATTTCTTGCCGATACGGGAGACTTATTCCCTTGAACGTCTTGCTAGTATGTACGTGAATGAGATTGTGAGGTTGCATGGCATGCCTTTATCCATAGTTTCGGATCGTGACCCAAGATTCACTTCAAGATTTTGGGTTAGCTTGCAAAAAGCTATGGGCGCGGATTCTGATTACTTTTTCAAGATATACCACCCTCAAACGGACGGACAATCAGAGAGGACTATTCAAACTCTTGAAGATCTATTAAGACTCTGTGTCCTAGACTTCAAGGGCAGTTGGGATAAGTATTTACCATTGGTGGAATTCTCCTACAACAACAGTTATCAGGCAAGTATAGGTGTGGCTCCATTCGAAGCATTATATGGACGAAAATGTCGTTCTCCAATATGTTGGGATGAGGTGGGTGAAGCAACATTGTTGGGACCCGAGTTAGTACGCATGACTACCGAAAAGATCCAAATGATTCAACAATGTATACAAACGGCACAAGATCGACAAAAGAGTTATGAGGATCTTCATCGAAAGGACGTGTAATTTAGTGTAGGGGATCATGTATTGTTGCGAGTTGCTCCATGGAAGGGAGTTACAAGATTTGGGAAGAGAGGAAAGCTCAATCCACGATTTATTGGTCCATTTCAAATTCTTGACCGAGTAGGAAATGTAGCCTATAGACTCGCGTTACCTCCGAGTATGTCTCGTGTTCATAATGTGTTTCACATATCCGTATTTCAGAATATGTGAAAGACCCGAACGTCGTTATAGAGTTAGAACCTACGACATAGCCAAGACTTAACGTATGAGGAGGTACTGTCAAGATTTTGGATAGGAAGAAGCATGTCCTACGCATGAAAGGTCATACCACAAGTTAAAGTTCTACGTGAAGGAATCATGCTATAGAGGAAATGACACGGGAATTGAAGCGGAAATAAAAGCGAGGTATCCTCACCTTTTGAAACACCGTGTACGTCGTCAATTTCGAGGATGAAATTTCATAAGGAGGGAGGTTGTAAGACCCCAACTTATTATTAATGAAATTTAATTTTCTATTTTGAAATAGTAAGGGTTGATTTGATTAATGTGGATAGTTATGGGTAAAATACGCAAATATTTCAAAATAAGCAAGTGGTTATAAAATATTCATTGTTTTCGAAATATTCGTTTGGTCGTGGAATATTCTTGCCATTTCAGGAATATTAAATGCGATTACGCGCATCTTTATTGGGCCCCATAACTTGAAGCGATTGGATGAAGAAAATGACAAATATAAGTTGTTTAAAAATAACAAATAGAGTTGTTACTGCAAGTTATCTTTTAAAATACTCGGTGGTTAAAACACAAGAGATACACTGCAGTATTGCACCAATTATTGATTCTTACGTAAGAAGGCACTACTCAATAATGGTTACGATAATTTATTGCTCATTTTAGTGATTTAATAATTGTTTGCGTTGATATTTTATATTGTTTGTTGTTTCAATAATTGTCATTACACATTTTTCATTATCGAAGCAATAATTCATATTATCTAAATAATATTATTAGACAACATTATTGGCAATGTCTAGAAAGTTACGTCTAAGGAGAGGTTTGGTCACCTAATTGCGCCAAGAAGAAAGAGAAATTCTTATTGAAAGCCCCTCTTTCCTGAACCGCACTGGTTGTCAATATTGTGATTCTCAGAATATTATTTGTGAATAATTAATTATTGATTCATATGATGAGAAAAGTATTAATTTTATGTGGATATAGATGGAGAAAATTTTTAATGTGACAATTGTTGAAAATTGAAATTTTATCTTTTCCTCGATAAAATAATTCATTTAAATATATTATTTTAATAATATAATAATGGTGATATTTTTACAACGAATGTGGGATATATGAGTATACGAGGAGGAAGAGTATTTTTGTTGCAATAAATGTTTAAAACATGTTAAACATGCTCGGTGGACCCCATTTATCGATCAAATTTGATTATAGCATGTAAAATCGCCTGCTTGTGAATTTCGATTGGGTTTACATTTGGAATTTGGAAAAACTTTCTTCTGCAAAGTTGTAGAGAATTGAACTTCCTATAAAAAGACGCGAGATTCAAATTTTCTGATAAAAGGGCTATTTATTGTGAATTATTGAAGTTCCGAAGCTCCGAAATAATTGATTTTTGGAAGTTTAAAATAATTTAAATTAGAAAAACGTTTTTGATATGTTTGGTGGGCTTGGTTGGTTGTTGAAATGAGCTGATTTCAGTTTATAAGAGTGTGCGTAGGAAAAATTTTATGTATATTAATATTTTATTAAATTTTCTGCTTTAGTGTTCTAAGCATTTTCCTATAAATAGGGTGCTTAGGTTAGAATTGAAAATCACACCAGAAACTGAAGTTTTCCCTCTCTATATTATCGAGCGTATTCTTGTGAGTATTTTGAGTATACTTTGAGTATTGTTAGACGGTGCAAGTTCTCTTCAGCACTATACCCGGTATTCCAGCTAGAAGTACTAATCTTTCGAGGTAAGGAATATTATTTTTTTCGTAATGATATTATTTCTTCAATACCATTATGTTGAAATATTGATCTGATGTTTTTATCAAATTTGGAACTTTTGGTGTCGGAGTTACTATTCACGTATACGGCACTATTCACGTATATGACACTATTCACGAATACGGCACTATTCATCGAAAAATGAAAAATTTTCTTTTCGTCCAAAATATCTATTCTGGATACTAGCTTTGATTGTATCCATGTTTTGATCATTCTTGAATTTTACTCCACTTTGATTACTTATGAAGTATTTTTGAACTTGGATTGTTTAAAATACGAATCCTTAATATTTGTTCTTTTGTTTCATTGGATTTGTTTCCTTTAAAATATTTTTCATCATCCTCAGTCCTAAATGATGATATTACTGAATATCTTTGGCCTGTAGTGCAAAGATGAATGATTTCTTGATGAATATCTTTGGCCCGTAGTGCAAAGATGAACAGGTGTTGAGATGAACATGACCGACTGATTAATATCTTTGGCCCGTAGTGTTTAGATGAACATGACCAGCTGATGAATATCTTTGGCCTGTAGTGCAAAGATGAATATTTGATTCCAGATATATATTGATTAATGTTACAAGGATAAAAGATAGACGATGAACTTTTAAATTCATACATAGAAGATAGTAGTTTGCATTCTCTACTTAACTCTTCTAATGAATTATTATTTCCGCTGCGAATATTGATTTAAAAACTTGTTGTCTATTGTATTCTATTAGATTTTTCCCATTGAAGACTAATAATAATTTGTTGTATATTATCTTAGTCATAATATTCTTTATTGGGCTAGTTGAGCTCACCCTTTTCCTTTTTTTGTTCCATTTTTCTTCTCGTGAGGCGAGAATATAATGAGTACGAGTCTGGGTATGGAATGAAGGTTCTAGAGAGAGTTGTTTAGTAGTCCTCACCATTTTTGTAAAATAATGTAACAATAAATGTGATGAGGATTTATTTGAGTATAGATATTGTCTAGAAGATAATATTAGTATTCAAACTCACAGTTTTACTGTTGTAATAATAAAGTTGTAGTTGTTTCTGTACCATGTATTGACAACTCAGAATGGGTGATGTATACCTATTTTGGGGGCGTCACAATCCCCGTTGAACTTGGTTTCGCAACTAGACAATCTCTAGCTATATGACCTTCCTTTCCACAGTTATAACACACCTTGGATTGTTGTGGGCAGTTTGGGCTGATGTGTCCCTCTTTCCCGTATTTGTAACAAATAACCGGTGCTCGTTCTCCTCCTCTAAAAACAGTTGATGTTTGTGCTGACGTCTTTACGTTGTCATTGTTGTACCTTCTCTTCTTGAAATCTCCTCCCGACTCGCTCCTTCTATTATCACGGCCATGATTACCACCTGAGTGGTTACCGCTTTTGTCCGAATGTTTTCCTCCCTGCTGGTTTTCATTGCTCCGATGACTGCCTCCTTAAACATACTCATTATCTCGCTCTAATAATTTAGCCCTGTTTACAACATCTGAATATAAAGAAAATTTATGAGAGATAAGATATTGCCGAATCTTGGGTTTTAGACCTCTCAGAAACATCCTCGTCATTCGCTCCTCATTCTCTACTAAATGAGGTGCAACTGGATAACTCAAATGAACTTCGCCTCGTCTTTGGGACACACCATGTTTGTTTTGTTCGGTCGATAAACTCTACCTCCTTCATATATGACGAATACTTTTAGGAAAGTACTTGTCATTGAATAGTTTCTGAAACGTTTCCCAAGACATGTTGAGTGCGGAAGGCTGGGTACGCTTCACAAACTCCCACTAGTAGTCTGCCTCACCGCGGAACATAAAGGTAGCGAATGGAACCTTCTGTTCCTCCGTGCATCCCAAGACATCGAATATCTTGGTAATTTGTTTGACCCACGTTTCCGCCTTGATCGGATCCGACTTTCCAATAAATTATGGTGGTCCCAACTCCTTGAACTGCTTGGCTGTGACAAGCCGCGCATTGCTATCATTTCCACCCGTATTTTGTGCACGAGTCTTTCTCGTCTAGTTTTGCATAAACTGCAAAAAAGCTCCTAAATATCCCATCATTCATCATTTGTTCGGTAGTGTTGTTTACAGGAGGAATATTGTCTTCCTATTGCACGTTCCCCTGGGTGGTGATTAAAGGTGTCTCCACTGTCTGATTCACTTCATTGTTACATTTGCAGCTGCCATTCTCAAATACTTCCACAAAACAATGGTTAATTAACATGTCACATATTATCCCTATACTCTGACCGACCAAATAAATACCAAATAAACTTAGTCAGGTCATACTAGCAAAGGAATTCCCCATCTCTCCCATCCTAGTTCTTGTCTCACATCTCAGCCAGGGATCATATCCCTAAGCTTTGATACCAACTGTGACACCCCCAAAATATGTATACATCACCTATTCTGAGTCGCTAAATACATGGTATAGAAACAAATACAACTTCAGTAATACAATTGTCGTGCAAAATACGACAACACATATACTATGAGTTTGAATACAAATATTGTCTAATAGAGAGTATAAAAACTCAAAAGGAGTCCTCATTACAATTATTGATACACTATTTTACAAAATAGTGAGGACTATTAAAACAACTATCTTGAATCATCACTCTATACCCCGGCTAGTTCCTGCTAAATTCTCTCCTCCTGAGAAGAATAATGGAACAAAAAGGAAAAGGGTGAGCTCAACTAGCCCAGTAAAGAATATTATGACTAAGATAATATACAACAATTTATTATTAGTCTTCAACAGGGAATAATCTGATAAAATATAATAGACAACAAGTTTTAGATCAACAACTGCAACGGAAACAGCAATCCATTAGAAGAGTCAAGTAGAGAAAGAATTCTACTATCTTCTAAGATTTAAAAATCCATCATCAATATTTTATCCCTGTAACATCAATCAATATACATCTTGAATCAAATATTCATTTTTGCACTACAGGCCAAAGATATTCATTTGTATCACCAGTTGGTCATGTTCATCTCAACACCTGTTCATCTTTGCACTACGGGCCAAAGATATTCATCAGGTAATCATTCATCTTTGCACTACAGGCCAAATATATATCATCAAGTATCACAATTAAGGACTGAGGATGATGAAAAACATTTTAGAGAACGAATCCCGTAAGATAAAAGAACAAATATTAGGGATTCGTATTACAGTTTATCCAAGTTCAATAATACTCCATAATAACCAATTTTGAAGCAGAATTCAAAAATAAAGATCAAAACATGGATACAATTAAAGATAGTAACCATAATAGATATCTTGGACAAAAAGAAGAAAATTTCATTTTTCGGTGAATAGTGTCGTATTCGTGAATAGTGCCATATACGTGAATAGTGCCATATACATGAATAGTAGCCCCGACACAAAAAGTTCGAAATTTAATAAAAAGTTCAAACCAATATTTCAACATAATGATATTGAAGAAAATTATATCATTTAAGAAAAAAATAACATTCCTTACCTCAAAATAATCGTACTTCTGATTGAATTTCGGATATAGTGCTGACAGAAACTCGCACTGAATAGCAACTCTCAAAGTATCAAAATACTCACAAAAATACGCTCAACAATATAGAGAGAAAGAAAACTTGTTTCTGGTGTGATTTTCAATTCTAACCTAAGCGTCTATTTATAGGAAAATGCTAGAACGCCATATGAGACTAAAATAATAAAATATTATTTTTTCTTTCCTTTTTTCCTATGCATGCAAGGGCCAGCCATCTAGCATGCCATTCTTGAAAAAAATCCCAGCAGCCCACATGTTAAAATAAAAGTGGGTCCCACCCATAATTTAATAAAAATCATTTTATTTTCCTAAACTTCAGTAATTCATAGGAAATAGCCCGTTTATCAGAAAAATACAAATTTTATGTCCATTCCACACGAAATCAAATTCTATACAACTTTACAGAAGAAAGTTTTTCCAAATTCCAAACAAAAAATATCCGAAATCCACAAATGGATGATTTTTAATACCTCCATTCCGACAAAATACTGATAAAACACCTCAGTATTAATTCCTTCATTTATAATCACATAAAATAAATAAATCCATCATTTATATCCACATCAAATAAATATTTCCTTATCATATAAATCAATAATTAATTATTCACAAATAATATTACAGAATCACAATTATGACAACCGCACTGCTCCTGTGAAAGAGGGGCTTTCCAATAAGGATTTCTCCTCATCGGGCGCACATTAGGTGACCAAACCTCTCCTTGACGTAACTTTCTAGACATTGCCAATAATGTTATCTAATAATATTATTCAAATAATATGAATTATTGATCCGATAATGGGAAATACTTGTGCGAGGACAATTATTAAAACAACAATAATATAAAATATCAACGCAGCAATTATTGAATCAATAAAATAAAATATCGAACAATAATTATCAGAATAATTATTGAGTAGTGCCTTCTTACGTAAGAATCAATAATTCAACAATCTTTGTGCAATACTGCAATACATCTTTGTGCACCCACACGTACATCGTATTTTTAACCACCAGGTATTCCAACAGTGTTAACGGTAACAATTACGTCGTTATTTATAAAACTCAAACTTTGTCATTTTCTTCATCTGACAGTTATCCGTTATGGGGCCCACATATGGTTGCGCCATCGTACGAATATTCCCTGACAGAAAGAATATTCCATGACCAAACGAATATTCCCCGACACAATGAATATTTTATAACCACTTGCTTATTTTGCAAAATTTGCACATTTCACCCATAACTAAAGCATTATATCAAATTAACACATTATTATTCACAATAATAAATAGAGAAAATTCGATTTTATTTATAATAAGTTGGGGTCTTACAGTAGATATCAAGCTCTACTTGACTCTTCTAATGGATTGCTTGTTCCGCTGCAGTTAAACTTAATGTTTATTATATTTTATCAGTTTAACACTGTTGAAGGCTAACAATAATTTATTCTACATTATCGTAGTCATAATATTTCTTACTGGGCTAGTTGAGCTCACCCTTTATTTTCATTGTTCTCTTCAGGAAATGAAAACGTAGCCGGGACTAGTCGGGGAACAAAGTGACAGTCCGAGATGGTGGCTATACTAGTCCTCACTATTTTATGAAATAATGTGATAATAAATGTAATGAGGACTTCATTTGAGTTTGAATACTGTCTATGAGACAATATTCTTGTAAAAACTCTAAGCTACGTTGTTGTCGTATTGTATAAAAAAAGTTTGTATTTGATTTATGTACCATGTATTTGGCGACTCGGAATGGGTGATGTATACCTATTTTGGGGGCGTCATAGTTGGTATCAAAACTTAGGGATATGATCCTTAGCTGAGATGTGAGACTAGAACTAAGAGGGAAGAGACGGGAAATTCCTTTGCTAGTATGACCTACCTAAGTTTATTTGGTATTTATTTGGTCGGTCAGAGTATAGTGATAATATGTGACATGTCAATTAACCCTTGTTTTGTGGCAGTATTTGAAAATGGCATCCGAAAATGTTGAGATAAGCAAGGAAACACATGAGACTGTTGAGTCACCAACGATCAATACCCAGGATAATGTGCAACAGGAAGACAATAATCCTCAGGTAAACAATAACACCAATCAAATGATGAACGATGGGATGTTCAGAGGCTTTATGCAATTCATGCAACATCAGGCGAGAGCGGCTCCTGTTCAAAATGTAGGTGGAAACATAAGCAACTCTCGGACGATCACCGATAAATAGTTCAAGGAGCTGGGACCACCAGAATTTATTGGAGAGCCAAAACCACTTAAGGCAAAGATGTGGATAAAGCAGATCACCAAGATATTTGATGTCTTGGGATGCTCTGAGGAGCAAAAGGTTCCCTTTACCACCTTCATGTTGCGAGGAGAGGCAGATTGCTGGTGGGAATCTATAAAGCGTACTCAACCTGCCGCACTGAAGATGTCTTGGGAGAAGTTCCAAGAACTGTTCAACGACAAGTACTTTCCTGAAAGTATTCGTCACATGAAGGAGGTAAAGTTTATCAAGCTAGAGCAAAACAATATATGACCGTGTCGCAGTACGAAGCTAAGATTGTCGAGTTGTTCCGGTTTACGTCCCAGTTGGTTGATAATGAGGAGAGAATGACGCGGATGTTTCTAAGAGGTTTGAAACCTGAGATACATCAATACCTAATTTCTCACAAACTGTGTTTGTATTCAGATGTTGTAAATAGGGCTCAGTTATTGGAGCGCGATAATGAGTCAACCCAACCAAGAGAGAGCAGCCGTCAAAATGATAATACAAGTGGTAGCAGTCATCGAAGCGGTGACAACAAAGGTGGTGGAAGTCAACATGCCAGAAATGATAACCACTTCGGTGGTAATCATGGCCAAGATAATAGAAGTGGAAATTTCAAGAAAAGGAAATTCAATAATGATGGAAGGACGTCAGCATCAGCACCAGTTGTTAAGGAAGGAGAACGACCGCCGGTTGTATGTTACAAATACGGAGGAGAGGGACACATCAGTCCAAACTGTACGCAGCAGTCCAAAGCATGTTACAATTGTGGAAGAGAATGTCACCTAGCCCGATTTTGTCGTGCACCGAAGTCAAGTTCTACTGGGATGGAGGCATCAAAGGCCGTCCCAAACAAGACAAAACCGATAGTTGAAGGGAGAGCGTTTGTCGTAACCTCCCAAAAGGCGAGGAATCTGAACGAGGTGATCACGGGTAAGCTAATCATAAACTCTAACGAAGTCTAGACCTTATTTGATACCGGTTCTACCCATTCTTTTATTTCTCCTACTTGCGCTTAACGTTTAAATTTAACTCCGAAGAAATTAGACTTTGATTTATCTGTTTAAACTCCATTGGGAGAAACCTTCATTACATCCACTATTTATAAGTCTTGTTTGATTCAAATCGGTAACCGCAAATTACCTGTCGATCTTATCTCTTTGAAAATACTTGCATTTGATGTGATTTTAGGGATTGATTGGTTAAATACTCATCATGCTAAAATCGATTGTTTTCGTAAGGTTGTTAGCTTTCATATTCCTAACCAACCTATTATGCGAATTCAAGTAACCAAACCACTCAAGTTAATCACTGTCATATCAAGCCATAAAGCTATTCATTTATTAAAAAATGGATGTCAAGCTTTCTTAGCCCCATGTCATAGATTTAAACAAAAATACGTCAGATTTGAATGATATTTCTATTGTTAATAAATTTCCTGACGTATTCCCTAAAGAACTTCTTGGCCTACCCCCAGAGCGTGAAATTGAATTTTGTATCGACCTTGAATCCGATACAAAACCCATTTCCAAAGCCCTATATCTAATTGCTCCTATTGAACTTCAGGAGTTAAAAACCCAACTATAGGAATTGTTAGACATCGATTTCATTCGTCCTAGTACGTCTCCTTAGGGTGCTCCTGTTCTATTCGTGAAGAAGAAAGATGGAAGTATGCGACTTTGTATTGATTATCGGGAGTTGAATCATGTCACCATCAAAAATAGGTACCCGTTGCCTCGCATTGATGATCTGTTTGACCAGTTGCAAGGCGCCAAATTCTTTTCAAATATCGATCTTCATTCCGGATATCATCAATTAAAGATTAAAATTGATGACATTCCAAAGATTGCGTTCAAAACTCGGTACGGGAATTACGAATTCCTAGTCATGTGTTTTTGATTGACTAATGCTCTTGCTTCCTTCATGGTTATAATGAACCGAGTATTCAAGGAATATTTGGATCACTTTGTGGTCGTCTTTATTGATGACATCCTCATTTACTCCAAAATCCGTGAAGATCATGAGCAACACTTGAGGCTGATACTCCAAAAGCTTTGTGAAAACAAGTTATATGACAAGTTGAAGAAATGCGAGTTCTAGCTTGAGGAAGTAGCATTCCTTGGGCACATGATATCAAATCACAGAATATCTGTTGACCCGACAAAGATTGAAGTAATTCAAAGCTGGGAGCAACCTAAGTCAGTGACCGAAGTACGTAGCTTTCTCGGCTTAGCTGGTTATTATCGAAGATTCGTAGAAGGGTTTTCTCGAATCACTACTCCATTAACTCAGCTGACTCGGAAAGATACAAAATTCAGTTAGAGCGAGGAATGTGAGAAGAGTTTTCAAGAACTCAAGAGGAGACTCATTTCAGCACCTTTTCTGACAATGCCAGCTGGTTCGGAGGGATTTATCATACATAGTGATGCTTCAGGCAAAAGGTTAGGATGTGTTCTCATGCAACATGGGAAAGTCATAGCTTATGCCTCACGACAACTCAAAGAATATGAGAGGAATTATCCTACTCATGATCTAGAGTTAGCAGCTATCGTTTTTGCGCTTAAGATTTGGAGGCATTACCTGTATGAAGAAAAGGTGGAGATCTATACGGATCATAAAAGCCTCCAATATTTCTTCACTCAAAAGGAACTCAACATGCGACAACGATGATGACTTGAGATATAGAAAGATTACGATCATACCATTCAATACCATCCTGGAAAAGCGAACGTAGTAGCTAACACATTAAGTAGAAGATCATATGTGGGTACGAGTGCGATATTGTCAACGTAAAGGCCCATTTTGTATAACTTACAAAGGATGGAGATAGAGTTAAAGACTCCAGGGACCCATGTGATAATGGCGAATATACGAGTAGAACCGACTTTAATCGATAAAGTTAAAGATGCTCAAGCTACAGACCTGGAGGTGAAGTGTATGAGGAAGAAAGTGCAAGAAGGTGCTATTCCGGAAGAAAGTATCGATGAAGAAGGTATACTTTGAGTCAACTCCAGACTTTATGTTCCTAACGATTCTGACTTGAAGTATAAAATCATGATGGAGGCGCACAACACACCGTTTGCAATTCATCCCGGGAGTACAAAAATGTATCGTGATCTTTGACATACATTTTGGTGGAGCAATATGAAGAGAGAGATAGCGGGGTTTATCTCAAGGTGTCTAACTTGTCAACGAGTCAAGGCGGAGCATCAAGTGCCAAAAGGTCCATTGCAACCACTTGAAATTCCAGAATGGAAGTGGGAGCACATTACCATGGATTTTGTTACTGGTCTTCCCAAGGTTTTTGAAGACATAGATGCGATTTGGGTCATTGTTGATAGATTGACCAAGTCTGCTCATTTTTTACCGATACGAGAAACTTATACACTTGAACGTCTTGCTCATATGTACAAAAAACGAGATTGTAAGATTGCATGGTATGCCAGTATCCATAGTTTCTGATCGAAACCCAAGATTCACTTCACGATTTTGGGTTAGTTTGCAAAAAGCTATGGGCACAGATTTACGATTTAGTTCAGCATATCATCCTCAAATGGACGGGCAGTCGGAGAGGACTATTCAAACTCTTGAAGATTTATTAAGACTATGTGTCCTTGACTTCAAAGGAAGTTGGGACAAGTTCTTACCATTGGTGGAGTTTTCCTATAACAACAGTTATCAAACAAGTATTGGCATGGCTCCATTTGAGGCGTTGTATGGAAGAAAGTTTCGTTCTCCAGTATGCTGGGATGAGGTGGGTGAAGCAACGTTGTTGGGATCAGAGTTGGTACATATGACTACGGAAAAGATTCAAACGATCCAGCAACGTATAAAAACCTCACAAGATCGACAAAAAAGTTATCCTGATCTTCATCGAAAGGACGTGGAATTCAATATTGGAGATCATGTGTTGTTACGTGTTGCTCCATGGAAAGGAGTTACGAGATTTGGAAAGAGAGGAAAGCTCAATCCTTGATTCATTGGCCCATTTTTAATCCTCGATTGAGTAGGAACTTTGGCCTATAGACTTGCCTTACCGCCAAGTATGTCTCGTGTTCATAACGTTTTTCACATATCTATGTTACGTAAATATGTGAAAGACCCGAACCACATTATTGAATTAGAACCGAACGAGATAGCAGAAGATTTAACGTATGAGGAGGTACCTATTAAAATCTTGAATAAGAAGGATCATATTCTACGCTCCAAGGTTATACCTCAAGTCAAAGTTTTGTGGAGAAACCACGATGTTGAGGAAATGACCTGGGAGTTAGAATCTAAAATTAAGTTAAGGTATCCTCACCTCTTCGACATACCAGGTACGCACCCTAATTTTGAGGACGAAATTTCATAAGAAGGGGAGGTTGTAAGACCCCAACTTTTATGAATAAAGATTAATTTTTCTCGAAATATATTTTTGAATATTATGGTGTGGATTTGATATAATGTTATAGTTGTGGGTAATATTTACAAATTTTGAAAAGTAAACAAGTGGTTATATAATATTCGATTGGTCGGGGAATATTCGTACGGCGGCACAATCATTGGTGGACCCCACAACGGAAGTATTTTCGTATTTAGAAAACGACAGAATTATCTTTTTATAAAAATAACGGCTAAAGTTTTACCGTTAAACTGTTTAACTACCCGGTGGTAAAAGAACAGTAATACGCATTGTTGCATAGTAGCACACGGTATTGATTATTGATGCTTACGTGAGAAGTCACTCAGTTATACTCAATTATTGCTACAGTAATTGCTGCATAATATCTCTCATATTATTGATTCAATTATTGTCACAGTATCATCTGCATAATATTTATTATTATTAAATTAATAATTGAGATGACAAAGTTATTCATATTATTATTTGCAATATTGACAATGTCTAAAAAGTTCATTGTGTTGGGATTATTAGTGTTAATGGAAATCGACATCTATTTCGATAATAATTGATGTCTGCAGGTTATATTGACCAATCAGGTAATTAATCGGATAAATGAGCAATTAATTCCTATTAATTCACATGCTTATAACTATTTGTTCACATGTATGTACTATTGATTCACATGCATGTACTGTTAGGGGAGGTGGTGCAAGTTTGATAACACTTGTAGGACTAAATTAAAAATGAAGGAAAAGATGAAGGTATTATACTGTAATATTTTGAGCTCTAAAACGTGCAATTATCGAAACTATGTTTTATTATAAATAGAAGCTTATTCTTCTTTCGTTCTCACCAATTCACTAAGACTCACAAGAGCAATTATAGAGAGAGAAGCTATAGAGAGAGAAGCTATAGAGAGAAAGAAGAAGAGAAGTCCGCTACTTCACTATTCCAGTATCCAGTCTTCTTCTAAGGTAAGGGATATTATTTTGTTCAGTATTCATACGAATACTATTTTCTTCCATACTCTGTAGTATGTGAGTAATATTATTTCGTCTCGTATTCCTGATTATACCCTCATTTTGTTAAAGTATTGCTTCTGTACTCCGTAAAATTAGTAGAATATCCTTGAAATTTTGTGCTTCATCTAGTATCGTTTCACAAGGATATTTTCTGCACATTCTTGTTAAATTTTAAGCTTTTCATGCCGGAGTACTGTCCATGAGTAGTATTCATTTTTACGGTACTATTCACAAAATACTATTCACGGGATACTATTCACAAAGTACTATTCACGGGGTACTATTCATAAAGTACTATTCACGGGTACTATTCACAAAGTATTCAAATGTATTATTCATAAAGTACTATTCACGGGGTACTATTCCTGAAGTACTATTCACGGGGTATTATTCACTCGGGTACTATTCACCCGGAGAATTATTCATGATAAAAATTAATTTCTTTGTTGTCCAAATCATTTTTGATACAATATTATTCTTGAATTTTACTCCACAAAGCAATATCATGTTGACAATTTGGACATTATTGAATTCTGGATAAATTAAATTATAAATCTTTAAAAATTTATCATTTGCTTTCTTTTAATTGAATTCTTATATCATTGTCATCATCCTCATGCTTATATTGTGATAAAAGTCATATGTGGCCGTGCATAGATGTACTATTGATTGGTATGATTATGACTGTGACACCTCCAAATCTGGGTACTTCATTCCCATAGGATTCGAAGCTTACTATCAAAAAAATTACATCTAACTACCCATAATAAAGGATAAAAACATCAATTAATTTAAACAATAATCTTCCCCGTTAAAGGGTTACATCATCTCATAAACAATCCCAGGTAATCTAACCTTAATTTATTACATAAGTTGGCGGAAAACATCATAAAAGAAAACAAGTCTTATAACATCATGCATTTAAATAAATCTTAAATAATTCTTCAACACTTGGACATCTTGCCCTTTCCTTTGCTAGTAGATGGCTCATCTGTGAGGTCCCCAAATCCGTGTAACTTCGATTATAGGACATGGTGCTCACGATATAACATACATCATCATCTATCTAAGTAACTCTAATAATAATAATAATAATAATAATAATAATAATAATAATATTAACTATTACATACTTATTTAAAATAAAGTCCCAAGTCTTTACAACCTTTAATAAACTGAAACTTAAACTTAGCGTTTATCGCTACATCACATCATATGCGGAAATATAATTATTACATAAATAACTCTCATCATTTCATCTTAGACTTTCCTTTGTCCATGCCCGAGCCCTCGGTAAGTATCACTTAATCAAAAAGTTTAAGCAAGAATGAGCACAAATTGCCCAGCAAGTATATAAAGTAGTTTGAGAACATACATCAGAAGTAGAAGCATTAGTATGAATATTTCTCAATAGTTAAAATAAATATCAAGAGATAATACTGGAATATCAAGATAAGAGTTCTGGAATTCTCAATAACATACTAAGGGGTGTTAGATACCCTGAACATTACTTTGTTTCATCAAAAACCATCAAACGGTTTAACAATCAAATAGATTGTAAACGGTCTCTGCAAGTACTCCAGGTGATCAGCCTATCATACCATACATTGTGCACAAGTATAAAGTTTAAACGCATAAGCGTAAATGGGACTATATGCCCATTATCGCTACCCCAGATATCCCAAGGTTGTTCATCTTAGTATTCATACGGGACCTCACCAAAGCAATTTGGATTGGTAAACATCAAATAGCTTCAAAGGATTTGAATTGTTTAAACAATATACTATGTTTGCATCAATAACATCTAGTCCGACGAAAAGCTAGAAAGCATGCTTGAATATAGTTCATTAAGGGAATACGAACTTTAAAGTATAGTCATTGCAATAGAACCAATAATCATCAATAACGTTTATCATCACAATTGAAGTTATAGAACTTTACAATAAAGGAGCTTGCACGAATGATTAATTTATCACAACGCCCAAACTTACCCTCACCGCAATCAATCAATAAGAGTTGAATAAATTCATAATGAAAAATAGGGTAAGAAACTTGCCTTGATCGTTGTTTACCAATAATGATTAACGACTTACGACTATCTACACTTCACGTGCCCTACACAATCATATAATCATGCACATCAACTATTAGCAACGCATAGTAGTTGTAATATAAACTTTACTCTATAATTTTCAGAGTTCACTCTATGATTTTTACTCTACTATCTGCACTCTACGATTTTCAGAGTTCACTCTACGATTTTCACTGATTCTACGATTTTCAGTGTTGACTCTATGATTTTCACTCTACTATCTGCACTCTACGATTTTCAGAGTTTACTCTACGACTTTCATTGACTCTACGATTTTCAGAGTTTACTCTATGATTTTCACTGACTCTACGATTTTCAGAGTTTACTCTACGATTTTCATTGACTCTACGATTTTTAGAGTTTACTCTACGATTTTTACTGACTCTACAATTTTTAGAGTTTACTCTACGATTTTCATTGACTCTACGATTTTCAGAGTTTACTCTATGATTTTCGCTGACTCTACGATTTTCAGAGTTAACTCTACGATTTTCATTGATTCTACGATTTTCAGAGTTTACTCTACGATTTTCACTGACTCTACGATTTTCAGAGTTAACTCTACGATTTTCATTGACTCTACGATTTTCAGAGTTTACTCTATTATTTTCACTGACTCTACGGTTTTATTCCCGCAAATCTAAAGATGATATGACCATGATACTTGGACACAATAACCTTCATACATCAAGGTATTTTACAAAAATATAACATTCATAAAACTAGCATGTTAAGACCACAAACCAACTGCATAGAAAAGCGTGCAAGCACTAGTTTTATACTTAGAAAAAATTCTGGAATTTCTAAAATTCTGCATATTTTATTACCAACATGCATGCTTACGATTTTCATAACTTGCTCAATTTAAATCCCTTTCCTATGAAATTTGGACAGGTTATACCTCATGTTACACACTATTTTATAAAATTATTACATACGTTAATCGAGTCATATACACCATGATCCCGAGGCTCCGAAAAATCCCAAAAATCACAGATTACTAGTTAAACCCAATTTGACAAAAATCCGGGATTTTGCTTCTAGCATGCAATTAAATTATTCCTAATGTCCAGATCATCTACTCTCACATGTTTTCACATTTCACAACATCAAACTTCAACAAACTTCCACCTTTTTGATTAATTTAGCACCTTAGAGACATTTTATCAAAGGTAGAGCATGCATTGCTTAATTCTTTGATTTTCTATGAATTTGATGCATGATTAACCCATATCTTTTGTTTTTAATGATCTATAATCATCAAACAACAGTAACATGGCAACACAAAGCCAGAACAAATCATTTACCAATTTTATATGCATTTTCTTCTCATTTTTGTTATAAAAATAAAATGGGTTCATGAATTACCTTTTGATGAATTTCTTCTTGGTTTAATATGATGCTCATTCTCCTTGCTTGTCAAATCCTCAGTAATCCTCCAAAATTAGTTCTAACTCTCTTAGGCTCTCAATTTCTCTCCATGTTTACTCACTTGGTGGAATTTTCTTAAAAGAAAAGTGTGTTTGTATATATGTATAGCTTTGTTAGAGTCTTTTGATTCCCATAACCCCCAACTCCCATAACCCCCAACTCTAATGATTAGTTACTCACAATACTTAATACTACAATAATATAGTTAATTAATAGGAAGAATGTGGGAGTTAGAGAAAATGAATGTGGGAGTTAGAAAAATAAAAAGAATTTTTATTGTAAGGAATAAAATAAATTACTTCCACCTTAGCTATTATGTAATATACGTATACTCCCTCCCTTGTCCCAATTTAATAGTCTCATGGGTCCATCAGTTCAGCTGATTTCTATTATAAAAAATACATATATTATTTTAATCAATTAATAAGCTATTTGACTATTTTACCCTTCGGAACCAAACTTTGCGAACCATATATCGATTCCTACTAAAGTCGACGTTCTGGACGTCATGGGACTATCCGTTTAGTCAAATTCATCTCTGAAATTCGTAGTTGACTTTTTCCTAGAAAAAGTCAACTGGTTGACTTTGACCAAAAAGTCAACTGTGACACTTTTTCATGATTACAGTCTATCCTGACTAATTTCGACGTTCCGGACTCGAATACGCAGTCCACGTCTCTAAATTCCGCTCCGAACTCCAGCTCATGATTTAATACCATCCCACGTAATAAAATAGAATAATTCCCTACTTACTTAATTTAAATAGTTAAATAAAACAAAACCAACCATTTAAATACATCTCATCACATATCTTGAAATAACATATATATGTACAACACATATACATCTAATAAATGAAATCTCCCAAAAGTTTCATATAAATTCGTTTATTAATAATTCTTAAATTACATAAAAAAATATTAAAATAAAATTAAAAATAAAACTCGGATATTACATCATCGATTCTTTTAACTTTAGCTGCAGTGTTAATTGCAAGAGTGGGCAAACAATTGCTCACTGATATAAAGAGTAGTAATAACAACAACATGAGAATGAACAACGAATGCTGAACAATAATGAACTTGTTCTACGAATCAAAAATAGAAAACAAGTTCGAACTTTAATATCTGAGGGTCTAAAGACCACGAACTATGTCCACGGTGATTAGGTATTACTACCCCAACCTTAATAGTCAATTAGACTATACAGACCCTTCTTAACGTACTTAGGGGGATCAACCCTTTGTACTATGTATTGTGCACAAATATATAAACGTTAACACGTACAAAATCCCTTATGTTAGGGTTGTTCATCTCAGTTTGAATTTAGAATTTCCGCACTAAAGAGAATTTAGCTCGGAACTAACTTATCATTGGTTCTAGAATTTTAGAACACTTATTCATAATAGACTAGTCCGATCAATAATAGTTTGCTTACTACTTGAAGGTTTAATATAACAATATAGAATTGAACAAGGTTATCAAAGTCAAAGACCGAATAACAACAATGTATAATTGAATAACCATGATATACATGCGAAGTGCTATATCCAAAAGAGTTAGAACAATCTCATTTGAATCGATGTATTAGAACAATATATGATTTGAATAATAATATCAAGATTTAGAAAAGTAAAACTCACTCGAGGTAACAATTTAGGTTACAAGAGCTTGTACAAATATACGCAAGATAGATTATGTTTGCTCCACCTCAACATATAAATTAGGAACATATATAACGATAACTTAGAAATAGAAAACTTGCATAAGTATAACATAACAATGATAAGTAAACATTGCTTAATAATTAAATAGCATATGTTAGGAATACTTGCTCAATAAAAGTTTAGGATAAGAAACTTTCCTTGTATGTAAGCTACACAAGTATAACAATGTTCTCCAATTAGCCTACACATATAATTGGAATCGCAATAACAATTAGTTGTATTAATATTAGCTTTATGGGTTTAACCCATCATTTAGGTCATAACCTTAACTTAACATTTAACCATGTTGATTAACACCTTTAACGAGTCTGAAATTACATTATAAACTAACATAAACCTCATCATTTACTTAACTTTCATAACATCACTTTTTGATTCATTACATAACTTAATTAACAAACACTGATAAATCTTCACACTTTGTATTATACACATTACAATCTGTTGTTGTAGTCTATGTTATGTCTTAACATCATTAACATGCTTGCTAAACTATATTAAGTCCAATAACCATGACCTACAAATAGGCAACAACAACGCTTGTGCTCGTAGGCATGGCACGCCTACCACGATATCCACCGCCTAAGCAATGCCATTGACTGTTGCATATTCAGAAGGCCTACTGCACAGAAGTCACCTACTTACGCTTATGGTAACGCACAGCAGCGTCACACACATACGATGTAAACTCAAAGCAGCAGCTCTCTGTTACACAGTGGACACCCAATTCAACCCAAAACCACAGAAATTCATAAACCAAAACATCTAAAACTCTGTAATAACATAGTTAAGCATGTTATACACCATTTTAACCACATAATCATGAATTTGAAGAATCAAAAACCCAATTTTCCAAATTTCTCCAATTTTTACACTTTTAGCGAAAACGATCGCCACGACTTCGTTTCTTAACCAATTGACATGATTCGAACTACGTCGCTTTCATTTCTTAGCATACTAACATAATCTAACATCAATTTACAGATTATCATACATATTAAAGACAAAAATTTGTACTTTCTTAAGCCATTTTCATAAACGTACACTGTTATTTACTTTTTTCTTCCAACACACTAATTGACACGAATTTGATAACTAATATACAATTACAGATGATAACCAACCCATTTATCAAGAGTATACATATATATAATCAACATCTTGTACAATAATTCAACAAAACCCAACCTCAGAGAATAGAAAATTACAAGACTGGGAATTAGAATTAGGTTTAAATTATACCTAAATCATTTGATTGTATGATAGCAAAGTTGATAGCAATCCTTTTCCAAACCCTTATTCTCCAACTCTCAATATCACTGTGTGTTTTTTTCTCTTTTCTTCCAAGCTCTCTCTAATTCTCTGTTATCTAGTTAGCCTTAGGCAAAGAAATAGAATGTGTAAAAAATAAACTGGCCTCCCACTAACCCACGTAAACTTTAGTTATAAAATAATACGTCTGCGTCAGTTAAATTAGACCAAAGGCCACAAGGCCTTGTTTGGTTACACACCAATTCCCCCATTCCCATTTATTTTAATAGTCTTATATTATATTGTTTTCACTTATCACACTTTAATTAATTTAAATAAATTTTGTTTAGTTAATTTAAATAACTTATAATGATAATTATAATAATTTCTATTATAATTATATTTATGAATAATAAATAATTATATATCTATTTTAAATTAATAAATTAGACTTCAACACAACTTTATTTAATTTACTTATTTTCTTAGATATTAAATAATTAATTTAATTTAATTATTTTATTAAATTAAATCCTCAAATAATAAAATTACTATTCATTAATTTAGTTAACATACATACTCAACTAAATTATTACATCACAATACATCAAATATTTATTTTTCCCAATAAATAAATTATTTAAAATATTTATTTAATCAATAAATATTCAAATTAAATTACAAATCTCTCGATCGTTACAATGACTAGGGATTATTCGGTATAATCGTGACCGTAATGTTACAAATGATGTGGTAAAAATCATCATTGGCCTGTAGTGCATTGATGGACAGTTGTAGGTATGATAATGACTATGGATTATTCGATATAATCATGACCATTGATGATTACATGAGTATCCTTGGCCTGTAGTGCAGGGATGATTCGATGATGTGGTTTATTTATTAAACTGAGTCTGAGCGAGAAAATTGATGATAAACTTTTTAAATCATAGAAGATAGTAGATATCATGCTCTACTTGACTCTTCTAATGGATTGCTTATTCCGCTGCAGTTAAACTTGATGTTTATTATATTTTATGAGTTTAACATTGTTGAAGGCTAACTATAAATTATTCTGCATTATCTTAGTCATAATATTTCTTACTGGGCTAGTTGAGCTCACCCTTTGTTTGTAAGATCCCCAACTTTTATGAATAAAGATTAATTTTTCTCAAAATATATTTTTGAATATTATGGTGTGGATTTGATACAATGTTATAGTTGTGGGTAATATTTATAAATTTTACAAAGTAAGCAAGTGGTTATATAATATTCGATTGGTCGGGGAATATTCGTTTTAACAGGGAATATTCGTACGACGGCACAATCATTGTGGACCCCGCAACAAAAGTATTGTCGTAGTTAAAAGATGACAGAATTATCTTTTTATAAAAATAACGACGAAAGTTTTATCGTTAAACTGTTGAACTACCCGGTGGTAAAAAATACGAATGTCTGGCGTGGTTGCATAGTAGCACACGGTATTGATTATTGATGCTTACGTGAGAAGTCACTCAGTTATACTCAATTATTGCTACAGTAATTGCTGCATAATATATTTCATATTATTGATTCAATTATTGTCACAGTATCATCTACATAATATTTTATATTATTAAATCAATAATTGAGACGATAAAGTTATTCATGTTATTATTTACAATATTAACAATGTCTACAAAGTTCTACCAAGGAGAGGTTTGGTCACCTAATTGTGCGCCAATAGGGAGAAATCCTTATCGAAAAGCCCCCTCTTTTCTAGGAATGATCTGGTTGTTAAATATTGTGAGTTATAATATTAATGATGAATAAGTTCGTGTTGATTAAAGATGAAATTTATATTTCCATTATGTTAGGATTATTAATATTAGTGGAAATCGACATCTATTTCAATAATAATGTCTGGAGGTTATATTGACCAATCGGGTAATTAATCGGATAAATGAGTAATTAATTGCTATTAATTCACATGCTTATAACTATTTGTTCACATGTGTGTACTATTGATTCACATGCATGTACTATTAGGGGAGGTGGTGCAATATTGATAATATTTGCATGACTAAATTAAAAATGGAGGTATAGATGAAGGTACTATACTGTAATTATTTTTTTCACATGATTTTACTATTAATTCACATGATTGTACTATTGTTTCACAAGATGTACTATTAGGGGAGTTGGTGCAAGTTTGATAATACTTGCATGACTAAATTAAAAATAAAGGAAAAGATGAAGGTATTATACTGTAATATTTCGAGCCCCAAAACATACAATTATCGAAACTATATTTTCCTATAAATAGAAGCTCATTCTTCTTTCATTATCACCAATTCACTAAGACTCACAAGAGCAATTATAGAGAAAGAAGCTATAAAAAGAAAGAAGAAGAGAAATCTGCTACTTCACTATTCCAGTATCCAGTCTTCTTCTGAGGTAAGACATATTATTTTATTCAGTATTCATAGGAATAATATTTTCTTCTATACTCTGTAGTATGTAAATAATATTATTTTGTCTTGTATTCCTGATTATACCCTCATTTTGTTAAAGTATTGCTTCTATACTCCGTGAAATTAGTAGAATATCCTTGAAATTTGCGCTTCATCTAGTATCATTTCACAAGAATATTTTCTACACATTCTTATTAAATTTTAAGCTTTTCATGTCGGAGTACTGTCCATAAGTAGTATTCATTTTTACAGTACTATTCACAAAGTACTATTCATAAAGTACCATTCACGAGTACTATTGACAAAGTACTATTCACGAGTACTATTCAAAAAGTACTATTCATGGGGTACTATTTCAGAAGTACTAGTCATGGGGTACTATTCATTCGGGCTCTATTCACCCGATGAATTATTCATGACAAAAATTGATTTCTTTGCTATCCAAATCATTTTTGATACAATATTATTCTTGAATTTTACTCCACAAAGCAGTATCATGTTGACAATTTGGACATTATTGAATTCTGGATAAATTAAATTATAAATCTTTAAAAATTTATCCTTTACTTTCTTTTAATTGAATTCTTATATCACTGTCATCATGCTCATGCTTATATTGGGATAAAAGTCATATGTGGCTTACGTGCATAGATGTACTATTGATTGGTATGATTATGACCAGGGATTATTTGGTATAATTATGACCGTAATGTTGCAAATGATGTGATAAAAATCCTCATTGGCATGTAGTGCATTGATGGACGGTTGTAGTTATGATTATGACCAGAGATTATTCGGTATAATCATAACCATTGATGATTACATGAGTATTCCTATGATTACATGAATAGTCTGCAAATAGTCTTAATACAACATGATTAATTTAAACATAAAGGGACAAGCTAGTCGGTAGCCTTGCCCTTGTCTTTCCCAGATACACTTCCTTGTTCCGCCTTAACTGAAAGGTTTTAAATAAGCAAGAATGAGCACAAATTGCCCAGCAAGTAATATATAACAAGGGAAATACTTTTATAACACGAGTGTGAAATATCGAAGTGTCATCTCTAAGATAGTTCAGAGTTTCAAAATAATATCATAAATAATGAATATCAACAATTTTTGGAATAAGAACGATAATTCAATATAAATCAACAGAGATATATGAATTCAAAGGCTATCAAGGTATCCGTCTGGATAACAATTTATACTGAGCAGTCACTAAGGACTATTGAACATCTACTAGAATTATCAATATTAAACTGATAACCCAAAAGAACAAGTACTATAGAGGATCAGTCTACAATACCCTAAGTTATGCATAACACCACAGTAATAATATACTCATTTGTTGGGGTTTCCAACAACATACAATCCCCTTACCTTAAGGGTTGTTCAACTCAGTTTTTAAGATTTCCGCACCAATCAATTGGTTTGGACAGTTTTATAAACATGCATATAGTCTAGCCGAATCAAATGGCATCAACTCTTTCACAATATTCAAGAACAATAATACCAAGTTCTTCATGAATAATGGTTTACACAAGAGTTTAAGCATACTAGCTTGATTAAACAAATAAGTAGGATAACTTACATTCAAAGAGATAAGTTTATGATATTCACTGGAATAAAGTAATGCAAGAGTTTAGAATACTTGCACAATATAAAGTAGGATTCGGATACTTACCTTACGCGTAGTTTATCCACGTTAAGAAATCAACACTTTCGTATCCTATTTATAGCGAATTATATGTTTAAGATGTTCTGTAGCTAACACAATATTTAATCAAGCTTGACATGATTCAAGTATGCACATATGGTACAAAATCAGTTTATACGTCATCACAAGTTTAATTCACGTAACTTTGTTTTGATATTATGCAAACACCCTCTTGGGCTTATCATTCAAAAATCAAAATTAACCTCTATCTACATCACATAGCATGCTTCTTAACACATTACATATCATGTTGATCATATATTACAAGTTAAAGACATATCATAGGCATGCGTCAAACATCAATTCAAAAATAGAACTCAATCAGGATCGGCCAGACGACACAATCATGCTACCTGTCTTGAGCTTGGGATCTAGCAACAAGGCTACTGCCTTCCGCTGCACTGTAGCCGAGAGCTACTGCCTTTCCGTTTCTGCCCAATCCTTACATATCCATGTATTAATACTCTATCATATCTACACGTTAGAGGTGCTCATATAATCACATAACCATTCTTGAGTTTATTCGTATAAGTTCGATCTTATGTCTCACATGGCATTCAAGCACAACATTCTCAAGTGGTTTTAAACTACTTCTAGCATTTTAGGTATCATACAAGTTAATTGACAAAGTTTAGATTTCAAAACTGGCCAAATCATGATCGCAGATCACAAGCAATAAGCTTGCCATGGCTAAGCTTTAGGGCCCACAAGAAATTGCTGGCATTTCTCCTCGCCAAGCCAAGACTTAGCTTCTACCTTGTGGTTTCGGTCCGGCTTGTTCAAAACAATCATACATGATATACTTGTCATGTTAAGGGTCTTATCATGCTCCTTAAGTCAATCTAGTTTCCTTCTTACATAATAAAATTCTAAATTGATCATTTCAACCATTTGAGGCCATTCAAGGTCATGAACTACAAGGTCTATCATGCTTGCTCTTTAAACACACAAGTTAGTTACAAAACTCATTTTAGACATGCTTGGGAGTATTCATAACGCATATGTGAAACTAACACCACTTTAGTTGAAAATAGGCTTCATTCATGCTTTATTTGAAATATGATACATAAGCATGGTATATCTATGGTTATACTACATGAGTAAGTCTAAGAGTGTCATCAAGCATGATTACAAATGTCAGATTTCAACCCTCAAGGTAGTTTGACAATATTCATGTTCCAAGGGTCACTAGTAAGTTCAACATGCTCATGTTTCCTTACTAATCACATAAACACAAACAAATGGTTTATTCATATATTTCTAAGTTAAATTAATATGCTTGCAAAATCAGTATACATACATGACATACATAAATGTCAAGTTCATTTTTAAAGTTCTAATTACACTCCAACTACATACTCTCATTATTCATGAATATTAATCTATTAACACATGCTCACATCAAGTCAATATATTGGTATATGCCCCTTATACATGCTTGTAAGTTAGTACATGACATAATGAGTGACCAACATTGATCATATTTGCAAACAGAACACCCAACCTGAAAAATGGGGATCCACAGAATTTAGGCCAACATGCTTTTAGTGTTAATACTGGTAGCAATTACTGATGTACTGGTTCGAGCCAGAACAAGAAACCTCTAAGAATCGCTCAAATTTCAAACACAAAAAATTACTCACGAAATCATTCATAAACACTCATGTATCAGTTTAAACATGCTTGTAAGGTCATATAACAACCATATGAACATTACCCAACCATACTAACATCCATTTCCATGAATTTAAGAAATTTAAATTCCAACACTTATGAACTCTGTTAACAGAAACGGAAATGGAAAGCAAGGAATGGAATTATACCTTCGTAATATGCAATGAACTTGATCTAACTGAACTCTAAAGCTCTTAGAATGCTCTCACTCAACTACTTAACAATTTATCAAACAATTCTCAGCAAGAAGAAATGAAGAAGTATACTAATATTTATAGAAGAACACAAACCAGACATTTCATTTTCCCATTAAATCAAACCCATGGATTGTAGGATTGTATGAAGGTTATGGAGGAGTTGGTAATTAGTGGTTGGTTTGCATCATGAACACCACTCCCCCATGATCATTAGCTAAAAGCTTGTAAGAAAATGAAGAACATAGGCCTTAGCCTTTTTGTCTAAACACGTGACTGAGATATTAGGGAGCAAATGGGACTCTCAATTTGGGACAATCCAATATCTCAGCATTCATGTATACTCCTACTGTAACAACTCGATATTTTCTATATAAATAAATCAGAAATTTTGCGTATATATATATTTTTTAAAAATAAATATGGGGAATATGTGCCAAGAAATGGGTATATGTATTTATGTGATAAAGAAAATATATTTATTACATGAATTATTACAAATAATTTTTATTATAAATTATATTCTTATAGTAATTAACTTTATAGTAGAAATGTTTTTATTAATTATATTCTATGAAAATATGTTATTTAAATAATATATGAAATGATTATAGAATTATTATAATAATTATTTAATATTATTAGATGGAATTATTTCAGATTAGTTAAGTTAATTATTTTTCTAACTTAATTAATAATATTATTTATGTAAGATAAATCAGATATGGAATCCAAACCCTAATTTTGGATTTTGATCAAGGAATGAGAATAATAATATAATATTAATTATTTTGATTTTTCAGTGTTATAAATATGTACTGTATGTACGTATTATTAATGGTTGGTCAGTTATGGTGTATTATGACCAAACCCTAACAATATTTTTATAAACCCTAATATTACTGTTAAACCCTAATTTCGAAGTCAAATGAGACTTTAAAAATCTGTTAAGACATTGTGTTATGTGGTGAATGATGTGTACTATAAATATTTGATGCTAATTAGGAAAACCGTAATTATAAGAGACCCTAATTGTAAATTAAACCCTAATTTTTGAAATTTGAAACCTTAAATAATCATTAGTGAATTGCCAAATGGAAATCCTAATTTAAAACTCAATTATGAGTTCGAGATTATTATATTACTGTGTTATATGATTTTATGATTAATTAGGTCAACCCTAATTAACATTTAAAAATATTAATTTCTAGGAACCCTATTATTTAAATTATAAACCCTAAATTGTAAATTGTAAACTCTAATTGCTAAATTAGCAAGGTTAATTATAATTAGTAAATAATACCCTAAAGTTCATGTATAATGTAATTAAAACCCTAATCTAATTAAGGAAACCCTAATTACAAATTTTAGAAACTAAAATTTTTATTTTGTACAAACCCTAATTGGAAATCCTATAAATCCTATATGCTAAATCTTAGGGTTAAACCCTAAGGGTCAAACCCTAAGGGTTTGTTAAGATTACAAAATTGTCATTAAAATTGTAAGGTTATTAACCAAAATGCCCTTTTGTATTCTTTAATAAGCTAGCTTGTAAATCCTACCAAATATGGAGTGGCTAACTAACTTATTTGACTTTGTAACTTAAATAATGCTAGCAATCAGCCTCTAGATCATCCATACAATGCATCTAACTTAGTATATATATAGATTGGGAGGGAGAATTGCATTTTGCTAACTTATTTTTGCTTCAACACTCTACCAATCCTCTCTCTCACTAAAACCCACGAAAATTATAAGTTTTTCAGTCACAAAATCAAGCCCCGCAAATTTCATAACAGATCTAAAAGCTTAGAATCAAAACTTTTTCATAAAAGGTATAAACCCTAAACTAGAAATCTGATCTTGATCAATGTGTTAGATGTTGTTTTTTTTAATTAAACATGTTATATGTAGTCTAGTTAAGTGATCTGGGTTGGCACATGGTACATCCATAACAAATAAGTTCTCAAAATTGAAAATTTCAAAAATCTGGAAAATTTTGTTTTGTGTTCTGACAACCACATGTCAGGCCTTGTAGATCTCTTTCTGTGTTTAATTTTTGTGTTTTGAAGGATGATACTTGTAGTATGTCATGATATTTGTACTCTGGAACTTGAATCAAGGTCATTTCATTAACCGATTGCAAGTTATTGACTGTTAAAAGGCATCGACCCATTTACGTGACCAAACATTTCTAGTAACCTTAAATGGGCCCGTAATCGTGTGACAAAGATCTTTATGCCTCCAGATCTCTCTTGTGTTTACTGATTTATGTTCTTTGTTGTAACCATGTTGTAGTATGTTAGTTTAAATTTAGATCCATGCTTTTAGAACCACTAGATATCATATATACCGGATGTGACGCCCCCAAAATTAGGTATACATCACCCATTCTGAGTCGCCAGATACATGTTACAAAATTCAAATACAACTTCATTTATACAACTATTGAACTATCGTATAGAATACGACCACAGTTAACTGTGAGTTTTAATACAAATGTATGTAACTCTCATGGTGCCTCGACCACAACCTTATAATGGTACTTTACATAAAAGTATAGTCAAAAACTATTTTAGAAATTAAAATCTTTGGGAAGTGCACAAGGAAACCTTCGTACATGGGAGGCCATGCGTCTAGGTTATAATAGATATCATATGGACACAGAATTATCCTTGGTTGACCCAATAGACCCCAAAGAAAAACAAGAAGATTACTATCATCTTTTTCCCAATGGTGAGTCTTCTCTTGACATATAAATATATCCGTTGTCTCCAAGTGAAAATTATGTTTCAAATAAACTCCAAGATCATACAGGTAGTGCTCGTAGATATATTCAGCTAGTGGATGTGCACAACCATGTCTTATGAGAATACGAGGTTGTATGTCATTAGACATCTTGTATGATAGTGGCAAAACACCCTTCCAAAGTTGGGTTCACCTCACCCTATTTGATTCACTAAATATAACTACTAAATGTTGTATAGAAAATAACACACTTTTCTATACTGTTTAGGGAGGACCTCCATGGCTAGAAACCACTGTTCTATTCCCCTGTTATCCCCACTCGACCCAGCAACACTCTTACGACAACACTCTTATTACCTGAAAGGAATTGTGAAGCAAAAAGGGTGAGCACAACTAGCCCAGTAAAGGAATATCATGAATAAAGATAATTAAATTATCAATAGCTTTCATCAATAATAAATCGAGATTTAGAACATATGGTAGATGATAAAACTTTTCAACCATAGTTGCAGCGGAACGAGCAATCCATTAGAAGAGTCAAATAGACCATAAGGTCTATTATCTTCTATGTTAAAAGTCCACCAATCTTGCTTTATCCATGTAAAATAAATCAACAGCCTCATCCCACAATCATATGAATAACTCATAATCATAATTGTGGTTCTAAATTCCTCTTCGCAACCAGGACGAAGATAATTTTCATCACCTATCTTCACTTGAAACATCAAAAATCATGGTTATACCAAATCAGAATTCCTGCTCATAATCATACTAATAAATTCATCTTTGCACTACGACCAAAGATATTCATTAACAATTCATCTTTGCACTACATGCCAAAGACATACAACTGTATTTTAGAAGAGTCGAGTAGAGCATGATATCTACTATCTTCTACGAATTAGAAGTGTATAGTAAATATTTTATCGCTGAGACTCGGCTTAATAAATAATCCACATCATCGAATCACCCCTGCACTACGGCCAGGATATTCGTTAATATTATATCCATGAATTTATATTTCATCGCTGAGACTCAGCTCGATAATCAATCCATATCACTGAATTATCCATGCACTACGGCTAAGGATATTCGTTAATATGATATAACGACCACGAATTATCCATGCACTACGGCTAAAGATAATCGTGTTTTTCATCAACTGATCATGATCATGCCATAAAACAATTCATCTTTGCACCCTCGGTCAAGAGAATCCATAGCCATAATCATACCAAAAACCGTCCCATCAATGCACTCTGAACTAATGAGGACTTTTTCCACATCATTTGTAACATTACGGTCCATGATTATACCGAATAATCTCTCGGTCATAATCATACCAAGTCCATCTACGCACTACTACCAAAGATGACTTTCAACACAATATAAGCATGAGGATGATGACAATGATATAAGAATTAATCAAATGAGATAAAGGATAAATATTAAACATTTATAATACAATTTATCCAAATGCTCAATAATAACCAAATGTTATCAATCACTTAATAATCTCATAATCTAATATCATTAATATTATAACAATATTTTAATCATTTCTTAAACTTATAAACAATTTATTTCAATTGTTTACACTTTATCAAATAATGCATTTAATCATTCAAAAATGTCATACTCATAAGATTTCATAATCAATGATCAAATCCCTCATCAAAAATCTGCATATACCCTATATAGGATTCTCAAGCCATAAAATACTATTTTCCAATTTTATTACTTCACATAACATATTTAATTCATTTACTCATAACTAGTTTATTTTCATGAAAAATACCAAATCAGTCCCAAAAATATTTCTTTTTTGGGATTTAGCATAATATAGTCCCATCTTGAACATATATTTTTCTCAAAATTTTTAAAATTCATTTACTATTTTTTATATGGCTAAAACTGCTGAATATTTAGACATTTATCATAAATTTTACTTTTGTCCAAAAATTCCGAAATTTACAGGGTATACTCCTGTTATATACATGTACTCTCAATAAAAATTTCACCAATTTTGGAGTTAACTACAAGGCGTTATAAGGATTTACTTTTAAAATAGTCTTTTCCCATAAAATCCATAACTCTTAATCTATACATCCAAAAATCGCCATTTTTGGACACAATCTAGAAAACTCATCAAATTATCATTTCAAAATTTTTCCAGAATTTTTTTTAGGGTCAAAAAAATTACGAAACTGCCCCTGGCAGAAACCCCTTTTTAATGAAAATACGATTTGTATGAATACGAAGGATCATTTACAATGGATGTCGTAATCCAGATAGACAGGTTATTTCAACAGAATAATACAGAATGGAACCAGGTCATGCGTAAACGCACGCATGACGCGTGATATTCCAAATAGTAATAATAAATAATGAAATAACAGAAGAATTCACCAGGCATGCGATAGACCCCACAGATAGGTTATTCCAACAGAATAATAAATAATGGAACCAGGTCATGCGTAAAGCATAGACAGGATGTTCCAACAGAATAATAAAGAATGGAATAACATAAGAATTTCACCATGTATTCGGTACTTCGCATAAACAGGTTATTCCAACATAATAATAAATAATGGAACCAGTCCCAAAGATAAATGCACGCATGTGATATTCTCGACGTAATAATAAAGAATGGAATAATGTAAGAATTTCACCAAGTATAGGGTAGCTCACAGATACTGAGTTATTCCAATGTAATAATAAATAATGGAATAACAGAAGTTCTCTTCATGAATACAAAAGAAATAACACCCCTTACTTTAGTAGGAGATTGAATACTGCAGTAGTGTATTAACAGAATACTATTCTTCTTTCTCTCTTATTCTCTCTATACTTTCTCTCTCTATAGCTTGAATGAATTCGCGAAAAATAATGAAGAACTAGGCCTCTATTTATAGAAGATTTCTAGCTTAAGACTTGCAATGTGAAAAGGCAAGCGGCTTGATTTGTGATGTGAAAAGAAAAGTGGTTTGACACCTGTAATGTGAAACACCAAGTGGTTTGACGCCTGTAATGTGAAACACCAAGTGGTTTGACGCCTGTAATGTGAAACGGCAATTGGTTCGACGCCTGTAATGTGAAACGACAATTGGTTCGACGCCTGTAATGTGAAACGATAATTGGTTCGACGCCTGTAATATAAAACGGCAAGTGGTTTGACGTCTGGTAAAGGTAATTACTATTGGCAAAAAAGACTCTTAGATGATGACATATGGGCCCCCATAGAATAACCAAACTTGCCACAAACGTCTCATAATAGACTCTTTATATACATCAAGGATTGAATAAATATTACCACAAATTATTTTATTTTTAATCAACACATATTTAATCTTACAACAATTATTAATCATTAATATTATAACTTGTCGTCTCAATTATTGATTTAATAATATAACATATTATATAGATGATATTGTGACAATAATTGAATCAATAATATAAGAGATATGATACAGCAATTACTGTAGCAATAATTGAGTATAACTGAGTGACTTCTTACGTAAGCATCAATAATCAATATCGTGTGCTACTATGCAACCACGCGTAATACTGTACCTTTACTACCGAGTAGTTCAACAGTTTTAACGGTAAAACTTCCGCCGTTATTTTCATAAAAATATTTTTGTCATTTTCTCAATCCGACAATAATTCCGTTGCGGGGTCCACCAATGATTGTACCGTCCTACAGATATTCCCCAACAAAAAGAATATTCCTCGACCAATCGAATATTCCCCGACAAAAATAATATTTTATATCAATTTGCTTACTTTGCAAAAAAAAATCACATATTACCCTTAACTTTAAACTTTTATCAATTTAACTATTTACCAAAATAAAAAAAAAATTAAATACTTTTATTTCATAAAATTCGGGGTCTCACACCGGATTTGGTGGCCGGTCAAAGAAGGTCAGACGTTCATGAAATCAGTTTTCTAGGAAACCCGTAAAACTCGATGAACATAACGATTTAACGACTGCATTTCAACCTATATGTATCTTCATTATGTGATGTTGTTATGGTGATGTTTTGCAATATATCTCTTAACTTACATGCTGGCGACAATATGAAATCATTATATCATACAAACATTACAAGAATAGCTTATAGTGGAGACTCAAAGTATGATCCGAGTTGAATCCGAAAAAATTCTAACATCCCGACGGTCTAGTTAGAATAAATCTCGAGTTTAAGTTCAATTAAACTCTATCTAAATACTTAATCATTATCTAAGATAAATTATTAATAGTCAAAACATTTTTCATAAGTTTGTAATAATTTTCAGATAATTATTACCATTTATCATGAATTTTCAATCATTAAAATTGTATTTAAATAAATTAAATACCACATAATTCTTTTATCATTAATATTTATTTATTATCAAATATTAATGAAATACATGTCATAATATTATAATATATTTATAACATATCAAGGTAATTTTAATACTTTAAAATCACATTTATATGATTTTTAAACAATAAAATCCATTATCCGATAATTGCTTTTAATATTAAAATATTAATATTTTCATGATAAAATATCAAAAGTTATATTTTATAACTTAAAATATTTTTATAATACTTAAATCATTTTTATATGATTTATAAATCATTAATTCTATTTTTCCTTAATTTATTTAATATATTTATTAAATAAACTAATTATCATTAATATTGATTAATTAATGAATTTCATCATAAAATATTAAAAGTCACCGAAAATATCTTTAAATATTTTCTTATACATTAATATTATTTTTCATGTATTAAAATCATTTTTAAATAATTTATTTAATATTGTAATTAAATAAATTAAATACCATTTATATTCCAAAAATATTAAATATTTATGAAATATACTCTAAATAATTTAAAACTATTTTTCAAACTTTAAAATAATTTTTCAAAATTTATTTAGTATTTTTAATAATTAAAAACCATTTATTTCTATTTTTAAATAATTTCTGGAAAATAATTAATTAAAAAGGTGCCCTATAGCGACAGAACCGTCGCTATAGGTGTTCTTGAATGTTCTTGAGACCTTCATGTCAGTTACCGGGAGGCTACGTTTGACCAATGATAATTCTTTGATTAATAGGTTTCTGGACTTGTAATTTGATTTGAATTGTAATACTAATGTAGTACTACAATCCACAACTTTTTTCCTGGACAAAACACATCACAACAGTGCAATTCAAGCCCCTCAAAACTTGTCAGAAACTGTTCTTGAGTTTCTGGGCTGCCTAGAAACTCAAGCAGTCACCTTAGTGCTACTTTGAAGCTTCATAACTTGTAGTCTGGGTCTAGTTGGTGAGATCTAATGACTCCTACTTGTAGTCCTGATGTTAAAGTACAATGTTATAACAACAGATCATCCTAACAATAAAGAATATAAGCGAGAGGGACTGGTCAAAGTGGTGGTCCGGAACTGTTCTTGAGAAATCTGGGTTTCCCAAATTTCATCATGAGGCTGGCGGTCAACGGTGGTTTGACCTTGATTATTTTTGTTTATGCTTATGATTTCGATAGTATAAAGGCTTTATTGTGTGGTACTCATGTCATAATACAAGCTGAAAACAACAAAATGGAACAAAGATCTAACACCTGCAAGATCTCAGCCCTCGAAAATGACTGTCAAAAATTCTGGGTTTCTGGGTTACCCAGATACCAGATTTCGTGAACGGTCAACGGTTTTGACCACTGATATCTTTTAATCTACATTTGATGTGGACTTGATTCAAGTTCCAGATCAAATTCCTTACAAAATACTACAAGTAACAACTTTTAAAACACAAAACCAATTAACAGGTCCTCTACGAACCCTGACATTCGACTTTCAGACCTTAAAATTAGGGTTCTTGGTCAGTTTCAAATTTTTGATTTTTGTGCATCTAGATGTTATAGATCCATGATCTACTAACCCAGATCACTCAAAGACACCCTAATACACAACTTTCAACAACAACTTACAACATTTAACATCAAATCTAAGAATTTTTAAAATTAGGGTTCTTATACCTTTGAGCTTTGATTTTTGATTTCTGACTTCATGATCTGTTCTTGGTAAGTTATGGATTGATCTTTGCTTATCTTATCTCACTCTCTCACTCTACATTCCCGAAATTCTAGAGAGAGAGGGTCTTGGGAGAAAATGAGAATTTAAGTGGCTCTTTTCTCTCTCTTTAATATCTATATAAATTGCTTGATATGTTGCTAGCTAGATCTGATTTGGCTGCTGATTTGCTCGAATTTTTGGTCACCAAGTCAATGTAGTAGGTTACCAACTCCAACATTTGCTAGATTTGCAAGCTAACTTCAATAATGCAACAAAGGGCTTTTTAGTCATTTCAATTTCTAATTTAATGGCATTTTTGTCAAATGGCCAAACCCTTAGGGTTTGGGTTAAGGTTTAGGGTTTGAAAAACCCTTAGGGTTTAAAATTAAATTCTAGAATTTTCAAATTAGGTTTTCAAAATAGAAAATTAATATTTCTAAATTATAATTAGAATTTTCTAATTATATTAAAATTTCTTAATCATAAATTAAATCTCGCTAATTAGGATTAGTATTTCCTAATTAAAATCGCTAATTTAGCAATTATGGTCAAAATCACGAATTAGGGTTTATAACCCAAAATTAGGGTTTCTAATGGAAAAATAATTTTCCTAAATTAGAAATTAAATTTCGTAATTAGATTAGTGTTTTCTAATTACACATATCTTGAAAATTAGGATTAATATTTTCTAATTAAATGTATTAAATTAACACTTAGGTTTATCCCGAATTATAAATTAGGGTTCCTAATCCAGAAATTAGGGTTTTCTAAATTTGAAATTAGCGTTTTCTAATTAATTAAGCTTTACCCTAATTAATATTAGAATTAATAGCACTTAAGCAATATAATAATCATTTAAGTTCCCAGATTAGGATTTGAAACATCGAATTAGGGTTTCGAATTCCCGGAATTGAAATTAGGGTTTCCAGAACCGGTTTCTAGAGTTTCTTGTTAATCGTTAGGGTTTTCTAACCGAACGTTGACGTTTTTATATATATACTTAGGGTTTGTTACGTATATCGCTTATCCGATCAACCTCGACCCTTAACCACATCATGCACACATATACACGTAACATAAACGCTATTCCCTTAATCTGAATAATTCACTTAAATCCTTCATGTAATTTTGAAATCCTCAAAATTCATTCTTAAAAATATTAAACGATACACTTATTTTCTCTGCTCAGGTTCTAATTTTGAACCTTAATTCAATTAATAAAAATTTTAAAAATATTCCAAATTTTTGGGTTGTCACATTTCCTTACTAATCACATAAACACAAGCAACTGGTTTATTCATGTATTTCTAAGTTAAATTAACATGCTTGCAAAATTACTATACATACATGACATACATACATGTCAAGTTCATTTTTAAAGTTCTAATTTCACTCCAACTACATACTCTCATTATTCATGAATATTAATCTATTAACACATGCTCACATCAAGTCAATATACTGGTATATGCCCCTTATACATGCTTGTAAGTTAGTACATGACATAATGAGTGACCAACATTGATCATATTTGCAAACAGAACACCCAATCGAAAAATAGGGGATTCCACAGAACTGCTACTGCAGTGCCTTTGTGGTTAATATCTGAGCACTTGCGATGTACCGGTTCGAGCCAGAACAATAAATCTCTAAGAATCGCTCAAATTTCAAACACAAAATTACTCACGAAATAATTCCTAAACACTCATGTGTCAGTTTAAACATGCTTGTAAGGTCATATAACAACCATATGAACATTACCCAACCATACTAACATCCATTTCCATGAATTCAAGAAATTTAAATTCCAACACTTATGAACTCTGTTAACAGAAACAGAAATGGAAAGCAAGGAATGGAATGGAATTATACCTTCGTAATATGCAATGAACTTGATCTAACTGAACTCTCAAGCTCTTAGAATGCTCTCACTCTACTACTTAGCAATTTATCAGACAATTCTCAGCAACAAGAAATGAAGAAGTATACTACTATTTATTGAAGAACACAAAACCAGATATTTCATTTTCCCATTGAATCAAACCCATGGATTGTAGGATTGTATGAAGGTTATGGAGGAGTTGGTAATTAGTGGTTGGTTTGCATCATGAACACCACTCCCCCCCATGATCATTAGCTAGAAGCTTGGAAGAAAATGAAGAACATAGACCTTAGCCTTTTTGTCTAAACGCATGACTGAGATATTAGGGAGCAAATGGGACTCTCAATTTGGGACAATCCAATATCTTAGCATTCTTGTATACTCCTACGCCTTCTCACTCTTATGTTATATTTTTAATACACATATCAACCATATTTTATAACCTAATGTCACACTATGACTTAACATTTCTAGGTAGTATGTGTGATGTAATATACATATAATCCATGTACATTTTATGTTAATGTCTACCCACATGCATATTGTTACATACACATTTCATAATGTATTTATCACATATAGTTTCAATATGTTTAATCACATTGCCTTATACAATTTAGTTTTATAAGACTTAATATATATAGCCACATAAATGTCACAAAGACACTATATAGTTATATTTGTATTATTGTCCACATGCACATAATCTCTGTCAATATAATATTATTATATTAATAACTTACTTATTTATGTCAATTAAATAATTTATTCACTTCCTCGATTAATTACCACCAATATTAATTAATCCATTTATTATTGATATAATTCTTATTATAGATATATTGCAATTAATAATAATCGTATATTACGAATTAATTACCAAGTAATCCATATTCCACCATAATTAATTAATATTAATCAATGGATTAACAATTCCGTTATCGGACATAACACACTTTTAATTCATAGTTTATCAATGTCACACCTATCACATAATTGTTCTATTTAATTTCCAAAGTGGAAAAATTACTTTTCTCCAACTTATTGTTGGCGCCACACGCCAGGGCTTTCTTTGGACTACAGCAATAGCAAGGCTGTGTTCTCGACAAAGCAAGCTAAGACTGGTTTAGCTTCGGTCCGTGCCAATCTCCACCGCTAACTCGTTATATATGACATGAATTGATCTCCACAAGAGTGTTACTACGAGTCTACGAGTGTATTGATTACTTATATAAAATCTCATGATCATACACGATTAACCTTCCTAATTCCCGATTTAACTCACTTAGTGAATTTTCTCGTTTCGCATTAGGCCACACAAGGCATTTCACAATCCCATTGTCCCTTCACACATCTTAATACGCATCGATGAAATACGAATCAATTGTATTAGCCAACTCATAAAAAAATACACTTATATTCACATAAATATTATTTCCATTAATATATTCATTTAATAAAACGTGGAAATTCTCGGGTATTACAATAATCATGACCATAATTTTACAAATGATGGGGTAAAAATCCTCATTGGCCTGTAGTGCATTGATGGACAGTTGTTGGTATGATTATGACCAGGGATTATTCGGTATAATCATGACCATTGATGATTACATGACTATCCTTGGCCCGTAGTGCATGGATGACTCGATGATGTGGTTTATTTATTAAGCTGAGTCTCAGCGATAAAATTGATGATAAAATTTTTAAATCATAGAAGATAGTAGATATCATGCTCTACTTGACTTTTCTAATGAATTTCTTGTTCCGCTGCAGTTAAACTTGATGTTTATTATATTTTATCAGTTTAATACTGTTGAAGGCTAACGATAATTTATTCTACATTATCTTAGTCATAATATTTCTTACTGGGCTAGTTGAGCTCACCCTTTGTTTTCATTGTTCTCTTCAGGAAATGAGAATATAGCTGGGACTAGTCAGGGAACGGAGTGACGGTCCAGATGTTTGCATTAGTTGTCCTCACTATTCAGTGAAATAGTGTGATAATAATTGTAATGAGGACTCTATTTGAGTTTGGATACTCTCTACGAGACATTATCCGTGTTGAAACTCTCAGCTACGTTTTGTCGTACTAAATAAAAGAAGTTTGTATTTAAATCCTGTACCATGTATTTGGCGACTCAAGATGGGTGATGTATACCTATTTTGGGGGCGTCACATTGTTTTCATTGTTCTCTTCAGAAAATGAAAACGTAGTCGGGACTAGTCGGGGAACAGAGTGACGGTCCAAGATGGTGGCTATAGTAGTCCTCACTATTTTATGAAATAGTGTGATAATAAATGTAATGAGGACTTTATTTGAGTTTGAATACTGTCTATGAGACAATATTCGTGTAAAAACTCTAAGCTACGCTGTTGTCATATTGTATAAAAGAAGTTTGTATTTGATTTATGTACCATGTATTTGGCGACTCAGAATGAGTGATGTATACCTATTTTGGGGCGTCAAAATATTAATTTTTATGGCCCAAATATTTTATTTGGAAAGCCGGAGGAATTAAGTGTTAAGCCCAAGTGAGCCCAATTGTTAAGGAACATGTGGGAGTATAATAATATTAAAAATTATATTAAGTCAAGAGATATATATTTACTATCTCAAATTTATTAATTTTATAACTTAATTAAAGTAAGTTTAATTTGGTTATAAAATTTAATGTACTAGACTAATGATTTTAAATTCTAAATGTATGGAATGAAAATCCTAATTAAATATTTAGGGTGGGATAAGATGGAAATGATTGGACTATGTCAATTTTACATAGCCCAAAGAATTATTAGGAAAGCCCAAAAGATTAAATAAATGGCCCAATTTTTAAAACCCAATTATTGAGGACATTTTGGACATTTAATAAAGCAATAAAAAAAGATATGAGGGAGATAGAAGGACACATGGCTAATTAAAATGTGAAAAAAAGAGAAGAAAGGAACATATATTAGAGATAGAAAGAGGATAAGAAGGAAAGAGAAAATAAGAAGGAAAGAGAAGAAAGAGAAAGAGGGGAAGAAAGATAGAACGGGAAAAAAGAGAAGAAAGAGGGAGAGAAATGGAAGAGTGGCCGAAGCCATGAAGGAGAAGAAGAGGAGAGAGAAGATTCTCAAAGGAAGAAGAAGAAAAAGAAGGAAGGCTTGAGAAAAAAAGTGCTAAAATCCTAAAATTTAGTTTATGTAATTGATTTTAGATAGTCTAAATCAAATCTTGGATTTATGTTATAAAGTCAAAAACCATGATTGTAAATGTTGATGAGTGTTTTATATTTGGATTTACCCATATTGGGTGTTGATTTGGTTGGAATCAAAAGGAAAAGAAAAAAAAATAGTTTTGAAACCCTAACTTTTATATATTTTAAAAATCCACCGTTTTAAATCTATAACTTCTTTTTATGATCGGTCAAAGAGGGGTGCTAGATATATGTGTTTACTAGTTAACCCAAGTGGTAACACTCAAAAATGTTGAGTTTTCAAGGTGTAGTGACTGATTTACCCGAAACAGTCCAGTTTTTCTAACAAAAATAAAAACTGTTTTGGGGCAGTTTCTATCAGGGGAATTTTCGTAATTTTTCCGACCCTCAAAAATTCTGGAAAAATATTAGATGATAATTGGATGATTTTTCTAGATTGTGTCCAAAAATGGCGATTTTTGAATGTATAGATTAAGAGTTATGAATTTTATGGGAAAAAATTATTTTAAAACTAAACCCTTATAACTCCTTGTGGTTAACTCCAGAATTGGTGAAATTGTTATTGGGAGTACATGTATATAACTGGAGTATGCCCTATTAATTTCGGAGTTTTTGGACAAAAGTACAGTTTATGATAAATGTCTAAATATTCGGTAGTTTTGGCCATTTTGAAAAATAGTAAATGAATTTTTAAAATTCCGGAAAAAATATATATTCAATATGGGACTATATTCTGCTAACTCCTAGAAAAGAAAATATTTTGGGATTGATTTGGTATTTTTTATGAAAATGGACTAGTTATGAGTAAATGAATTAAATATGATATGCGAAGTTAAAAAATTGGAAAATAGGATTTTATGGCTTGAAAATCCTATATAAGGTATATGCAGATTTTTGATGGAAGTTCTGATCATTGGTGATGAAATCTTATGTGTATGGTATTTTAGAATGATTAAATGCATTAATTAGTAAAGTGTAAACAATTAAAATAAATTATTTATAAGTTTAAGAAATGATTAAAATATTATTAAAATATTAATAATATTAGATTATGATATTATTAAGTGATTGATAACATTTGGATTAAAGTGTTATTAAATCATTGATTTAAAATATTATTTAATGATTAATAATATTAGTGAATGAATTTAATGTTATTTAATATGTAGGATTTAGAATCCAGCTTGCTGGATTGAAGGATTTAGAATCAAGCTTGTTGGATTGAAGTATTTAAGAATCCAGGCTTACTGGATTAAAGGATTTAGAATCCAGCTTGCTGGATTCAAGAATTTATGAGTCCAGGCTTGCTGGATTGGAAATCTGTTGAATCCTGGTTGCTTGATTTGGAATCCAGTTTGCTGGATTGCAATCTGGTTTGTTGGATTGCAAATCTGGGTTTTTGGACTGATATGTTTAAATAATCTAGATTATAATATTAATATTTGGCCTACTAGATTATAGAAAAGAACTTATAATATGAAAGATTAAGCGTTAAATCATAATGTATATGATATAGTGATTAAATAATTATCAAAGGATGATAATAATACTGATGTGTTAAGCTGTTATCTAATATTTGATTTTTTTGATTAAGTGTTAGATAATTTATGGATAAAGAAATAGTATTATGAGCTAACATGTATGTTATGCTGACTGAAAGATCAATCTTATAATTGATAGGTCCTTTTTAAGAGATTACATTAGATTCCTTAACGGTAATCAGCGATACAGGCAAGTTTCCCTAACTCAAACTTGAGTTGTATGTTCAAAGCATTTTAGTGAATAATTGTTGTTGATTATTCACGTCTATACTGATTATTGATTTGCACTTAGTGCATGTTGTATATGTTCATCAGGTATGAAAGGTTGATCACATTCATTACCATAAGGTTCAGTTAAATTGTTCATGGTAATTGTTGACCTTCAAACATTATTGATTCAGACACGCAAATATTTAAACTTGATTCATGTTATTTCACAATTATTATATTGTGAAAACTTGAAAGCTTATTCATTCTTTTCAAGCATGATATATCTTCATTGTATTTAAAACTTGTTGGGCAAATTTGTTGCTCACCCTTGCTATATCATGATAAAAAAATTCAGATTAAGATGAAAGCTCGAGTAAAGACAGAAGCAAAGACAAAGTCAAGATTAAATTACGGTGCAGTTAGATCTATTAAATTTTATGACGAAAATAACATTGTAAATCTTTTTAGATATTGAAGGTATGTATTTAGTTAAGGTTGTAGCCCTTGGGAATGATGTGTAAAAGTTTAATATATAAACAATTTAAGTTTATATCTTCCGCAATAGTTATAGAAATGATGTACTAGATCTGAGGTAAAAAGTACCCGAATTTGGGGGCGTCATAAGTTGGTATCAGAGCCGTAGGTTATAATCCTTAGGTAGGTGTACCTTAGGCTGTAACCGCGGAGAGAATGATAAGCAATAAACTCGAATAGAGTTTACGCGATAAAAGATGAATTTTTGGAAACTCATTATTAAGTAAAGATGAAGAAAAATAAGATTCAAAGAAGAATCTTGAAGAGCTATAAAGATAAGAATCTAGAGTTACCTGACTCTAGTAATAAAAATGAAAAGTGATAATAAATAGACGATTTCTATAAGATGAAAAGTGCAAATAAAATCATAATATAATATTATTAAAGAGAAGAATAAGAAGATCGTAGCATAACACGATCGTAAGTATAAGGAGAAATGATTACGAAATAAGATCACGACGTGATCAGATTAAATTGTTGAATAACATATGATATGTTAAGTGATTGGTATGATATAGCTTGACGCTATAAAGAGAAGGTACTATGAAATGGTACGATGTAAACTCAGAAAAGAGTGGTAAATGTTAAGATATAGACTAAAGAAAATTCGTATTAAGAAAAGAGAAAGTTAGAATTGTGTAGGATTTCAATTGAGGACTCAGGTCAGCAGCTGAGTTGTATGATTCTTGTATGGGCTGGGAATTTGTACTTGGGTAGTATGTGATGATGGATATGAAATAGTGTGAACTCGTTGCGTATGAGTAGAATCTGAGATGATTGAATAAATGTTATTATGACAACCTAGTTTTGATGAATGTTTAGAAGATGTAAACTCCTAGTGAGTAGTTATGGTGAAATGTGATAATAGATGAGAAATCCTCAAAGGAGGCAATTGTAAATGTTAAGTTAAAACCCTAGTTTTGATCAAGAGAATAAGCATAGATTAGTATGCTTTAATTTTGAGGATGAAATTCTTAGAAGAAGAGGTGAATGTGATAACCCAAATTTTTGGGTAATATTAAAATAAGATTTAAATAAAGAAAATTCTTATTATATGATATTTTATGTGATATTATAGTGCACAAAGGAATATGTGTCATGCAATAGGTGATATTGTGTATAATAAATATATTAGAATTATATATTTATTATATGTAATTAAAGTGGAGGAGTAAATTATTAAAGGAAATTAGATGGGTAAAATTAAAATAATTTATAATATTAAATTATTTTAATGTGGTAAATTGGTGTGGCATTAAATATACTTCATGTATAGCCACTATTTTATTTAATAAATCATATATTACCTTATTGAGTGTAATGTATGCATGTATTTAATTGGGTGAATATATTAATATATTTACTACGCTTAAATAAATTATGAAGACAATTTATAGAAAGTAAAAAAATAATTGAATATATTATATTATATTACATGGATAATGATATAATATTTAATATTTTACCAAATGATGTAAAATAAAAATATGAGATGATATTCAATATGTAAAATATGTATATTTGTATCAAAGCGTTAGTAAATTAAATTCATATTTGAATACATGAATTGAATATATTAATTTATATATTTAATATATAAATAAATTGTTTGGAAATGATTTATGGAGAGAAGGAGTAATTAAATTTAATTATCCAATATAAATTGTATAATTTAAATAAGTTATCTAAATTATGTATGAGAATTAAATAACCTAAATGGTTGTCGTTATTTAGTGGTCATAGTATTTTAATTATATACTAATGACATAATCTAAGAGAATTATGGTATTTAAAATATATACTAATTCAAGAGATTTATTTTATATATCTCAATTAATTAATTTTATATCCTAATTAAGGTAAGTTTAGTTGGGTTAAGAAATTAAATGTACTTGAGTAAGAATTTTTATTTCACTTGAGTACAAGAAAACCCTAATTTAATGATTAGGGTAAGATATAATTTAATGTAATGGACCATATTAATCTTTATGGCCCAAACATTTTAGTTAGGAAGTCCAAATATTTTATTTGAAAAGCCAAAAGAATTAAGTGTTAAGCCCAAGTGAGCCCAATTGTTAAGGAACATGTGGGAGTATAATAATATTAAAAATTATATTAAGTCAAGAGATATATATTTTACTATCTCAAATTTATTAATTTTATAACTTAATTAAAGTAAGTTTAATTTGGTTATAAAATTTAATGTATTGACTAATGATTTTAAATTCTAAATGTATGGAATGAAAATCCTAATTAAATATTTAGGGTGAGATAAGATAGAAATGATTGGACTATGTCAATTTTACATAGCCCTAAGAATTATTAGGAAAGCCCAAAAGATTAAATAAATGGCCCAATTTTTAAAATCCAATTATTGAGGGCATTGTGGACATTTAATAAAGTAATAAAAAAAAAGATATGAGGGAGATAGAAGGCCACATGGCCAATTAAAATGTGAAAAAAAAGAGAAGAAAGGAACAAATATTAGAGATAGAAAGAGGATAAGAAGGAAAGAGAAGATAAAAAGAAAAAGAAGAAAGAGAAAGAGGAGAAGAAAGAAAGAACGGGAAAAAAGAGAAGAGCGAAGATTCTCCAAGGAAGAAGAAAAAGAAGAAGGAATGCTTGAGAAAAAAAGAAGGTAAAATCCTAAAATTTAGTTTATGTAATTGATTTTAGATAGTCTAAATCAAAGCTTGGATTTATGTTATAAACTCAAAAACCATGATTTTAATGTTGATGAGTGTTTTATATTTGGATTTACCCATATTGGGTGTTGATTTGGTTGGAATCAAAAGGAAAAGAAAAATAAATTTTTTAGTTTTGAAACCCTAACTTTTATATATTTTAAAAATCCACCGTTATAAATCTATAACTTCTTTTTATGATCCGTCAAAGAGGGGTGCTAGATATATGTGTTTACTAGTTAACCCAAGTGGTAGCACTCAAAAATGTTGAGGTTTCAACGTGTAGTGACTGATTTACCCAAAATAGTCCCGTTTTTCTAACAAAAATAAAAACTATTTTGGGCCAGTTTCTATCAGGGGAATTTTCGTAATTTTTCCGACCCTCAAAAATTCTGGAAAAATATTAGATGATAATTGGATGAGTTTTCTAGATTGTGTCCAAAATGGCGATTTTTGGATGTATAGATTAGGAGTTATGAATTTTATGGGAAAAGACTATTTTAAAACTAAACCCTTATAACTCCTTGTGGTTAACTCCAAAATTGGTGAAATTGTTATTGGGAATACATGTATATAACAGGAGTATACCCTGTAAATTTCGGAGTTTTTAGACAAAAGTACAGTTTATGATAAATATCTAAATATTCGGCAGTTTTGGCCATTTTGAATTTTAGTAAATGAATTTTAAAAATTTTGGGAAAAATATATATTCAATATGGGACTATATTCTGCTAAATCTCAGAAAAGAAAATTTTTTGGGACTGATTTGGTATTTTTCATGAAAATGGACTAGTTATGAGTAAATAAATTAAATATGTTATGTGAAGTTGAAAAATTGGAAAATAGGATTTTATGCCTTGAAAATCCTATATAAGGTATATGCAGATTTTTTATGGAAGTTTTGATCATTAGTGATGAAATCTTATGTGTATGGTATTTTAGAATGATTAAATGCATTAATTAGTAAAGTTTAAACAATTAAAATAAATTATTTATAAGTTAAAGAAATGATTAAAATATTATTAAAATATTAATAATATTAGATTATGATATTATTAAGTGATTGATAACATTTGGATTAAAGTGTTATTAAATCATTGATTTAAAATATTATTTAATGATTAATAATATTATTGAATGAATTTAATGTTATTTAATATATAGGATTTAGAATTCAGCTTGCTGGATTGAAGGATTTAGAATCCAGCTTGCTGGATTGAAGGATTTAAGAATCCAGCTTGCTGGATTTAAGGATTTATGAATCTGTTGAATCCAGGTTGCTGGATTTGGAATCTAGTTTGCTGGATTTGGAATCCAGTTTGCTAGATTGTAATTTGGTTTGCTGGATTACAAATCTGGGTTGCTGGACTGATATGTTTAAATAATCCAGATTATAATATTAGTATTTGGCCTACTGGATTATAGAAAAGACCTTATAATATGAAAGATTAAGTGTTAAATCATAATGTATATGATATAGTGATTAAAGAATTATCGAATGATGATAATAATACTGATGTGTTAAGCTGTTGTCTAATATTTGATTTTTGTGATTAAGTGTTAAATAATTTTTGGATAAAGAAATAGTATTATGAGCTAACAGGTATGTTTTGTTGGCTGAAAGATCAATCTTATAATTGATAGGTCTTTCATAAGAGATTACATTAGATTGCTTAGCGATAATCAGCGGTACATGCAAGTTTCCCTAACTCAAACTTGAGTTGTATGTTCAAAGCATGTTAGTGAATAATTGTTGTTGATTATTCACGTCTTGATTTGCACTTAGTGCATGTCGCATATGTTCATCAGGTATGAAAGGATGATCACCTTCATTACCATAAGGTTCAATTAAATTGTTCATGGTCATTATTGACCTTCAAACATTATTGATTCAATCACGCAAATATTAAAACTTGATTCATGTTATTTCACAATTATTATATTGTTGAAAACTTGAAAGCTTATTCATTCTTTTCAATCATGATATATCTTCATTGTATTTAAAACTTGCTGGGCAAATTTGTTGCTCACCCTTGCTATATTATGATAAAAATTTTCAGATTAAGATGAAAGCTCGAGTAAGGATAGAAGCAAAGACAAAGTCAAGATTAAATTATGGTGCAGTTAGATCTATTAATTTTTCTAACGAAAATAGCATTGTAAACCTTTTTAGATATTGAAGTTATGTATTTAGTTAAGGTTGTAGACCTTGGGAATGATGTGTAAAAGTTTAATGTATAAATAATTTATGTTTATATCTTCAGCAATAGTTATAGAAATGATGTACCAGATCTGAGCTAAAAAGTACCTGGATTTGGGGGCGTCACAGCGCAGCTGCGCCATGTCTGGTTCGAGCCAGTAACAGTCTGCTTCGGCAAAACTTTAGCCCAACCACAGAAATTACTCATGAATTTGATTCTAAACAATCATATCTCAGTTTAAACATACTTATATGGTCATATAACAACTATATGGACATTACCCAACCCTTTTTAACATTTAACTCCACCAAATCAAGAATTTGAAATTCAAGAACTCAAATCTTATTTTTGACAGAGACTGAAATGGAAAGCAAGGAATTGAGGTTATACCTCTGTAATGTAAAATGAACTTGCTGCTAATTGAACCTCCAATTCCTTATAACACTTGTATACTCTCAATTCCACACTAGCAATTCTCAACAATGAAATTAGAGAATAAGAGTTCATACTTATAGGAAAATCAATACACAGACAATGTCATCTCTCACTAAATTAAACTCATGGATGAAAGGATTGCATGAAGGTTAACAAGGAGTTGGTAAATGGTTGTTGATTTGCATCATTATCACCACTCCCCCCATAATCATCATCTAGAAAAGCTTGGAAGAAGAAAGAGACAATAGGCCTTAGAATTTTTGGTGATTCACGTGATTAAGAAAATGATAGCAAATGAGACACTAGTTTTGGGACAAGCCAATTAACTCAGCACTCTTGTAACACTTATACAAATTCCTACTCTTATGTTATATTTTATATACACATTCTCCATACATGGGCTATATCCTAATGCCACAATATAGTTTAATATTTCAAGGTAGTAGATGTTATACAACATACATATAATCCATGTACATTTTATTTTAATGTCTATCCACGTGTATATTGTCACATACACATTTCATGATGTATTTATATCATATAGTTTCAATAAATCTTAATACATGGTTACTATATATGGTATAGTCACATAAGTGTCACACTACTCTATATAATATAGTTGTATTTTATATTTTTTAATTATTGCTCATATGCTCATAACAATCAATCTAATATTATTATATTAATAACTTACTTAATTATTTTATGTCAAATAAATAAATTATCCACTTCCTTGATTAATTACCACCAATATTAATTAATTCATTCTTCCTTGATTAATGTATTTATGGATCTCCATAACCATTAATTATCTATATAATTCTTATTATATTTATAGATATATATATTGCTAACAATAATAATCACATATTATTAATTAATTACCATTATCAATTAATCAATATCTTACCACAACCATTAACAATTAATATTAATTAATGGCTCACTTAATAATTCCTTCGTCGAACATAACATACTTTATTCCATGGTTTATTAATGTCACACATATCACATAATTGTTCCATTTAATTTCTAAAGTAGAAAGTTAATTTTTCTCCAATCGACTCTTCGGGCGCAATAAGCCCATTTGCATTCTTTGGAGACGCCAAGCAAATATGTCATACTTCGATAGTGCCAAGTCTGGTTTAGCTTCAATCCAGTGTCAACCTCCATCGCCAAACTCGTTTTACACGACATGAATTAATGTCCACATGAGTGATATTACCAGTCTAAGAGTGTATTGATTACTTATATGAAATCACATGATCATACACGATTAATCTTTCCTAATTCCCGTTTTAACTTCCTTAGTGAATTTCCTCATTTCACAATATGCCACACAAGGCATTTCACAATTCTCATTGTCAAATCCACACTTCTCAATACGCATTAACCTAGTGCAACTCAATTGAATTAATCAACTTACAAAACATTAACACTTATATTCACATAGATATTATTTGTATTAATATATTCATTTAATAACACGTGGAAATTCTCGGGTATTACATCTTCTCCCCCTTATAAAAATTCTGTCCCGGAATTGCTACAAGGTTACACAAATAGATGAGGATAATCCCTCATCATCCTATCTTCTAACTTCTACGTTGCCTCCTCGACATCGTGATTATGCCAAAGTACTTTTACAGAGGAAATGACTTTGTTCCTTAAAGTTTGCTCCTTCCTATCTAGAATTTAGATAGGAATTTCTTCATACGCTAAATTCTTCTCCACTTGACTGGGTTCATAAGAAATCACGTGCTTGTACTCAGGCTTATACTGACGTAACATGGATATGTGAAACACGTTATGGATGTGCTCCAACTCAGGTGGTAGTGCAACTTTGTACGCTACCTCGCCCATGCTTCAGTATTTCGAACGGTCCTATGAATCTTGGACTCAGTATTCCTTTCTTGCCGAAACGAATCTTTCCCTTCCATGGAGATACCTTCAAGAATACAAAACTGCCGACTTTAAAATCTCGGACTTGCCGATGTAAATCCGCATACTTTTTCTGGCGATCTTGAGCTGCCACTAGTCTGGCCCTTATTACTGTCACCACGTCCGCGGTTTGTTTTACTAACTCTGGTCCGAGTATTCGTCGTTCTTCGACTTCGTCCCAATATAATGGCGTTCTGCACTTCCTTCCGTAAAGAGCTTCATACGGTGGCATGTCGATACTCGCATGGTAACTATTATTATACGCAAATTCGACTAAGGGTAGGTGGTCGTCCCAATTTCCTTTGAAGTCCATCATGCAAGTCCTAAGCATGTCCTCCAGCGTTTGTATGGTTCGCTCACTCTGTCCGTCTGTCTGAGGATGATTAGCGGTACTCAACCTTAACTGTGTTCCCATCCTCTCTTGCAAGCTTTTTCAAAATTTTGACGTGAAACGCGAGTCTCGGTCAGAAACAATTGATATCGGCACTCCGTGTCGTGAAACAATCGCCTTTATGTATAGACTCGCTAACTGATTCAAACTGTAGCAGATCTTGATCAGTAGAAAATGTGCGGTCTTTGTAAATCGATCCACGATAACCTATATGGCATCCAAACCTTTCTGCATGACTAGAATTCCTACCAAAAAATCCATCGTAATATGCTCCCATTTCCACTCCGGTATTTCCAACGGTTGTATCAACCCACTCAGCCGCTGATGCTCTGATTTTACGCGTTGACAAGTCAAACATCTACTAACGCACTCTGCGACTTCCCGTTTCAAATTGGGCCACCAAAAATGTTGCCTCAAGTCTCGGTACATCTTAGTGCCTCCCGAATGAACGGAATATGTCGTATTGTGTTCCACGTGCAAAATCTCTTCTTTTAACTCGGTTACCGCCGGTACCCACACTCTGCCTTCGATTCTTAAGATACCGTCTTTATCTATTCGAATATTTTCTTCCTCATTTTCCGCGATCCTTTTCCTGATCTTCTCACATTCTTCATCTTTCTATTGTGCTTCTTTTACTCTATCCAACAATGTCGAACAAGATTCTATTACAAAAAACTTCTCTTCAGACCTTTCGGGTCCCTTTACCTCTATTTCCAACTTCTTCATATCTCTTATTAACTCCTCCTGAGTTGTCAATTGAAACAATTTCTCCCTTCCTTTCCTGCTCAGAGCGTCGACAACTACGTTTGCCTTCCCCGGGTGATAAAGAATATCACAGTCACAATCTTTGATCAATTCTAACCACCTTCTCTGACGCATATTCAACTCCTTCTGTGTGAAGATATATTTCAGATTTTGTGGTCCGTGTATATCTCACATTTCTCTACGTACAAATAATGCCTCCATATCTTTAATGCAAAAACTACTGCCGCTAACTCTAAGTCATGAGTAGGGTATCGTTTTTCGTAATCCTTTAATTGTCGTGACGTATACGCAATGACTTTGCCATGCTGCATCAGCTCACAACCCAGTCCTCATTGCGATGCATCACTGTACACCACAAATCTTCCCGTAACATCTAGTAATGTAATACAAGCACCACGCTTAATCTCTTCTTCAACTCTTGAAAACTCTCTTCGCATTTGTCGGTCCATACAAATTTCACCGTCTTCCTCGTCAGGTTAGTCAACGGGGTAGCTATCTTAGAAAAATCTTGGATGAATCTTCGATAGTACCCAGCTAACCCTAAGAAACTTCTCACCTCCATCGGTGTTCTCGGTTGTTCCCAATTACTTATCGCTTCGACCTTTGCGGGGTCTACTGAGATTCCATTCTCATCCACCACGTGGCCTAAGAATTGAACCTTCTTCATCCAAAATTCACACTTTGAAAATTTTGCATATATCTTCTCCTTTCGTAGTGCCTTCAAAACAATCTTCAGATGCTCAGTGTGTTCTTCCTCTGTCTTCGAGTAGATCAAAATGTCGTCGATGAAAACTACTACGAATTTATCCAAGTATGGCTTGAAAACTCAATTCATCAAGTCCATGAATGCTGCCGGAGCATTAGTCAAACCAAATGACATTACCAAAAACTCGTAATGTCCATAACGGGTTCGAAACGGAGTCTTTGGTATGTCCTCATCCCGCACTTTCAGTTAATGATATCCTGTCCGTAGGTCAATCTTCGAGAAATATTTTGCTCCCTTCAGTTGATCAAACAAGTCATCTATCCTCGGTAATGGATATATGTTCTTGATCATTACTCTGTTCAATTCTCGATAATCGATACAGAGCTCATCGATCCGTCCTTTTTCCTAACGAATAACACTGGTGCTCCCCAAGGAGACACACTCGGTCTAATGTACCCATTATCTAATAACTCTTGAAGTTGTATAATCAATTCATTCATTTCTACCGGCGCCATACGATATGGAGCATTCAAAATCGGTGTCGTTCCCGGTGCTAAGTCTATTACGAATTCGATTTCCCTGTCTGGAGGAAGACCAGGCAGATCGTCCGGAAACATCATGAAATTCACTCACTACGGGTATATCTTTAATTTCTACTCCCTTTTTTTGAGTATCTACGATGTAAGATAAATAACCTACACATCATTTCCTTAACAATTTCTTGGCCTGCATCATCGTAACGCAACACGATTACTTAAGCGATGAGCTACCATAAAACACTACCTTAGACTTACTTGGAGTTTGAAGGGTCACATACTTGTCCTAACAATCAATTATCGCTGCATGATTATATAACCAATCCATTCCCAGTATTATGTCAAATTCTCCCAAACAAATAGGAATCAAGTCTACGCTCAGTTCATGTTCTCTAATGTTTGCGTGACAATTTTGATTAACATATTCTACATGGATTATTTCCTTATTCATAACTTCTACGTTCAAGGAATCTTCTAAACGTTCTCGAGGTGTACTAAGTTTACTAGTAAATTCTTAAGATATAAAAGAATAGGTGGCACCCGAATCAAATAATACATAAGCATTTATATTATTGATTGGGATTATACCTGACACCACATCTTCGCAGCTACTGCGTCCTGGACGGTCATGTTAAAGGTTCGGGCGATCGATCGATTGGGTTGTGCGGGTCCACCAATCATTAACTTGTTTCCTCCTCCCTGGCCTCCGCTAGTTCCCCCAATTCCTTTCTTTGGGCAATCATTTATCTGGTGCTCTATTGATCCACAAGCAAAACATCCTATGATCTTCTTTGGCTTTGGGCAATTTGGCGATATGTGCCCCTCTTATAGCAAGTGCTCTTTCCCTTCCGGCACTCCCCCTGATTACTTCTTCCACACTTGTTACAAGCTTCGGTCCTTTTCTTGAAGTTTCCTTGGTGACTTCCACCTTGATTATTGTTTCTGTTGTTGTTATTTTCCCATTTCCTCTTTCCAGAGTTACTCCCTCCGCTGCTGCTTTCTCCACGATGTTCACTATCAGTGTTCTTTTTTTTCTTCTCCTTATGATATAGACTTAATTTGGACCTTCCGATGATTTCCTTCTTAACAAGGTCGAAAGGAATCAATCTGTTTCAACCCTTATTATACAACCACGCGCTTTCAACCCTTGCTCAAAGCGCCTCCCTTTCCTCATCCCCAACTTGGTGCTCCATGCAAATCGCGCTTAGTTCATTAAACTTAGTCACAGTATTGTGCCACCGTCATATCTCCTTGTTTTAACTTTAGGAACTTCACTTCCATCCTACTTTTCATACTCTTCGGGAAATAGTTCTCGAAGAACAATGTCGTAAACCTCTCCCATGTTATCGTTCCTCCTCTCTCCTCTCTCTGGCGATTAGCTTCCCACCAATAGTTCGCTTCACCTCATCATATATGTGGCAACATCGCTTTTCGGTCTTCACCCACGACGAGCTATAGTGATCGCCTTCTCGATCTCCTTGATCAAGGTTTGCGCAACTATCGGGTCAGTAGTTCCCACAAACTCTGGGGGTCCTACACTCTTAAAATCTTTGAAGTTTGTTACTGGGACAACTTGGGGAATGGGTGGTACAGGTTCATTTCTTCCCCTCAGAGCTTCTCCCAATAAATCTACAAGTCTCTGTATCGAATCTACTGGTCCTCTCTCATCATTAACTGACTCTTCTGGACAGTTATTCTACATCTGGGAGGCATTTTCTGCATCACAAAATTTTTCATTTTATTATCTAATTATCATATTTAGACATTCCTCAATTGAAAAGAACTAAAGGTTTATAACACGTTCCTGAAATAAGATCATTTATATTCATATGCCAATTGGTTATAATACATGTTCTTTTCTAGCATACTGCTATAAATGATAACACATATCCCTTATTATCACAAAAGACGGGGACAACACTAGCTTACTACCCTTCTAAAACTTTTCAAAAGTTGGGGTTACCATCATCTCGCATCTTACACAAAAGACTGAGATTACAACCACATATTAAACAACACATAAATAAAATACTACACTACTGAGCTTTTCTCCCTAGACTCAATCTAACATCCCACGCTCCACGCCGCTCTGATATTCCTTCTATGTAATGTGCACCACCATATCTCGACTTACGGTATACCGAGTCTGTCCTTGCTCAGCTGGGTAGTGATTTACCCCATTGATCAATCTCTCCATGGTCGTGCGTAGAGCATAGCCCATATTGTTCACCTTCCTCCTCTTGCACCGCACCTCATCTTCTAGATCATCAACCCTATCATTGGCTTCCTCCCACTTCTCCTCGAAGTGAATCCTATCCATCACCTACATCTCTAACTGAGTACGGAGAGCCTCCTTCTCCATCCTCTCACTTAAAACCCTATGCTCCATATCTTTTAGCTTCCCTGCCAGCTCCCCATTCCTAGCTACTGATCAGTGAAACAAGGTCCCCATCTGGATTCCTGCCTCCTTATGGTGAGCAATTTCCACCTCCATTTCTTGCATCACTAATTGCCTCTCAAGAGTCTCAGTCTTTAGCTCCTCGACTCTACATCCTAATTCCAAAATCTATTCTTCATACTCTCCCAACATCCGATCCTCGAAAGTAGCCTCGTCGGAGTCCTCCATAGGCTCCTCCTCCGGATCAGACTCCTCAAGTAGAGGTTCCGTCTTGTCCTCCTCATCATCATCATCAATAGGGGCCACTACTGATATGGGTTCTGATATCAATGGTGCCTCATATACCACGTGGATATCACGCGGCTCCTCCTCTACAACTCAGCTAGGTCCTCTCATGTCAGTCATTCTACAATCACCAACATAAGATAAGACAAACAACAACTCCATCAGAATGTTAAATAAACATAAGTTCATCGTATAGAATGAAGTTACATTTCATAACACACAAAGTCTCTCAAGGAAAACTTTATATGAGTTTTATCTCCTTCCTAACTTCTAAGTTTTCCTAAGTTATAATCTAAGGACTCTCGTTCCTATGGTTTATAACTATAGCTTTGATACCAACCTGGTACGCCCCCAAATTCGGACCACCACTTGGTCACTCGAATTCGGTTCATCACGTTCTCACGGTAATACCATAATAACTCAAATCACACATTCACGACGAAAGATCTAATTTAGAATAATATACAATGATTTATTATAATTATTCCCCAAGTCTCAAGAACCTATAAAGATTTAATAGATTACATAATAATATCGAATAAAGACTTATTACATAATTCAACTTAAGCTTAGACATAGTCTGAAAATAGTCTTAATACAACATAATAGTCTTAAACATAAAGGGACAAGCTAGTCGGTAGCCTTGCCCTTGCCCTTGTCTTTCCCAGAGACACTTCCATGTTCCGCCTTTAATCGAAAGGTTTTAAATAAGAAAGGATGAGCACACAAATTGCCTAGCAAGTAATATACAACAAGGGTAAAGAGAGTTTTATAACACAAGTTCAAAATATCAAAGTATCATCTCTAAGATAGTTCGTAGTTTCGAATAATATCATGAATAAATGAATATCAACAATTATTGAATAAGAACGATAATTCAATATAAATCAATGATATATATATGAATTCAAAGACTATCAATGTATCCAATCGATAAACAATTTATATCGAGCAAATACTAAGGACTATTTAACATCTACTAGAATTACCAATATTAAACCGATAACCCAAAAGAATCAAGTACAATAGATGATCAGTCTACAATACTCTAAGTTATGCATAACACCACAATAATAATCTACTCATGTGTTGGGGTTTCCAACAACATACACTCCCCTTACCATAAGGGTTGTTCAACTCAGTTTTCAAGATTTCCGTACTAATCAATTAGTTTGGACAGTTTAATAAACATGAATATAGTCTAGTCGAATCAATGACATAGACCCTTTCACAATATTCAAGAACAATACCAAGTTCAACATGAATAATAGTTTTCATAAGAGTTTTAAACATACTAGCTCAATTGAACGAGAAAGTAATATAACTTTCATTCAAGGAGATAAGGCTTATTTACGACATCCGTTGAATAAAGTAATGCAAGAGTTAGGATACTTGCACAATATAAAGGATAGTTTAGATACTTGCCTTAAGCGTAGTTTATCCACGTTAAGAATCAACACTTTCGAATCCTATTTATAGCGTATTATAAGTACAAGATGCTTATTAGCTAACACATTCTTTAATCAAGCTTGACATGATTCAAGTATGCACATATGGTACAAAATCATCTTATAGATTCATCATGAATCAAATACCTAGTTATTTCATAAGTAAATTAAGAATGCTCAAGGTTAAGTCCTTTTTATCCATGTACTTTCCTTTTACAAGACAAACACCATCATATTATTAAATCATCACATATATACATGTATCAGTCACCTTTAGCAATATAGTCATCATACAAGTTAGCTGTCCAAAATCAGAATTGCAAAATCGCATATTCCAGATTAGCAGAGCAATTGCTTAGCCTTATGGCTAAGCTTAGGGACCAGCAATGATTGCTGCAATCTCCCGCCAATCCAAGACTCAGTTGTTGCCTTGTGGTTCCTGTCCGACTTGAACACAACAATCATACATAATATATTTTGTCATGTTAAAGGTCCTTTCATTCTTCTTAAGTTAATCTAGGTTCCTCCTTTCATAATATAATTCCAAATTGATCATTTTAACTAGTTAAGGCCATTCAAGGTCATGAAACCACAAGGTCTATCATGCTTGCTTTCTAAACATACAAGGTAGTTATAAAACTCATTTTAGGTATGCTTGTGAGTATTCATAACACATATGTGAAATTAGCATCGCTTTGGTTGTAAATATGCTTCGTTCATGCTTCACTTGAAATATGATACACAAGCATGGTAGGTACATATTTATACTACATGAGTGAGTCTAAGAGTATCACCAACATGTTTATAAATGTCAGATTCTATCTTTCAAAGTAGTGTGTTAACATTCACTTCAAAAGTCGTATTTTCATTTGTAAAGCTTACTACTACGTTCCACATGTTCATGCTCTCTTACGAATCATATAAACATAGTTAACGGATTATTCATGCATTTCTAAATCATAACAACATGCTTGCAAAGTCAGTATACATACATGTCAAGTTCCTTTCTAAAAGTCCTAAATCCATTTTAAACTATACACTTTCATTAATCATGGATGCTAGTCTAAACATGCTCACTTAAGGTTAATATACTTATATATACCCCTTACACATGCTTGCATGCTAGTTTAAGTCATAGTATTATACCAACACTTAGAATATTGTAAAACAGAAATAAAAACTGAACTCAGAGTCCGCCTCAGTGTTAATGCTCCAAGTGTTAATCATGTACCGTATCGCAGTCGAGTTCGAATTCGATGTGAATAGTAACTTCAAAACTTGACCCAACCACATAAATTACTCATGAATTTGATTCTAAACAATCATATCTCAGTTTAAACATTCTTATATGGTCATATAACAATTATATGGACATTAACCAACCTTTTTTAACATCTAACTCCACCAAATCAAGAATTTGAAATTCAAGAACTCAAAACTTATTTTTGACAGAGACTGAAATGGAAAGCAAGGAAGTGAGGTTATACCTCTGTAATGTGAAATGAACTTGCTGCTAATTGAACCTCCAAGTCTTTATAACACTTGTATACTCTCAATTCCACACTAGCAATTCTCAGCAATGAAATTAGAGAAGGAGAGTTCATACTTATAGGAAAATCAATACACAGACAATGCCATCTCTCACTAAATTAAACTCATGGATGAAAGGATTGCATGAAGGTTAACAAGGAGTTGGTAAATGGTTGTTGGTTTGCATCATTATCACCACTCCCCCCATAATCATCATCTAGAAAAGCTTGGAAGAAGAAAGAGACAATAAGCCCTAGCCTTTTTGGTGATTCACGTGACTGAGAAAATGAGAACAAATGGGACACTAGTTTTGGGACAAGCCAATTAACTCAGCACTCTTGTAACACTTATACAAATTCCTACTCTTATGTTATATTTTATATACACATTCTCCATACATGGGCTATATCCTAATGCCACAATATAGTTTGATATTTCAAGGTAGTAGATGTTATGCAATATACATATAATCCATGTACATTTTATTTTAATGTCTACCCACATGTATATTGTCACATACACATTTCATGATGTATTTATATCATATAGTTTCAATAAATCTTAATACATGGTTACTATATATGGTATAGTCACATAAGTGTCACACTACTCTATATAATATAGTTGTATTTTATATTTTTAATTATTGGTCGATGCTCATAACATACAATCTAATATTATTATATTAATAACTTACTTATTTATTTTATGGCAAATAAATAAATTATCCACTTCCTCGATTAATTACCACCAATATTAATTAATCCATTCTTCCTTGATTAATGTATTTATGGATCTCCATAACCATTAATTATCTATATAATTCTTATTATATTTATAGACATATTGCTAACAATAATAATCATATATTATTAATTAATTACCATTATCAATTAATCAATATCCTACCACAACCATTAATAATTAATTTTAATTAATGGCTCACTTAATAATTCTTTCGTCGAACATAACGTACTTTATTCCATGGTTTATTAATGTCACACATATCACATAATTGTTCCATTTAATTTCTAAAGTAGAAAGTTAATTTTTCTCCAATCGACCATCAAGCGCAATCGCTTAATTGCATTGATTTATATCTTCTTTGGACTACAGCAATTGTTGCACTTCTCTACAAAGATGTCAAGTCTGATTTAGCTTCAATCCAGTGTCAACCTCCATCGCCAAACTCGTTTTACACGACATGAATTAATGTCCACATGAGTGATATTACCAGTCTAAGAGTGTATTGATTACTTATATGAAATCACATAATCATACACGATTAATCTTCCTAATTCCCGTTTTAACTTGCTTAGTGAATTTCCTTATTTCACAATATACCACACAAGGCATTTCACAATTCTCATTGTCAAATCCATACTTCTCAATACGTATTAATCTAGTGCAACTCGATTGAATTAATCAATTTACAAAACATTAAAACTTATATTCACATAAATATTATTTCCATTAATATATTCATTTAATAACACGTGGAAATTCTCGGGTATTACATATATAGTCAATATAGGAACTCCATACTGTCTCACAACTTCAGTTTCCAAATTTTGCTACAATAATATATTTATTATATACTTTTAGATAATAATAAATATCCAACAATCCTCCCCTATTTTCATAATCTTCCAATCCTTTTCCTTTGACATTCTTCTTTCTCTTATTAAATATAGTATACATATGTAAGAGGTATCTTTCGACTTGAACCTTTACATAGTCTATTTCATAAAAAATCTGAATTTTTAGTAGCGTTAGCTTTGAACTAAAAAAATCTTACAGTGATATCTTGCTTTATAGACATATATACTATATCTCTTATAATTTAAGGAAATCCAACACATTTATGGCTCTGTGTTTACCTCTTGGGTTTCATAAGTGACTTAGAGATAAGCCTTATGTCTCGGAGAAGCGACCCACTTCCTTCACTTACATAGGTGAATCTAATTAGATGCACTTGTATGACCTACATTCTCCAAACCGGACATAGATTCATTAAAGGTTTACCCTACCCGCTTTTTTCTCCATACAAGCATACACTTTCTTTGAGATGGTTTTGAAGAATTTCTTTTTCATACTTGTTTAGTGCTTAACTATTTATTACAATAAGTATTTTTCCATTGAACTAATATACCAGATGTTACTCTAGTATTTAGTTGGGTTCCACTTATAGATTACCTCTCATTTAAAGGCTTTAAACCCATCTCCTTGGAAGTCTTACATATTAAATCCTTGCCTAGGCCTTTTGTGTAAGACCCCAACTTTTATAAATAAAGATGAATTTTCTATAAATATCATTTTTGAATATTATGGAGTAAATTTGATATAATGTTATAGTTGTGGGTAATATTTACAAATTTTGCAAAGTACGCAAGTTGTTATATAATATTCGATTAGTCGGGGAATATTCGTTTTAACAGGGAATATTCGGACAACGGCACAATCATTGGTGGACCCCACAATAGAATTATTGTCGGATTGAGAAAATGACAAAAATACTTTATGAAAATAACGGCGAAAGTTTTACCGTTAACTGTTGAAACACCCGGTGTTAAAAGTACAGTAATACGCGTAGTTGCATAGTAGCACACGGTATTGATTATTGATGCTTACGTGGGAAGTCACTCAATTTTGTTCAATTATTGCTACAGTAATTTCTGCATAATATCTCACGTTATTTGATTCAATTATTGTCAATATTTTATATATTATTAAATCAATAATTGAGACGACAAAGTTATTAATATTATTATTTGCAATATTAACGATGTCTAGAAGTTCTATCAAGGAGAGGTTTGGTCACCTAATTGCGCGCCAATAGGGAGAAATCCTTATTGGAAAGCCCCCTCTTTCCTGGGAACGACCTGGTCGATTTATATTGTGAATTATAATAATGATGATAAATGTTGTTAAAAATATTGAGGTGATTTTATGAAGTATTTGTGGAAATTGGCGTATTATCTGGGCCTCCATCTACTCATTTTTTTTCAAATTAGTGTGTGTGTGTTGTTAGTATGATAATATATGTGACACCCTCAAATCCTAGTACTTCATTTCCACAGGATTCAGTGTTAACTTAATCAAAACATTCATTTATAACTACCCAATTATAATAAAATTGAATAATAAAAACCTGCCCATACATGATTAAACTCAAATAAAAATCTCCCCAGGTTGTCTAACCTTTAACAACAATCATTCAAATGCGGAAATTAAATAAACTTCATTACAATCTTTAAACCAAAGTCTAATAATAATACTATCAAATCTATTACAAGTCTTCAAGATTTGTTCATCTTTCCTTTTCCTTTCTTTGGTGCTAGGTACGTCACCGCTTCAACTTTAGTTGTAAGAAATTTTACGAGTGCAAGAGTGAGCAAACAAGGCCCACTTGAAATAACAATAAATAAATCTTTAAACTTTTACAACAATTGCCAATACTAGGCTCAATAGAATCGAACAATATATTCTATTAACTTTCGAAAATTATAACATTCAACGAGGGTCTAATGACCACGAATCATGTCCACAGCTATAAGTAATCTTTCAACTTTAACTTTAATGAAATCATAAGACTATAAGGACTCCACGTGCTTGGGGGATCAACCCTTCGTACAATGTATTGTGCACAACCATTTCAACGCTAAGCGTAAACCTCTATTAAAAGAGTTGTTCATCTCAAGATTTAGAATACAAGTCCGCACCAAAGTAAGTTTGGTTTGGATAAGCTTTCAAGGAAATTTGGAATTTAACGAACATCAACTAAGGAGTAGTTGAATAAGACCAATAACACTATACTACAGAATAATAGTGATTGAATCAATCATAGTAACTAAAGTCATGCATTAGGAATAATCTAATAGCATATAATTTGAATAAATATAGCATACCTTGCTTTAACAATACTAAGCCAAGGTTAATTAGGATTGAATACTAAACATGCATGGCAATTCAGTTATACATGTTAATCAATAATTGAAATACAAGAATAACTTGTTCAACATCAAACCAAAGTTTAGACCACTTACATCATTATAAGATAATCGAATTGAAAACAATAATTAGCTCAATAAGACAAAGGATTAGAAAACTTGCATCATCATGAGTAACTAGATACAATGACTTACTCAATCATAGGAAATCTAGCTCTACGAAAGTGTAGAAGTAGCAACTTACAACAATTGTAATTGAATTTGAAAACAATAATGTACCAAATGAAATTAAACTCGCACAATGAAGTTTTAAGTTAGAAAACTTACCTTGCTCGTAGACTAAACCGAATCAATTTGAATCACAATATCCTATATACATATGTCATCGTGACATAGTTAGTCATTATCACATAACTAATACATTCATCACATAGGTTTGATTATTTAATCACATAATCAACTTATAACACAAGTTAATCCTTAATAACATAATTATTCATAGTATAGAAATACTAAAATCTATATTTTACAGTCCTACTATCATCACAAAAATGTTTTCTTAAAATTTCGTGTACAAAAGTACAATTGTCGGACCGATTCTCACTTTCATCACATGGCCATTTTTACATGTGGGTCATGTACTATGGCAGTGGTGATGATGGCGCCGAGGCGGTGATTATACTCTGGCCATATTTGTTATGGGATGATATCATATTTTATTTAACGTCTTCTTTGGTCAAGCCATGTAAGAAATCATAGATTTAATCGATGACTTTTCATGAATGCGATTTAAAAGCCAAAATGGCCTAAAAGCTCGAATCTAATAAACTGATTATCATGTAATTTACATATAGACTTCATATAAACATATTGTGAAGACTTATAACATGTTTCTACTCATAAAATAACATAAACATCAAATATACAACACCCAATTTCAATGTTTTTGGCAAAAACTCCATTTTTGATATTTTCAATGGAAATCAACACTGTAATTTTGTTTTTCAATCAAAACAAGAAATTCATAACATCATGATTATGATTTTACATACTCTATCAATTCCAATAATCAATTTATCAATTTAACAACTAATTAAACATTAAATTTCTATTTTAAATTAAGCCATATTCATATATATTTTTCATATGAACACTCAGTAATATATTTTCTTCATAAAACACATACATACATGAATTAATTTCTCTATAATCATATATAAACTCATGAAATAACCTTATAATCAATAATCATACAAAACTATATACATAACAACAATTTATCCTTTATAAAAATTTTCACAGAGAACTTTTTGGGAAGAGGAAAACTAAACTTTTTAAAGAAAAAGGTTAAGCTCCTACCTTTGATTAAGAAGATGATGGCTACTATTGATTATCAAACTTCTTTTCTCAATTTCCTTTCTCAAACCTGTTAGGATATCTCTTAAATTCTCTTTAGTTTTCTTCTTCTTCTTCTTCTTCTTCTCTTTTTCTTCAACTGAGTTCTTTCTTTTCTCTAACATACGTACTATAAAATATAACATATATAGTAATAATATATATTAATTATATAATATAACTCTAGATATCAGTTATGTAAGTTTTGAAATTTAAAAACCATAAGGCTTGTTTGGCTAATCTAAATAAAATAACCCATTAATCCTTACACCTTGTTTGGTAAACTGAATTAAAACAAATGAATTAATCCTTATACCTTGTTTGATAAAACACTATTAGATTAAAGACTTATTATGCAATAAGACATGTTTGGCAAAACTAAATTAAACTCCCTTAATTTATTTTAATAACTCCTTTATAGCAAGATTATTTGTCACACTTCTATTTAATTAAATAATCAATTTAATCAATTCAAATATTAATCTATTAAATTACTTTAATATATGAATCATTATCACAAAACTATAATTTCTTTATAATTATAATTTTATTTAACCAACTAATATTTTAAATTACAATTTCCCATTTAAAATATTATAATGTATTTAAATCACTATAAGCTCTCTAGCTTACTTATTAAATTACATTGGTATATAATCTCATAACAATTAATTTACTTAGCTCCTTAATTATTTATTCAACAAATAATTAACTAAACCACATCAACTCAAATTGTCATATAATTCAATAAATATTTAATATTGCAAATAAATATTTAATATTTAATATTTAATATTTAATTATTTATTCAACAAATAATTAACTAAATCACATCAACTCAAATTGAACAATTATTTATTCAATAATAAACATATCCATTAAATATTTATATAAATCAATAAATATTTAATATTACACTTTAAAATTACGAATGTTATATATATATATATATATATATATATATATATATATATATATATATATATACGGAGAGGCTCTAAAGCGAATCTTAAAAAGCGAACCAAGGCGAATTGTAATTGTCGTCTTTGGTATCTATGTGACAGTTCAATCCGTCGCCCATAAATACTAAATGACGGTTTCGTCTTTTTGGTTCTTCTTTAAGGTTCGCCTTGATGCATCAGATATATATATATATATATATATATATATATATATATATATTATATGATGATTGAAGTTGGTAGGGGGGAGAGATCACAAAATGGAGTACTATACGTGTAATGTTGAAAATGGGCAGGAAGGGAGTACGATTATTATTATTATATATTTATACATGTGCCTTAAAGGATGGTGGGAGTACTATATGTTTTATAGTTGAAATTTTGGCTGAGATGGTAATCACGGGGGTACCGCATGCATGGTGATTTCTTTTGTTATTCCATTCGTTATTATACTCAGTTGGTTAAAGTTTTGACTTCTATACTCCATGAAATTAGTGGAATATCCTTGATATTTGCGCTTCATCCAGTATCTTTTCATGGAAATATTCTTCTGAGCATTCTTGAATTTTACTCTACAAAGCAGTATCATGTTGACAATTTGGATGTTATTAGTTCCTAGATAAATTAATTCTTGAACTTGTTTTATTGAATTCTTATATCATTGTCATCATCCTCATGTTTATATTATGTTGAAAGTCATCTGTGGCCTGTAGTGCATAGATGGACTTGGTATGATTATGACCAGGGATTATTCGGTATAATCATGACCGTAATGTTACAAATGATGTGGTAAAAGTTCTCATTGGCCCGTAGTGCATTGATGGACAGTTGTTGGCATGATCATGACCATTAATGAATACACGAATGTCCTTGGCCCGTAGAGCATAAATAATTTGTGGTCGTGATACTAAAGAATATCCTTGGCTATAGTGCAGGGGTGATTCAATGTTGTGGATTATTTATTAAGCTGAGTCTCAGCGATAACAGTGATAAAAAAACCTTTTAAATCATAAAAGATAGTAGATTTTATTTTCTACTTGACTCTTTTAATGGATTGCTTGTTCCGTTGTAGTTAAACTTGATGGTTGTTATATTGTATCAGTTTAACACTATTGAAGACTAAGGATAATTTATTCTGCTTTATCTTAGTCATAATATTTCTTATTGGGCTAGTTGAGCTCACCCTTTCTTTCACTGTTCTCTTTAGGAAATGAGAATATAGTTGAGACGAGTCGGGGAACGGAGTGATGGACCAGATGATAGTATTAGTAGTCATCACTATTCTGTGAAATAGTGTGACAATAAATGTAATGAGAACTCCTTTTGAGTTTGTATACTCTCTAGTAGACAATATTTGTATTCAAACTCACAGTTTATGTCTTGTCGTATTGTATATGACAGTTGTATTATTAAGGTGTATTTGAATTCAGTACCTTGTATCTGGCGACCCAAGATGGGTGATGTATACCTGTTTTGGGGGCGTCACATTTTGTAAAAGGATCTGCCAAATTTCCCTTTAACTTGACATAGTTAAAGGTAACAACCAATTTATTGATTTTCTCCCTTACATAACTATGTCTTAAACGTATATGTCTCGACTTCCCATTTAAAACCTTGTTATAAGATCGTGATAATGATGCCTCATTATCACAATATATTGAGATAGCTGTCATTGGTTTGGGCCAAAGTGGTATCTCAAATAATAAATCCTTACGCCATCCGGCTTCTTTTACAGCAGTTGATAATGCAACAAACTCATATTCCATAGTTGAATGTGTTATCAAGGTTTGTTTCTTAGAACCCCAAAAAATTGCCCCTCCTCCTAAAGTGATTATACATCCACTTGTAGACTTTATTTCATCCGAATCCGTTATCCAGTTTGCATCCGTGTACCCTTCTACCACAGCTGGGTATCCTATATAGCATAATGCATAGTTCATTGTGCCTTTAAGATATTTAAGTATCCTTGATACTGCATCTTAATGAACCTGACCTGAATTTTGTGTAAACCTACTCAATACTCCTACTACAAATGCTATATCAGGTCTAGTACACTGCATTGCATACATTATACTACCAATTATACTTGCATACTCTAACTGAGATATGATATTTCCTTTATTTGGAAATAACTTAACAAAATGATCATATGGGGTAGAGGTTATCTTGTAATTCTCGTGATTAAACTTCTTTAACAATTTCTCAATATAATGAGACTGAGTTAAAGAAATAGTATCTTGAGACCGCATAATTTTAATACCTAAAATTACATCAACCTCCCCCATATCTTTCATATCAAAAATAGCAAACAAAAATGCTTTAGTTTCTAATACTAAATTTTCACTAGTACCAAAAATAAGCATATCATCAACATATAAACACATTATAACACCAAAACCTTTACTAAACTCAGAATAAACACATTTATTCGATTCATTTATTTTAAACCCATTTGAAACAATCATTTGGTCAAATTTTTCATGTCACTGCTTAGGTGCTTGTTTTAGGCTATATAAAGATTTAATAAGTTTACAAACTTTTCTTTCTTGACTTTTCAAAACAAACCCTTCTGATTGTTCCATATAAACTTCATCTTCTAAGTCACCATTCAGAAAAGCAGTTTTAACATCCATTTGGTGTATAACTAGTTTATGAATTGATGCTAATGCAATTAATAACCTAATGGTACTAATTCTTGCTATTGGAGCATATATATCAAAGCAATCAATTCCTTCCTTTTGCTTAAAACCTTTGGCTACCAGTCTAGCTTTATACTTATCAATGGATCCATCTGTTTTTCTTTTTTTTTTTAAAGATCCATTTACAGCCAATGGGTTTACAACCAGGAAGTAAATCCACCAAGACCCAATTCTTGTTACCCATGATAGAATCCATTGAAAGTAGTATGCACACAAACCAATCACGTTGATGATAAAATATATACATTGTAACAATCTTATTCGTTTATTAATAATAGTATTCATTTACTATAGACTTTAATTTATCAATATTTTAATTTATTTATTTAAATAAGATTAAAATTGTTCTAATTGATTTATTCAAACCGATTTAATATGGAGAACCTAAAGGGTCACACCATAAAAGGAAGAATAATTATTTAAGAAGTTAATGGCATAATCGTAATAATATGTTAAGTGTATTTAATTTAATCTATGCTGATAGAATAAATTAAATAGCTTAATATTTATTATTTAATATATTAGAAATATTAAATATTAATTAATAAGAGGAGTCTTATTAATATTATTACAATCATTGGATGACCCCACAACGGAATTATTGTCGGATTTAGAAAGCGACATAAATAACATTTTTATAAAAATAACGGCAAAACTTTTACCGTTAACTATTGAAATACCCGGTGATAAAAGTACAGTAATACGCGTGGTTAGACAGTAGCACACAGTATTGTACAATATCTTTGATTATTGATGTTTACTTAAGAAGTCACTCAGTTTTGTTCAATAATTGCCATAGTAGTTGTTGCATAGTATCTCATATTAGTGATTCAATTATTGTCACGGTATCATCTGCACAATATTTTATATTATTAAATCAATAAATGAGACGACAAAGTTATTCATACAATTATTTGTATTATTGACAATGTCTAGAAAGTTCTGTCGAGGAAAAGGGTTAGGTCATCTAATTACGCTCCAATAAGGAGAAGTCCTTATCGGAACGCCCTCTCTTTCTTAGGAATGATCTGGTTGTTAATATTGTGAGTTATAATATTAATGATGAATAATTGTTGAAAGATTAAAAATGTGTTTGGTTAAGTGATTTGTGATAAATAAAGGGGTTTGTCATGAAGTATTTATTATAAATTTGGCTTATTGCATGGACCCCCAATTACTCATTTTTTAAAATCATCGGTAGAAAGTTATCTTAGCTTTTGTTTTATATTGCATAGTATTGCATAGTGTTGCATAGTGCTTCATAGTAAAAATTAGAAAAATCGCGCCGAATGCCCGTGAATTCGTCTGAAAATTATTGTGCGTTCGTGATTATTTTTCTTAAATAGTTTCCTGCCATTCTCCTATAAATAGGATGCTTAGTTTAGAAATGAAAATCACACCAGAATCAGAGAATTTTTCTTCTATGATATTGAGCGTGTTTCTTTTGAGTGTAAGGAAACTTTGAGTGTAGCAAATAGTGCAAGTTTTCTTCAAGAATATCCCCACTATACCAGTCAGAAGTACTCTCCTTTTAAGGTAAGAGGTATTATTTATTTCATATTCGTAAGAGATTATTTTTCGTATTCGTATGGAATATTATTTTCGTTCAATATTCGTAAGGAATATTATTTTCGTTCAATATTCGTAAGGGGTATTATCTTCGTTCAATATTCGTAAGGAATATTATTTTCGTTCAATATTTGTAAGGGATATTATTTTCATTCAATAATCATAAGAAATAATATTTTCTTCCATACTCTGCAGTATGTAAGTAATATTATTTCGTTTCATATTCCTAATTCTACACTTATTTTGATATTATAGTGTTGCATAGTGTTGCATAGTAAAAATCAGAAAAATCACGCCGAACACCCGTGAATTTGTCTGAAAATTACTGTGCGGCCGTGATTATTTTTCTTAAATAGTTTCCTGCCATTCTCCTATAAATAGGATGCTTAGTTTAGAAATAAAAATCACACCAGAATCAGAGAATTTTTATTCTATAATATTGAGCGTATTTTTTTTGAGTTTAAGGAAACTTTGAGTGTAGCAAATAGTGCAAGTTTTCTTCAAGAATATCCCCGCTATACCAGTCAGAAGTACTCTCCTTTTAAGGTAAGGGGTATTATTTATTTTATATTTGTAAGAGATTATTTTTCGTATTCGTATGGAATATTATTTTCGTTCAATATTCATAATGAATATTATTTTTGTTCAATATTCGTAAGGGATATTATCTTTGTTCAATGTTCGTAAGGAATATTATTTTCGTTCAATATTCGTAAGTGATATTATCTTCGTTAAATAATCGTAAGAAATAATATTTTCTTTCATACTCTGTAGTATGTAAGTAATATTATTTCGTTTCATATTCCTAATTCTACACTTATTTTGATAAGTATTGCTTCTATACTCCTTGAAATTAGAATAATATCCTTGAATTTTGCTCTTCATGTAGTATTGTTTCACGGAAATATTTTTCTAAACTTTCTTGTTAAATTTTAAGTTTTTCATACCGGAGTACTATTTATGGGTACTATTCATACATACGACACTATTCATACATATAGTACTATTCATACATACAGTACTATTCACGAGGTACTATTCAAGAAGTACTATTCACGATAAAATTGGTTTCTTTTCTGTCCAAATTATTTTTGATACATGAATATCATTCTTGAATTTTACTCCACAACTAATTATCATGTTGACAATTTGGACATTCTTAAACTCTGAAAAAATTAAATTATAAATCTTTAATATTTATCCTTGATCTCACTTGATTGAATTCTTATATCACTGTCATCATCATCATGCTTATATTGTGGTGAAAGTCATCTTTGGCCCGTAGTACATAGATGGACTATTGATTGGTATGATTATGACCAGGAATTATGTATCGGTATAATCATGACCTGTAATGTTACAAATGATGTGGTAAAAGTCTTCATTGGCCTGTAGTGCATTGATGAACAGTTGTTTGGCATGATCATGACCACTGGTGATAATAACGAATATCCTTGGTCCGTAGTGCATGGATGATTCGTGAATGTGATACTAATGAATATCCTTGACCCGTAGTGCATGGATAATTCGATGATGTGGATTATTTATTGAGATGTGTTACAGAGATAAAATATTGATGATGAACTTTTAAATCATAGAAGATAGTAGACATCATGCTTTACTTGACTCTTCTAATGGATTGCTTGTTCCGCTGCAGTTAAACTTGTTGTCTATTGTATTCTATCAGTTTTTATACTGTTGAAGGCAAAGGATAATTTATTCTACATTATCTTAGTCATAATATTCTTTATTGGGCTAGTTAAGCTCTCCTTTTTCTTTCATTGTTCTCTTCAGGAAATGAGAATATAGTTGGGACTAGTCAGGGAATGGAGTGATGGTCCAAGATGGTGGCTATAATAGTCCTCACTATTCTATAAAATAGTGTGATAATAATTATAATGAGGACTTCATTTGAGTTTGTATATTGTCTACGAGACAATATTCGTATTAAAACTCACAGATTACGTTTGTCGTATTGTATTAATGAAGTTTGTATTTAAATTATGTATCATGTATTTGGCGACTCACAATGGGTTGTGTATACCTATTTTGGGGGCGTCACTCTTATGTCTCAAAAAAGGGGTTGTTTGTTCACAACATTATATAAGAGTTCGCACCACAACAAAAAGGTTTGGAGAACATTAAATGAGATTTTCATGAATGAATAATATCAATATATCTCAACATTTGTCTATCCAAAATAATGACATTGACATACTTTCAATATCATAAGAATAACTGAATCTGAAGTATTACAGTTCAATAACTTGAATAGCTTGAAAAGATAAACTTTCGAGTTAAATACTTGCAACATAAACTTATTTGAGTAAGAAAGGTTGATGTACTTGCATCTCGCGTCGATTAAACCTTTTAAAGACAGTGGCTTGCCACGTAGTAGACTACATATATATACAATATTGGCTTACTTAGTGATCTTATAGAACAAAGTCTATATTTATTGATACACATAGCTCAACTATGGTTATTGAAATCATATTCAATAACGATCAAGTATGTTATTTACTAACATTACACAATCATACCAAGAACTTTTATTTGTGAATACAATTAAGCACACATAGGCACTTAGCTTGTCACAATACATTTTCACAACTTAGGATGTATATAGTACTTTTACTTAATTAGTTTACCAAGACACATAACACATATAACTTTCATACATCTCTGAAACATACAAGTTTCAGTCCAAACATAACATTATATAGATCTTAGATTATAAAACACCTATATTATCTCATTTATTCATATTAAGACATTTACAAGCTTGAAACTTTACTATTGCAACATAACTCAAAAACATAAAAATATGATTTTTGAGGTACTTTTGGGGATTTTTAGTAATTTTTATAGTAGCCTTTTTAGCCTCCCATTTGTGCAGTATTATAGACCTCATAGGAAAGTATTTTATTCTTGGTTTAAGTCTTTAAAACTATTAAGTTTAAGCAATCAAAAACAGGCCCCAAATGGGCTGTTTTACACATTTCCAAAACTGCAGTTTTTATGATTTTCAAAGCTACTTTGATGATTTTTATGAATTTTTGTATTAGGCTTTTGAACATGAATTCTAGACACACTTTTAGAATATATACTGAAGTATTTTTTTATTGGTTTAGGTTCTCAAGCAAGTTTTCCGAGCTTCTTCAAATTGATGCTTAAACTAGGTGGTTCAGCACAATTTTTAGTTTTACTAACTTTGACCAATTCTTTCCAATTTTATTTCTGGCCACTTAGGTTCATTGCAACACTTGAATTATAACTATTTATGACTAGTTTTAGCATTCTCTTGACCTTGTTATGCATAGACTTGGTTTTGACCCTCCAACCCTAACTTTTTCAAGCTTTATATACTAATTTCTCATGTTCTTGTATGTATTAATATTCCATCACTTGGAATAGTCTAGAATACTTCTAACTCACTTGTTTAAGGTGTGAAATTTTATTTTGAAGCAAATTAGCAAAATCTCAAATTTCACTTTAGAAAATTGCAGAAATATGCAATTTGGATGATTTTAAAGGTTAGTTTGGTAATTTGTTTGAATTTCTGGGTTATGTTTTTGGTACAACCATTTGCCCCTACTACTACACCATACATCAAGATATTTTATTCAAGGTTTAGGTTTCGTATCCATGTCAGTTAAGCTTCCCAAAATAAGGGCTCAAACTGGCCTATTTTCTTACTTTTTGCAAAAAACTGTTTTTAACCCTTTAACATTTTTCTCCAATTTTGGCTACTTGGATAGTCCAGGCATGTGTATTTTAGTTGCCTAAGGTTACTTTTATCATCCTCTCACTTTACTTAGTCATCTAGCCAATTTTGACATATCAAAGCTCATTTTAAGCTTGAAAAATAGATCATAACTTGGTCTTCTTACTAGCTTTGGTCATGGAAATGATTTGGAATCATTAATAGCATGCATTAACAATTTTATATGAGTTCATTACAGTCTTATAAGTTCAGGTACTAAAAATTTCACAAAATAGCCCACTTTTAGGCTTAAAATGTGACTTTTAACACGTCTAATGCTCAAAACAGTTTAGACTTGGTTTCTTTAGCTTGTGTAGCTTATTTTTTGACCTATTACAACTATTGAAACATGTCTCCAAGGTTCAGGTGTGGCCTCTCTGTTGTAACTTACTTTGTAGTAAGATATAGAACAACAATATTTCTACCTGAATCGAATGGTTGACCACTCTTTCCTTAAGACTATATTCGTCCCTTACTTTTGCTACATAGAGTTACTGTGAATTAGTCTTTCAAGATAAGACTTGCCTAAACTTTAATCTGTACTAGAATTTGTTGTGTAGAAACAAAACTAGTGCTAAACTATAAATAAAAAAAGAAAATTATAATAAGAAAAATTATTTAAGATGATAATTTTTCTAAGAATTTGAAAAGGATTGAATGATTTTCAAGTAAGTATTTTAAGTGGATTTATAACCTATTTATAGGTTTCCAAACACCCATTTGAAGAGTTATGTTGATATCCAAACATGGCATTCGTTCTGCAATTTTGGTCGTATCTTTGGTCCTAACTCAATTTTGGTCGTATCCCAATTCTAATGTTGGGATGTTCCAAACTCAAGTCGTATGGCCTTTTTACCGTTGGCATTATTACTGTTGTCGGCAATTGACATATTACCATTGGAACCTTTTATAATTTTTTTAAAAAAAATATTATAAGAATGTTGTTGCCATGACTTGAACCCAAGTCCTTCCTTAATATCAACACCTCTCTTTTATCCAACTGAACCAATATTAATTGTTGGTTACATGGATAACATATAATATATTTATTATATAATTTTAGATAATGAAAATATCCAACACTCTTCATTTAAGTGTTAGATGACACTTTAAAGCTTACTTTTATATCTTTCAAGCATGGTTTTTAGCAACACTTAACCTAGACCTTGACTAAATTAAGGAACAACTGTTAAATGATATATATATATATATATATATAGTTAATATAGGGACTCCATACTGTCTCACAACTTCAGTTGCCAAAAATTTTCTACAATAATATATTTATTATATACTTTTAGATAATGAAAATATCCAACAATCCTCGCCTATTTTCATAATCTTCCGATCCTTTTTCCTTTGACATTCTTTTTTCTCTTATTAAATATAGTATTAATACGTAAGAGGTGTCTTTCGACTTGAACCTTTACATAGTCAATTTCACAAAATATCTAAATTTTTCGTAGCGTTAGCTTTGAACTAAAAAAAATCTTACAGTGATATCTTGCTCTATAGACATATACTATATCTCTTATAATTTAAGGAAACCCAACACATTTATGGCTCTGTGTTTACCTCTTGGGTTTCATAAGTGACTTAGAGATAAGCCTTATGTCTCGGAGAAGCGACCCACTTCCTTCACTTACATAGGTGAATCTAATTAGATGTACTTGTATGGCCTGCATTCTCCAAACCGGACATAGATTCATTAAAGGTTTACCCTACCCGCTTTTTTCTCCATACAAGCATACACTATCTTTGAGATGGTTTTGAAGAATTTCTTTTTCATACTTGTTTAGTGTTTAACTATTTATTACAATAAGTATTTTTCCATTGAACTAATATACCAGATGTTACTCTAGTATTTAGTTGGGCTCCACTTATAGATTACCTCTCATTTGAAGGCTTTAAACCCATCTCCCTGGAAGTCTTACATATTAAATCCTTGCCTTGGCCTTTTGTAAAAGGATCTGCCAAATTTCCCTTTAACTTGACATAGTTAAAGGTAACAACCCATTTATTGATTTGCTCCCTTACATAACTATGTCTTAAACGTATTTATCTTTAGTTCATGCTATTTCTATGGTAGAATTATAAGGTATATTACCTCCCTAGTTTGTGGTATGAGCAATCGTGTTCATTAATAACATTTTATGAAAGATATGCCACTTGATAAGTCGGTGTTGTGAGTCATTTACTTCTTTTTGGAGCATAAACTTGCCTCACGGAATTATTTGTTATCTGTTCTTCTTCGATTGACAAGGAGCGTCTTTGGTGTTCTTGTTGGGCTGGATGGGTGGTCTTACGGTATTTTCTCGATGGGGTTCGAGCTCTCATAGAGAGAGGTCACAGAAAATCACCCTGCTTTTCATACCTTATGCCATTACAAACATGAGGTCTCGCTTGCTTGCAATTGATCTTGGCTTCATGGGGCCAAACTATTCAATTTCAACCGCTTGTGCCACCTCTAATTATTGCTTTTATCTTTTATCTTGAATCACATCCGTCGAGGTGAGGCCGATTTGATGATTCTTTGGTGGGCCGAGGCTATTATTATTCCTATTGGATTGGGAGGCTTTGTTGCTTCTAGAGCATTGTCTCAGAGAAATGACGATCCAAAGTACTACGTATTCATTGATTGCGAAATCGATCAACAAGTTTTTGAATACGTGCAAGTATACACGGTCAACAAGTAATAAAGTGAAAGTAGAGTATCGTTCCCACGAGGAATTATTTGATAAAAATCACCAAGTACTAATTCTTAACCAAACTAATTTTATTTAAACAATCTCAAATCGTGATTTTTCTAATTAATAAAACTAAATTAATCAATTAAAACTAGGTTACTTTATAAATGAATTCAAATAAATAAAGGCTAAGACTCCAATATCCCCAATTATGAACTATAAACCAATTATCCAATTATCCCAATTATTATGTCTACTAAATTGTTAACAAGAATTCTCAAATGCCAAAAGCCCTCTCTCGAGTGATCAATTGCCTTCTATTTAACCCAGATTAATTTTGCTATATCTCTATGCAAAATAATTGAATTAAACTCGTTACAATCCCAATTCCTTATATGTTACATGCGGCAAATAGATATTCTCATTCTATTCACAAACCTACTTATTCACTGTGTAAATAACTAAGTCACATGTCACCATGCCCAGTTCTAACCCTAGAATTCCTTTCTCAATTCCTTCTAGAGTAACACAGTAATTACTGATCAGATAATTAATCAATAAGCTCAAAGCAAGATGAACAATTCACTTCAACATAAATAATTGGAATAAATCAAATAATCAATTCATAATCATAAAAGGTTCCATTGAAATCTTAATGAAAGAGTTAGTTCATAATTAATGAATTAAAATCAAGAATCCACAATTGAATAGACATTAAAAGATAAAAGTAAGAGAAGAGAAGAGAATATAATCTATTGTCGTTTAGCCTTGAGACTCCTCTTTCGCTCCCCGCTTTGAATCTTCAATGGTCTCCAAGTTGCTTCAATCTCCAAAACTAATAAGAACTAGGGTTATGTTCTAATCTAAAGGAGTGTTTAATCTAGTCTAATCTATGTAATCTCCCTTTATTTTATGCCTTACATCATGTATTTATAGGTTACAAGTCCAATTTTTAGTTTTGAAACAAACCCAATCCAATTTGGAGTCAAAAAGGTGTCAAAATTCGCCCAAAACGCGTCCCAGTTAATTCAAAAGCCTGCCCCTAGCGCCCCTAAGGCTGTATTTAACTCTAGAAATAGTGCCCCGACGCTATAGTGCAGAAAGTGAATCTTGCCCCTTTTTTTTACATTTTTCTGCTCCGACGTCCTTTGGGAAAATGGCCATAACTTCTTCGTCCGAACTTCGATTTCGATGATTCAAGATGTTCCGGAAAGAGGAGAAGTAGATCTACAACTTTCATTCTTTGAGTTTTTCGAAATAATGTCCGGAGCTATAGTCAAATTGGCTCTGAAATGACTACTGTATAAATGGCAAGCCGAAAACGCGAATCTAGCCACCCCGAATGTCGATCCAAGTAACTTTTGTCCCAAATCCTACAAAAAAATGTAAAACATGCATGAATAGACACAAAACACTTAAAAACATCCAAAAGATTAAGCTCAAACGCACTTAATTATGGGTATAAAACTCACTCATCAAATACCCCCAAACTTAAACCTTTGCTTGTCCTCAAGAAAAAACACAAAAATATTATGCAATGCAATGTACTGCAACTAATCTATATGCCTATGAATCCAACAAAGAATGATGTAAACAAGTCTATTCAACCTACTTTAGAAATCAAGTAAACATAATAATACATCATATTAAAACAAATCAGTAATTTCCCAATCAATCATCAAATCTTAGACTGTTATCACTGATATAGTGCGTGTGTGCTCCACAACAATGTTAACTGATATAAAATCAAATTTAATACATAATAGGTATCTTTAAATGCATCATACAGTGAAAACTCACAAAATTCACGAACAAGCTAGATCCAACTAAAGTCAAACATCCACCAAGTTCAAGAGTCCAATCTGGGATACTTATGCTTTACTTTTCATTACGGGGGCTTTTTGCTCTTTTCCCGTTTTATTGTTTTTTATTTTTTACTTTTTTGTTTTTAACCATGACTGTGCAATGTCTCATTCCATTAGGCTAACAGTGTCACCCCTTAGCGAGCTTTCGACCAACGACTCCCAGACCATATAAGACCTTAGGGCGCTAGGTTTTAAGATACCCCTTCGGGCGTACTTACTCAAGTAACAAAAGCCCCGAAACAAAACTAGCCACGGTAAATTTTTTTCTTTTTCTTTTTTTTTTTTTAGCGAAGCTTATATATCCCAAATTTTCCCCCCAAACTTAAGTTTTTATCAAAATTTAGCCATCTCCGCCTATTCATGTCTTTCATTCCTTCACACTAGTATTATCCTTAAGAAATTCATTATGTATCAATTTAAACTTAATCACCAACATAGTCATTATTAACGTATTAACCTTAATTATACCGGCTTTCAAACAGAAAAAGATTCAATTCATAACAAGAAATCACATCAAAGCCTCTAATATTTAATACTATACTTATCTACTTAACTCCGGTCTCATCATCGGCCAAAATAGACTTTTACTCTCTAACAATTGGAATCATGCAAATATAAACTAAACGCAACAAACACAATAAACTAACTACTATTTTTATGATTTTAATTTTTTTTTTAAACAAAAAAGCTGAATGCAAAAACTAAATGTAAATAACTTGAAAACATAACGAACTACAATGTAAATAACTAACTATATGCAATACGACACTAAAATGCCCCCAAACTTAAACTAGACATTGTCCTCAATGACTGAAATAGAAAAAATTAAAGCAGAGGACTTCCCTGAAAATATAGCAATCTTCCTCCTTGCCCGCTAAGTTTGGAGAATAGGCTAAGCACATGGAACAAATTGGGCACCACACTTGAATTTGACTTGAATAACACAGAAAACCATGATAGAAGCAATTTTATTAAATCCTAAATAAATGCAAATTCAAAACTACTAATATAAAACTTAATAAAACTAAAATAAAAATTGAACTTGGGTTGCCTCCCAATAAGCGCTTGTTTTACGCTTCTTCAAATTGACTTTATCTCGGTCAACACTATCCAATTCCTCTTCCAAAGTTGAGAAACCCTCCATCCATCTGAAATAATATAGCTTTTGGTAGGTTCCCATTTGTAATAGCCATTGTATTAAAGTCACCTAGCATGCTTTCTTTAGATAAGATCACATTCAAGAACGTCCAGCATCTAGGTGGTTTCTCCATTGTGTCTGGGAATATATTCTGGCATTGAGGCTTGTCAGACACAACAATTTCTTCTTCTATCTTCTCCAACTCATTGAACCATGGCTTCGAAGTTGTACTCGCTTTTACGTCACAAGGAGTATTGCCGACGACATGACTACCTAGCGGACAAGGTTTTGCAAATCTAACCGGGTTCTTGAACTTTGGCGGGGAAAGAACTTGGGGCACTAATAACATCGGCTTCTCCTCGTTGGTAATCATAATTAGTTCTTCACCGACCTTGTTGTCATTATCCCCACTTGTCTCCTCTTTTTCAACATCTCGTGTTTCATCTAGTTGTAGATTTGGCTCGGGAACTTCATCAATTTCGTCATCCATGTCATAAAGCCAAGTGTTTGGAAGAAGGTTGTTTATGACTTTGGTCATTTGCTCTATCTGATCCGCAAGATTTAGAATTGACCCCGTTTGATTAATCCTTCTCTCCGGCGTGTATGTTGGATTTGGAGTAGAGTATTGGTCTTGATAGTTGTAGCTCTGTGAAGAATCCGGGTGATACCCCCAAACTTGTTCATAATTATCATATGCATACTGATTGAGGTAGTTATCACCATACTGTACTGGCCCAAGATTGATGGTGCATTGATTACTCGGGTGATTGCCAGCACAATAGTCACACATAACTGCCATCCTTTGACTCTGTTGGGATGCGATAACGTCCAACTTCCTCGAAAGTTCTTTAATTTGTGCTGACATTGCGGAAAGTGTCGCGAGTTTGTCAATCTCCATTCCCCTTGGTTGAGTCACGTTCGTGTATGGCCATTGATACTCAAAGTCATCCATGGTACCTAAAATGAGAGAAATATAACAAGAGAATTAAAAATAAAAATAAAAATGTTTAAATTAAGACTAATTTGATTGAAATTAATATAGGTAAAAAAATATTAAACTAATTCCCCGGCAACGGCGCCAAAAACTTGTTGACCGTGTATACTTGCACGTATTCATTGATTGCGAAATCGATCAACACTGGTGGAACTGAGGCTGCTATTATTCCTATTGGATTGGGAGGCTTTTTTGCTTGTAGAGCATTGTCTCAGAGAAATGACGATCCAAAGACTGCTTCTAGGCTATGGGACAAAGACAGAGATGGCTTTGTTATGGGTGAATGTGGTGGAGTTTTGGTATGTTTTCTCCTTTGAGTTTGTTCACTGTTGTAGTTGAATTGAGAGCGTGCTTTTTTACTTTTGTTTATATTGGTCTTCACACAAGTATGAAAATCATAGATGGATTAGGCTTTCAGCTGATGCTTTTAAGCTCCTAATGTCTAGGAATCTAATTATGTTTAAGGCTTCTACAACTTTGTGTAAGGTTCCTTTATCTGTAACATTAAAGGTCATGATAACACCTGTCCATCTATGCACTACGGGCCAAAGAGGACTTTCACCACAAACCTTTATCTGTAACATTAAAGGCCATGATTATACCAATACACAATTTCTGGTCATAATCATACCAATCAATAGTCCATCTTTGCACTACAGGTCAAAGATAACTTTCACCACAATATAAGCATGAGGATGATGACAATGATATAAAGAATGAATCAAGTGAGATCAAGGATAAATATTAGAGATTTGTAATTTAATTTATCCAGAGTTTAAGACGTCCAAATTGTCAACATGATCACCAATTGTGAAGTAAAATTCAAGAATGATATTTAAGATTGAAATTTTAAAGATAATTTGGACAAAGAAAAGAAACTAAATTCCGTCATGAAGAGTACTCCGACATGAATAGTACCTCGACATGAATAGTACCCCGAAATAAATAGTATCTCGACATGAATATATTAAAATTTAATAAGAAAGTTTAGACCAATATTTTAGTGAAATGATATTAGTTGTAGCACAAACTATTAAGGATATTCTACTAATTTCAGGAATTTTCACCATTTAATAATAAGGTTATGGAAACAAACAATAATTTTGTACCTTAAATGGAAAAAATATATGAAAGAAAATGATATCCTTTGACGAGTACAAAAGAAATGATATCTCATACGAGTATGAAATAATATGCAAATGGATTTTCACCCGTCATGCGATAATCCGCGTAGACAGATCATTTCCACAACTTAATAAAGAATGAATACGAAGGGTTATTCATCAGGCATACGGTACTCCGCGTAGATAGGTTATTCCCACGGATTAATAAGGAATAGAATGACAACTCTTATGTATATAGAAAATAACATCCTTTACCTTAGTAGGAGACTAAATATGAATGGTATAACAGAGATTATCTTGAGGAATTCTTGCACTATTTGCTACACTCAAAGTATCCTTATACTCAAAAAAAATACACATAATATTACAAAAAAAGAATTCTCTAATTTTGGTGTGATTTTCATTTCTTAACTAAGCAACCTATTTATAGGAGAATGATAGGGCACTATTTAAAAATTTCACGGGCGAACAGTTTAGAATTGTCAAATGAAGTTCACAGGTTTCAACTTATCAGTATTCTCATTTGAAAGCTTTGACCAATGAGGAAAGACTATCAATACACCAATTTGGAGACCTTGTCCAATGAGGGGGCACACTAATTCACAAGTTACTAAATAGGAATTGCATCATGGGAAAGTTTAGCCAATAATTTCATAACTTGCCAAAAAAATAGATAACCTCATTTAAAGGTAATTGAGGATCATTCGAAAGAATTATGTATCCTCCAAAAACTAAATGAACAAACACCAATTAGAAGGTAATTAGGAGGACTACCCCTCCGTATATCAATTTGCATCATCCAAAATCCAATAGAACAGATACCAATTTAAAAAGGTAATTGAACAAGCATATACCACTTATCTCTTATCCTAGAAAAATATCAAATATTCATATATTTTTAATTTTGCAATATTTATTCATATTTAATATTATTATAGACTCACAATATTGACAACCATATTGCACTGTCGTATGAATATTCCCTAACAAAAAGAATATTCATTGACCAAACGAATATTTTATGCCAACTTGCTTACTTTGCAAAATTTGCACATATCACCCATAACTATATCATTTATTAAATTATCACCTTACTATTTAGAATACTATTCAGAGAAAATTAAATTTTTATTCATAAAAGTTGGGGTCTTGCAACTTACACTTTCCATCGGTACTTGAGAAGGTTCTTGAGAAGTGGATTGAGAAGGGGTTGACATAAAACTATTCAATCAATAAAATTGAATTTACTATTATAAAAATATTACTTATTTCAAATTTTTTTCATCCAAATCAGGCCAATTTTGGACCGAAGACTTTGACATTAAATTGGCCAAGTTTTGTAACTATTTTTTTTCTTTTTCGTTTATTAAAAAACTAAAAAACATAAAAATTTGACAGAAAACTTAAATTTTTCGTCAATTTATTTTCTTTTTCATTCATTTTAAAACTTAGGTTGTGTTTGATAAAATTGAATATTAATATCTGAATAGTTTAGACATCTGAATAATGAAGAGTATTTGAATAGAATTATATCTGAATAAAAAAGTACTGTTTAATAATTATTTTTTTCAAAATGTCTTAATATTAATATTTTACCATATTATCCACTAAACTCTTTTTTCTTTCTCATCTTTAACTCTCTTATCTGATATTCTGATCCATAACTCTCCCGGAATCTCATTTTCTTTCCTACCAATAAAATAATTGATCAAGAACATAATTAAGAAAGCAACACAAATGATCTCATTTTCTTTCTTACCAGTAAAATAATTGTTTGTAGAAGCAAGCCTTCGCATTCATCTTCATCCCAATAATCGAAAGAAGTGGGTGAGGGTTTCGTCGGAGGGAGATCAGACGGTTGCTGAGAAAAGGAATAATTGGAATGATACTAAAATTTTCAAGTAATGTAACAAAGCAAATAAAGCATACAAAACAGATTGTTGGTTCAAAATTGGCCAAGCGTGTACCAATTAAGTATTATGTTAAGTTTTCTTTAACAAAGTAGATACAATGAATTCAACTCGAGGGAAATAAAGAGGCAATTAGGAGGTCTTGTGCATCATCGTACCTCATGATCAAGCTACAAATTTTCTGGCTTGATATCCCTATGAATCACATGTTTCTCATGACAGTATGCCAAGACTTGCGTAAGGCTCAAAATGTACTGTAATTTCAGAATTGCCAAAATCTCATACAAAAAATTCAAATAAAGGTTGCTCAAATAGATTTGGGTATGGAGAAGAAGAGGCGGGATTGGGTGGGTCATTCAGGATTGGAGAGAGAAGTCAAGGTAGTTGGAGGAGGAGGTGATCGGAGAGAAGGGATTCGTCACAATCGAGATCGGAGCGGCGGGAGAGGTCGAGTTGGAGATGAAAAAGTTGAGGGACAAGAGAAAATTTGTAATATTAAAGATGTCATTTTTATTCAAAAAATAGTTTATGTGATTCAGACCTACCGAATAGTATAAATTTAATTTTATATTTTACTGATTAAAATGCAAAAAAACTTACCAAACAAATTTTCCAATAGATCGTCAACAATTATTAAGAGGTAAACAAACACTTCTGCATCATCAGCTCACCAGAATAATCCAACTTTAAACTTCACTCATCTTCACTCACCTCGTTTTTGTCGATCCATTCCCTATATACCCATTTCCCTCACTTCCATTCATCCGCTTCACCATTTTCTCTCTATATCCATCACTTTCTCTCTCCATATCTATCTTCACCATGCAAGCTCTTCAACCTTCCCAACTCCGACCCTCCCCGCTCGACCCACTTCGCAAAAACTCCGGCGCTGCCATTTCCAATACCAAGCCGCCGAGAAAGTTCTCATTCATCACTGCTTCATCCACCAATTCCGCCCCCAAGAGAGAGAAAGATCCGAAGAAGCGCGTGGTAATCACCGGAATGGGCCTAGTCTCTGTTTTCGGTAACGATGTTGATGCTTATTACGATAAGCTGCTCTCCGGCGAATCAGGTATTGGGCCAATCGACCGATTTGATGCCTCCAAGTTCCCGACCCGATTTGGGGGCCAGATTCGTGGGTTTAATTCGGAAGGGTATATTGACGGGAAGAATGACCGGCGGCTTGACGATTGTCTTAGGTACTGCATTGTTGCTGGCAAAAAGGCACTTGAAAATGCTGATCTTGGAGGCGATAAGCGGACTAAGGTAATGGTTTTGTTGAATTTTGTTTGATTTTGGTGTTTTTAAGTGAATTGGGTTAGTGGGTTATGCATTTTTTGCTTAATTTCTAGTAATTAGTGGTGAAATTGAACATGCATGACTAAATTATTACATATTGAGGTGTTTGACATTTTGTTTTAGTAAACATGCATGGATGTAATGATGATTTTTTTCAGTGTTAGCATTTGGTTTTAGCTTTATGTAGAGTATAAATTTTTATACTTTCATATATATTCTATAGGTGCTTTTGTTTATGAATTGGATAATTATAGGTGGTTGTAAATTATAATGCATTTAGTTTAGGTTTCTTGTAGTGATTTGGAAATGCTTTTATTTTTAATCAAGGGGTTTCTTAGAAGACAACTTTTATCCATTTCATTTATTTAGTATCTTTCAAAGGTGTATACTCCTCCTATAGCAATACTTGGTTCGGGCTAAAAAGCTTTTGTGAATGCTATTTTCAAACTTCATTATTATGTTTGATCAACTATAGTGTAACTACAAAAACATGGTTCCAGGTCTTCAATCAATGAATTAACTGTCATTAGTTATGCTGTTACGGTGGACTGTGGAAACAAGCAATTTAGTTTACTTTGTTTTGAAAATCATTTCCTTGATCACAAACACCATCCATTTGCCATTGTTACTTTTGTAGTCGCACTTTAAGCATTTGTGCAAAAATGATTTGAACAGAATTTTCTTTTAACAGCTGACTATCGAGTAAAGATTCATACAAAAAGTGCCCTTGGGTGTTTGCATCCCAAAACCTTGTATTTACATTTCTGTTGGTAAATTTGATTATTTTTACGATTGAGACAAACCTATGATATGAATTTTTCTTGATAAAGCTTAGGATTTGATCGGTAGACCACAAATTTGCATACACCATCTTGTTTTTTTTGTTTTCTTTTTAATAGGTAATTTCTGTTGTTCTTTTAGTAGATCAACTTATAGATTCATGCATACTTGTCAAAATAAAAATAAAAGAAGAATGTATAGTTTCATGGATACGGTGCACAAAGATGCAACCAACTCAAATAAAAGGAGGAATATAGAAGACCTGTAGAAAAGGATATAAAGAAAATGAAAATTTTCCTTCAGAAAATAAGTACAGAAGTGAAAAAGTAGTTCCTTGCATTTTATGCACTTTTTTCACCACCCCCCTCCAACACCCCCCCCCCCCCAAAAAAAAAAAATAATAATAATAAAAAAAATCTAATAGTATTTATCTTTAGTTCATGCTATTTCTATGGTAGAATTATAAGGTATATTACCTCCCCTAGTTTGTGGTATGAGCACTGTGTTCATTAATAACATTTTATGAAAGATATGCCAGCTTGATAAGTCAGTGTTGTGAGTCATTTACTTCTTTTTGGAGCATAAACTTGCCTCACGGAATTATTTGTTATCTGTTCTTCAGATTGACAAGGAGCGTGCTGGTGTTCTTGTTGGAACTGGGATGGGTGGTCTTACAGTATTTTCTGATGGGGTTCAGGCTCTCATAGAGAGAGGTCACAAGAAAATCACCCCGTTTTTCATACCTTATGCCATTACAAACATGGGGTCTGCCTTGCTTGCAATTGATCTTGGCTTCATGGGGCCAAACTATTCAATTTCAACTGCTTGTGCCACCTCTAATTATTGCTTTTATGCTGCCGCCAATCACATCCGTCGAGGTGAGGCTGATTTGATGATTGCTGGTGGAACTGAGGCTGTTATTATTCCTATTGGATTGGGAGGCTTTGTTGCTTGTAGAGCATTGTCTCAGAGAAATGACGATCCAAAGACTGCTTCTAGGCCATGGGACAAAGACAGAGATGGCTTTGTTATGGGTGAAGGTGCTGGAGTTTTGGTATGTTTTCTCCTTTGAGTTTGTTCACTGTTGTAGTTGAATTGAGAGCGTGCTTTTTTACTTTTGTTTATATTGGTCCTCACACAAGTATGAAAATCATAGATGGATTAGGCTTTCAGCTGATGCTTTTAAGCTCTTAATGTCTAGGAATCTAATTATGTTTGAGGCTTCTACAACTTTGTGTAAGGTTCCTTGATTCTGCCTTAGAGTAGACATAAAGCACAGGTGCAGCTGCGGTGTATTGGCCCTGCACTCTGTAAAGGAAAATGCCTATGGGATAATTACTCAAGAAAAAGCTTGTTGGGTAAAATCTATACGCGCAAAACACGCAAGTGTACGTGGTCAACAAGTAATATAGTAGTGAATAAAGTATCGTTCCCACGAGGACAAATTATCAAGAATTTTAACTTCACAATTATCAATTTTCTATTAATCCTAATTCTATTAAACTATTCAATTCAATGGTTTTAAATTATAGCAACTAAATTAATAAATAATTAAACTATCACAAAACAACCGCTAATATCAAAATCTGGAATTTTAAACAATTAATGGAGAATTAGACTTATGATTTCAACCTGAGCTTCACTTTGATTTTCAAACCTTTATTCCAACTCAATTTAATATCCCAGTTTATTAATCAAGAACACGAATGTAATACTAGCCACCTCTCGATGCACTAATACCGTATTAACGTCAATCCACAATTAAGATAGAAATCCGTTAAACACCTAAATCAACCAACGCACTATATCTCTATGTGAACTGCAATTAAAGAAGATTTAAGTTTATGTTCTCTATTCGATTACATATGATGTTAAGCATATCTCTACCTTAACAATAATCAAAAATCTGCAATTGACAAAATTCATGACACATGCTATATTAACTAGGTCTAGATTTGAACCTCCTCTCTCGATTCCATTCAAATCCACAAGGAATTGTTGATCAGGCAATTCATAAGTTCATGCTTGAATTAACATAGATAAACTGAGAATTTATTATTGAATTGGAAATCAAAGTTATATAATCATCGTTTCGCCCAAAGATCCATCACAAGACTAATAAGCGAATTAATTCATAACGAATGAATTAAAAACTGAATAATATACTGAAAACATCCTTTCGATTACAAATAAAGAACTAAATAGAAGAAGAATAATGAAAACCCCTTCACGTAGCCTCGATTTGCAACCGGCACGATAATCTCTGAAAATTACTCCTCCAAAGCTCGCACTTGAATCCTGGAATTTTTCTTGTAATATGGTCCTTGTGTTGTGTGATTAGTTGTTTTCTACGTAATCTTCAGCTCCCCTTTATGTTCTGGCTGAAGTCTACTCTTATAGAGTCCAGGCGCCTAACAAATAACCAACAAACCAAGTAGCAGCAGACTCCACAAACCAGCAGGACACTTCAGATTTTGGGACCCCACTTCTACGAAAGTATAAACTTCAGAAGACCACTTCAAATGAACTAGACTAATCATAAAGAATTTTTTCGTTTTAATGAGTTTTTTCACTTTTGCTCCAAAACTCCGTCATTCTTCACCACTTGCATCCATGACCACCCTACACATAAAATAACACGAAACGAGTGAAAACGAACACAAAACACGAACATAACTATGAATTTAAACATGAAATGAAATCGATTCGTGTATATAAAATCCACTTATCAGTATTCGTTGTCCTTACTTTAATACACAGGATTATTATTGCTATCTATTGTTTTTATTTATAGCAATAATCCTTAAGAGCATGCATAGCTCCTTAAGGTCGGGGAAAATATAGGGACCTGTTATTAGAAGTTCCCCTTGTTGAAGTTGCATAACGAAGTGACTAGATAATCACAATCAACGTGTTCCTCAATGAGGAGAATAAACACACCAAAACATTTTCATTATTTTCACCATTAGTATTGGACTTCTGACCTTCATGACTTATAAAGGTGCTCTGCGATAGTTGAGGTGTTGATCTAGGTCAGGCTTTCACTTTTTACAACAAAATTCATAAGTCGTTGCTAATTCATTGGCGGGAAAAAATTTCGTTAGAAATTCGTTGCAAAATTTTCGGCCACTTGATTTCCCGTCATCGTGGGCAACAAAAGTTTTTTTGTTGCTAAAAATGGGGCTTTAGCAACGATTTTTCAAACAACAGCTTTATAAGTCGTTGCTAAAAGTGTATGTTTAGCAACGAAACTTGTCCTTCGTTGCAGATTGTGTCAGGCTTTCACTTTTTGTAACGAAATTCATAAGTCGTTGCAAAATTTGAAAACAAAATTGCTAGAAATTTGTTGCAAAATTTCTAACCACTTGATTTCTCTCATCGTGGGTAAATCGAAAAAAAAATTTTGTTGCTATATTTCGTTAGCATAATATGGACCACATTCATCAAGTAATAATTTTTATTTTCGTTGCATATCTTATACAACTTTTTGCAACGACTATTAAAATGTTGCCTTAAATTAAGATAATCCCAATAAACATGTTTTTGTAAGACCATATTAGGTATTCGGAGAATTGTCAAAAAATATTCATATTTAGTATTTAAAAATTATATCCAAATGCAAAACATATTCGAACCTGTGACCTATCATTTGGAACTTTGGTCATTTGACCGCTAGAGCAACACAAGTTATCTGTTAATATCTTGCAAGGATTATTATTTATATCAAAACATGAGATTTCACCCATATATTCCTTTCTTCTCCTTCACTACATACCATTAATATAATCTCATAATAATAATAATAATAATAATAATAATAATAATAATAATAATAATAATAATAATAACAACAATAATAACAATAATAATAATAATAATAATAATAATAATAATAATAATAATAATAATAATAATAATAATAATAATAATAGTACTAATAACAATAATAATAAAATTATAATAATAACAATAATAATAATAATAAAGTTGCACTTCAATGGCGTGTAAGTTTTTTTTTTAACTCTCATTTTCAAATTCTCCTTTTCTTGACTTGTAATTTTTTATAATCAAATATTAATTACTCTTTATATCGTATTATTAGAGAGTGTTTGATAATGACTTATAAGTTGGTTAAACTAAGTTATAAGTCATTTGTTATTATTTAGTGTTTGACAATAACTTAAATTTTAACTTTTTTACTTATAAATCATTATTAAATTTTTCCATGCTTCATGTGCTATATTTTTTATTATTATTACTATTACTATTACTATTATTATAATTATTATTATATTTATTATTATTATTATTACTATTATTATTAACTTTTATTATTATTATTATTAGAATAATTAATACTAATCTTATAATTATTATTTTATTATTATTATAATTATAATAATTACTACTATTATTATAATTTCTATTATTATTATTATTATTGTTGTTGTTGTTATTATTATTATTTTTATTATTATTGTTACTATTATTATAATAATTATTATTGTTATTATTGTTATTATTATTACTATAATTATAATTATAATTATAATTATAATTATTATAATAATAATTATTATTATTATCATTATTATTATTATAATTATAATTGTTAGTATTAATTATAATTATTATTACTATTACTCTTACTATTATTATAACTACTACTATTATTATTATTGTTATTGTTAATCATTATTATAATTACTATTATTATTCCTATTACTATTATTATTATTAATTATTATTATTATAATTACAATAATAATTATTACAATAACTATAATAGTACTAATAATAAAAAAGCGTGGCCCGACCCGTGGGCTTTTTAAAAAATAAATAAAATAATGCTCTTCTTGAGAATTGAACTCTAGACCTCCCACTCTCCTTAAACAAATTCTCAAACCAACTAACCTATAAGAATTTTTTTTATTATAAAGTCAGTTACCCGACACTAAAATACTAAAAATACTAATTACATATTTACATCAAATACTAAAAATACTAATTAAAAAAAAATACTAAAATACTAAAAAAATAAAATTCAAAAATAATAAAATTCAAAAAAAATACTAAAATTCAAATTATTTTGTTAATTAATCAAAACAACAAAAATTAAAATTACATCATTAAAATACTAAAATCATAACATATTTACATCATTTACATCATAACATAACATATTATCATATTTACATATTTACATCATTTACATCATAACATATTTACATCATTTAATCAAAATACTAAAATTCAAATACTAAAATACTAAAATTTTACCATAGTTGTATAACATATCAAAAATACTAAAATTTTACCATAGTTGTATAACATATCCAAATACTAAAATTCACTTACCCGATACTAAAATACTAATTACATATTTACATCAAATACTAAAAATACTAATTAAAAAAATACTAAAATACTAAAAAAATCAAATTAAAAATACTAAAATTCAAAAAATACTAAAATACTATAATTCAAATTATTTTGTTAATTAATCAAAACAACAAAAATTCAAATTATATCATTAAAATACTAAAATGTGATCATATTTACATCATTTACATCATAACATATTATCATATTTACATATTTACATCATTTAGTATAATTGATATAATATGTACGTTATGATGTAAATATGTAAATATGATAATATGATAATATGATATAATATGTACGTTATGTACGTTATTATTATGATTATGATTATGTTCATGATTTCATCATCATCATTATCCATCACGCAAACTGAGTCCCTTTCTATTAAAAAATTTGGGCTTTGAACCCCCAGGCGCCACATGTACGTTGACCTGATGACGTGTCACACGTGGCGCCTAACATGGCACACGTAGGCCGTAGCAGATTTGATTATAATTATTGTTGTTATTATTATTGTTATTGTTATTATTATTGTTATTATTGTTGCTATTATTATTACTATTATTAATACTATTATCATAATTATTACTATTATTATTATAATTATTACTATTATTATTATTATTATAATTACTCTTATTATAATAATAATAATAATAATAATTATACTTATAATAATAGTAATAATTATAATAATAATAATAGTGATAATTATGCATCTACAGTTCTGCACTGTCTAATGAGTTTGCATCATTTGGCCATGGGTTCTTTGGAATAGTACTCTAACCAATTAAATGCTAAGCCGTAAAATAGTATCGATGGAAGTAAATTATTACCAAGTTATAAATAATTTGGCGGGGTTCTAAAGCGGCGTCCCTGAATTTTTTTTAATACTTTATACTTTCGAATATATATTATATATATATATATATATATATATACTATATTACAATAAAAATATAATGAGTAATAATATATGGTATATATACACTATATTGACTCATAATAGACTTTTTTTTTTAATCACAATTGTTCATAAGTAAGTAATTTATTATTTATTTTTAAAAGTAATATAAATTAGATTATTATTTAGTTTAAAATATTATAAAGAGAGATACATATATTGAGAGGATACGAGTCATATGTGGTTAAAATTTGATTAACAATTTCAGTGTAAAAAGAGTGGGTGCAAATTTGTTGGTGTAAATTGCTTTGAAACGGAAAAGTGTAATACCCAATTTCAAAGAAAGTGTAATACCCAATTTCAAAGGTGCAAATCACTCTTCCGACCCTCAAAAAAATCTATTTATCATATATTAAAATAAAAAAAAAAATCCAAAGGTAATCAATTTACCCCATTAACTAACAAGTGGTTTCACCGCTTCCTAACAACAACCAAGTTTCCATGAATTGGAACCCAAATATATATATATATATATATATATATATATATATATATATATATATATAGATTATTAATATATATATATATATATTAATAACTTATATATATATAATAACTTGTATTCAATAATTAATAAGTCACATATATATAAATTAATTATATATACATAGGTATTAGTTTGTTACAAATTTTGTACTTTCAAATTTACTATTGCGAATGAGGAGGCAATAACAATGGATAATATAATTTTATTATTAAAATGTGTTAGGTTCAATTAATTTAGAATTAATGAACTATACTTTAAAATTCATTATTTTTTTTCCTATTCTATTTATAATTGTAATTAGTGCATTCATTTTAAAATTGAAATTTAGAATTTCAAAATGATGAAAAGTTATTTGAATTGTAATTTAGTTTATTGATTATCAGTATTTATTAAAATAAATAAATTAATATTCATTCATTAATACTATACTTTAAAACTCATTATTTTTTTTCTTATTCCAACTATAGTTGTAATTAAAATATTCATTTTAAAATTTAATATTTCAAAAATGATAATAACTTACTTGAATTATAATTTAAAACAGTACCAACATTTCCCCCCCAAATCAAATTTTTGGAGAAAATCAGCTCTCAATCACCCTTTCTCTCCTCTCTTCCTCATCCATTCTTAGTCAAATCAGTCCTATCTCTCCTTTCTCACCCTTTCTATCTCTTTTCTCCATCGATCGTTCTCATCTGGTTGCCTTCTCAGAGGATCGTTCCCCTTCCGGTCAAATTGGCCCTCCGGTCGATTCTTCTCATCTGGTCGTGTGTGCGCTGCCGACAAGTGGCCCTCCGGTAGTGAATCGCACGGCTGGAGGTGATTCCCTATTTTCCTCTATTTTTCTCGCTCATTAAATGACTATATTGACTGTACATGGAAGCCAAAGATATGGATTTGTTGTTTAGGTTAATTGATAATGTTCAATGATACTTTCATATAATCTGTTCCCCAATCCCTAGTTTATGGGTGGTTATCCATTGTAGTGAACAACTAAACCCCAACATCCCAAGGACTTCAACTCCTTATGCTCGACATATTTTCATTACTTGAACAACTAAGAAGGATCTTACCTTTATATACTAGCATAATATCTCTTAGTTGTTTGAATGATGATTGTCATGGTTTATACAGACCAGTTGATATTACATTTTATTAGATGATGGTGGCCAAGGTGTGCTCCACTTTGCAAATTTGCTCTTTATTCTGTCGGGCTATACCACCCACAAAGTGGCATCGTGAGTTAGTATCAATTTTCGGGATGTGAATGGGTGGATCGCACTTCATCAAGCGACATCCTGGCGGTAGCGATCTTGATGTTTATTAAGTTCTATTATGGTGTATGGTTTATTGTACAAGTGATGTATTTAGAAGTTTTTATTGAGATGATCCAACTTATTCAACTTTCATTTGATGTTGAATTGAACCTTTTTACCATGGTGTCTTATCGCATGAACTCGTGTTAGCATTAGAGAGCGGACAATGGCTTTCCTCATCTCTCAAGGTGCAACTCTGGGGCATCGATGGATCCTTCACCCAAATATACGACAGCGTAACTCCTGAGACACGGCTTCCAAAGAAAGGAAACAAGGGAATTGTTGGTTATCTAGCCGAATCTGCATTGAACTCCCATCTTTCATCACTTAAGTTGAAGGATATAAAGGAGGGTGGTGGTGAAGATATTTCGGACTAAAAGTTGTACAAAATAAGCACTGAGCGAACTCCAACTCCAATCAATGATGGGGACTTTCAACAGTGGACCGTCTATCAAGGATTCATTAGCTCTCGTATGTAATGCTACTCAAGTCACGCCGCGCGATTCATCAAGTCTTCGTGGTACAGTCATTCCAAAAGAAGCGACTAAAAGAGTATGGTGATGGTGAGTATGGAATGTCTGAGAAGCATTACTCGATGAATTAACAGAATTCCTAGTATTTAATGAGATTGTCTTGAAGGGTCACACTAAGGTAAATAACCATTTTACTCGATTGGCTTTACCTAGTATTTTGTTTTGCTTTTATTTTTGATGTCGGTTGGAGTTGATATTCTCATATTAATTGCTAATTTTAGTATTCCCTCGATCGGGTGTTTGAGAAGTCTATTGATTTGAAGTTTCGCAAATTTTAACGAAGCCTCGTACACATACTTGATAAGTATAAATAGAGAAGTTGATGATGCTTCCTTTTGTGATCATTCTCTCTTGGATGATTTACCGGGTCAGCATGGTTCATTTTCATTTCAACCGCTTGTGGCTCCTTCAAATTGATAAACTATATAATTTTTCACACAACTATTTATTTGTTTTTTGGGGCGTGTTTTAGGTCATGGCACCGAGAGTGATGAACTCGCTCCCGGCCAATCGACAATAATTTCAATCAAGTGATGAACCCACGACCGGTTGTAGGCTTGTCAGAATTGTTATTCCAGAATTGTTGTTGTAATCTTCTTTGTAGGTAGAGTAGAATCTGCCGTTGCTTCGCTTGATAAGGTGGTTGTTGAAGTCGCATATACAACCGAAGATAGTCTTTGGTGTTGGAACATCATCACCGCTTGGGTTGGTGATTATGTTGTTTCGTTGTTGTCTGCAGTGGTCTCGGTGTCATTGATAGAGTTATTCTTGCATTGCAAAAAAAATATGGGTGTTTGCATTTGTAGCATTTGTTCACGATATCGTTGTTGTTGGTAAGCTATCTTTGGAAATGATATTGCAACATCCGATTTTATGCTTGGTTGTTTCTCGAATAAAGCCCATTCTCGCTTCACTAGTTTGGGAAGCGATTCTAGCAAAGCAAAGCGAAGCTCTTGAAAATTCTCGAAAACACATGTCAGGTATACAAATCTATATTGAGGGACAATCTATTCTTTGAACTCGTGTGTAAATGGATCATGGAATTTTAATTTTTATATTTGATTATTCTGCTTGAGGGCTATCGATTGAACTCAAGTTGTGAGAACCAATTTAGCACGACTCACGGTATGGAGTGTTAATCGAATTTAGTATTGCAATATTTTATGGGAAAAGTGAAGCTTAACAAGATCAATTCGTAATGTTTCATTGAGTTTGATGCTTAGTCATTGTTTATAAGGCATTCGTAGTCGTCCTTGTATGCGAACAAGTAAATAGTGTTAATTAGTGTAGCCATAAACATATGTTGGTCCTTAATCGTGATATACTTAATTCGGATAAAGGTTTCTTTATTAAAATTAGAACTTATTCACTATTATTTACAATTATAGGTCGACTTATGTGAGCGAATTTAGTTTATTATAAGTGGGAGTATATATTTATCTCATCTACTTTGTGAAAACTTACGTATCTTGTTTTTTAGGTTAAATAAGAAATATGACCATGAAAAAGTGAAGCTTAATATCCAAAGAAGTAATGTAATTCTAACATTAGTTATACATGTAGAACCTTAAAGCGAGATCTTTTGATCTCTCATTTGTTTGCGAGACCGCTCGCTTTCAAAATGAGCTGAACGCAACATTACCATAAAGCTTGGATATGCAAATGAAAAGATATACAAATTTGAAGATGAACGCTGCCCACGCCCGATGTGTTACAAGTAAGTTCATAATGGTGTTGTGCACTTGTATTTGAATATGGAACTCTGATTTTTATCTTCATCATTCTCAATTTTTTAAACAGGGCTTATGGAAGTGGGAAAGAAGATGCTCCCTTGGGGTGGTTCATCATCGAGTGAAGATCAAAACCAAGAAATGGACACTGCAGATCTGGATGTGGTGCATGTGATAGCTCAAACCGCCATCAGATTGCATACGAGGGACTAAATTCTCCTTGCCTCCATTAATGATGTTGGTAAGTATACAAACATTCATTGTATTTTGTATTTTGCATGTTTATATGCATTTGATTGCTTGGTCTAAGCAGCTATGCACATATTATATGTCAATAATCTATCTATGAATTGAGAAAGTTTCCACCTGATGTAGATTTTAAAGGAAAGTACCTCATGAAATTCAAACATAAGAAGTACTCTTTCCAGTTTTTGAAGTTATTATTCTGCAAATATTGTCTTGGTTCGATGGGATATATATGAGGGCTGCATAATGGTGAATTTCTTATCTAGATCACCATTGAGCCCATTATCTCGGCGTAGAGAGGTCTCGAGCTTCAAAGGATGTTTTCCCCTACCAAAACAACACAACACGTTTATATAATTAGAAAGCTTTGTGCTAGCAACTACATATCTCTCGCATCGACATGTTTCTTATTAAAGTTGGGCATAATAATAATGATACATTTCCGCCATTACTAGGCGAGCCCGAACGGAGGATCATCCACACCATCAATGGTTGGTGCATGTCGAGAAATGGCAAAATTTGATCCTCAAAAGTCCGAGATACCGACAAAAAGTTGTCTAATGCAAATTCAGCTCTTGAAACACTGTTGAATCTGTTAAGAAAATTGGCAGAAGAACATTGGGATGCATATAAATGCGTCATCAACAGCTGCAACATGTGTAAGTCAGAAGAGTAATTCTTTCAATCAATTATCTTTTTGCAACTATTGCCATATTATCTACTTAATTAATATGTACAAAGAAAGCTCAATACTATAAATATTAGTAGTTTTTTTCTTTCTTTTTTTTCTTTTTTTAATCATGTCGGTATACCATGGTATATGTAACAAGCAAATTTTCTGGGTTATTTAATTCATTCTCTGTTTACTGCATTTGATTTGCGCCAATTTTCTTATGGAGGCTACACGTTATCTTATAAAGATTGTCTTGATTATGATTAAGCTTACCTAACTAATGCTGATACCTTGAACAGTGGATGGGCCAGGCTAGTGAACCAAGCCAAGTACAAATTGTTAAAGCATTGTTAGGATCTAGGGATGCTATGCTTGGGATCAGGTGTTGGTTTAATAATATTAGTACCACGTAGTAACTCTATTGTCTTTGTGTATTGATTTTGGCATTAAGTACCTCTTATGACCTATTTGCTTTATTTTTCTGACTTGCTATTATTTTTAAATATGTACAAGAAGACTGCTTCTACAACCTGCCTTACAATAATGGGTATCAAATTTTTGTGATACATTTACGGAAGACAAGGGACGAAATTATGAAGTGTACTCTCTCTATATATGTAGATATATACTTTGATTGAAGAATTGTGATAGTTTTAGATGGTTAATTGTAAAGATAATGAATGATTATGTAGTGGATGATTTTATTAAGTTAATAATATTTTAGTTTTTTGTCTTTTTGTCATTATTTGCTATGGGGACATTGAGCTAGCTAGGTACACAAAAAGAATTTTTCTCTCCATATATGTAGATATATATCGTGGCTAGTCTTGTTTCGGGGCCTTTGTTACTTTTTTCATATTTTTCTCTTTTTCTTTTTTTTTTCTTTTTTTTTTCAAGAGAATAGCAAGTATACTCAATGCGTTCCCAAAACTTGAGTTTTCGTGTCTTATAGTCATTACTCACTTTCTACACGATTCTATCATTTAAAATAACGTTTTCCTCTCAGCAGACAAGCATGTTAATCTTAACCAACAAGCAAAAAGGAACACTGTCGTGCTACCCGGTAACATCTAAACAACAGACATAGATTACATCATGTATGAAATTTTAACTAAGCTCAAGTTATCAACTGAGTTCAAAAATGTATACAAATTTCTATATTATCAATGGCCAAATTAGAATTCAACTAACTAAAAACCTGGGATTATGCAATTTTATGCAACTAAACAGATATTAAGCAAACAAAAAGGAAAAAATTACTACAAAATTAAACTAATAACTACTAACATGCAATTAACTATATGCAACAACTACTCACTACAACCCAATATGAGTCAAATCTAACCTCTAAGATTGAGGAACTAGAAAAGACAATCTTAACATGTAATAGATCCTCTTCATCCATGGACTCCTTGATCTCCAGTTAGAGAAGTGCATCTGACAGAACAGGTTTAGGTTTTGAGGAATCCACCTCAGAACCATATATGGAAAAGATAAAGGAAACTAGCTCTAGTAATGTTTCAAATTTTAATAGAAGCATTACATTTGTGAAATCCTCACAGAAGGAAGAACCAGTACATCCCTGCTCTTCTGATCCAATCCATGTTCCAAGGCATAACGGATCCCATGATGGCCTAGGATTCAGAAAAGAGAAGAGTAACTTAATCACTACTCTCCAACCTCGAAGGGTCGTAGAGTCGAGTAAAATTAACTCCACGAACCAACTGGATAGGAATAGTAGAGTTAAGATTCACTCTTCACAAATCATGAATCATAAGGATACATGAAAAAAGAAGATCCAGTATAAAGGAAAGATTGCCAAGAACCCACATAAGTCCAAATGGAGAAAGAATCCACGTACACACACAAGCATGCATTATGCTAAATGTTTTGTATGTAATAAAATTGGTCATAAGGTTGCAGTATGCTACAATAATTCTCTGCATATTAGACCCAAAGTCAAGCAAATTTAGGTTCCCAAGGGTACTAACAAGGCAGGACCCATGCAAGTATGGGTGCCAAAATGAGAGTTTAACTATAACGACCGAGAAAATCAGATTAATCGTAAAATAATTTTATTTGATTAAATAATGAATAAAAATTATTTTATATGTTATTATATTGAGTAAGCAAGATGAAGGTTGTTCTATAACCTAAAAGTGTCTTAATATCATAGTATTATGGCTACGTGATAGAATTAAGGTGTTTGAATTTCCAAGACGAAAATAAAAGCTTTCCGAGAAATTTTCTGAAAAACACTATTCATCAAATTTCTGCTCGGGAATTATTTTTGAAATTCCGAGAAATGCGTAATGATAGATTAATATTAAGGGAGGATGGATTATGTAAAAATAATTCACTTATGACAAACGCAGTTTTTCACCTGTGTACTAAGTTTGAGAATGTTAAGGAACATAAAGATTTGAATAAATGATGATCGTATAATAGCAAGTATTATACGAGGTAATGAATATTAGTATGATACGAAGTATTATGCGATTATATACGAAAGATAGTATAATGTATATGATGAATGATTATACAAATTAGTATATGTAAAGAATAAGAGGATTATACGTTAAACGTTTTAACCCTATTGCAATGGACTTGTAGGATTTGTGTAGGAATTGTGCAAGCCCAATTGGAATTATGTTAAGGCCCAACAATTATTAATGTAAGCCTAACGTTAGGCCCAAATTAATTAAACTTAAGCCCAAACCAAGAACCGGAACCGTGGATCGAACCGATGGGTAACCGGGTGAGAAAAACACATGGGGCAACCCATGTGGGCCCCATGAGTGAGTCATGGCTGGCCACTTGGTGAGCAAGCAAGAGATAAGATGTGTGGTGGACAAGAAAGGAATAGTAAGGATGTGAAAGAAAGGAGGTGGGATGGCATCTTTACCATAATGCCCTCACTTTGTAATTTCTATAAATAGAAGAGCTTGGAGTTTCATTTTTGCCTTGTTCATTTCCACCAACAACTTAGCATAAAATATTAAGAGAAAAGTGAGAAGAGTTAGACTTTCATAAATCAAGAAGAAGAAAGAAAGCACTGTCCATGCCGACTTATAATAAGTAAGTTATGAGGCCGGAAAAATTGCATAAGAAATAAACTGTGAAAATTGTCTGAGGTTCTAGGGTTAGGCCAGCCAGCCACGCCAAAGCACCGTCCATGCCGCAATCGCTGCATCGAGACCCCAACCCATCAGAAGCGGCGGCCATAACTCGACTCGAGTATAGTACCTTGGCGCCGCATCGCCAAGACCAAGATGTAGAAACTGTTAACTCGTGCCGCATGGCGAGATCTGTATAGGAAGTCGGCGTCGTAGCGCCAGCACTAGAGATGAGATAGAGAAGAACAATAATGAGTATAAAGAAAAGAGAAGCTGAATGAAAGAAAAATTATAAACTTTAATTAACTTAAAGTAAACTTAGTAAAGGATGCTTATAACCTTAAGTTAACAAATAAAGGATAACGAAGATTACTTGAACATAAATACAAAGTAATACGATAAACCGTAACGAATGTTAACCAATCTAGGGAATGGTTAGATTGAGAAGAAGGGAAAGATAAATTAGTGACCATACATAATTGTTTATGACCTAATGTGGTATGTTATGTGATCATGTATTGTAGAATCCTTAAAGACTCAAAGGAAAAGTATATTAACGGTAGAAGACGCTAAAGGCAAGTGTTTTAACCCTTGTCTAAGTTCTTCTCAACAAGCTTTGTGATTCATGTATTCTACGCATGAATTGATGTATAATGAAGTCGAAGCCAATTCCTTCGGCTAGACTTAATGTGTTTTGTGGATTTTCCTATAATCTATCAAAATATTGTCAATGTTGTTATCTTTTGACAAACCGTTTTGGTATTGATTTCAAAGAAAGACTGAGTATGATAAACAAATGTTTTGTCGTCAAATGACAGGCACGTGAGGTTGCCAAAACTTAAACGTAGATACGTTTAAAGAAGTAGTGTTGTACAACATAGAGTACTATAGGCTGATCACCTAAACGTGCTCGTAAGATATATCGAAATTACAGACTTGGTGCCGGGTTGTCCTTTTCAAAGAAAGAATGAAATGCTCAAGGTCTTGGACTGAAATTGATGTTTAACTGATGTTGTTCATTGTTAAATGTTTTAAGGAAAAGAGAAGTGCTATTTTGAATTATCTATAGTACTTCATAACTATTGATTCAGTTATTGAAGATATACGATTTATATGATTCAAGCCTATTACTTAAATGAAATTGTCATACTTGATGAGCTAGTTATGCTCATTCTTTGCTTAAACCATATGAATGCAGCTAAGACCGAAGAAACTGATGGACCTAGTAAAGATAAAAGGAACGGCTAAGGCGGACCACTAATTTGCCTTTGTTATAGTATAGTATGAATGTTGTAATTATTTGATATTATGACAAGAACACATGTACTGGTTATAAAGAACCTGGGAATGGTAATATTTTTTTGGAATATATAGAAGACATATTCACTCTTTTAAGGTATTTTAATTGAATGAATGTGTGAACTGTAGCACTGTGTAGCACCATATATCGGGTTGGAAGATACCCGGATTTGTGGGCATCACATGTTGGTATCAAAGCCATAGGTTATAAAACTTAAGGGGGGAAAAGAACCTTAAGCCATAACCTTAAGAAGAGTTAAAGAAGTAAAAGATGAAGTTAACCCTAAAAATGCATTAAATGTGATGTATTTTTACGATTCTAATGATGTGTACTAATAAAATTAATTTGTTTTGTTGTAGATGTCAGGAGATAACGTAATGTATAGGGATATACATGTCGTTAGTGAGGAGTCGGTGAATCAAGTAGAGATCTTACCGAACCTGTAACATTCCAGATTTTTATTTTAATTTTAAATATTTATTTGAGTTATATAAATATTTAATGGTTATGTTTCTTGTTGAATAAATAATTGTTCAATTTGATTGATTTGATTTAGTTAATTAATTTGATTGATTTGATTTAGTTAATTATTTGTTAAGAAAATAATTAAGGAGTTAAGAAAATTAATTGTTATGAGATAATATACTAATTTAGTCTAAATTAGAAGAGCTTATAATGATTTAATGAATTATAATATTTTAATTGGAATTTGTAATTAAAATAAGGTGTTAGTTGGTTAAATAAAATTATAATTATAAAGGAAATTATAATTATGTGGTTTGGATTTATGTGTTAAAGTAATTTAATAGATTAGTATTAGAATTTATTAAATTGATTATTAAAATTAATTAAATAGAAGTGTGACAAAGAACCTTGCTATAAAGGAGTTATTAGAATAAATTAAAGGAGTTTAATTTAGTTTTGGCCAAACAAGTCTTAATGCATATTAAGTCTTTAATCTAATGGTGTTTTACCAAACAAGGTGTAAGAGTTAATGAGTTATTTTTAGTAAGCTAGCCAAACAAGCCTTATGGCTTTTGATTTTCAAATAATTTATAACGGATGTCAGTTAAAATTATATACTTAATACCTATATTATTATTATTATACGTTATATCTTTTTGTTAGTACGTAAGATTGAGTAGGAGAAGAAAGACTCAGAAGAAAGAAAAAGAAGAAAAGAAGAAACTAAGAGAGAATTAGAGAGAATTCTTGAGAGATTTTGAGAGAAGATTGGGGAAAAGAAAGTTCTTGATCAAAAAGGAAGAGTATCATCTTCTTAAACAAAGGTATCATCTTAATCCTTTTATTTTTAAAGTTTAGTTTTTTTTTTCATCTTCTAAATTCTCTATAAAAATCTTCATGAAGGATAAATTGTATGTGGTATATGTTTTATATGATAAATTGTTGGTTATAAGATGGTTTCATGAGTTTATATATGATTATAGATAAACTAATTCATGTGTGTATGTATTTTGTGAAAGAAAATATATTATAGTGAGTTCATATGAATATATATATATATATATATATATATATATATATGAATATGGATTAGTTTAAAAGTAAAATTAAGGATTTATTAGTTGTTTAAATTATAATTTGACTATTGAATTTGTAAGAGGATGAATAAACATAAACATGATATTTTGAATTAACTGTTTTGATTGAAAAACAAAGTTACAGTGACGATTTTCATTAAAAATATCAAAAGGAGAAGTTTTATAAAAAATAGTGAAATTGGGTGTTTTAAATTTGATGTTTATGTTATTTTATGGGTAGAATCATGTTAAGAGTCTTTACAATATGTTTACATGAAGTCTCTGTATGTATTACTTGTTAATTAGTTTGTTAGATTGGAGCTTGTAGCCCAATTTGGCTTTTTGTTAATGCTGTGTGTCGGTCGTCGGTCAAGTCTCGGAGTTCATGTAGCTAGCCCAATCGATGTTATTCTCGTGTCATGAAATGGCATATCACTACCATGCAATTAGCAACTAACTGCTAGCTCGAGTCTCGAGTCAAGAGTCGCCATACGTCATACCCAATTTGTACAAGAAATCGTGCAAATACAGTCATGAAAGTTAGCGAGAATGGTCTGACAATTTTATTTATTTACACAAAGTCTGAAAACAAATGTTATGTGTTAATAATAGGGCTGTTAAATTATGATTTCAGTAGTACTAAACTAAGAATGAGCATGTTATCAAGGGTTGACTAGTCTTAGTATTAACGTAATTCGATTATGTGAATTGAAAATTAAACTTACATGATGTATATACTTGTTTATATATATAGAATGTTGGTAGTGACTAATTATGTCATGATGACATATATATAGGGTATTGAGATTCAAGTTGTAAGGTTTAGCTTGTGCTCAAGGCAAGTTCTCTAACCCTAAAACTTCGTTGTGCAAGTTTAATTTCGTTAAGTACTATACTGCTTGTAATTCAATTACAATTACGCAAGTTGCTAACTCTACACTTTCGTAGAGCTAGATTGTTTATTATTGAGTAAGTTCTTGTATCTAGTTGTTCATGATGATGCAAGTATTCTAAATCTTATATTTTAATTTTGAGCAAGTTTCTTTAATATATAACTTGTTATTTAGCATGCGAGTCGCTATATTCTAGTGTTGAACAACTTTATCGTTCAAATTACTATTCATTATGCATGTTTAGTATCCAATTCTCAATAACCTTGACTTAATATTGTTCAAGCAAATTATGTTATGATTATTCGATGTTTATGATATTAGATTATTCCTAAAGCATGATGTTAATTTTCAAATATCGATTCAGTTATGATTATTCCATAGCATACCGTTAGTTCTTTTGTATTCAACTAATCCTTAGTTGATGACCGTTGAATTCTAAATTTCCTTGTAATGTATCCAAACCAAACCTACTTTGGTGTGGACTTGTATTCTAAATACTGAGATGAACAACTCTTTTATTAGAGGTTTACGCTTAGCGTTGAAATGGTTGTGCACAATACATTGTACGAAGGGTTGATCCCCCTAAGTACGTGGAGTCCTTATAGTCTTATGACTGTTAAAGTTTAAGTTGAAAGATTACTTATAACTATGGACATGGTTTGTGGTCATTAGACCCTCAGTAGTATGTTTCAGAATGTTAATAGAACATATCATTCAGTTCTATTGAGCATATTACTTGCAAATGTTGTAATGTTGTAAAGTTATTCATTTTTATTTCAAGTGAGCTTTGTTTGCTCACTCTTGCATATTTATACACTTATTGCAGCTAAGGTTGATACGGTGAATGAACCTACAACTAGCAAAGGAAAGGGAAAAATGTACAAGTGATGAAGACTTGTAATTTTATTGTTATCGTTATGATAATAGACTTTTAATAATGATGTGATGTAATAATTTAATTTCCGCATTTGAATGATTGTAATTAAAGGTTAGATAACCTGGGAGATTTTTATTTAAATGTAATCCTGTATGGGCAGGTTTTTATTATTCAATTTTATTATGATTGGGTAGTTAGATATAATTGTTTTGATTAAGTGAACACCAAATCTTGAGGTAATGAGGTACCTAGATTTGGGGGTGTCACAAGTTGGTATAAAAGCTTTAGGTTATGAACCTTAGGTGGGGAAAAGCCTTAGGAAGTAACCTTTGAAAAGATAGTGGTGATTAACTCTTATCGAGTTTTAAGGAAGAATTAATAAAATACTTAGTTGCTTATGTGTTTATAACTATGTGCTCATGAGAGTCGAGTAGTAATGATTAATAATTAAAACTTAAATTTTTTTTGTCAGGATGACTAATGTCGGAGAATCCAGTCAGGCTAGGGAGGGAGGACCTCAGATGCCTATAGAGGAGGAGCCTCACAACATTCATGTAGTTTGGGAACAACTACTGCCATGGGAGTCAGCCCCGTTGGTCACAGTAGTTGAAGATGAGGATGACGACGTGGAGACGGATGAGGAGGATCCCGTTGAGTTGCCATAGGAGGATGAGGATGTCGAGGACGAGGAGGAAGAGACTCCATTAACCTCGATGGCTGCTCGTATGTACGATGAAGTCTACGACCGTAACGTGGAACTTCAGGATACAGTTGAGGAGTTGCAGGAGATAGTAGCTGAACAACAGACCGCAATGACACAAAAAGACGGCGAGATCCAGGATCGTGAGGAACGACTGACAAATGTCAAGGAGAAACTAGTACAGACTGAAGGAGTAAAAGAACAACTGATCGAAGTGGTCGCTGAACTGAAGAACAAGCTGAGGGAAGAAGCTACTAAGAGGGCAAGAGCTGAAAATGCCTACGAGGAAGCTTTTCAATGAACCGAAATAGCAAGACGCGTAGGCTAAGAGGATGAAGATGGAAGAGATGGATAAAGTATTCAACACCACGATTAATCGAGCTCAAGATCGGGTTATGGGATATCCTATTCAGTTCGAGACACTGCCATCATACGTATTAGATCGTAGAACAATGTTCCGGATCATGGAGGAGGAACGTAGTAAAGCTAAGCGGTATCTTAATAGGACATTGTAGTTGGTATGCGATGAATAAAATGGTTAATAAATTTGTAGATCCCAAGTGTTATGAAACCTATGGGATATGATGATGATGTTGCCCTGATACTTATGTAATTCAGGAAGGTTATGTAAATAGCAGCGATGCTATTGTTTATGATTTGAAAGAGATTATGAATAAATAAAAGTTGTTACTTTATTCAAAGTCTTATGTGTTATGTGGTTATTTCTTTTTGGAGGCAAGTTAAGTAGAAATTACTTAAAAGAGTTGAATAATAATCTAATGAGTGTATTTTTAACAGAAAATGCCTCCCAGACGTCAACCACCATGACAGAGAACCATTGAAGGAACCAACAATAATGACAATGTTGATGGTAACCCCGTTCAACAACTAGTGACGCTACTGACAGGAGCGTTGCAAAATCAACCACAAAACCAAGGTACAACGTTTAAGGATTTCAAGGCGGTTGGACCACCTGAGTTCCGTGGGTTCATGAATCCAGTCGAAGCACAGACCTGGATTATGGAGATAGAAAAGGTGTTCGATGTCGCTAGGGTAAGGGAAGATCAGAAGACTGCTTTCGCAACATTCATCTTGAAAGCAGAAGCTAGTTATTGGTGGAAGGCCAATAAAACTCGTGAAGGGCCAGGGGAGATGACCTGGGATAGGTTTAAGGAAATATTCTCCGAGATCTATTTCCCGGAGAGTTCGAAGAGTCAGCTAGAAGTGCAATTTCTGGAACTAAAGCAAGGAACGATGATGGTATCTGAGTATGCCGCTAAATTCAACGAGTTGGCGAGGTTTGCGCCATATCAAGTCAGTACGGACAAACACAAGGCGAAGAGGTTTGAACAGGGACTGAAGCCCTGGTTGTATAGTAGGGTTTCCCTATTTCAGTTGAAGACTTTCACAGTAGTGATGGAGAAAGCAATACTCGCTGAAGGTGGAGGCGAGGCAGTGACAAAGTTCAATCAGGAATAGAAGAAGAAGAAGAAGAATGAGGTGGAGATAAAGAATGGAGGTGGTAGTGGGGGAAACAATAATAACAACAACAACAACAACTTGAAGAGGAAGTGGAATGGGAATGTGGCTGCTGGAAACCAGCAGGGTAACCAGCAAAATAAGAAGTTTGAAGCATGGGCTACATGCGGGAAGTTTCACAAGGGTGCATACTTGATGGGGAAATGAGTATGCTTCAATTGTGGCCAGGAGGGTCATATCGTCCCAAATTACACTCAACCTAAGAAGAACGTGTGCTTCACGTGCGGATCTAAAGATCACTTTGCACGTGAATGCCCTAAGAAGAAGACTGGAGAGACAGCCAGAAGCAATGGAGGTAACAATGGAGGTACATAGGCCATTGCTGGACCTGCAGCATCAAACAAACCATAGCTAGAACTTTCAACATGACTGTGCAAGATGCTGTGCAATCAAAAGATGTGGTGTCAGGTATTATCCCAATCAATGATATTGATGTGTATGTATTATTTGATTCGGGTGGTACTTGTTCGTTTATATCTAATGAATTTGCTAAGAGGTTAGGAGTGCCTAGTGATGAACTGAATTTCCCTTTGAACATAGAAATTGCGAATAAGGAAGTAATCCCTGTTAGGTTTGTATACAATAACTGTAGGGTGAACATTAAGGAGAATATTTTGATGGTAGATTTGATTTCGATTAGACTTGGAGAGTTTGATGTTATTTTGGGAATGGATTGGCTGTTCAAGTATGGAGCGGTAATTAATTGCCAAAAGAAGTGTGTAAACCTTATAACTCCATCAAAGGTAGTATTCTATGGTAGCTAGTCGCCTAGACAAATGAAATGTCTGACGATTATGCAGGCCAAGAAATTGTTGAGTCAATGCTGTGTGGGTTATTTAGCTTATATAGTCGATACTCAAAACAAGGGTGTGAAACTGGAAGAAATACCAGTGGTGAGGGAATTCGAGGACGTGTTTTCAGAGGATTTGCCAGGACTTTCGCCTGACAGATAAATTGAGTTCGTGATCGACTTGGCTCCGGGAACAACACCGATATCGAAGGCCCCGTAAAGAATGGCTCCGGTAGAGATGAAGGAACTGATGGTGTAATTACAAGAGATGCTAGACAAGAAGTATATTCAATCAAGCGTATCACCGTGGGGAGTGCCAGTGTTATTCGTGAAGAAGAAGGATGGGTCGATGCGTCTTTGCATTGATTATAGAGAATTAAACAAAGTCACTATTAAAAACAAATATCCATTGCCTAGAATAGATGACTTGTTTGATCAGTTGAAGGGTGTTAAATACTTCTCGAAAATAGATTTGAGAAGTGGGTATCACCAATTAAAAGTGAGGAAGGAGGATATACCTAGAACGACATTTAGAACTCGGTATGGACATTACGAGTTTCTGGTGATGTCTTTTGGTTTAACCAATGCACCTGATGCATTCATGGATTTGATGAATAAGGTGTTTAAACCATTCTTAGACAAGTTTATAGTGGTATTCATCGACGACATTCTGGTGTATTCCAAAACTCAAGAAAAACACGTGGAACACTTACGTTTGACATTGGAAACACTAAGAAAGGAAAAATTGTATGCAAAATTCTCTAAGTGCGAATTTTGGCTAGATCGTGTGCAATTTATTGGGCACGTGATTGACAAAGATGGGATTTCAGTGGATCCATCAAAATTGGTAGCTGTAATCAATTGGGAACAACCAAGAACACCGTCGGAAGTGAGGAGTTTCTTGGGACCGCCGGCCATTATTACGCATTTATTTATTCAAGATTTTCTAAGATAGCCACTCCATTAACAAATTTGACCAGGAAAACTTCAAATTTGTTTGGACGGGAGAAATGTGAAGAAAGTTTCCAGGATTTGAAGAAGAAATTAAGCATGGCACCTGTGTTGTCATTACCAGATAGTACATGTAACTTTGTGGTGTATAGTGATGCCTCACATAAGGGATTGGGTTGTGTTCTTATGCAAAACGGCAAAGTTATTGCATATGCATCAAGACAACTGAAGGATTATGAGAAAGGTTATCCGACTCATGATTTGGAATTGGCTGCAGTAGTATTTGTTCTCAAGATATGGAGACACTATCTCTATGGAGAGAAATATGAGATTTACACAGATCATAAGTGTTTGAAATATATTTTTACTTAGAAGGACCTGAACATGCGTCAGAGAAGATGGATGGAATTGATAAAAGATTACGATTGTGAGATCTTTTATCATCCAGGCAAAGCGAATGTGGTTGCAGATGCTTTGAGCAGAAAAGGTCAGGAAAAGTTAATGCTGATAACCACTCAGGAGGAGCTCATATCAGCAATGGCAAAACTAGAGTTGGAAATCAAATTTCCAGAAGAATCCGATGAACGACTATTCCAGACAGAAGCTGGTCCAACGTTGGTGGACAGGGTGAAGAATGCTCAATTACAGGATGAAGAATGCAGAAAAATAAAGGAAAGTGTGAGTGAAGGTAAAGAGGTGAAATACAAGATCGATACCGAAGGACTACTACGGTTCGAGGGAAGAATCTGGGTTCTAGCAGTACCAGAGCTTAAAGACAAAATCTTGACCGAAGCACACAACACAAGATATTCGATTCATCTAGGAAGTACGAAGATGTATCAGGATTTACGATGACATTTTTGGTGGCCGAACATGAAAAGAGATGTCGCAGAATGTGTCACGAGATGCTTAACATGTCAAAGTGTCAAATCCGAGCATCAAAGACCGAGCGGATTACTTCAACCGTTAGAAATACCAGAATGGAAGTGGGAACACATCACAATGGATTTTGTGGTGGGTCTTCCAACTACTCAGAGAGGATGCGATGCGATTTGGGTGATAGTGGACAGATTGACAAAATCAACACACTTTTTACCAATAAAGATTAGGTTCAATCTTGATCAGTTGGCAAGGTTGTACGTTAAAGAGATCGTTTCGAGGCATGGAGTGCCAGTGTCAATTGTGTCAGATAGAGATCCGCGGTTCTTCACGTCAAACTTTTGGAAGAGGCTACAAGAATGTATGGGAACACAATTGCGAATGAGTACGGCTTATCATCCACAAACAGATAGCCAAAGCGAACGAACAATCCAGACATTGGAAGATATGTTGAGAACATGCATCATGGATTTCAAAGGAAGTTGGGAAGAACATTTACCATTGGTGGAATTTGCCTACAACAACAGTTACCACGCGAGCATCGGCATGCCGCCTTTACGAGGCATTATACTACAGAAAAAGTGCGTAACTCCACATCGCTTGGGATGAAGTCGTTGAACGCCAAATTTGTAGGGACCGTAATCGGTACAATTAACTACCGAGGTTGTCAAACTCATCGTGACAAGATTGGTAGCGACCAAGACGTATACAAAAAAGTATGCTGATCAACACAGACAAGATCGTGCATTCGACGTAGGAACTTTTGTATTCCTAAAAGTTTCTCATTGGAAGGGAAAAATTCATTTCGGTAAAAAGGGAAAGCTAAGCCCGAGATTTATTGGACCCTTTGAAGTGCTGCGAAGAGTGGGAGAAGTGGCTTTCGAGGTAGCTCTACCTCCAGAGATGGAAAACATTCACAATGTTTTTCACATTTTGGTGTTACAACCGTATAAACCCGATTACAAGCACGTGATCGAGTACGAACCATTGCAGTTCGAGAAAGATTTGTCTTATGAAGAGATTCCTATCCAGATAGTCGACAGGAAAGATCAGGTACTCAGGAATAAAGTGATACCTTCGGTGAAGCTGATATGGAGAAACCACAACGCCGAAGAAGCTACGTGGGAACTCGAAGAGAAAATGATAAAAAAAGTACCCTGAGTTATTTGTTTAATCTATGTCTTCGATTCTGGGGACAAAATCTTTGTAAGTAGGGAAGAATGTAATGAATGATTTGTTTGAATTATGATTCTGAGGATAAAATCCTTTTAAGAGGGGAATGATGTAACATTCCAGATTTTTATTTTAATTTTAAATATTTATTTGAGTTATATAAATATTTAATGGTTATGTTTATTGTTGAATAAATAATTGTTCAATTTGATTGATTTAATTTAGTTAATTAATTTGATTGATTTGATTTAGTTAATTATTTGTTAACAAAATAATTAAGGAGTTAAGAAAATTAATTATTATGAGATAATATACTAATTTAATCTAAATTAGAAGAGCTTATAATGATTTATTGAATTATAATATTTTAATTGGAATTTGTAATTAAAATAAGGTGTTAGTTGGTTAAATAAAATTATAATTATAAAGGAAATTATAATTATGTGGTTTGATTTATGCGTTAAATTAATTTAATAGATTAGTATTAGAATTTATTAAATTGATTATTAAAATTAATTAAATAGAAGTGTGACAAAGAACCTTGCTATAAAGGAGTTATTAGAATAAATTAAAAGAGTTTAATTTAGTTTTGGCCAAACAAGTCTTAATGCATATTAAGTCTTTAATCTAATGGTGTTTTACCAAACAAAGTGTAAGAGTTAACGAGTTATTTTTTAGTAAGCTAGCCAAACAAGCCTTATGGCTTTTGATTTTCAAATAATTTATAACTGATGTCAGTTAAAATTATATACTTAATACCTATATTATTATTATTATTATTATTATACGTTATATCTTTTTGTTAGTACGTAAGATAGAGTAGGAGAAGAAAGACACAGAAGAAAGAAAAAGAAGAAAAGAACCTTCTTCATCCAAATTTGTCAGTCCATACAAATTTCATCGTCTTCCTCGTCAGGTTAGTCAATGGCGTCGCTATCTTAGAAAAATCTTGGATGAATCTTCGATAGTACCCAGCTAACCCTAAGAAACTTCTCACCTCCGTCGGTGTTCTCAGTTGTTCCCAATTACTTATCGCTTCGACCTTTACGGGGTCTATTGAGATTCCATTCTCATCCACCACGTGGCCTAAGAATTGATCCTTCTTCATCCAAAATTCGAACTTTGAAAATTTCACATACATCTTCGCCTTTCGTAGTGCCTCCAAAATAATCTTCAGATGTTCAACGCGTTCTTTTTCCGTCTTCGAGTAGATCAAAATGTCGTCGATGAAAACTACTACGAATTTATCTAAGAATGGCTTGAAAATGCGGTACATTAGGTCCATGAATGATGCCGGCGCATTAGTTAAACCAAATGACATTACTAAAAACTGGTAATGTCCATAACGGGTTCGAAACGCAGTCTTTGGTATGTCCTCATCCCGCACTTTTAGTTTGTGATATCCCGTCCGTAGGTAGATTTTCGAGAAACATTTTGCTCCCTTCAGTTGATCAAATAAGTCATCTATCCTCGGTAGCGGATATCTGTTCTTGATCGTTACTCTATTCAATTCTCAATAATCGATACAGAGCCTCATCGATTCATCCTTTTTCTTAACGAATAACATTGGTGCTCCCCAAGGAGTCACACTCGGTCGAATGGGCCTTATCTAATAACTCTTGAAGTTGTACCATCAATTTCTTCATTTCTACCGGCGCCATACGATATGGAGCTTTCGAAATCGGTGCCGTTCCCGGTGCTAAGTCTACTACGAATTTGATTTCTTTGTATGGCGGAAGACCATGCAGATCGTCTAGAAACACATCTTGAAATTCATTCACTACGGATATATCTTTAATTTCTACCCCCTTCTTTCGAGTATCTATGATGTAAGCTAAATAACCTACACATACTTTCCTTAACAATTTCTTAGCCTGCATCATCATAATGCAACACGATTACTTAAGCGATGAGCTACCATAAAACACTACCTTAGACTTACTCGGAGTCTGAAGGTTCACACACTTATTTTGACAGTCAATTACCGCCGCATGGTTATATAACCAATCCATTCCAAGTATTACGTCAAATTCTCCTAGTCTAATAGGAATCAAGACTACACTCAATTCATGTTCTCTAATGTTTGCGCGATAATTTTAATAAACATATTCTTTAGGGATTATTTCCTTATTTGCAACTTCTACGTTCAAAGAATCTTCTAAACGTTCTCGGGGTATACTAAGTTTATTAGCAAATTCTTCAGATATAAAAGAATATGTGGCACCCAAATCAAATAATACATAAGCATTTATATTATTGATTGGGATTATACCTGACACCACGTTCTTCACAGCTACTGCTGTTGGTCGGAAAATCGATCACTAAACACGTGCAAGTATACACGGTCTAACAAGTAATACAGTGATAAGGAAAGTGTCGTACCCACGAGGAACTATGGCTAATATTTACCAAGTACCGACTTTGTATCGCTAAAGTCTTATTGGAACAGCAGTAAATGGAAGTGTGATAAATATAATTATAACTAATTAACAAAGCAAGTAAATGGATAACGAATGGTAATCGAAGGAAATACAAGCTAAGGCCACAACTTCACCCCACTCAGGCATTCTTTCGAACACCTGGCGTGCTATGCTTCATTAAACTAGTTACCCTTCTCTCTTTGGTCTTAATGGTCACGACAATTTGTCGACCGAGAACACACAGGTGCTTATGCACCTCTGTCGAGGTATGCACAAACATATCCTTTCCAGATCCACCCAAAAGGGAATAGAACAGAAAAGAACGTCCAAGCTAGATGCAATCCTACACATGCCTATGCGAATTAATCATAACAAGGATTTAAGCATAAGTTCTCTATTAGGTCACACGTGGCGCATAGATATATGTCTATTCTACGCACAACTTATGCAATCAAAACCCACAATCACATGCCAATATATTTAGGTGTAAATCTATAATCCTTCTGTCGATATCAAGTAGATTACCAAAATCATCACTAATGTCTTAGCGAGAATCATTAAGCACAAATATCTTAAACCAAATCATATGGTGCCAACCAAAGAGATAAGATAGTCAATTTAAATAACAAAGGGTTCCATTATAACCTTAGAGCAAATATTCAGTTCATAGCTATTGAACAAAATATAAGTAGCAATAAAGACAACATTAATGGATTACAAAATTAGAGGAAATAAATGGATAAGAAGGAACTCTGTCAAGGCTCTTCAGTCTCCAAGCACTTCGCTCCTCTCAAGCTCTCTAGTCCATATAGCTCACTGCTCTTGCCACTCCAAAGAAATGCCAGCCTTCTCCCTAATCTACCTAATCTATATGTATAAACATAATCTGAGAGAAAGAAAGAGAAATTACAGAAGAAAACTAATCTAAGCTAAAACTAACTAATTATATGGTATGTGTTATACCAGATGTGTAATATAGAGGCTCTCCTTTGTTTTATATACGCCCCTCTCCTTTTGTTAGGTCAAACTAAGGCCTTTCTCTGTCAGGCATCAAGCTTTCATGCTGCTGTACAATGAAATAGGCTTGAGGTTGGCGCTGCGGTGCCATGTAAGTTGGAAAAATTGGAGCTCTACATGTTGCCACATTGAGCCAATCTGAGATAAGTGGCGTTACATGGCGCGGGCGACATCTAGCGAGACCAAGCAGGAAGTGCCAGCGGCATGAGACTAACACTGGTATCAAGGCTGCGGCGGCTAGTGTATAGAAAATGACCGTTTTTCCCCTAAATGCTAGAAAATACCTGAGAAGCCCTGCATTTCATCGGTTAAGCATAATAACACTATAATCATATAAAACTATATAAAATCTACGAGAACAGACAACTATTTAAGTCATAAAGTATTCGATTCGCGGGTATAAATCCCACTCATCAACTGCATCTTGGACGGTCATATTAAAGGTTCAAGCGATTGATCGGTTGGGTTGTTCGGGTCCACTAATCATTAACTTGCTTCCTCCTCCCTGGCCTCCACTAGTTCCATCACTCCCTTTCTTTGGGCAATCCTTTATCTGGTGCTCTGTTGATCCACAAGCAAAACATCCCCTGATCTTCTTTGGTTTTGGGCAATTTGGAGATATGTGCCCCTCTTGGTCGCAATTATAACACGTGCTCTTTCCTTTCCAGCACTCCCCCTGATGACTCCTCCCACACTTGTTACAAGCTTCAGTCATTTTGTTGAAGTTTCCCTGGTGACTTCCACCTTGATTATTGTTTATGTTTATGTTTTTGTTGTTGTTATTGTTTTCCCATTTCCCCTTTTCGGAGTTACTCTCTCTGCTGCTGCTTCCTCCACAATACTCACTACTAGTGTTCTTGTTTTCCTTCTCCTTATGATATAGACTGAAGGCCTCACTTCCACCTTCCGTAATGATTGTCTTCTCTAACAACGTCGTAAAGGAATCAATTTGGAGTACTGATGTGATACCCCCAAATTCGGGTTACCTGACCCCCCGAGTTTGGTGCTCACGATCCACAATATAAATAACATTTAACTATCCATTTAATTATAAATAGGAACATACACTTCATTAACTGATATAGTTAATACATTACCCCATGTTCTCTAACCTTAACATTACAAGCATACCCTTTAGTTATACAAAAAGGGTTCATAAATACACATAATAATAACGTTCATAAAGCTATGATATCACTATGCCTTTATCTTTGTTCTTCACATCACCTCCTGCCACTTCGTCCCTAGCTGAAAAGTTTTATTTAGCAAGGGTGAGCAACAGATTTGCCCCGCAAGTTAAGACATACAATAAATGTATAAGAATAAGAATAACAAACTATCTAATTTGATAGAATAACACCAAAGTTTGGGGAACTTTGAAATTGCTGAACAAATCTCTAATTACTAATAAATCTTCTCACAATCTATGCAACATAATAATTTGATAATGAAAGAGTACAACACTTTCAAAGTTTCTACTATATTCTATTGAATAATCAAGAATCAATTCTACGTAATAACAAAGTGAAATGTTTTTTCAGATTTATGCTGAGCGATCCGTTGGATCTTGAACTTCTCTTCTTGAGTAACTATCAAAGAATGGACTTTAATATACCCAGGTGTATCAGATAACCATAAAGATTAAATTATACCCCTCTACAAGTACTTAGAGTGGCCAACTCCTTGTACCCTATATTATGCATAATACTCAAAACGCGCGCAATAGCCGAATATACGACAAAAAGGTTCCCTTTTATATAAAAAGGTTGTTCTTCTCAGTCTTACAAACAGAAGTTGTATTAACAACAAAATACAATGATTTCAATATCTAATCGCTTCTCTTCTCGAACCTATCAGGTTTGTTTTATCGATCTAGCCGAAACAATTGGCATTAATCTATCAATAATAATTGAATTCTCTTCTCTTCTCTTCTCGAACCTATCCAGTTCTAACAAATGTTCGTCTAGCCAGAACAATTAGCTAAGACATTTCTCAACACGATTCAACAATAGACTAGAATTATTTGTACTATTAATAATAGCTTCTACGGAGGTAAGTATCCAATAATAATTATTCTCTAAGTATATTCTCAGAATCACTAATTCTATTTGAATTAATAAACATGTACTAATTGCGAATAATCAACAACAAATTCTTGGACGTGGTCTAATCAACAATAATTAACCACCATAGTATTTAAACAGATATAACTCAAGGTTGAGTTAGGAAACTTGTTTTTCGCGTTGATTACTGCTACACAATAAACTTATATGCATTTGAAAGACCTATAATCAACAATATCGGTCTCACAATTAGCATAATAAATTATAACATGTATCACTGTAATTTATAGTCAATCTGTCTCCTAGGCCCATTACCACATAGTCACATTAGTGTTTATAACTATATAAACACTTTTCAAGTCTAACTAGTTTGGTCTGGTTGGACTTTGGTCTCATCTTGGTGTCTTGGTCCCCCTATCCGACAATTAACACATTTGTTGTCACTCAAACTCGATCTCAAAGCTTCAATATTATTTTAGATAAATCATATATCATTTATAATATTTTTTGGAAGCTTTTAATAATTTAAAAATAATTATTATAATTTATAATAATTTTTCAAACACTAAAATTATTTTTAAATGATTTAAATACTAATTAATTCCATTATCATTAATATTTCATAATATTAAAATATTAATGACATATTTGTCAAAATATTAAAGTTATTGTTAATAACTTAAAATATTTTTAAATCATCAATATTCTACTTAAATGATTTTTAAAATAATTAAAATTATTTTTAAATCATCACCATTATTATTTAAATATTAATGAAATTATTATCAAAATATAAAAAGTCATTAATTATAACTTAAATATTTTTAATTATTTTGTCTCATTTTAAATGATTTTTAAATCAATAAAACCACTTTTATTTCATTTATTTAATATAATAATTAAATAAATTTATTATCATTAATATTAAATTATTAGTTAAAATTACTCAAAATATTAAAAGTTATATTTTATAACTCAAAATATTTTTAAACACTTTATTCTTATTTAAAATGATTTTTATAATATTCAAATCATTTTTCTCTAATTTATTTAATAGACTAATTAAATAAATTAAATATCATTAATATTCAAATAAATATAAATATTAATGAAAAATATATGAAATTATTAAAAGTTATTTTTCATAATTTAAAATAATTTTTAAACCATTTTTGTAATTTTTAGAATTTACTTTCTATTTTTAATTATTTTCTGGAAATTCAGAAATTAAATATATTAAAAACCGTCGCTATAGCCTATAATGATACACTTTCTGTCATTGTAGTGTTTCTTGGTGCTCAAGAACACTGACAGTCAGTGTTTAACATGTCATGTTTGACCACTTGCAATCCGTAGATTAAACATGTTCTGGGTTATCTCAAGCATTGATCTTGTAGTATACATGTAGTATTACTGTGACACCCCCAAATCCGGGTTACTTGACCCCCGAGTTTGGTGTTCACGATCCACAATATAATATCATTTAACTACCCATTCATATATAAATAGGAATACATAAGTCATTAACATAAGTTGTTAATACATAAGTCCAGGTCCACTAACCTTAACATTACAGAAATACCCCTTAGATATACAAAAAGGGTGTACAATACAATACATCATAATAATATTGTTCATCATAACTAATTTATAACTATGCCTTTTCCCTTGTTCTTCTTCGCAGCACCTTCTGGAATTTCGTCCTTAGCTGAAAAGTTTTATTTATAGCAAGGGCGAACAACAAGTTTGCCCCGCAAGTTAAGATATACAATAAAGGTATAGAAATCAATATCAATTGTTCTAACATTCTCCGCAACAATAATTTGATAATGAAAGAGTACAACGCTTTCAAGGTTTTCTACGATATTCAATGAATAATCAAGAATTAATTCTACGAAATAGCAAAGTGGAATGTTTTCCAGATTTATGCTGAGCGATCCATTGGATCTAGAACTTCTACTTTCTCGGGTATCTATCAAAGATTTACTTTGATACATACGCAGGAGTATTAGATAACCATAAAGATTAAATCATACCCCTCTGCAAGTACTTAGAGCCGGCCAACTCCTTGTACCCTATATTATGCATAATACTTATTGGACGCGCGCAATGGTCGAATATATGACTTAAAATGTTTCCTTTATATAAAAGGTTGTTCTTCTCAGTCTCAGAATCAAGATTTGATCTAACAACGAAATTCAATGATTTCAATATCTAATCACTTCTCTTCTCTTCTCAAACCTATCAAGTTTTCGATCTAGCCGATACAACTGGCATTGATCTATCAGTAATAATTAAATTATCTTCTCTTCTCTTCTCGAACCTATCAAGTTCTAACAAATGTTCGTCTAGCCAGAATAATTAGCTAAGACATTTCTCAATGTAATTTGACAATAAACAGGAATTATCTGTACTGTCAATTCTATCTTCTACGAATATGAATATCCAACAACAGTTATTCTACAAATATATATTCTCTGAATTAGTAATTCAATTTGAATTATTAATCATGCACTAACTGCGAATAATCAACAATATATTCCCTGGACATGGTATAATTAGCAATAATTAACCATTATAATAATTGAATGAATATAACTCAAGGTTGAGTTAGGAAACTTGCCTTCCGCGTTGATTACAAATTACACATATATTTAATCGCTGCGTTAAGTAAGACCTATAATCCACAATATCGGTCTCACAATTAGCACAATCATTTATAACACGTAACAATCGTATTCTACAATCAAACTTCTCCTAGGCACATTACCACATAATCACATCAGTGTTTATAACCTATATAAACACTTATCCAGTCTAACTATTTCGGTTTGGTTGGACTTCGATCCCTTCGGTGTTCTGGTCACCTTATCCAACAATTAACACATTGATTGTCAATTAAACTTGGTCTCTAAGCTTCAATATTATATAGATAAGTCAAATATCGTTTATAATATTTTTCGGAAGCTTTTAATAATTTTCAAACAATTATTATAATTTATAATAATTTTTCAAGCACTTAAATCATTTTTAAAAGACTTAATTATCAAATAATCTTATCATTATTAATATTTAATAATATAAAAATATTAATAACATACTTGTCAAAATATTAAAGTTATTATTAATAACTTAAATTATTTTTAAATCAACAATATTCTACTTAAATGATGTTTAAAATAATTAAAATCATTTTTAAATCATTACCATTAATATCTAAATATTAATGAAATTATTATCCAAATATTAAAAGTAATTAATTATCACTTAAAATATTTTTAATTCATTTTCCTCATTTTTAAATGATTTTAAATCAATAAAATCATTTTTAATTCATTTATTTAATATAATAATTAAATAAATCTAATATCATTAATATTGATTTATTAATGAGAATTCTCCAAAAATATTGAAAATTATATTTTATAATTTAAAATATTTTTAACACTTTATTCTTATTTAAAATGATTTTTAAATTAATAAAATCATTTTTAACTTATTTATTTAATTTAATAACTAAATAAGTCTAATATCATTAATATTAAATTATTAATGAAAATTCTCTAAAAATATTAAATGTCACATTTTATAACTCAAAATATTTATAAATACATTATTCTTATTTAAAATTATTTTCATAATATTAAATCATTTTTCTCTAATTTATTTAATACACTAATTAAATAAATTAAATACTTTTAATATTGAAATAATTATAAATATTAAAGAAAAATATTCCAATTTGTCAGAAATTATTTTTCATAATTTAAAATAATTTTTAAAACCATTTTTGGTAATTTTTAGAATTTATTTCTATTTTTAAATAATTTCTAGAATATTCAGAAATTCAAAAATTAAATAAACCGTCGCTAATGGCCTATAGCGACACTTAGCGTCGCTGTTGGTGTTCTTGAGCTAAAGAACACTGACAGTCAGCTTGACAATGGTCATGGTTTGACCAACCGTGATTCTCTGTACATTCATATTTTGAGCTAACGTAGACACTGATCATGTAGTAAAACTGTAACTCTACAATATCCAACCAGCATCATGATCATACACCAAACCAACAAGTAGATTCAGTCTCTCAAAGTCACTGTCAGACTTAATCTGGGTTTTCTGGGTAACCCAGAAACCCAGACAGTCGCGAGGTATCATTTTCAAGCTCACTAATCTTAGTGCTTTGGTCATTATATCGGTGGTTTCTTGGTTCATAGTTCTAGCACATATGTCAAGGAACGATATATTCATTAGCGTAAAATTTCAACAATAACGAGTAATCGGAAGTTATGACTCGGTCCAATCTCCTCGAAAAAACATGGTTTATACGTTTTTTGGAAATTCCAGAATATCAAAAATAGACCGAGTGGTCTACTTTGACCACCTGTCACGATCTACTAGCTGTTCATTTATATGATCTAAAGCCATGTAATGAAAGAACATATATAAGGCTACATCATGGTTATAAACGCAACATCAAACAACCGAAAACCTGTCAGATCAAGACCTCACAAATAGTTGTCAGACGTTGTTTCTTACTTTCTGGGTTACCCAGATTTCAGCCGGTCAAGCTCGGTCAACTCACTTTGACCATGAATAACACACGATCAAGATATCTAATGGCTATACTAGCACGTTAAGATTAAAGACAACATACCAGGCTACAAATCCAAAACTTTAAACAACAAAAATCATAAACGAGCAAGGATCTGTGGCTACGGACATTAGGTTGTCAGACCACTTTTCGAGCTCAAGAACAGTTTTGAGAAAAATCGATTTTTACCAACTTTGATGCTATGGATCTATGATGGATCATCATAGATCATCATAAAACATTTTCTAGCACGAATCTAAACACATAAACACAAAAGTTTTCTTAGCATACAAGATCAAAAGTAGGGTTTAGGTTTATACCTCTCTTATCCAATCTTTGATCCTTGATCTCCTAAACTGATTTTGGTGTTCTAGGAGGCTACTTAGTGACTGATTAACTTAGCAAATTCGGAGGTTGGGAGAGAGAGAGTTTGTTGAGAGTAAGATAGCAACCTTGCAAACTTTTGTAATTTTCACTCTCTTATTCTCTTATAATCATTAGGTCCAATGAATCTAAGCATGCTAGGTGTCCATTTGGATAAGATTGGAGCTTATTTCTAGCACATGGGATAAATCTTAAGTGATGACTCACTAGATTTTCAAATCTTTTAACTTAAAAGCTAAGTAAAAGGGTATTTTGGACTTTGTACATATAATATTAATGGCATACTTGAAATTTACCAATCCCTTAGGGTTTAACCCTAAGGTTATAACCCTTAGGTTTTATACCCTTAACTTCTAGGATTTTCTAAATTAGGGTTTTTAAAATAGAAAATTAAGATTTCTAAAATATAATTAGTGTTTCCTAATTATATTACAGGTTACTTAACACATTAAAGTTTACTAATTACATTAGGGCTTACTAATTAGAATTAGGGTTCCCCAATTAGGGTTTAGGATTCTCGAATTAAAATTTAGGGTTTCCTGACTTTCGATTAGGGTTCCTAACTATGCGTTAGGGTTTTTAATCTTGAGATTAGTGTTTATAATCCCTTATTAGGGTTTACTAATATTGTAACCTATCCGATCAATCATTGATCAATAATATCATATAGTACAAACACGCACTCATCAATATAATTATTTTAATTATATTTTCTATCGAATCCTCATCCGTAAATTAGGGTTAGGGTTTACAAAGTCATAAGCACAACTCTACTCTAAATTTATTAGTCAATACACAAATTGACCTTCTCGAGACTCGTATCACAGAAACTTGTCACAAAATTAATAATCAATATTAATATATTAATAAAAAAAAATTATTCGTAAAATTTTGATTATTCGAAATCCCGGGTTATCACATTCACCCCTCCTTAAAAGGATTCCGTCCTCGGAATCACCGCTTTCTTATTCTCAACAATCTTTTAAAGGTGTATCATCAATTCATTTTTATCAACACAATATTCATTGGTCAGAAATTATTTTTCATAATTTAAAATAATTTTTAAAACCATTTTTGGTAATTTTTAGAATTAATTTCTATTTTTAAATAATTTCTGGAATATTCAGAAATTCAAAAATTAAATAAACCGTCGCTAATGGCCTATAGCGACACTTAGCGTCGCTGTTGGTGTTCTTGAGCTCAAGAACACTGACAGCCGGCTGGACAAGGGTCATGGTTTGACCAACCGTGATTCTCTGTACATTCATATTCTGAGTTAACGTACACACTGATCATGTAGTAAAACTGTAACTCTACAATATCCAACTAGCATCATGATAATACACCAAACCAACAAGTAGATTCAGTCTCTCAAAGTCACTGTCAGACTTAATCTGGGTTTTCTGGGTAACCCAGAAACCCAGACAGTCGCGAGGTATCATTTTCAAGCTCACTAATCTTAGTGCTTGTCATTATATTGGTGGTTTCTTGGTTCATAGTTCTAGCACATATGTCAAGGAATGCATATTCATTAGCAGAAAATTTCAACAATAACTGAATCAAAAGTTATGACTCGGTCAATCTCTGACAAAAACATGGTTCATACATTTTCTAGAAATTCAAGAATATCAAAAACAGACCGAGTGGTCTACTTTGACCACCTGTCACGATCTACTAGCTGTTCATTTATATGATCTAAAGCCATGTAATGAAAGAACATATATCAGGCTACAACATGGTTATAAACGCAACATCAAACAACCGAAAACCTGTCAGATCAAGACCTCACAAATAGTTGTCAGACGTTGTTTCTTACTTTCTGGGTTACCCAGATTTCAGCCGGTCAAGCTCGGTCAACTCACTTTGACCATGAATAACACACGATCAAGATATCTAATGGCTATACTAGCACGTTAAGATTAAAGACAACATACCAGGCTACAAATCCAAAACTTTAAACAACAAAAATCATAAACGAAAGCAAGGATCTGTAGCTCTCGACATTAGGTTGTCAGACCACTTTTCGAGCTCAAGAACAGTTTTGAAAAAAATCGATTTTTACCAACTTTGATGCTATGGATCTATGATGGATCATCATAGATCATCATAAAACATCTTCTATCACGAATCTAAACACATAAACACAAAAGTTTTCTTAGCATACAAGATCAAAAGTAGGGTTTAGGTTTATACCTCTCTTGTCCAATCTTTGATCCTTGATCTCCTAAACTGATTTTGGTGTTCTAAGAGGCTACTTAGTGACTGATTAACTTAGCAAATTCGGAGGTTGGGAGAGAGAGAGTTTGTTGAGAGTAAGATAACAACCTAGCAAACTTTTGTAACTTTCATTCTCTTAATCTCTTATAATCATTAGGTGCAATGAATCTAAGCATGCTAGGTGTCCATTTGGATAAGATTGGAGCTTATTTCTAGCACATGGGATAAATCTTTAGTGATGACTCACTAGATTTTCAAATCTTTTAACTTAAAAGCTAAGTAAAAGGGTATTTTAGACTTTGTACATGTAATTTTAATGACACACTTGAAATTTACCAATCCCTTAGGGTTTAACCCTAAGGTTATAACCCTTAGGTTTTATACCCTTAACTTCTAAGATTTTCTAAATTAGGGTTTTTAAAATAGAAAATTAAGATTTCTAAAATATAATTAGTGTTTTCTAATTATATTACAGGTTACTTAACACATTAAAGTTTACTAATTACATTAGGGCTTACTAATTAGAATTAGGGTTCCTTAATTAGGGTTTAGGATTCTCGAATTAAAATTTAGGGTTTCCTGACTTTCGATTAGGGTTCCTAACTATGCGTTAGGGTTTTTAATCTTGAGATTAGTGTTTATAATCCCTTATTAGGGTTTACTAATATTGTACCCTATCCGATTAATCATTGATCAATAATATCATATAGTACAAACACGCACTAATCAATATAATTATTTTAATTATATTTTCTATCGAATCCGTATCCAGAAATTAGGGTTAGGGTTTCTAAAGCTGTTAAGCACAACTCTACTCTAAATTTATTAGTCAATACACAAATTGACCTTCTCGAGACTCGTAACATAGAAACTTGTCACAAAATTAATAATCAATATTAATATATTAATAAAAAAAAATTATTCGTAAAATTTTGATTATTCGAAATCCCGGGTTATCACATTCACCCCGCCTTAAAAGGATTCCGTCCTCGGAATCACCGCTTTCTTATCCTCAACAATCTTTTAAAGTTGTATCATCAATTCATTTTTATCAACACAATATTCATTGGTCAGAAATTATTTTTCATAATTTAAAATAATTTTTTAAACCATTTTTGGTAATTTTTAGAATTTATTTCTATTTTTAAATAATTTCAGGAATATTCAGAAATTCAAATATTAAATAAACCGTCTCTAATGACCTATATAGCGACACTTAGCCTCGCTGTTGGTGTTCTTGAGCTCAAGAACGTTGGATGTACCGGCTTACAAGGTCGTGGGTTTGACCAACCGTGATTCTCTGTACATTCATATTCTGAGCTAACGTAGACACTGATCATGTAGTAAAACTGTAACTCTACAATATCCAACCAGCATCATGATCATACACCAAACCAACAAGTAGATTCAGTCTCTCAAAGTCACTGTCAGACTTAATCTGGGTTTTCTGGGTAACCCAGAAACCCAGACAGTCGCGAGGTATCATTTTCAAGCTCACTAATCTTAGTCTTTGGTCATTATATTGGTGGTTTCTTGGTTCATAGTTCTAGCACATATGTTAAGGAACGATATTCATTAGCGAGTAAAATTTCACCAATAATGTAATCAAAAGTTATGACTAAATTCGATCTCTCGAAAAACATGGTTCATACATTTTCTGGAAATTCCAGAATATCAAAAACAGACCGAGTGGTTTACTTTGACCACCTGTCACGATCTACTAGCTGTTCATTTATATGATCTAAAGCCATGTAATGAAAGAACATATATATCAGGCTACAATATGGTTATAAACGCAACATCAAACAACCGAAAACCTGTCAGATCAAGACCTCACAAATAGTTGTCAGACGTTGTTTCTTACTTTCTGGGTTACCCAGATTTCAGCCGGTAAAGCTTGGTCAACTCACTTTGACCATGAATAACACACGATCAAGACATCTAATGGCTATACTAGAACATTAAGATATAAGACAACTTACCAGGCTACAAATCCAAAACTTTAAACAACAAAAATCATAAACGAGCAAGGATCTGTGGCTACTGACATTAGGTTGTCAGACCACTTTTCGAGCTCAAGAACAGTTTTGAGAAAAATTGTTTTTTACCAACTTTGATGCTATGGATCTATGATGGATCATCATAGATCATCATAAAACATCTTCTAGCACGAATCTAAACACATAAACACAAAAGTTTTCTTAGCATACAAGATCAAAAGTAGGGTTTAGGTTTATACCTCACGTGTCCAATCTTTGATCCTTGATCTCCTAAACTGATTTTGGTGTTCTAGGAGGCTACTTAGTGACTGATTAACTTAGCAAATTCGGAGGTTGGGAGAGAGAGAGAGAGAGAGTTTGTTGAGAGTAAGATAGCAACCTAGCAAACTTTTGTAACTTTCACTCTCTTAATCTCTTATAATCATTAGGTGCAATGAATCTAAGCATGCTAGGTGTCCATTTGGATAAGATTGGAGCTTATTTCTAGCACATGAGATAAATCTTAAGTGATGACTCGCTAGATTTGCAAATCTTTTAACTTAAAAGCTAAGTAAAAGGGTATTTTGGACTTTATACATGTAATTTTAATGGCGTACTTGAAATTTACCAATCCCTTAGGGTTTAAACCTTAGGGTTTAACCCTAAGGTTATAACCCTTAGGTTTTATACCCTTAACTTCTAGGATTTTCTAAATTAGGGTTTGTAAAATAGAAAATTAAGATTTCTAAAATATAATTAGTGTTTCCTAATTATATTACAGGTTACTTAACACATTAAAGTTTACTAATTACAGTATGGATTACTAATTAGAATTAGGGTTCCCTAATTAGGGTTTAGGATTCTCGAATTAAAATTTAGGGGTTCCCAACTTTCGATTAGGGTTCCTAACTATGCGTTAGGGTTTTTAATCTTGAGATTAGTGTTTCTAATCCCTTATTAGGGTTTACTAATATTGTACCCTATCCGATCAATCATTGATCAATAATATCATCAATCTATCTGAAACACACACTCATCAATATAATTATTTTAATTATATTTTCTATCGAATCCCTATCCAGAAATTAGGGTTAGGGTTTCTAAAGCTGTTAAGCACAACTCTACTCTAAATTTATTAGTCAATACACAAATTGACCTTCTCGAGACTCATAACATAGAAACTTATCACAAAATTAATAATTAATATTAATAAAAAAAAAATTATTCGTAAAATTTTGATTATTCGAAATCCCGGGTTATCACATTCACCCCTCCTTAAAAGGATTCCGTCCTCGGAATCACCGCTTTCTTATTCTCAACAATCTTTTAAAGTTGTATCATCAATTCATTATTATCAACACAATATTCATTGGTCAGAAATTATTTTTCATAATTTAAAATAATTTTTAAAACCATTTTTGGTAATTTTTAGAATTTATTTCTATTTTTAAATAATTTCCGAAATATTCAGAAATTCGAAAATTAAATAAGACGTCGCTAATGGCCTATAGCGACACTTAGCATCGCTGTTGGTGTTCTTGATCTCAAGAACACCGACGACCGACTTACAAGTGGTCATGGTTTGACCAACCGTGATTCTCTCAGACTTTCATATTCGAGCTAACGTGAACACCGATCATGTAGTAAAACCAGTAACTCTATAATATCCAACCAGCATCATGATCATACACCAAACCAACAAGTAGATTCAGTCTCTCAAAGTCACTGTCAGACTTAATCTGGGTTTTCTGGGTAACCCAGAAACCCAGAAAGTCTCGAGGTATCATTTTCAAGCTCACTAATCTTAGTGCTTGTCATTATATTGGTGGTTTCTTGGTTCATAGTTCTAGCACATATGTCAAGGAACGTATATTCATTAGCAGAAAATTTCAACAATAACAGAATCAAAAGTTATGACTCGGTCAATCTCTGACAAAAACATGGTTCATACATTTTCTGGAAATTCCAGAATATCAAAAACAGACCGAGTGGTCTACTTTGACCACCTGTCACGATCTACTAGCTGTTCATTTATATGATCTAAAGCCATGTAATGAAAGAACATATATCAGGCTACAACATGGTTATAAACGCAACATCAAACAACCGAAAACCTGTCAGATCAAGACCTCACAAATAGTTGTCAGACGTTGTTTCTTACTTTCTGGGTTACCCAGATTTCAGCCGGTCAAGCTCGGTCAACTCACTTTGACCATGAATAACACACGATCACGACATCTAATGGCTACACTAGCACGTTAAGATTAAAGACAACATACCAGGATACAAATCCAAAACTTTAGACAACAAAAATCATAAACGATCTAGGATCTGTGGCTACTGACATTAGGTTGTCAGACCACTTTTCGAGCTCAAGAACAGTTTTGAGAAAAATCAATTTTTACCAACTTTGATGCTATGGATCTATGATGGATCATCATAAAACATCTTCTAGAACGAATCTAAACACATAAATACAAAAGTTTTCTTAGCATACAAGATCAAAAGTAGGGTTTAGGTTTATACCTCTTTTGTCCAATCTTTGATCCTTGATCTCCTAAACTGATTTTGGTGTTCTAGGAGACTACTTAGTGACTGATTAACTTAGCAAATTCGGAGGTTGGGAGAGAGAGAGTTTGTTGAGAGTAAGATAGCAACCTAGCAAACTTTTGTAACTTTCATTCTCTTAATCTCTTATAATCATTAGGTGCAATGAATCTAAGCATGCTAGGTGTCCATTTGGATAAGATTGGAGCTTATTTCTAGCACATGAGATAAATCTTAAGTGATGACTCGCTAGATTTGCAAATCTTTTAACTTAAAAGCTAAGTAAAAGGGTATTTTGGACTTTATACATGTAATTTTAATGGCATACTTGAAATTTACCAATCCCTTAGGGTTTAACCGTTAGGGTTTAACCCTAAGGTTATAACCCTTAGGTTTTATACCCTTAACTTCTAGGATTTTCTAAATTAGGGTTTTTAAAATAGAAAATTAAGATTTCTAAAATATAATTAGTGTTTCCTAATTATATTACAGGTTACTTAACACATTAAAGTTTACTAATTACATTAGGGATTACTAATTAGAATTAGGGTTCCCTAATTAGTGTTTAGGATTCTCGAATTAAAATTTAGGGGTTCCCGACTTTCGATTAGGGTTCCTAACTATGCGTTAGGGTTTTTAATCTTGAGATTAGTGTTTCTAATCCCTTATTAGGGTTTACTAATATTGTACCCTATCCGATCAATCATTGATCAATAATATCATACCGTACAAACACACACTCATCAATATAATTATTTTAATTATATTTTCTATCGAATCCCTATCCAGAAATTAGGGTTAGGGTTTCTAAAGCTGTTAAGCACAACTCTACTCTAAATTTATTAGTCAATACACAAATTGACCTTCTCGAGACTCATAACATAGAAACTTGTCACAAAATTAATAATTAATATTAATAAAAAAAAAATTATTCGTAAAATTTTGATTATTCGAAATCCCGGGTTATCACATTCACCCCTCCTTAAAAGGATTCCGTCCTCGGAATCACCGCTTTCTTATTCTCAACAATCTTTTAAAGTTGTATCATCAATTCATTTTTATCAACACAATATTCATTGGTCAGAAATTATTTTTCATAATTTAAATAATTTTTAAAACCATTTTTGGTAATTTTTAGAATTTATTTCTATTTTTAAATAATTTCAAGAATATTCAGAAATTCAAAAATTAAATAAGACGTCGCTAATGGCCTATAGCGACACTTAGCATCGCTGTTGGTGTTCTTGATCTCAAGAACACTGACAGCCGGCTTGACAAGGGTCATGGTTTGACCAACCGTGATTCTCTGTACATTCATATTCTGAGCTAACGTAGACACTGATCATGTAGTAAAACTGTAACTCTATAATATCCAACCACCATCATGATCATACACCAAACTAACAAGTAGATTCAATCTCTCAAAGTCACTGTCAGACTTAATATGGGTTTTCTGGGTAACCCAGAAACACAGACAGTCGCGAGGTATCATTTTCAAGCTCACTAATCTTAGTACTGGTCATTATATTGGTGGTTTCTTGGTTCATAGTTCTAGCACATATGTCAAGGAACGTATATTCATTAGTAGAAAATTTCAACAATAACAGAATCAAAAGTTATGACTCGGTCAATCTCCGACAAAAACATGGTTCATACATTTTCTGGAAATTCCAGAATATCAAAATCAGACCGAGTGGTCTACTTTGACCACCTGTCACGATCTACTAGCTGTTCATTTATATGATCTAAAGCCATGTAATGAAAGAACTTATATCAGGCTACAACATGGTTATAAACGCAACATCAAACAACCGAAAACCTGTCAGATCAAGACCTCACAAATAGTTGTCAGACGTTGTTTCTTACTTTCTGGGTTACCTAGATTTCAGCCGGTCAAGCTCGGTCAACTAACTTTGACCATGAATAACACACGATCAAGACATCTAATGGCTATACTAGCACGTTAAGAGTAAAGACAACATACCAGGCTACAAATCCAAAACTTTAAACAACAAAAATCATAAACGAGCAAGGATCTGTGGCTACTGACATTAGGTTATCAGACCACTTTTCGAGCTCAAGAACAGTTTTGAGAAAAATCGATTTTTACCACCTTTGATGCTATGGAACTATGATGGATCATCATAGATCATCATAAAACATCTTCTAGCACGAATCTAAACACATAAACACAAAAGTTTTCTTAGCATACAAGATCAAAAGTAGGGTTTAGGTTTATACCTCTCTTGTCCAATCATTGATCCTTGATCTCCTAAACTAATTTTGGTGTTCTAGGAGGCTACTTAGTGACTGATTAACTTAACAAATTCGGAGGTGGGGAGAGAGAGAGTTTGTTGAGAGTAAGATAGCAACCTAGCAAACTTTTGTAACTTTCACTCTCTTAATCTCTTATAATCATTAGGTGCAATGAATCTAAGCATGCTAGGTGTCCATTTGGATAAGATTGGAGCTTATTTCTAGCAGATGGGATAAATCTTAAGTGATGACTCACTAGATTTGCAAATCTTTTAACTTAAAAGCTAAGTAAAAGGGTATTTTGGACTTTGTACATGTAATTTTAATGGCATACTTGGAATTTACCAATCCCTTAGGGTTTAACCGTTAGGGTTTAACCCTAAAGTTATAACCCTTAGGTTTTATACCCTTAACTTCTAGAATTTTCTAAATTAGGGTTTTTAAAATAGAAAATTAAGATTTCTGAAATATAATTAGTGTTTCCTAATTATATTACAGGTTACTTAACACATTAAAGTTTACTAATTACATTAGGGCTTACTAATTAGAATTAGGGTTCCTAATTAGGGTTTAGGATTCTCAAATTAAAATTTAGGGTTTCTCGACTTTCGATTAGGGTTCCTAACTATGCGTTAGGGTTTTTAATCTTGAGATTAGTGTTTCTAATCCCTTATTAGGGTTTACTAATATTGTACCCTATCCGATCAATCATTGATATATAATATTATACAGTACAAACACGCACTCATCAATATAATTATTTTAATTATATTTTCTATCGAATCTGTATCCAGAAATTAGGGTTAGGGTTTCTAAAGCTGTTAAGCATAACTCTACTCTAAATTTATTAGTCAATACACAAACTGACCTTCTCGAGACTCGTAACACAGAAACTTGTCACAAAATTAATAATCAATATTAATATATTAATAAAAAAAAAATTATTCGTAAAATTTTGATTATTCGAAATCCTGGGTTATCACATTCACCCCTGCTTAAAAGGATTCCATCCTCGGAATCACCGCTTTCTTATTCTCAACAATCTTTTAAAGTTGTATCATCAATTCATTTTTATCAACACAATATTCATTGGTCAGAAATTATTCTTCATAATTTAAAATAATTTTTAAAACCATTTTTGGTAATTTTTAGAATTTATTTCTATTTTTTAAATAATTTTCGGAATATTCAAAAATTTAAAAATTAAATAAACCGTCGCTAATGGCCTATAGCGACACTTAGCGTCACTGTTGGTGTTCTTGAGCTCAAGAACACTGACAACCGGCTTGACAAGGGTCATGGTTTGACCAACCGTGATTCTCTATACATTCATATTCTGAGCTAACGTAGACACTGATCATGTAGTAAAACTGTAACTCTACAATATCCAACCAGCATCATGATCATACACCAAACCAACAAGTAGATTCAGTCTCTCAAAGTCACTGTCAGACATAATCAGGGTTTTCTGGGTAACCCAGAAACCCAGACAGTCGCGAGGTATCATTTTCAAGCTCACTAATCTTAGTGCTGGTCATTATATTGGTGGTTTCTTGGTTCATAGTTCTAGCACATATGTTAAGGAACGTATATTCATTAGCAAAAAATTTCAACAATAACAAAATCAAAAGTTATGACTCGGTCAATCTTTGACAAAAACATGGTTCATACGTTTTTTAGAAATTCCAGAATATCAAAAGGGGCATCGAGGTGGTCTACTTTGACCACATCACGATCTACTTAAATTTGTTCATTTATATGATCTAAAGCCATGTAATGAAAGAACATATATCAGGCTACAAGATGGTTATAAAAGCAACATCAAACAATCGAAAACCTGTCAGATCAAGACCTCACAAATAGTTGTTAGACATTGTTTCTTACTTTTTGGGTTACCCAGATTTCAGCCGGTCAAGCTCGGTCAACTCACTTTGACCATGAATAACACACGATCAAGACATCTAATGGCTATACTAGCACGTTAAGAGTAAAGACAACATACCAGGCTACAAATCCAAAACTTTAAACAACAAAAATCATAAACGAGCAAGGATCTGTGGCTACTGACATTAGGTTATCAGACCATTTTTCGAGCTCAAGAATAGTTTTGAGAAAAATCGATTTTTACCAACTTTGATGCTATGGATCTATGACGGATCATCATAGATCATCATAAAACATTTTCTAGCACGAATCTAAACACATAAACACAAAAGTTTTCTTAGCATACAAGATCAAAAGTAGGGTTTAGGTTTATACCTCTCTTGTCCAATCATTGATCCTTGATCTCCTAAACTGATTTTGGTGTTCTATGAGGCTACTTAGTGACTGATTAACTTAGCAAATTCGGAGGTGGGGAGAGAGAGAGTTTGTTGAGAGTAAGATAGCAACCTAGCAAACTTTTGTAACTTTCACTCTCTTAATCTCTTATAATCATTAGGTGCAATGAATCTAAGCATGCTAGGTGTCCATTTGGATAAGATTGGAGCTTATTTCTAGCACATGGGATAAATCTTAAGTGATGACTCACTAGATTTGCAAATCTTTTAACTTAAAAGCTAAATAAAAGGGTATTTTGGACTTTGTACATGTAATTTTAATGGCATACTTGAAATTTACCAATCCCTTAGGGTTTAACCCTAAGGTTATAACCCTTAGGTTTTATACCCTTAACTTCTAGAATTTTCTAAATTAGGGTTTTTAAAATAGAAAATTAAGATTTCTGAAATATAATTAATGTTTCCTAATTATATTATAGGTTACTTAACACATTAAAGTTTACTAATTACATTAGGGCTTACTAATTAGAATTAGGGTTCCCTAATTAGGGTTTAGGATTCTCGAATTAAAATTTAGGGTTTCCTGACTTTCGATTAGGGTTCCTAACTATGCGTTAGGGTTTTTAATCTTGAGATTAGTGTTTATAATCCCTTATTAGGGTTTACTAATATTGTACCCTATCTGATCAATCATTGATCAATAATATCATACAGTACAAATACGCACTCATCAATATAATTATTTTAATTATATTTTCTATCGAATCCCTATCCAGAAATTAGGGTTAGGGTTTCTAAAGCTGTTAAGCACAACTCTACTCTAAATTTATTAGTCAATACACAAATTGACCTTCTCGAGACTCGTAACACAGAAACTTGTCACAAAATTAATAATCAATATTAATATATTAATAAAAAAAATTATTCAGAAAATTTTGATTATTCAAATCCCTAAGTTATCACATTCACCCCTCCTTAAAAGGATTCCGTCCTCGGAATCACCGCTTTCTTATTCTCAACAATCTTTTAAAATTGTATCATCAATTCATTTTTATCAACACAATATTCATTGGTGTTTTAAATTCTAACCTGTGACTTGAATCTATAAAAGAAAACAGTGCACAGTAATTTTTTAACTCAATATTACTCGCGTAAAACTAAGTATTAAGCGAAATCGTTACCTGCTACCACCTCCTAAGTAGCCATCGTGATCCTCGTGCCATCATGTATTGAATGTACGGGTTGTTGGTCTTCCCAGGCCGTCTGGAGTCCTCGAATTGCCAAGGTTCCGCCACTGGGTCCCTTGTTGCCACTTTCCTTCTCCATATTCCTCTTTGGACAGTTTCGTACCAGATGATCAGCTGATCCACATGCAAAGCAACCTTGTATCTTCTTTGGACTGGGACAATTGGGCGACATGTGCCCCTCTTGTCCGCAGTTGTAGCAGACTCCTTTCTTCTTCAAGCAAACTCTAGCATGATTCTTCCCACAATTTGCACATGGCTCCCTTCCTTTCCTAATATCTTCTGTTTTATTACCCGACTGGGTATTCTCACTCCATTTCCTCTTATTTCGTCGTTTGTCTTCTTCTTATCCTGATGAAATCTAGATGCAGCTTCACTCCCTCCTTCAGCAATTAACGCCTTTTCCATCAACGCCGCGAACGTATTGATTTGCAATACCGCTACCTTGTTGAATATCCCCGCCTCAAATTGCTTCTCAAATCTTCTCGCTTTTCTCGCTTCAGATCCACGATGAGGTGCAAATCTTGCCAACTTGTTGAATTTGGCGGCAGATTCTCGCTACATTCACATGTTCTCCTACTTCAATTCTAGAAATTTAACTTCCATCCTGGATTGCATACTCGGTGAGAAGTAGTTCTCAAAGAACAGCTCCTTGAATCTTGTCCACATCACCACCGCTGTACCAGCTCTGGCTTGATTAGTCTCCCACCAGTAATTGGCTTCTCCCTTCATTAAGTATGTCGTAAAAGCTATCTTCTGCTCTTCTGCCACTCGCGCAATGATGAATGCTTTCTCCATCTCCTTCACCCAAGTTTGGGCTTCAATCGGATCTGTGGCTCCTTTGAATTCTGGCGGTCCTACCGCGTTAAAGTCCTTGAAGTTAGCCAATCTATCAGCTGGTTGATTTCTCACTCTTCCTCTTGCTGGTGCCCTATTTTCCATAGCTTCGGCTATCATGTCAGCAAATTTTTGCATCGGGTCAGCTTGACCTCCTTCGTTATTCACCGATTGCTCTTCCCTTTGATTTTGATTTTGTCATCTAGGCGGCATGATCTGATTTAAATAAAAATCTTATATTAATTCTCTTTCTTTACACAAATTCTTAATACAATAAGAATTCAACACATAATTCTCATATAATCGCATATTTATTCAAATAGCACATAGTACATTTAGTACTTCACATATTACTATCCCTTTTTAAATTATATCAGGATTATTAACACAACTTTACACAAAAAGTTGTAATTCACCATTCACACATAGTTATTACCAGTTCATCAAATTTACCACACTTATGAGTTCAGGAACTTGCCACAATTATATAAGTGTATGAACTTATCCTAGTCAGACCTTTGGCATCCATTCGCTGAGGGGTTCAAAACATTTCATATAATTATGAGTCATTAACTTACCATAAGTATGAGTTCTAAGAACACACAAATTACTCTTAATCTTATATTCATATAGAAGATAAAGATTTCTTTCATACAAACATATTTATATTTACATATGCTTAAACATCATTCTTGATATTACAACACTTAATATCATAATCTACTACCAAAAGGTACTACCACATATATCTAGGTTGTCTACCGACCACTCCCTTCACCAATCTTCTTCTTGATGGAACACTTGTTGAATCCGTGACCCGTCTGCCCACATGAAAAACACTTCCTCAAATTTGGCTTAGGACAATTCAGAGAAATATGTCCTTCCTACTTACAGTTGAAGCACGCGTTTTTCCACATCATACATTCTCTCGCGTGAGTCTTCCCACACTTTCTACAGGCTTGCTTCTTTTTCGGGTTTTGTCTTTTCCGAATTAGGGCTGTCGTTGTCCCTCTTTCTCTTTTTCTTGTCCTTCTTGCTGGTTCATTCAGATGATCCACCACCTTCAGCCTTCATCCTTTCCTTTCCACTGCTTTTTGAGCTCGCTCCGTTCTTCACCATTTCACAGTAATGCCCGCCCGTCTTCCATAACTACTCCAAGAGAAACACTTTACTCCAGAGTTCTTGAACTTCTGCAGATAGTTGATCTTGTTCTTCAGCTTTAGTCTTATTCTTTAACTCCACCTTAGCTGGCTCAAACTCTGCATCCTCATCTCCACTCAGATACATCTCGGGATAATCATCATGATCATTCTCGAGATTAACCATGGGTTCATCTTCTCCCACCTTCTCCACTGATTCACTCAGGTCAAGGCACCTCGACTCATCGCACTTGGTGAAGCGATGATACCGGAATCTCTGTACTCATTTGATCTTCTCCAGACATCCTACAATCAGTTTAAATAACTTGATTAGTACTTCACCAGTACAAACTTCTCACATTATATGTACACTTATCTCACTATTGATGCACTTAGGCAATCCCTCACTTTGAACTCTAAATGAGTTTTCTCTATCTCGCATATGGTTACAATCCTAGGGTTTTCCTCCACCACACTTAAGGTTTATAACCTACAGCTCTGCTACCAACTTATGACGCCTTGGTCACTATAGCTTTGATACCAACCCGTGACACCCCCAAATCCGGGTTACCTGACCCCCGAGTTTGGTGTTCACGATCCACAATATAATATCATTTAACTACCCATTCATATATAAATAGGAATACATAAGTCATTAACATAAGTTGTTAATACATAAGTCCCAGGTCCACTAACCTAAACATTACAAAAATACCCCTTAGATATACAAAAAGGGTGTACAATACAATACATCATAATAATATTGTTCATCATAACTAATTTATAACTATGCCTTCTCCCTTGTTCTTCTTCGCAACACCTTCTGGAACTTCGTCCCTAGCTGAAAAGTTTTATTTATAGCAAGGGTGAGCAACAAGTTTGCCCCGCAAGTTAAGACATACAATAAAGGTATAGAAATCAATATCAATTGTTCTAACATTCTCCGCAATAATAATCTGATAATGAAAGAGTACAACGCTTTCAAGGTTTTCTGCGATATTCAATGAATAATCAAGAATTAATTCTACGAAATAGCAAAGTGGAATGTTTTCCAGATTTATCTTTGAAATGATCCATTGGATCTAGAACTTCTACTTTCTCGCATCTATCAAAGATTTACTTTGATACATACTGCAGAGTATTAGATAACCATAAAGATTAAATCATACCCCTCTGCAAGTACTTAGAGCCGGCCAACTCCTTGTACCCTATATTATGCATAATACTTATTGGACGCGCGCAATGGTCGAATATATGACTTAAAATGTTTCCTTTATATAAAAGGTTGTTCTTCTCAGTCTCAGAATCAAGATTTGATCTAACAACGAAATTCAATGATTTCAATATCTAATCACTTCTCTTCTCTTCTCAAACCTATCAAGTTTTCGATCTAGCCGATACAACTGGCATTGATCTATCAGTAATAATTAAATTATCTTCTCTTCTCTTCTCGAACCTATCAAGTTCTAACAAATGTTCGTCTAGCCAGAATAATTAGCTAAGACATTTCTCAATGTAATTTGACAATAAATGAAATTATCTCATCTCATTAATTCTATCTTCTACGAATATGAATATCCAACAACAGTTATTCTACAAATATATATTCTCTGAATTAGTAATTCAATTTGAATTATTAATCATGCACTAACTGCGAATAATCAACAATAAATTCCCTGGACATGGTATAATTAGCAATAATTAACCATTATAATAATTGAATGAATATAACTCAAGGTTGAGTTAGGAAACTTGCCTTCCGCGATTCATGATTACAACAAATGCCTACAATATATTTAATGTTCAGTAAGACCTATAATCCACAATGTCGGTCTCACAATTAGCACAATCATTTATAACACATTGATTGTCAATTAAACTTGGTCTCTAAGCTTCAATATTATTTTAGATAAGTCAAATATCGTTTATAATATTTTTCGAAAGCTTTTAATAATTTTCAAACAATTATTATAATTTATAATAATTTTTCAAACACTTAAATCATTTTTAAATGACTTAATTATCAAATAATCTTATCATTATTAATATTTAATAATATAAAAATATTAATAACATACTTGTAAAAATATTAAAGTTATTATTAATAACTTAAATTATTTTAAATCAACAATATTCTACTTAAATGATGTTTAAAATAATTAAAATCATTTTAAATGATCACCATTAATATCTAAATATTAATAAAATTATTATCCAAATATTAAAAATAATTAATTATCACTTAAAATATTTTTAATTCATTTTCCTCATTTTTAAATCAATAAAATCATTTTTAATTCATTTATTTAATATAATAATTAAATAAATCTAATATCATTAATATTAATTTATTAATGAGAATTCTCCAAAAATATTGAAAATTATATTTTATAATTTAAAATATTTTCTAACACTTTATTCTTATTTAAAATGATTTTTAAATTAATAAAATCATTTTAACTTATTTATTTAATTTAATAACTAAATAAGTCTAATATCATTAATATTAAATTATTAATGAAAATTCTCTAAAAATATTAAAAGTCACATTTTATAACTCAAAATATTTTTAAATACATTATTCTTATTGAAAATTATTTTTCATAATATTAAATCATTTTTCTCTAATTTATTTAATACACTAATTAAATAAATTAAATACTTTTAATATTTAAATAATTATACATATTAAAGAAAAATATTCCAATTGGTCGAAAATTATTTTCATAATTTAAAATAATTTTTAAAACCATTTTTGGTAATTTTTAGAATTTATTTCTATTTTTAAATATTTTCCGGAATATTCAGAAATTTAAAAATTAAATAAACCATTGCTAATGGCCTATAGCGACACTTAGCGTCGCTGTTGGTGTTCTTGAGCTCAAGAACAACGATACCTACGCCTTAGGGTCATGGTTTTTGACCAACCGTGATTCTCTCAGACATTCATTCTCGAGCTAACGTGAACCGATCATCATGTAGTAAAACTGTAACTCTACAATATCCAACCAGCATCATGATCATACACCAAACCAACAAGTAGATTCAGTCTCTCAAAGTCACTGTCAGACATAATCAGGGTTTTCTGGGTAACCCAGAAACCCAGACAGTCGCGAGGTATCATTTTCAAGCTCACTAATCTTAGTGCTGGTCATTATATTGGTGGTTTCTTGGTTCATAGTTCTAGCACATATGTCAAGGAACGTATATTCATTAGCAGAAAATTTCAACAATAACAGAATCAAAAGCTATGAGTCGGTCAATCTCTGACAAAAACATGGTTCATACGTTTTCTAAAAATTCCAGAATAACAAAAACAGACCGAGTGGTCTACTTTGACCACTTGTCACGATCTACTAGCTGTTCATTTATATGATCTAAAGCCATGTAATGAAAGAACATATACCAGGCTAAGACATGGTTATAAACGTAACATCAAACAACCGAAAACCTGTCAGATCAAGACCTCACAAATAGTTGTCAGACGTTGTTTCTTACTTTTTGGGTTACCCAGATTTCAGACGGTCAAGCTCGGTCAACTCACTTTGACCATGAATAACACACGATCAAGACATCTAATGGCTATACTGGCACGTTAAGATTAAAGAAAACATACCAGGCTACAAATCCAAAACTTTAAACAACAAAAATCATAAACGAGCAAGGATCTGTGGCTACTGACATTAGGTTGTCAGACCACTTTTCGAGCTCAAGAACAATGTTGAGAAAAATCAATTTTTACCAACTTTGATTCTATGGATCTATGATGGATCATTATAGATCAACATAAAACATCTTCTAGCATGAATCTAAACATATAATCACAAAAGTTTTCTTAGCATACAAGATCAAAAGTAGGGTTTAGGTTTATACCTCACTTGTCCAATCTTTGATCCTTGATCTCCTAAACTGATTTTGGTGTTCTAGGAGGCTACTTAGTGACTGATTAACTTAGCAAATTCGGAGGTTGGGAGAGAGAGAGAGAGAGAGTTTGTTGAGAGTAAGATAGCAACCTAGCAAACTTTTGTAACTTTCTCTCTCTTAATCTCTTATAATCATTAGGTGCAATGAATCTAAGCATGCTAGGTGTCCATTTGGATAAGATTGGAGCTTATTTCTAGCACATGGGATAAATCTTAAGTGATGACTCACTAGATTTGCAAATCTTTTAACTTAAAAGCTAAGTAAAAGGGTATTTTGGACTTTGTACATGTAATTTTAATGGCATACTTGGAATTTACCAATCCCTTAGGGTTTAACTCTAAGGGAATAACCCTTAGGTTTTATACCCTTAACTTCTAGGATTTTCTAAATTAGGGTTTTTAAAATAGAAAATTAAGATTTCTAAAATATAATTAGTGTTTCCTAATTATATTATAGGTTACTTAACACATTAAAGTTTACTAATTACATTAGGGCTTACTAATTAGAATTAGGGTTCCCTAATTAGGGTTTAGGATTTTCGAATTAAAATTTAGGGTTTCTTGACTTTCAATTAGGGTTCCTAACTATGCGTTAGGGTTTCTAATCTTGAGATTAGTGTTTCTAATCTCTTATTAGGGTTTACTAATATTGTACCCTATCCGATCAATCATTGATTAATAATATCATACAATACAAATACGCACTTATCAATATAATTATTTTAATTATATTTTTTATCGAATCCCTATCCAGAAATTAGGGTTAGGGTTTCTAAAGCTGTTAAGCACAACTCTACTCTAAATTTATTAGTCAATACACAAATTGACCTTCTCGAGACTCATAACACAGAAACTTGTCACAAAATTAATAATCAATATTAATATATTAATAAAAAAAAATTATTCATAAAATTTTGATTATTCAAAATCCCGGGTTATCACAATTACAATAGTCAACCACTAACTTGGTCATACAATAACTCAGATACAAGATTCGAGCCCTCAAACTCACTGTCAAAGTGTTCCTGGGTTTTTTAGGTTACCTAAAAACCCAAGCAGTTTCGAGTACCCACTTTGATGCTCAATAATCTCTAGGTTCTGGTCATTGTTTAGTTGTTCTCATGGTCCCAGAATGTAATTCTCATGACAAGTAACATATATACATAACTAGCTCAGACCAACTACATCAAAATCACATGTTATGAAATGGTCAAACCTTGTCAGAAGTTCATGAAAAACCTTTTCTGAAAATTCCAGAAATCTAGGTCATGGCCGAATGGCCTACTTTGACCATCTGCTTCGATCCGTTGATTGTTTTAATGTTTTAAAAGCATGGATCTATAGTCCATATAACAGGCTATAATCTAGATATCATAACATCAAAATATCACATAACACTTGACAGATCTAGACGTTGCAAAAACTTGTCAGACGCTGGTTCATACTTTCTGGGTTACCCAGAAATTGACTTGTCATGCCCGGTCAACGGGTTTTGACCGATTATAACTCACAATCTGGATATCCAATATCTATGATTCCAGTTTTAGATGAAAGTACTCATGGCATACTACAAATCCAAAGCTTAAAACAACACCAAACATTAACAAACAACGATCTACAACCACTGACATATGGTTGTCAGACAACATTTTTAGTTCTTGGACAGTTTTGAAAAACTTCAACTGTTAAGGTCTTTAATGCTATGGATCCATGATGGATCATCATAGATCATCTAAAAACATCCTATAACACAAGATTAAACACTTAAACACAAACGTTTTCTTAGCAGACAAGATAAAAATAGGTTTTAGGGTTAATACCTTCTAGCCAAATCTTTGATCCTTGCCTTAACAATCTGATCAAGATGTTTTAGAGGACTATATTGTGACTGATATACTAAGGAAATTCGGAGGTTTGGGTGAGAGAGAGAGAGAGTTGGTGAGAGCTTGATATCAAATAAGCAAAATATAAGAACTTTCTCTCTCTAATTCTTTTATAAACACATTGTGCAATGAATTTTGTTTGCATAGCTGCTGATCTAGGCTGAGTTATTGGAGTTTTGAGTCACAAAGTCAAATTATTAGGTCGCCAACTAAAGGTATTGTCAATTTTACAAGTAATCTAATAAAAAATCCAAAAAGGGCATTTTTGTCATTTGTATTCTAAATTTAATGGCAATCTAGACATTGTCTAACTCTTAGGGTTTAACCCTTAGGATTTAACCCTAAGGTTCTAACCCTTAGGTTTTCCCACTTTAATTTCTAAAAATTTCTAATTAGGGTTTTATTAAAATAGAAAATTAAAATAAGTAAAATATAATTAGTGTTTTCTTAATTATATTAAGGTTTTCTAATTATATTAATGTTTAATAATCACGTTAGGCTAGCTAATTAGGATTAGGGTTCCTAGTTAGGGTTTAGGATTCCCGAATTAAAAATTAGGGTTTTTCGATATACGATTAGAGTTTCTAACGGTACGTTAGGGTTTTTAATCCTGAGATTAGGGTTTCTAATCCCATATTAGAGTTTACTAATATTGTACCCTACCCGACCAATCATTGATCAACATTCTATATAGTACAAACACGTACTTATCAATATAATTATTTTAATTATATTTTCAATCAAATCCCTATCCGGACTTAGGGTTAACTATATCTCGATCTGGTTGGACTTTGGTCTCATCTTGGTGTCTTGGTCCCCCTATCCGACAATTAACACATTTGTTATCACTCAAACTCGGTCTCAAAGCTTCACTATTATTTTAGATAAATCATATATCATTTATAATATTTTTCGGAAGCTTTTAATAATTTAAAAATAATTATTATAATTTATAATAATTTTTCAAACACTTAAATCATTTTTAAAAAATTTAAATACTAATTAATTCCATTATCATTAATATTTAATAATATTAAAATATGAATGACATACTTGTCAAAATATTAAAGTTATTGTTAATAACTTCAAATATTTTTAAATCATCAATATTCTACTTAAAGGATTTTAATATAATTAAAATCATTTTAAATCATCACCATTAATATTTAAATATTAATGAAATTATTATCAAAATATTAATAAATATTAATTATAACTTAAAATATTTTTAAATCATTTTTCTCATTTTTAAATGATTTTAAATCAATAAAACCATTTTTTATTTATTTATTTAATATAATAATTAAATAAATCTATTATCATTAATATTAAATTATTAATGAAAATTACTCAAAAAAATTAAAAGTTACATTTTATAACTCAAAATATTTTTAAACACTTTATTCTTATTTAAAATGATTTTTATAATATTCAAATCATTTTTCTCTAATTTATTTAATACACTAATTAAATAAATTAAATATCATTAATATTCAAATAAATATAAATATTAATGAAAAATATCTGAAATTATTAAAAGTTATTTTTCATAATTTAAAATAATTTTTAAAACCATTTTTGTAATTTTTAGAATTTCTTTTCTATCTTTAATTAATTTCTGGAAATTCAGAAATTAAAAATATTAAAAATCGTCGCTATAGCCTATAGCGACACTTTCTGTCGATGTAGGTGTTCTTGGTGCTCAAGAACACTGACAATCAATGTTTAACATGTCATGTTTGACCACTTGCAATCCGTAGATTAAACATGTTCTGGGCTATCTCAAGCATTGATCTTGTAGTATACATGTAGTATTACAATAATCAACCACTAACTTGGTCATACAATAACTCAGATGCAAGATCCGAGCCCTCAAACTCACCGCCGAGTGTTCACCGGGTTTTCGGGTTACCTAAAACCCGTGCGCTTCAAAATACCCACTTTGATGCTCAATAATCTCTAGGTTCTGGTCATTGTTTAGTTGTTCTCATGGTCCCAGAATGTAGTACTCATGACAAGTAACATATATACATAACTAGCTCAGACCAACTACATCAAAATCACAGGTTATGACACGGTCAAACCTTGTCAGAAGTTCATGAAAATCCCTTTCTGGAAATTCCAGAAATCCAGGTCATGGCCGAATGCCCTACTTTGACCATCTGCTACGTTCAATCTGTTGACTGTTTTAATATTCTAAAAGCATTGATCTAGAGTCCATATAACAGGCTATAATCTAGATATCATAACATCAAAATATCACATAACACCTGTCAGATCTAACGTTGCAAAAACTTGTCAAACGCTGGTTCATACTTTCTGGGTTACCCAAAAATTGACTGGTCATGCCCGGTCAACGGGTTTTGACCGATTATAACTCACAATATGGATATCCAATGGCTATGATTACAGTTTCAGATCAAAGTACTCATGGCATACTACAAATCCAAAGATTAAAACAACACCAAACATTAACGTATTAACGATCTACGTACCATCGACATATGGTTTGTCGACAACATTTTAGTTCTTAGACAGTTTTGAAAAACTTCAACTTTTAAGGTCTTTAATGCTATGGATCCATGATGGATCATCATAGATCATCTAAAAACATCCTATAACACAAGATTAAAAACTTAAACACAAAAGTTTTCTTAGCATACAAGATAAAAATAGGTTTTAGGGTTTATGTAAGACCCCAACTTATTATTAATGAAATTTTATTTTCTCTATTTATTATTTTGAAATAGTAAGGGTTGATTTGATTAATGTGGATAGTTATGGGTAAAATACGCAAATATTTCAAAATAAACAAGTGGTTATAAAATATTCATTGTTGTCGGGGAATATTCGTTTGGTCGTGGAATATTAAATGCTTTAGTCGGGAATATTCGTGACGACCAAGCAAATGACCATGTGTGGGGCCCCATAATGGAAAGCGATTGGATGAAGAAAACGACAAATATAAGTTGTTTAAAAATAACTACGTAGTTATTACCAAGATTAATCTTTTTAAAATACTTTCGGTGGTTAAAACACAAGAGTATTACCAGCGTTATTGCACCAATTATTGATTCTTACGTAAGAAGCCACTACTTAATAATGGTTACGATAATTCTGCTCAAAGATTTTATTGATTTAATAATTGTTTGCGTTGATATTTTATATTCTTTGTTGTTTGATAATTGTCATTACACAAAGATTTTTCATTATCGATCTGATAATTCATATTATCTGAATAATATTATTAGATAACATTATTGGCGATGTCTAGAAAGTTACATCTCAAGGAGAGGTTTGGTCACCTAATTGCTGCCGCCAATGGAGAAATTCTTATTGGAAAGCCCCTCTTTTCTAGAACCTGCTGGTTGTCAATATTGTGATTACGTAATATTATTTGTGAATAATTAATTATTGATTCATATGATAAGAAAAATATTGATTTTATGTGGATATAGATGGAGAAATTTTTAATGTGACAATTGTTGAAAATTGAAATTTTATCTTTTTCTCGATAAAATAATTCATTTAAATATATTATTATATTTTAATAATATAATAATGGTGATATTTTTACAACGAATGTGGGATATATGAGTATCTGAGGAGGAAGAGTATTTTTGTTGCAATAAATGTTTAAAACATGTTAAACATGTCTTGTGGACCCCATTTATTGATTTGAAATTTGATTATAACTTTATAAAATGCCTGCTTTGTGGATTTCGGTCAATTTACATTTAAAATTTGGGAAATCTTTCTTCCAGAAGTTGTAGAAATTGAATTTCCTATAAAAAGTTGCGAGATTCGAATTTTCCGATAAAAGGGCTATTTATTATGAATTATTGAAGTTCAAGTTCAAATAATTGATTTTGGAAGTTTAAAATATTTTTAATTACAAAAACGTTTTTTGTGTTTGGTTAGCCTCATTAAACACATGCAAGTTGCTGAATTCAGATGGTTCTAGGTGCGTAGAGAATTTGTAATATATATAATATTATTATATAAAATTTTCTGCTTTGGTATTCTAAGCATTTTCCTATAAATAGGGTGCTTAGGTTAGAATTGAAAATCACACCAGAAACTGAAGTTTTCTCTTTCTATTTATCGAGCGTATTCTTGTGAGTATTTTGAGTATACTTTGAGTATTGCTATACGGTGCAAGTTCAAGTCATAGCCTATATCCGGTGTTTCAACTAGAAGTCTTTGTCTTTGTGAGGTAAGGGATATTATTTTTTTCAGAATGATATTATTTCTTCAATATCATTATGTTGAAATATTGATCTGAAGTTTTTTTTTTATCAAATTTGGAACTTTTGGTGTTTGAGTTACTATTCACGTGATACTAAGACTATTCACGTATCTGATCTTATTCACGAATCTGACCTTTATTCATCAAAAAATGAAAAATTTTCTTTTAAGTCCAAAATATCTATTCGGATACTAGCTTTGATTGTATCCATGTTTTGATCATTCTTGAATTTTACACCACCGTAATTATTTTTGAGGTATTTTTGGACGTGGATAAAATAAAAGTACTTAATCCTTAATCCTTAATCCTTGTCATTTTGTTTCATTGGATTCGCTTCTTTAAAAATATTTTCATCATCCTCGGTCTTAAATGATGATATTATTGAATATCTTTGGCTCAGTAGTGCAAAGATGAATGATTTCGATGAATATCTTTGGCCCGTTTGTGCAAAGATGAGCAGGTGTTTAGATGAACATGACCAATCGATGAATATCTTTGGCTGAGTAGTGCAGATGAATATTTGATTCCGGATGTATATTGATTGATGTTACAGGATAAAAGATAGATTTATGAACTTTTAAATTCATACATAGAAGATAGTAGTTTGCATTCTCTACTTAACTCTTCTAATGAATTATTATTTCACTGCGAATATTGATTTAAAACTTGTTGTCTATTGTATTCTATTAGATTTTTCCCTGTTGAAGACTAACGATAATTTGTTGTATATTATCTTAGTCATAATATTCTTTACTGGGTTAGTTGAGCTCACTCTTTTCCTTTTTGTTCCATTTTTCTTCTCAGGAGGCGAGAATATAGCGAAAGTACAGCCTGGGTATGGAATGAAGGTTCTAGAGAGAGTTGTTTAGTTGTCCTCACCATTTTTGTAAAATAATGTATCAATAAATGTGATGAGGATTTATTTGAGTATTGATATTGTCTAGAAGATAATATTTGTATTCAAACTCACAGTTTTACTATTGTAATAATAAAGTTGTAGTTGTTTCTGTACCATGTATTGACAACTCAGAATGGGTGATGTATATCTATTTTGGCGGCGTCACAGTTTATACCTTCTAGCCAAATCTTTGATCCTTGCCTTTACAATCTGATCAAGATGTTTTTGAGGACTATATTGTGACTGATATACTAAGGAAATTCGGAGGTTTGGGTGAGAGAGAGGGTTGGTGAGAGCTTGATATCAAATAAGCAAAATATAAGAACTTTTTCTCTCTAATTCTTTTATAAACACATGGTGCAATGAATTTTGTTTGCATAGCTGCTAATCTAGGCTGAGTTGTTGGAGTTTTGAGTCACAAAGTCAAATTATTAGGTCACCAACGTTAGGTATTGGCAATTTTACAAGTAATCTAATAAAAAAATCCAAAAAGGGCATTTTTGTAATTTGCATTCTAAATTTAATGGCAACCTAGACATTGTCCAACCCTTAGGGTTTAACCCTAAGGTTCTAGCCCTTAGGTTTTCCCACTTTAATTTCCAAAATTTTTAATTAGGGTTTTATTAAAATAGGAAATTAAAATAACTAAAATATAATTAGTGTTTTCCTAATTATATTAAGGTTTTCTAATTATATTAAAGTTTAATAAACACGTTAAGCTAGGTAATTAGGATTAGGGTTTCCTAATTAGGGTTTAGGATTCCCAAATTAAAAATTAGGGTTTCTCAGTGTACGATTAGGGTTTCTAACGGTACATTAGGGTTTCTAATCCTGAGATTAGGGTTTCTAATCCAATATTAGGGTTTACTAATATTGTACCCTACCCGACCAATCATTGATCACCATTCTATACAGTACAAACACGTATTTATCAATATAATTATTTTAATTATATTTTCAATCGAATCCCTCTCCGAACTTAGGGTTTCTAAATCTGTTAAGCACAACTCTACTCTTATTTTCTCAGTCAATACACAAATTGACTACTTCTCGAGACTCGTATGACATATACTTGTCACAAATTGATAATCAATATTAATATTAAATAATAAAAAATTTATTCAAAAAATTCGGATTATTCGAAATCCTGGGTTATCACAACTGATACCTTATTATACAGCCATGGCTTCAGCCCTTGCTCGAATCGTCTCGCCTTTCTTTCCTCATCCACAACTTCGTGTTCCGCAAATCGCGCTAGTTCGTTAAACTTAGCAGCGTATTGCGCCACCGTTATATCCCCTTGTCTTAACTTTAGGAACTTCACTTCCATTCGATTCTTCATGCTCTTCGAGAAGTAATTCTCGAAGAACAACTTTTTAAACCTATCCCATGTTATCGTTCATTCATCAGCTCTCTGCTAATTAGCTTCCCACCAATAGTTTGAAAATGGCGCCATGATGTCGTACTGTATTAACAGTCCGTTTGAGGATGCCGTCATCGAGTGATTTTATCATAACACATCATACAATAGTGGAACAATGATTTTTCAGATCGAATTCACACTAAGTATTCCTGCATTTATAACTCTATCAACTTTTATCATCTCTCGCACTTGAGTTATACGTATGGTACACGAGTGATAAATAAAAATAAATTTTGATATTTCAAATCATTTATATTAGCTAAAATAAGTAGCATAGACTATACTTTAAATCGTTTCAAAAATGATTACTTAGTCTACATATTTTTTAAAAAGCACATATCATGCGTATTTAGCTTGATGTCAAAATTTCGAAGTCTAGCATAGCTAGGAGTTTTGGAAAACTTATGTCTTAACTACTAATCATTTACTTAAACAGTCTATATATTCTTATTATCCTTAATACTCTATTTACACACAACTATACCCAGTTCGTCAAACCACACTTATGAGTTCATTTACTTGCCACAATCATATGAGTTTAAGAACTTGTCCTAGTCAGACCTTTGGCGTCCATTCGTTGAGGAGTTCATAAACATTTCATATAACTATGAGTCAAGAATGTCAGATAAGTATAAGTCTTAAGAACTCGTACTTAACCTTATATTCTCTACCTATAATCTATCTGTCTGTTCTACACATGAGAAATGAATCACCCTCTTAACATGCATATAGCAAATAGCGCGACACATACATCCCAATAATTATCCTAACTCCCTTCTCTATATGAATTTCATTTAATCCGTATTCATAATCTTTTCCTAAATCTGTACCAATTCATAGTACAACTGACACCCAACAATCTTGTTGTAAACTTTTTAATCCTTCGCTTGATCCTTCTTCATACTATAACATTATCCGATCACGGGGTGATCTCATCGTATATATCATGATTCATTTCTATATCTTAATCGTTTTGTTTTACGATCTCCTATCACTGTACTTTTAGTTTTTTATACTTTATCTATTCACCACTACTGTTCAACTTTATTATCGAGTTAGGGAACTCAGATCTTATAACTAACTTCCGAGATTCGTCTTTGAATCTTACTGACCAACTAACTCTATTTGAGTTAGTACTTATCCTAATCAACGCAGCTTATTAGTCTCAAGTATTCCTACCTAAGGTTCATAACCTACTATTTGATCTTTGTAACATTCAAGAATTTTAAAGTGTAATATTAAATATTTATTGATTTATATAAGTATTTAATGGATATATTTATTGTTGAATAAATAATTGTTCAATTTTAGTTGATGTGGTTTAGTTAATTATTTGTTGAATAAATAATTAAATATTAAATATTAAATATTTATTTGTAATATTAAATATTTATTGAATTATATAAGTATTTAATGGCAATTTGAGTTGATGTGGTTTAGTTAATTATTTGTTGAATAAATAATTAAGGAGCTAAGAAAATTAATTGTTATGAGATTATATAATAATTTAATTTAATAAGTAAGCTAGAGAGCTTATATGGATTAAATGAATTATAATATTATAATTAGAATTTGTGATATTAAAATTATGTGTTAAGTAATTTAATAGATTAATGTTTTAATTGATTAATTAATTAAATAAAAGTGCGACTAATAACCTTGCTATAAAGGAGTTATTAAAATAAATTAAAGGACTTTAATTTAGTTTTGGCCAAACAAGTCTTAATGCATATTAAGTCTTTAATCTAATAGTGTTTTATCAAACAAGGTATAATGATTAATCCATTTGTTTTAGTTAGATTTGCCAAACAAGGTGTAAGTGTTAATGAGTTATTTTATTAGGTTAACTAAACAAGCCTTATGGCTTTTGATTTTCAAAACTTATATAACTGATATCATTATATCTAGAGTTATATTATATAATTATTACTATATACGTTATATTTTATTACGTAAGTTAGAGTTGAGTTGGGAGGAAAGCTCAGTTGAAGAAACAGAGAGAAAATAAGAGAAAATTGAGAAAAACTCTAGAGAGTGAGTGATTTCTAACAGGTTTGAGAAAGGAATTGGAGAAAAGAAATTGATAATCAAAAGTAGCCATCATCTTCTTAATCAAAGGTAGGAGCTTAACCTTCTTCTTTAAAAGTTTAGCTTTCCTCTTCCCAAAAAGTTCTCTGTGAAATTTTTATAAAAGATAAATTGTGGTTATGTATATAGTTTTGTATGATTATTGATTATAAGGTTATTTCATGAGTTTGTATATGATTATAGAGAAACTAGTTCATGTATGTATGTGTTTGTGGAAGAAATTATATTACATTGTTTACATGAAAATATATACGAATATGGCTTAATTTAAAATAGAAATTAAGGTTTAATTAGTTGTTAAATTGATAAATTGATTATGGAAATTGATAGAGTATGTATAATCATAACTATGATGTTTTGAAAATTCTATTTTGATTGAAAAACAAAATCACAGTGTTGATTTTCATTAAAAATGTCAACAATAGAGTTTTTGCCAAAAACATTGAAATTGGGTGTTGTAAATTTGATGTTTAAGTTATTTTATGGGTAGAATCATGTTAGAAGTCTTCACAATATGTTTATATGAAGTCTATATGTGTATTACATGTTAATCAGTCTATTAGATTCGAGTTTTTAGGCCAATTTGGCTTTTGTTCATGCTGTTGCCGAGTTTGGTCGTCGAGTTCGAATCAAAGCGCAGTACATGCCTTCAAAGATACAAATCTCACGCCGCAACGCCAACCAAACTTGTGACTGAAGCCGTAATGTTAACTTCAATATAACCATGCCACGAACCACAATGTAAATCGTGGCGCCAGCAGATCTTGAAGTTAGCGGAAGGTTCTCGATGATTTTGTTTAAGTATACAAATTTGGAAAATAAATGTTATATATTAATAATAGGAATGTTAAATGATGATTTCAGTAGTATTAAGCTATGAATGAACATGCTATCAAGTGTTACCTATTTGTAACATAGCTGATTATGTGAAAGGGTAATTTAACCTGTATGATGTATATATTTGTTTATATAAATATACAATGTTGGTAATGACTAACTATGTCAATATGACATATATATAGGGTGTTGATTCAAGTTGTAAGGTTTAGCTTGTGCTAAAGGCAAGTTTTCTAACTCTATTTTATAATTGAGCAGGTTCTCTAACTCAAAACTTCATTGTGCGAGTTTAATTTCCTTTGGTACATTATTGTTTTCAAATTCAATTACAATTGTTGTAAGTTGCTACCTCTACACTTTCGTAGAGCTAGATTGCCTATTATTGAGTAAGTCATTGTATCTAGTTTCTCATGACGATACAAGTATCCCAAATCTTATAGTTTAATCTTGAGCAAGTTTTCTAATCTATTATCTTGTTAATTCAATTACTGTTTTCAATTCGATTACAATATAATGATGTAAGTTATTTGGAGAAAGTTATTCTTATATTTAACTTGTGGTTTAGCATGCACAACTATATATGCTATGCATGCTTATTATTTAATTCTAATTAACCTTGACTTAGTGTTGTTCAAGCAAGGTATGCTATAGTTATTCAAATTGTATGCTATTAGATTATTCCTAATTCATGACTTTAGTTTACTATGATTGATTCAATCACGATTATTCTATAGTATAGTGTTATTGGTCTTATTCAACTACTCAGTTGATGTTCGTTGAATTCCAAATTATCTTGAAAGCTTATCCAAACCAAACTTCCTTTGGTACGGACTTGTACTCTAAATACTGAGATGAACAACTCTTTCAATAGAGGTTTACGCTTAGCGTTTTAATGGTTGTGCACAATACATTGTACGAAGGGTTGATCCCCCTAAGTACGTAGAGTCCTTATAGTCTTATGACTGTTAAAGCTAAAGTTGAAAGATTACTTATAACTGTGGACATGATTTGTGGTCATTAGACCCTCAGTGAATGTTATAATTTTCCGAAAGTTAATAGAATATATTGTTCAGTTCTATTGATCATGATATTGGCAATTGATGTAAAAGTTTAAAGATTTACTTATTGTTATTTCAAGTGGGCTTTGTTTGATCACGCTTGCCTGTAAAATTTCTTACAGCTAAAGTTGAAACGGTGACGACTACTAGCACCAATGAAGGAAAAAGGAAAGATGAATAAATACCAAGACTTGTAATAGTTTTGATAGTTTACTTTCAAGCTTTGGTTTAAAGATTGTAATGAAGTTTATTTAAATTTTCGCATTTGAATGATTGTTGTTAAAGGTTAGATAACTTCGGGAGATTTTTATTTAAGTTTAATCTCAGTATGTAAGTGTGTTTTATTATTCAATTTTATTATAATTGGGTAGTTAGAAATGAATGTTTTGATTAAGTGAACACCAAATCTTGAGGAAATGAAGTACCGGATTTGGGGGTGTCACAAAGTTGGTATCAAAGCTTTAGGTTATGAACCTTAGGTGGGGGAAAAGCCTTAGGAAGTAACCTTTGAAAAGATAGTGGAGATAACTCTTATCGAGTTTTAAGAAAGAAGTAATAAAACACTTATGTGCTTATGTGTTTATAGTTTATGTACTAAATTGAGTGTCGAGTAGTAATGATTAATAATTAAAACTTTAAAAATTTGTTGTCAAGATGACTAATGCCTGAGAATCCAACAAAGTTAGGGAGGAGGGACCTCAAGTGCCTATAGAGGAGGAGCCTCGCGACATTCAGGTAGTTTGGGAACAACTACTGCCACGGGAGTCAGGCCCGTTGGTCACAGTAGTTGAAGATGAGGATGATGATGTAGAGACAGACGAGGAGGATCCCATTGAGTTACCACAGGAGGATGAGGATGATGAGGACGAGGAGGAAAGGATTCCACTTAACTCGATAGCTGGCCATATATACGATGAGGTGCATGACCGTAACGTGGAACTTCAGGATACAGTTGAGGAGTTGCAGGGGATAGTAGCTGAACAACAAACTGCAATGACACAAAAAGACGGCGAGATCTAGGATCGTGAAGAACGACTGACAAATGTCGAGGAGAAACTAGTACAAACTGAAGGAGAGAAATAACAACTGATCGAAGTGGTCGCTGAACTAAAGAACAAGCTGAGAGAAGAAGCTGCTAAGAGGGCAAGAGCTGAAGATGCTTACGAGGAAGCTTTTCAATGAACCAGATTAGCAGCAAGAGACACGCAAACAAAGAGGATGAAGATGGAAGAGATGGATAAAGTATTTAACACTGCAATTAATCTAGCTCAAGATCGGGCCATGGGATATCCGATCCAGTTCGAAACGCTGCCATCATTCGTGTTAGATCGCAGAACAATGTTTCGAGTCATGGAAGAAGAGCGTGATAGGGCTAAGAAGTATCTTAATAGAACATCGTAGTTGTTGTACGATGAGTGAAAGGTTAAATAAATTGTAAATCCCAAGTGTTATGAAACCTATGGGATATGACTATGATGTTGTCCTGAAACTTTTATAGTTCAGGAAAGTAATGTAGATAGCAGTGATGCTATTGTTTTATGTTTTCCAAAAAGGTTTTGAATAAATAAAAGTTGTTACTTTATTCAAAGTGTTATGTGTTATGTGGTTATTTCTTTTATGGAGGCAAGTTAATTAGAAAATACTTAAAGAAGTTGAGTAATAATCTAATAGATGTTTTGTTTTAACAAAAAATGCCTCCCAGACGTGAACCACCCCGACAGAGAAACAATGAGAGAACTACCAATAACAACAATGTTGGATTTTAACCCCGCTCAACAACTAGTGACACTCTCGATGGAGCGCAGAATCAACCACAAAACCATGGTACAACGTTTAAGGATTTCAAGGCGGTTGGACCACCAATTTACATGGGTCCATGAATCCAAATAAGCCTAAACCTGGATTATAGAGATAGAAAAAGTGTTCGATGTCGCTAGGGTAGGGGATGACCAGAAGACTGCTTTCGTAACATTCATATTGAAAGCAGAAGCTAGTTATTGGTGGAAGGCCAATAAAACTCGGGAAGGGCTAGGAGTGATGACTTGGGATAGGTTCAAGGAGTTGTTCTTCGAGACCTATTTCCCGGAGAGTTCGAAGAGTCAGTTGGAAGTACAGTTTCTGGAACTAAAGCAAGGAACGATGACGGTATCTGAGTATGCCGCGAAGTTCAACGAATTGGCGAGGATTGCACCATATCAGTCAAGACAGCATGAGTGCGAAGCGTAAGGCGAAGAGATTTGAACAAGGGACAAGAAGCCACGGCAGACATCTAGGGTTTCGCTGTTCCAGCTGAAGACATTTGTAGCGGTGATGGAGAAAGCAGTACTCGTTGAAGGTGGAGGCGAGGCAGTGACAAAGTTCAACCAGGAACAAAAGAAGAAGAAGAATGAGAATGAGACTAATAATGGGAGTGGTAGCGGTGGAAACAACAACAACAACAATAATAACAACAACAACAGCTTGAAGAGGAAGTGGAATGGGAGCATGGGTGCTGGACACCAGCAAGGTAACCAGCAAAACAAAAAGTTTGAAGCGTGTGCGACATGCGGGAAATTTCACAAGGGTGCGTGCTTAATGGAGAAGCGGGTATGCTTCAATTGTGGCCAGGAGGGTCACATCGCCCCATGTTACACTCAACCAAAGAAGAATGCGTGCTTCACGTGCAGATCCAAGGATCACTTTGCTCGTGAGTGCCCTAAGAAGAAGGATGGAGTGACAACCAGAAGCAATGAAGGTAACAATGGAGGTACATGGGCCATTGCACGACCTGTAGCATCAAACAAACCCACAACCAGAACCTTCAATATGACTGTGCAAGATGCTGTGCAATCAAAAGATGTAGTGTCAGGTATTATCCCAATCAATGATATAAATGCTTATGTATTATTCGATTCGGGTGCTACTTGTTCATTTATATCCGATGAATTTGCTAAGAGGTTAGAATTGCCTGAGAAGAACCGAATTTTCCTTTAAACATAGAAATTGCGAATAAGGAAGTAATCCTCATTAGATTCAGACAAGAACCGTAGGGTGAACATTAAGGAAAATATCTTATTGGTAGATTTGATTCCATTAAACTCGGGAATTTGATGTAATTTTGGGGATGGATTGGTTTGTTCAAATATGGAGCGAAGAATCGATTGTCACAAGAAGTGTGTAAACCTTATGACTCAAATCAAAGGTAGTATTTTATGGTAGCAAGTCGCCTAGACAAATGAAATGTCTAACGACTATGCAGGCCAAGAAATTATTGAGTCAAGGTTGTGTGGGCTATTCAGCTTACATAGTCGATACTCAAAAAAAGGGTAAGAAACTAGAAGAAATACCAGTAGTGAGAGAATTCGAAGACGTGTTTCCAGAAGATTTGCCAGGACTTCTGTCTGACAGAGAAATTGAGTTCGTGATCGACTTGGCGCAGGGAACAACACCAATATCAAAGGCCCCGTATAGAATGGCTCCGGTAGAAATGAAGGAACTGATGGTACAATTGCAAGAGCTGCTGGACAAGAAATATATTAAACCTAGCGTATCACCGTGGGGAGCGCCAGTATTATTCGTGAAGAAGAAGGACGGATCAATGTGTCTTTGAATTGATTATAGGGAGTTAAACAAGGTCACTATTAAGAATATGTATCCGTTACCTAGAATAGATGACTTGTTTGATCAAATTGAAGGGTGCTAAATATTTCTCGAAAATTAATTTGAGAAGTGGGTATCACCAATTGAAAGTAAGGAAGGAGGATATACCTAGAACGGCATTCAAAACTCGGTATGGGCATTACGAGTTTCTGGTGATGTCTTTTGGTTTAACCAATGCCCTCTTTGCGCTTCATGGATCGATGAATGGTGGTGTTTAAACCATTCTTAGACAAGTTTGTAGTGGTATTTGTCGATGACATTCTAGTGTATTCCAAAACTGAAGATGAACACGTGGAACATTTACGTTTGACATTGAAACACTAAGAAAGGAAAAGCTGTACGCAAAATTCTCTAAGTGCGAATTTTGGCTTGATCGTGTACAATTTTTGGGTCATGTGATTGACAAAGATGGGATTTCAGTGGGTCCATCAAAAGTGGAAGCTGTAATAAATTGGGAACAACTAAGGACACCTTCGGAGGTGAGGAGTTTCTTGGGACTGGCCGGTTATTATAGAAGATTCATTCAAGATTTTTCTAAGATAGCCACTCCGCTAACAAATTTGACAAGGAAAGCTATAAAATTCGTTTGGACAGAGAAATGTGAAGAGAGTTTCCAAGATTTGAAGAAGAAACTAAGTGTGGCACCTGTGTTGACATTACTAGATAATACAAGAAATTTTATGGTGTATACTGATGCCTCACACAAAGGGTTGGGTTGTGTTCTTATGCAGAACGACAAAGTTATTGCCTATGCATCAAGAAAACTGAAGGATTATGAGAAAGGGTATCCGACTCATGATTTGGAATTGGCTGCAGTTGTATTTGCTCTGAAGATATGGAGACACTACCTTTATGGAGAGAAATATGAGATCTACACAGACCACAAAAGTCTGAAGTATATTTTCACTCAGAAGGATTTGAACATGCGTCAAAGAAGGTAGATGGAATTGATAAATGATTATGATTGTGAAATCTTTTATCATCCGGGTAAAGCGAATGTGGTGGCAGATGCTTTAAGCAAGAAAGGTCGGGAGAAGTTGATGCTGATAACAACTCAGGAGGAGCTCATTTCAGCAATGACAAAACTGGAGTTGGAAATCAAATTTCCAAAAGAATCTAATGAACAACTATTTCAGATAGAAGCTGGTCCAACTTTAGTGGACAAAGTGAAGAATGCTCAACTACAAGATGAAGAGTGTGGGAAAATCAAAGAGAATCTGATTGAGAGTAGTGATGTAAAATACAAGATCGATACCGAAGGACTACTACGATTTGAGGGAAGAATCTGGGTTCCAGCAACACCAAAGCTGAAAAAAGAAATTTTGACCGAAGCTCATAGCTCAAAATATTCAATTCATCCAGGAAGCACGAAAATGTATCAAGATTTGCGTCGTCATTTTTGGTGGTCGAATATGAAAAGGGATGTTGCAGAATGCATAGCGAAATGCTTGACATGTCAAAGGGTAAAAGCCAAACATCAAAGACCCAACGGATTACTTCAACCGTTGGAAATACTGGAATGGAAGTGGGAACACATCACGATAGATTTTGTGGAGGGTCTTCCAACTACTCAAAGAGGATGTGATGCGATTTTGGTGATAGTGGATAGACTGACGAAGTCAGCGCCCTTTTTACCAATAAAGATTAGATTCAATCTTGATCAATTTGCAAGATTGTACATTAAAGAGACCGTTTCGAGGCATGGAGTGCCAGTATCAATTGTGTCCGATAGAGATCCACGATTCACGTCAAATTTCTGGAAGAGACTACAAGAATGCATGGGGACACAGTTGCGAATGAGTACGGCTTATCATCCACAAACAGATGGCCAAAGCGAACGAATAATTCAAACATTGGAAGATATGCTGAGAGCATGTGTCATGGACTTTAAAGGAAGCTGGGAAGAACAATTATCGTTGGTGGAATTTGCTTACAACAATAGTTATCACGCGAGCATCGGCATGCCACTTTACGAGGCATTGTACGGTAGAAAGTGCAGAACTCCACTATGCTGGGATGAAGTCGGTGAACGCCAACTGTTAGGACCAGAACTGGTACAACAAACTATGGATGTTGTCAAACTCATCAGGACAAGATTAGTAGCAACCCAAGACAGACAGAAAAAGTATGCAGATAAACACAGACAAGATCGTGCATTCGACGTAGGAACTTTTGTATTCCTAAAAGTTTCTCCCTGGAAGAGGAAAATTTGTTTTGGTAAAAAGGGAAAGCTAAGCCCGAGGTTTATTGGACCCTTTGAAGTGCTGCAAAGAGTGGGAGAAGTGGCTTACGAGGTAGCTCTACCTCCAGAGTTGGAAAACACTCATAATATTTTTCACATTTCGGTGTTACGACCATATAAACCCGACTACAAACATGTGATCGAGTACGAACCTTTGCAGTTTGAGAAAGATTTGTCTTATGAAGAGGTTTCTATCCAGATAGTCGACAGGAAAGAACAAGTGCTCAGGAATAAAGTGATACCTTCTGTGAAGGTGACATAGAGGAACCACAACGCTGAAGAAGCTACGTGGGAACTCAAAGAGAAAATGTTGAAAGAGTACCCTGAGTTATTTGTTTAATCTGTGTCTTCGATTCTGAGGACATAATCTTTGTAAGTAGGGAATAATGTAACGAATGACTTGTTTGAGTTGTGATTCTGAGGACAGAATCCTTGTAAGGAGGGAATGATGTAACATTCCAGAATTTTTAAGTGTAATATTAAATATTTATTGATTTATATAAGTATTTAATGGATATGTTTATTGTTGAATAAATAATTGTTCAATTTGAGTTAATGTGGTTTAGTTAATTATTTGTTGAATAAATAATTAAATATTAAATATTAAATATTTATTTGTAATATTAAATATTTATTGAATTATATAATTATTTAATGGCAATTTGAGTTGATGTGGTTTAGTTAATTATTTGTTGAATAAATAATTAAGGAGCTAAGAAAATTAATTGTTATGAGATTATATAATAATTGAATTTAATAAGTACGCTAGAGAGCTTATAAGGATTAAATGAATTATAATATTTTAATTGGAATTTGTGATATTAAAATTATGTGCTAAAGTAATTTAATAGATTAATGTTTTAATTGATTAATTAATTAAATAAAAATGTGACTAATAACCTTGCTATAAAGGAGTTATTAAAATAAATTAAAGGACTTTAATTTTGTTTTGGCCAAACAAGTCTTAATGCATATTAAGTCTTTAATCCAATAGTGTTTTATCAAACAAGGTATAATGATTAATCCATTTGTTTTAGTTAGATTTGCTAAACAAGGTGTAAGGGTTAATGAGTTATTTTATTAGGTTAACCAAACAAGCCTTATGGCTTTTTATTTTCAAAACTTATATAACTAATATCATTATATCTAGAGTTATATTATATACATTATATTTTATCACGTAAGTTAGAGTTGAGTTGGGATAAAAGCTCAGTTGAAGAAATAGAGAGAAAATAAGAGAGAATTGAGAAAAACTCTAGAGAGTGAGTGATTTCTAACAGGTTTGAGAAAAGAATTGGAGAAAAGAAATTGATAATCAAAAGTATCCATCATCTTCTTAATCAAAGGTAGGAGCTTAACCTTCTTCTTTAAAAGTTTAGCTTTCCTCTTCCCAAAAAGTTCTCTATGAAATTTTTATAAAAGATAAATTGTGGTTATGTATATAGTTTTGTATGATTATTGATTATAAAGTTATTTCATGAGTTTGTATATGATTATAGAGAAACTAGTTCATGTATGTATGTGTTTGTGGAAGAAATTATATTACATTGTTTACATGAAAATATATATGAATATGGCTTAATTTAAAATAGAAATTAAGGTTTAATTAGTTGTTAAATTGATAAATTGATTATGGAAATTGATAGAGTATGTATAATCATAACTATGATGTTTTGAAAATTTTGTTTTGATTGAAAAACAAAATCACAGTGTTGATTTTCATTAAAAATGTCAACAATGGAGTTTTTGCCAAAAACATTGAAATTGGGTGTTGTAAATTTGATGTTTAAGTTATTTTATGGGTAGAATCATGTTAGAAGTCTTCACAATATGTTTATATGAAGTCTATATGTGTATTACATGTTAATCAGTCTATTAGATTCGAGCTTTTAGGCCAATTTGGCTTTTGTTCATCTTGTTCTTCCGAGACTTGGTCGTCGAGTTACGGACTCAAGCGCAGCATGGCCAACCCCAAGATACAAATCTCAACATATGGCCCAACCAATGGCCTGTGACCTTAGTCATGAATGCCAACTCAACTTATAATAATCGAACCACGTAACCATGAAGTAAAAGCGTAGCCATATGTGATGAAAGTTAGCGAAAGGTTCCGACGATTTGTTTAAGTATACAAATTTGGAAAATAAATGTTATGTGTTAATAATAGGAATATTAAATGATGATTTCAGTAGTATTAAGCTATGAATGAACATGCTATCAAGTGTTACCTATTTGTAATATAGTTGATTATGTGAAAGGGTAATTTAACCTATATGATGTATATATTTGTTTATATAAATATACAATGTTGGTAATGACTAACTATGTCAATATGGCATATGTATAGGGTATTGATTCAAGTTGTAAGGTTTAGCTTGTGCTAAAGGCAAGTTTTCTAACTCTATTTTATAATTGAGCAGGTTCTCTAACTCAAAACTTCATTGTGCGAGTTTAATTTCCTTTGGTACATTATTGTTTTCAAATTCAATTACAATTGTTGTAAGTTGCTACCTCTACACTTTTGTAGAGCTAGATTGCCTATTATTGAGTAAGTCATTGTATCTAATTGCTCATGACGATACAAGTATCCCAAATCTTATAGTTTAATCTTGAGCAAGTTTTCTAATCTATTATCTTGTTAATTCAATTACTGTTTTCAATTCGATTACAATATAATGATGTAAGTTATTTGGATCAAGTTATTCTTATATTTAACTTGTGGTTTAGCATGCACAACTATATATACTATGCATGCTTATTATTTAATTCTAATTAACCTTGGCTTAGTGTTGTTCAAGCAAGGTATGCTATAGTTTTTCAAATTTTATGCTATTAGATTATTCCTAATGCATGACTTTAGTTTACTATGATTGATTCAATCACGATTATTCTATAGTATAGTGTTATTGGTCTTATTCAACTACTCCTTAGTTGATGTTCGTTGAATTCCAAATTATCTTGAAAGCTTATCCAAACCAAACTTCCTTTGGTACGGACTTGTACTCTAAATACTGAGATGAACAACTCTTTTAATAGAGGTTTACGCTTAATGTTGAAATGGTTGTGCATAATACATTGTACGAAGGGTTGATCCCCCTAAGTACGTGGAGTCCTTATAGTCTTATGACTATTAAAGTTAAAGTTGAAGGATTACTTATAACTGTGGACATGATTCGTGGTCATTAGACCCTCAGTGTATGTTATAATTTTCCGAAAGTTAATTGAATATATTGTTCAGTTCTATTGAGCCTGATATTGGCAATTGATGTAAAAGTTTAAAGATTTACTTATTGTTATTTCAAGTGGGCTTTGTTTACTCACTCTTGCCTGTAAAATTTCTTACAGCTAAAGTTGAAACGGGTGACGTACCTAGCACCAGTAAGGGAAAAGGAAAGATGAATAAATACTGAAGACTTGTAATAGTTTTGATAGTTTACTTTCAGCCTTTGGTTTAAAGAATGTAATAAAGTTTATTTAAATTTTCGCATTTGAATGATTGTTGTTAAAGGTTAGATAACCTGGGAGATTTTTATTTAAGTTTAATCCTGTATGGGCAGGTTTTATTATTCAATTTAATTATAATTGGGTAGTTAGAAATGAATGTTTTGATTAAGTGAACACCAAATCTTGAGGAAATGAAGTACTTGGATTTGGGGGTGTCACAGATACCAACTGTGAGGGCCCCAAATCCGAGGTCCCGAATCACCGCGGATCCGGTTTGATCATTCTATCACTATTACACTATTTGCGAAAGATATAAACATAAATTATTTATACAATAAACTTACACATAATCCCCAAGGTCGAGTAACCTTAACTTATACACAATACATAACTTGTCTAATACATAACATTATCATCATACATTATTATTACAAATCTAATCGCACCCGTATACTAAAGCTGGAACCGTCTTTGACCTTTCCTTGTATCCGACGTATTCGTCTTAATCTGCAATGTTTATCATGATATAGCAAGGGTGAGCATAAGATTTCCCAGCAAGTTTAAGTTCAATAATTTAACGATATATCATGATTGAAAGGATTTGGATAATAAGCTGGCTATAATTCCACAATATAATTGCGAACTAGCACGAACAAACTTTTGACTGAACAAGTATATAATATGAACAAATATATCTGGACCGAAGGGTAATGAATGTGATCCACCTTTCATACCTGACTTATACATGCAATATGTACAGAGTACAATTCTACAATGGCAATCAACAATGAATATCCATAAGCATATCTGAATGAAACAACTCTTAGTAGAGTTAAGTAAAAATAAACTTGCCTGAACTTTTGATTACTGCTACGCAATTTATAACGCTTTATCCGAAGACCTAATATTAGTAATATAGATCTCCAATATTAGAATAATATCATCACAATATAATACTATTATATATATATATATATATATATATATATACATAGAATAACCTAAACACATAACACATAACACTATCAGTCTATAACACATATAAGACTCGGTATCAAGTCAAACTATTGCGATTTGTTGAACTGAACAAAATCGACATCCCGACGCCTAGTGGGACTTTTATCGAGTGTAAGTTCAATTAAACTATGCCTAACACTTAATCATTATCTACGAAAATTTATTAACAGTCAAAATATTTTTCGTAAGCTCGTAATAATTTTTAAATAATTATTACTATTTATCATGAATTTTCCATTATTAATATCGTATTTAAATGAATTAAATACCATATAATTCTTTTATCATTAATATTTATTTATTATCAAATATTAATGAAATACATAACATAATATTATAATATATTTATAATATCACAAAGTATTTTAATACTTTAAAATGACCTTTATATGATTTTTAAACAATTAAATTCATTATCCGATAATTGCTATTAATATAAAATATTAATATTTTCATGACAAAATATCAAAAGTTATATATTATAACTTAAAATATTTTTATAACCCTTAAATCATTTTCGATGATTTTTAAATCATTTATTCTATTTTTCCATAATTTATTTAATATATTTATTAAATAAACTAATTATCATTAATATTAATTAATTAATGAAATTCATCACAAAATATTAAAAGTCATTGAAAATGTCTTTAAATATTTTCTTATACCATAATATTATTTTTCAAAATTTTTCATGTATTAAAATTATTTTTAAATAATTTATTTAATATTATAATTAAATAAATTAAATACCATTTATATTCCAAAAATATTAAATATTTATGAAATATACTCTAAATAATTAAAAACTATTTTTCATACTTTAAAATAATTATTCGGAATTTATTTTGTATTTTTAATAATTAAAACCCATTTTTATCTATTTTTAAATAATTTCTGGAAAAATTAGAAATTAAATATAATTAAACAGTCAATGTAGGCCTTTAGCGACAATTTCTGTCGTCTTAGGTGTTCTTGGCCTCAAGAACACTGACAGTCAATGTTTCAAGGGGTCAAGTTTGACTGCCTATAATTCTCGATCCAAACATGTTCTCTGAAATATTAAGCCTTGATCTTGTAGTGTTTATGTAACACTACAAGCAGCAACCATAATCTAGATTATATCATATAACACCAACAAGATTCAAGCCCTTAAAGTCACTGTCAGAAGGTTTCTGGGTTTTCCAGAAACCCAGGCAGTTCGACTAGGTACTTTCCAGACCAAATTAATCTATGTTCCAGTCATGTTTCAGGTGATCTAATGGTTCAATTCTGATTTCCTTATGTCAAGGAACAATTATATACCAATATTTCAGTCCAATAACATTATAAGCTCCAGATTTGGCTCGGTCAAATGATGTCAGAACTATGTTCATCGAGTTTCTGGGTTTTCCAGAAACTAAAATCGTGAACTGATTATCTAGTTTGACCACCTGGTAAGTTCGATCTGATGATGCTTTAAATGATCTAAAGCCACATATATGAAGTACACATGACACGCTACAAACCTATTACAACAAAATCAATAAAAAAACATATAAACCTGACAGATCTAGGAGCTTGAACAACTTGTCAGACGCTGAAAAACCCTTTCTGGGTTACCCAGAATTTACCCAGTCAACGTCGATCAACTCACTTTGACCAATAATAACTCACGATTTGGACATGGAATGGCTGTTATTCCACTTCCAGATCAAAGACCTCTCACCAGAATATGAATGTAACACTTAAAACAAGATAAATAAATATAACATAAAGATCTAGAGTGACTGACATTAGCTTGTCAGACGACTTTTAGTGTTCTTGGACAGTTTTTGAAAAACATAATTTTGAGGCACTTTGATGCTATAGATTTATGATAGATCATCATAGATCACCATAAAACATGTTCTAGCAAACATCTAAACACATAAACACTAACTCTATCTTAGCATTCAAGATCAAAAATTAATTTAGGGTTTATACCTTCTTGATTTTGATTGTTGATTTTTGACTTTGTGTTCTGATCTTGGTAAGTTTTGAACTCATCATGGCTTAGCTTCTCTAACTTTCTCAATCTAAATCTCAAAAATGAAGAGAGAGAATGGCTTTGGCAAAAATGAGAAATAAAGTAGGTTTTCTCTCTCCCTTTAATCTATATATTTGATATGATCCAATGAATATGGCTGAGGAAATGTCTGATGGTTGTGATTTAAGTCACATGGAGTAGTTACATTAGGTCACCAACTCCATTTTGTCTAGATTTTCAAGTTAAATCAAATAATGCACTAAGGGGTATAATGGTCTTTTTGATTTCTATTTTAATGGAAAACTTGTCAAATGCTCCTAACCCTTAGGGTTTAGGGTTTGGAACCCTTAGGGTTTAGGATTTGGAAATCCTTAGGGTTTGAACCCTTTAGGTTTGCAATTTAGTTTCTAACATTTCCGAATTTCAGTTTTCAAAATAGAAAATTAATATTTCTAAATTATAATTAGAATTTTCTAATTATATTAAAATTTACTAATCATAATTCAATCTTGCTAATTAGGATTAGTGTTTCCTAATTAAAATTGCTAATTTAGCAATTAGGGTTAAAATTTGTCATCCCAAAAATTAGGGTATCTAATAAAAAAATAATTTTCTAATTTAAAAATTATATTTAAGTAATTAGATTAGGGTTTTCTAATTACTAATAACTTTAAAATTAGGATTAATATTTCCTAATTAACATTAAAATTATTTAATTAACACTTAGGTTTTCCCTATTTATAAATTAGGGTTTCAAATCCATAAATTAGGGTTTAAAAAATTGAAATTAGGGTTTAAAAAATTGAAATTAGGGTTTGCTAAATAATTAAGCTTTACCCTAATTAATATTATAATTAATAGCACTTGAGCATTATAATTATCCTTTAAGTTCTCAGATTAGGGTTTCAAATTTCCGAATTAGGGTTTCAGATTCTCAGAACTGAAATTAGGTTTTCCTGAACCGGTTTTAGAGTTTCTTGTTAATTGTAAGAATTTTCTAACCGAACGTTGACGTTCTTAATATATATCCAGGGTTTGTTACAGATATTATTTATATGGTCAACTCTTGACCCTTAACCACATACTGTACGCATACACAACCATATACATAGAACATATTCACTTATTCCTTAATCTTGAATAATTCACCTAAATCCTTCACAGAATTTTGAAATCCTCAAAATTCCTTCTTAAAAATATCAAACGCATACACTTATTTTCTGTCTAGGTTCTAATATTGAATCTTAAATCAATAAATTAAAATTTTAAATTTTTTTTAAATTCTCGGGATGTCACATTCACTCCTTCTTCTAAAAATTTCGTCCCCAAAATTTACCTTACACCATACACCATACACCATTCATTCTCATCATCACCTGCTACTCAATAAATTCTTCACAAGAATAAAAAAATTTCAATTGTGCTGAGGGGTTTTACAGACTATTGTCTGTCATTTTCGCAAAGGTTATATGGAAATTCATCCACAAACTATCTTACCCTGAAGACACAGAGGGTGATTAGCCTAGTATGCCCAGGACTGGCCCAGTAATACTGGTTTTATCTGTTTCTCGTATCCGCCTTGGGCGCATACACTTTTACCTCAGTCTTATTGGATTCCGCACCAAAACAATTTGGTTCGAGAAATTTCTTTCAATGAACACTTAGAGTTTTCATATCATTAGTCTAGCTGAATCGAATAGCGTAGACTCATATCAATAATTCAATTCAATCGAATTATTTAGATGTAGCCAAACCCCGTTGGCAAATTAAATTTTTTTGAAATAGTTTAAAAATGACGCCATGATGTCGTACTGTATTAACAGTCCGTTTGAGGATGCCGTCATCGAGTGATTTTGTCATAACACATCATACAATAGTGGAACAATGATTTTCAGATCGAATTCACACTAAGTATTCCTGGATTTATAACTCTATCAACTTTTATCATCTCTGCACCAGGTTACATGGTACACGAGTGATAAATAAAAATAAATTTTGATATTTCAAATCATTTGCGTCTAGCTGAAATAAGTAGCATAGACTATACTTTAAATCGTTTCAAAAATGATTACGAGTCTACATATTTTTTTTTAAAAGCACATATTGCGTATTTAGCTTGATGTCAAAATTTCGAAGTCTAGCATAGCTAGGAGTTTTGGAAAACTTATGTCTTAACTACTAATCATTTACTTAAACAGTCTATATATTCTTATTATCCTTAATACTCTATTTACACAACTATACCCAGTTCGTCAAACCACACTTATGAGTTCATTTACTTGCCACAATCATATGAGTTTAAGAACTTGTCCTAGTCAGACCTTTGGTGTCCATTCGCTGAGGGGTTCATAAAGATTTCATATAACTATGAGTCAAGAATGTCACATAAGTATGAGTCTTAAGAACTCGTACTTAACCTTATATTCTCTACCTATAACCTATCTATCTGTTCTACACATGAGAAAGGAATCACCCTCTTAACATGCATATATAGAAATATCGCGACCACGTACATCCCAATAATTATCCTAACTCTCTCTCTCCATAATGAATTTTATTTAATCCGTATTCATAATCCTTTCCCTTCGAACTGCATACCAATTCATAGTACAACCGACACCCAACAATCTTGTCAGAAACTTTTCAATCCTTCGCCGATCCTTCTTCTTCATACTATAACATTATCTCGATCACGGGGTGATCTCATCGTATATATTATACGATTCATTTCTATATCTTGATCGCTTTTGTTTTACGATCTCCTATCACTGCATTTTTTTAGTCTTTTAGACTTTATCTATTCACCACTCTTTGTTCAACTTTATTATCGAGTTAGGGAACTCAGATCTTATAACTCATAGCCGAGATTCGCCTTTGAATCTTATCGACCAACTAACTCTATTTGAAGTTAGTACTTATCCTAATCACTGCGGTTATTAGTCTCAGGTATTCCTACCAAAGGTTCATAACCTACGGCTTTCATACCAACTGTGAGGGCCCCGAATCCGAGGTCCCGAATCACCGCGGATCCAGTTCGATCATTCTATCACTATTACTCTATTTGCGGAAGATATAAACATAAATTGTTTATACAATAAACTTACACATAATCCCCAAGGTCGAGTAACCTTAACTTATACACAATACATAACTTGTCTAATACATAACATTATCATCATACATTATTATTACAAATCTAATCGCACACGTAAACTAAAGCTGGAACCGTCTTTGACCTTTCCTTGTATCCAACGTATTCGTCTTCATGTGCAATGTTTATCATGATATAGCAAGGGTGCGCATAAGATTGCCCAACAAGTTTAAGTTCAATAATTTAACGATATATCATGATTGAAAGGATTTGAATAATAAGCTGGCTATAATTCAACAATATAATTGCGAAATAGCATGAACAAACTTTTGACTGAACAAGTATATAACATGAACAAATATATCTGGACCGAAAGGTAATGAAGGTGATCAGTCTTTCATACCTGACATATACATGCAATATTTATAAAGTATAATTCTACAATGGCAATCAACAATGATTATCCATAAGCATATCTGAATGAAACAACTCTTAGTAGAGTTAAGTAAAAACAAACTTGCATGAACCGTTGATTACTGCTACGCAATTTATAACGCTTTATCTGAAGACCTAATATTAGTAATATAGATCTCCAATATTAGAATAATATCATCACAATATAGTACTATTATATATATAGATATACATAGAATAACCTAAACACATAGCCCTATCAGTCTATAACACATATAAGACTCGGTATCAAGTCAAACTATTGCATTCTCGAGTTGAACCCAACACAATCGACATCCCGAAGCGATTACAATTCGGACTTTTATCGAGTCTAAGTTCAATTAAACTCGCTTTAACACTTAATCATTATCTACGATAATTTATTAACAATCAAAATATATTTCGTAAGCTCGTAATAATTTTTAAATAATTATTACTATTTATCATGAATTTTCCATTATTAATATCGTATTTAAATGAATTAAATACCACATAATTCTTTTATCATTAATATTTATTTATTATCAAATATTAATGAAATACATAACATAATATTATAATATCACAAAGTATTTTAATACTTTAAAATGACCTTTATATAATTTTTAAACAATTAAATTCATTATCCAATAATTGCTATTAATATTAAAATATTAATATTTTCATGACAAAATATCAAAAGTTATATATTATAACTTAAAATATTTTTATAACCCTTAAATCATTTTCGGATGATTTTAAATAATTTATTCTATTTTTCATAATTTATTTAATATATTTCTTAAATAAACTAATTATCATTAATATTAATTAATTAGTGAAATTCATCACAAAATATTAAAAGTCACCTTGAAAATGTCTTTAAATATTTTCTTATACCATAATATTATTTTTCATGATTTTTCACGTATTAAAATTATTTTGAAATAATTTATTTAATATTATAATTAAATAAATTAAATACCATTTATATTCCAAAAATATTAAATATTTATGAAATATACTTTAAATAATTAAAAACTATTTTTCATACTTTAAAATAATTTTTCAGAATTTATTTTGTAATTTTAATAATTAAAAACCATTTTTATCTATTTTTAAATAATTTTCGAAAAAATCAGAAATAAAATATAATTAAACCGTTGCTGTAGGCCTTTAGCGACACTTTCTGTTGTCTTAGGTGTTCTTGGCCTCAAGAACACTGACAGTCAATGTTTCAAGGGGTCACGTTTGACAGCCTATAATTCTCGATCCAAACATGTTCTGTGAAATTTTAAACCTTGATGTTGTAGTGTTTATATAACACTACAAGCAGCAACCACAATCTAGATTATATCATATAACACCAACAAGATTCAAGCCCTCAAGGTCACTGTCAAAAGGGTTCTGGGTTTTCCAGAAACCCAGGTAGTTCGACTAGGTACTTTCTAGACCAAATTAATTTATGTTCCAGTCATGTTTCAGGTGATCTAATGGTTCAATTCTGATTTCCTTATGTCAAGGAACAATTATATACCAATATTTCAGTCCAATAACATTATAAGCTCCAGATTTGGCTCGGTCAAATGATGTCAGAAACTATGTTCATCGAGTTTGGGACGCCCCCAAAATAGGTATACATCACCCATCTTGGGTCGCCAGATACATGGTACAAAATTCAAATACAACTTAATTATACAACAGTCGTGTAAAATACGACTAAACATATGCTGTGAGTTTTAATACAAATATTGTCATCTAGACAATATACAAACTCAATGGAGTCCTCATTACATTTATTATTACACTATTTCACAGAATAGTGAGGACTACTAATGCACCATCTAGGACCATCACACTTGTTCCCCGACTAGCTCCATTACGCTTCTCATTTCCCAAGAGAACAAATGAAAGAAAGGGTGAGCTCAACTAGCCCAAAGAAGAAATATTATGACTAAGATAATGCAGAATAAATTATCGTTAGCCTTCAACAGTGTTAAACTGATACAATATAACAACCATCAAGTTTAACTGTAGCGGAACAAGCAATCCATTAGAAGAGTCAAGTAGAGCATAAAATCTACTATCTTCTATGGTTTAAAAGGTTTTTCATCACTTTAATCGCTGAGACTCAGCTTAATAAATAATCCACATCACTAAATCATCCCTGCACTACATGCCAAGGATATTCTTTAGTATCACGACCACGAATTATCCATGCACTACGGCCCAAAGATAACCGTGTTTTCATTAACGGTCATGATCATGCCATAAAACAATTCATCTTTGTACCCTTGGCCAAGAGAATCTATAGCCATAATCATACCAAAACTCGTCCCATCAATGCACTACTGACGAACGAGGATTTTTACCACATCATTCATCACATTACGGTCATGATTATACCGAATAATCCTTGGTCATAATCACACCAAGTCCATCTATGCACTACGGGACAAAGATGACTTTTACCACATCATTTATAACATTACGGTCATGATTATACCGAATAATTCCTGGTCATAATCATACCAAGTCCATCTATGAACTACAGGCCACAGATGACTTTCAACATAATATAAACATGAGGATGATAACAATTGTGACGCCCCCAAAATAGGTATACAACACCCATTCTTAGTCGCCAAATACATGGTACAGAAAGCAAACTACAACTTCAATAATACAATTGTCGTGCAAAATACGACAACACACATACCGTGAGGTTAAATACAAATATTGTCTTCTGTATAATATCCACACTCAAATAACTCCTCGTTATAATTATTCAAACACTATTTTACTGAAATAGTGAGGATCGCTAAAACATCTTTCTAGAACCATCACTCTGTACTCTTTACTAGTTCTGCTATGTTCTCACCTCCCGAGAAAATGGAACAAAAGGAAAAGGGTGAGCTCAAACTAGCCCAATAAAGAATATTATGACTAAGATAATATACAACAAATTATCATTAGTCTTCAACAAAGAAAAATCGATAAAATATAATAGCCAACAAGTTTTAGATCAACAACCTGCAATGGAATTGTGAATCCATTAGAAGAGTCAAGTAGAGAATGAGTTCTACTATCTTCTAAGATTTAAAAGTCCATCATCAATATTTTATCCTCAGAACAACAATCAATATACATCTTTAATCAAATATTCATCTTTGCACTACAGCCAAAGATATTCATTTGTATCACCAGGTTGGTCATGTTCATCTCAACACTGCTCAACTTTTTACTACGGCCAAAGATATTCATCAGTTAATCATTTATCTTTGCGCTACAAGCCGAAGATATTTAGTAATATCATCATTTAGGACTGAGGATGATGAAAAATATTTTAAAGAAAATGAATTTAGTGAAACGAAAGGACAAATGGTAGGGATTCGTATAACAGTTTATCCAAGATCAATAATACTTCATAAATACCAATTTTGAAGCAAAATTTAAAAATAAAGATCAAAACATAGATACAATCAAAGATAGTAACCATAATAGATATATTGGACAAAAAAAAGAAAATTTCATTTTTCGGTGAATAGTGTCAGATTCGTGAATAATTAATCGATATCGTGAATAGTAACCCCGACACAAAAAGTTCCAAATTTGATAAAAATTCAGATCAATACTTCGGCATAATGATATTGAAGAAATAATATCATATATGAAGAAAATAACATCCCTTACCTCAAAATATCAGTACTTCTGATCGGAATATCGGTATAAGGCTGAAAAAAACTTGCACTGATGAATAGAAACTAACAAAGTATCTAAATACTCACAAAATACACTCAATAATCTAGAGAGAGAAAGAGAGAAAGCTTATGTTTCTGGTGTGATTTTCAATTCTAACTTAGCCCTCTATTTATAGGAAAATGTTAGCAGACTTGACTTGTAACCTGATGGCTTTACCTGCTACTATTTCCACCCACCACATTTAAAATAAAATTCAGCACATTTCTTCACCAACCACAAGTGGGGCCCACCAATTCTAGAATTTTCCACCAAAATCATTTATAAACCTAATTTCTGAATCAATCACCTCTTAAAATTCATAACAAATCATACGTACATTTTTAACGGTTCAAAATTTTGCGGACATATACTTAACTTATATATGTATAACATATCCAAAAATTACAACGATCCAACGGTCGGATTAAAAATTATAACTCACGCAATATATCTCAAAAATACTGGTTAAATTTTTAATACCTCCATTCCGACAAAAATACTGATAAAACACCTCAACATTAACTCCTTAATTTTTTAACCACAATAAATATATCCAACATTTATATCCACATAAAATAAATATTTTCTTATCATATGAATCAATAATTAATTATTCACAAATAATATTACGAAATCACATTTATATGACAACCAAGCCGCTCCTTGAAAGAGGGGCTTTCAATAAGAATTTCTCCTTATTAAGCAAAATTAGGTGACCAAACTTCTCCTCGACAGGGACTTTCTAGACATTGCCAATAATGCTATCTAATAATATTATTCAAATAATATGAATTATTGATCCGATAATGGGAAATCATCATGCGTTGACAATTATTGAAACAACAATAATATAAAATATCAACGCATCAATTATTGAATCAATAAAATAAAATATTGAATAAAGAATTCATCGTAATAATTATTGAGTAGTGCCTTCTTAAGTAAGGATCAATAATTCATCAATACTGCATGCATCCACGCCAGACATCGTATTTTAACCACCGAGTATTCCAACAAAGGTTAATTGTAATAACTACTGTCATATTTATAAAAACTCAAACTTGTCGCTTTCTTCATCCGAAGCCAGCTTATTCTCATTATGGGGCCCACAAATGATCAAGCGCCATCGCATTTAATATTCCCCACAAGAAGAATATTCCACGACCAAACGAATATTCCCTAACAACAATGATTATTTTATAACCACTTGCATATTTTGCAAAATTTGCACATTTCACCCATAACCAGAGAATTATATCAAATTAATACCTTATTATTCACAAATATAATTAGAGGAAATTGATTTTATTTATAATAAGTTGGGATCTTACAACCTCCCTCCTTATGAAATTTTGTCCTCGAAATCGACATACGTGCACAGTGTTTCAAATGGTGAGGATACCTCGCTTTCATTTCTACGATTCCAACTCCTGTGTCATTTCTTCAATAGCATGGTTTCTCCATAAAACCTTAACTTGTGGTATAACCTTGGTGTGTAGGACATGCTCTTTCCTATCCAAGATCTTAACAGGTACTTCTTCGTTCGTTAAATCTTCGGCTATCTCGTCTGGTTCTAACGCAATAATATGGTTTGGGTCTTTCACATATTTACGAAGCATGGATATGTTAAAAACATTATGAACACGAGACATACTTGGAGGTAATGCGAGTCTATAGGCCACATTTCCTATTCGGTCAAGAATCTCAAATGGACCAACAAATCGTGGATTGAGCTTTCCTCTCTTCCCAAATCTTGTAACTCCCTTCCATGGTGCAACACGTAACAATACATGATCCCTAATATTAAATTCCACGTCTTTTCGATGAAGATCCGCATAAATCTTTTGTCGATCTTGTGCCGTTTGTATACGTTGTCGAATCATTTGGATCTTTTCTGTAGTTATGCGTACTAATTCTGGTCCCATCAATGTTGCTTCTCGCACCTCATCCCAGCATACTGGAGAATGACACTTTCATCCATACAACGCCTCAAATGGAGCCATGCCTATACTTGCTTGATAACTGTTGTTGTAGGAGAATTCCACCAGTGGCAAGTACTTATCCCAACTTCCTTTAAAATCTAGGACACAAAGTCTTAATAGATCTTCAAGGGTTTGAATAGTCCTCCCGATTGTTCGTCCGCTTTGAGGATGGTATCTCAACTTAATCGTAAATCCGTGCCCATAGCTTTCTGCAAGCTAACCCAAAATCGTGAAGTGAATCTTGGGTCACGATCCGAAATTATGGATATTCACATGCCATGCAATCTCACAATCTCATTCACGTACATACTAGCAAGACGTTCAAGGGAATAAATCTCACGTATCGGCAAGAAATGGGCAGACTTGGTTAATCTATCAACAATAACCCAAATAGCATCTATGACTTGAGAAACTTTGGGAAGACCTGTAATGAAATCCATAGTAATGTGTTCCTAATTCCATTTCGGAATCTCAAGTGGTTGTAATGGACCCTTTGGCACTTTATGCTCCGCCTTTACACGTTGACAAGTTAAATACCTCGAGATAAACTCCGCGATCTCTCTCTTCATATTGTTCCACCAAAATGTATGTCGAATATCATGATACATTTTGGTACTCCCAGGATGGATTGCAAACAGTGTGTTGTGTGCCTCCATCATGATTCTATGCTTCAAGTCAGAATCGTTAGGAACACAAAGACTGGAGTTGAATCTAAGTATTCCTTCTTCATCGATTCTTGCTTCTGGAATAGCACCTACTTGTACTTTCTTCTTTATACGCATCAGCTCCATGTCCGTAGCTTGAGCAGCTTTAACTTTATCGATTAAAGTCAATTCTACTCGTATATTCGCCATCATTATGTGGGTCCCTGGAGTCTTTAATTCTACCTCTATCCTTTGCAAGTCATACAGAATGGGCCTCAGATTAACAATATCGCTTTTCGTCACTCGCATATGATCTTCTTTCGATCAATGCGCTACTTACGTTCGCTTTTCGTGATGATATCAATAGTGTGATCATAATCTTTCAATAGTTCAAGCTAACATCGCTTCGCATGTTGAGTTCTTTTGGGTGAAGAAATATTTGAGGCTTTTATGGTCCGTGATAAATCTTCACTTTCTCCCCCCATACAAGTAGTGTCTCCAAATTTTCAATGCGAATATAATCTGCTTACCGCCAACTCTAGATCATGAGTAGGATAATTCCTCTCATCTTCTTTGAGTTGTCGTGAGGCATAGGCTATGACTTTCCCATGTTGCATGAGAACGCATCCTAACCCTTTGCACTCAAGCATCACAGATATAACAAATCCATCCGCATTGCGGATGGTATTGCTGCAACGAACAATAAATGAGTCTCTTCTTGAGCTCTTGGAAACTCTTCTCGCATTCCTTGCTCCATACAAATTTTTTATCTTTCCGAGTCAACTGAGTTAATGGAGTAGCGATTCGAGAAAATCCTTCCACGAATCTCTGATAATAACCAGCTAAGCCCAGAAAGCTACGCACTTCGGTCACTGACTGTGGTTGCTCCCAACTTTGTACTGCTTCAATCTTCACCAGGTCGACAGATACTCCATGTTTTGACACCACGTGCCCAAGGAATGCTACTTCCTCAAGCCAGAACTCACATTTCTTTAGCTTGGCATAAAGTTTGTTTTCACGAAGTCTTTCAAGTATCAGCTTCAAATGGTGCTCATGATCTTCACGGCTTTTGGAATAGATGAGGATGTCATGAATAAAGACAACAACAAACTGATCCAAATATTCCTTGAATACATGGTTCATCATATCCATGAAAGCAGCAGGAGCATTAGTCAATCCAAGAGACATGACTAAGAATTCATAATGCCCGTCTGAGGAGTTCTCAAGGCGCTTTTGGAATATCCTCGCTTTTAATCTTCAAATTGATGATATCCGTAACGATGATCGATCTTTGAAAAGAATTGTGCTCCTCGCAATCGGTCGAACAGTCATCAATGCGAGGTAGCGGATACCTATTCTAGATGGTGACATGGTTTAATTCTCGATGAGTCAATACAAAGTCGCATACTCCCGCCTTTCTTCTTCTTTACTTAATAAAAAGGAGCACCCCAAGGAGATGTACTAGACGAAATGAAACCTATGTCTAACAATTCCTGTAGTTGGACTTTTAACTCCTGATGTTCAATAGGAGCCATTCGATATGGGGTTTTAGAAATGGGTTTTGTACCCGGTTCAAGGTCAATAAAGAATTCAATATCATGTTCTGGGGGTAGACCGGGAAGCTCTTCAGGAAATACATCAGGAAATTCTTTAACAACAGAAATATTATTCAAATCTGACTTGTCTTTATTCAAATCCATAACATGGGCTAAGAAATCTTGGCATCCATTTTTCAATAAACGAATAGCTTTATGGCTTGATATGACAGTGACTGATTTTAGTGGTTTAGTTGTTTGAATTCGTATGATAGGTTGGTTAGGAATATGAAAACTAAGAACCTTACGAAAACAATCAATTTTGGCATGATGAGTGGTTAACCAATCAATTCCTAAAATCACATCAAAAGCAAGTATCTTTAAAGAGATAAGATCAACAGGTAATGTGATAGTGCCAACTTGGATCATGCAAGATTTATAAACTATAGATGTAACGAAGGTTTCACCCAACGAAGTTTCAACAGATAAGTCAAAGTCCAATTTCTCCGGAGTCAAGTTTAAACGTTGAGCACAAGCAGAAGAGATAAAAGAATGGGTAGAACCGGTATCTAGTAAGGTATAAACTTCGTAAGAGTTCAAGATTAGCTTACCCATAATCACCTCGTTCGGGTTCCTCGCGTTTTGGCCAGTCACGACAAACGCTCTTCCAGGAATCGCTGATTTCGACTTATCCGGATGACCCTTGAGTCACCATCCCCGCTGAACTTGGTTTTGCTTTCTGAACAATCCCGAGCTATGTGGCCTTCCTTTTCACAGTTGTAAAATACCTTGGATTGTTGTGGACAGTTTAGGCTGATATATCCCTCTTTCCCGCATTTGTAACATCTAACTGGCGGTCGTTCTCCTCCCCTAGAATTTGTTGTTGGTCTTTGTCTTCATTGTTGATGTCTTCCCGTCATTGTTGAATCTCCTCTTTCTGAAATTTCCACTTGACTCACCTCTCCTATTATCATGGCCACGATGACCACCCGAGTGGTTACCGCCTTTGTTTGTATTTTTCCCTCCTCGTTGGTTATCATCGCTCTGATGACTACTGTCACCGGTATGACCTTGATTGTGGTCCCTCGATTGAACATACTCATTATCTCGCTCTAATAATTGAGCCCTATTTACAACATCCGAATATAAAGAAAATTTATGAGATATAAGATATCGCGAATCTCTGCTTTAGACCTCTCGAAACATCCTCGTCATTCGCTCCTCATTTTCACCAAATGAGGTGCAAACCCGGATAACTCGCAAACTTCGCCAGACCGACACACCGTCATGTTCTTTTGTTCCACCGATAAACTCCACCTCCTTCATATGACGAATACTTTCGTGAAAGTACTTGTCATTGAATAGTTTCTGAAATGTTTCCCAAGACATGCTTTGAAAGGATCGGGTCAGTACGCTTCACGAACTCCCACCAAGAGTCTACCTCACCGCGAACATAAAGGTGGCGAAAGGAACCTTCGTTCCTCCGTGCATCCCAAGACATTGAATATCTTGGTAATTTGCTTGACCCACGCTTCTCGCCATGATCGGATCCGGCTTTCCTTAAATTCTTGTGGTCCCAACTCCTTGAATCGCTTGCGTGATGTGACAAGCCGCATTACTATCATTTCCACCCGTATTTTGTGCACGAGTCTCCCTCGTCTGGTTTTGCATGAACTGCAAAAAGCTCCTAAACATTCCACCATTCATCGTTTACTCGGTAGTGTTATTTACAGGAGGATTATTGCCTTCCTGTTGCACGTTCTCCTGGTTTGTAACTAAAGGTTGTTCCAGAGTCTCATACACTCCATTGTTAACGTTCTCAGCGGCCATTCTTAAATACTTCCATAAAACAAGGGTTAATTAAACAAATTAACATATCACATAATATCCCTATATTATGACTGACCAACAAATAAGCTTAGATAAGACACACTAGCGAAGGATTTACTCATCTCTCCCCTCCTAGTTCTATTCCCCGATCTCCGCCAGAGACCATATCCCTAAGCTTTGATACCAACTGTGACGCCCCCAAAATAGGTATACAACACCCATTCTGAGTCGCCAAATACATGGTACAGAAAGCAAACTACAACTTCAATAATACAATTGTCGGTAAAAATACGACACAACACATATCGTGAATTTAAATACAAATATTGTCTTCTGACAATATCCACACTCAAATAAGTCCTCGTTATAATTATTCAAACACTATTTTATAGAAATAGTGAGGACCGCTAAAACATCTTTCTAGAACCATTACTCCGCACTCTTTACTAGTTCTCGCTATGTTCTCACCTCCCGAGAAAAATGGAACAAAAAGGAAAAGGTGAGCTCAACTAGCCCAGTAAAAAATATTATGACTAAGATAATATACAACAAATTATCGTTAGTCTTCAACAGGGAAAAATTTGATAAAATATAATAGCCAACAAGTTTTAGATCAACAACTGCAGAGGAAATAGCAATCCATTAGAAGAGTCAAGTAGAGAATGAGTTCTCCTATCTTCTAAGATTTAAAAGTCCATCATCAATATTTTATCCATGTAACAACAATCAATATACATCTTTAATCAAATATTTATCTTTGCACTACGAGCCAAAGATATTCATTTGTATCACCAATTGTCATGTTCATCTCAACACTGCTCCTCTTTTTGACTACTGGTCAAGATATTCATCGCTTAATCATTTATCTTTGCACTACTGGTCAAAGATATTTAGTAATATCATCATTTAGGACCGAGGATGATGAAAATATATTTAAAGAAAACGAATCCAAAGAAACGGAAGGACAAATAGTAGGGATTCGTATAACAGTTTATCCAAGATCAATAAAACTTCATAAATACCAATTTTGAAGCAGAATTTAAAAATAAAGATCAAAACATGGATACAATCAAAGATAGTAACCATAATAGTTATCTTGGACAAAAAGAAGAAAATTTTATTTTTCGGTGAATAGTGCCGTATATGTGAATAGTGCCGTATACGTGAATAATAACCCCAACACAAAAAGTTCCAAATTTGATAAAAATTCAGATCAATACTTCGACATAATGATATTGAAGAAATAATATCATATATGAAGAAAATAACATCCCTTACCTCAAAATATCAAGATTTACGATCGGAATATCTCGATATAAGGTCAAGGAAACTTGCAGACCGATGAATAGAAACTCACAAAGTATCTAAATACTCACAAAATACACTCAATAATCTAGAGAGAGAAAGAGAGAAAGCTTATATTTCTGGTGTGATTTTCAATTCTAACTTAGCCCTCTATTTATAGGAAAATGTTAGTAGACTTGACCTACAACCTGATAGATTTACCTGCTACTATTCCCACCCACCACATTTGAAATAAAATTCAGCACATTTTTTCACCAACCACAAGTGGGGCCCACCATTTCTAGAATTTTCCACCAAAATCATTTATAAACCTAATTTCCGAATCAGTCACTTCTTAAAATTCATAACAAATCATACGTTCATTTTTAACGGTTCAAAAATTGTGGACATATACTTAACTTATATATGTATAACATATCCAAAAATTACAACGATCCAACGGTCGGATTAAAAATTATAACTCACGTAATATATCTTGAAAATACTGGTTAAATTTTTAATACCTCTATTCCGACAAAAATACTGATAAAACACCTCAACATTAACTCCTTTATTTTTTAATCACAATAAATATATCCAACATTTATATCCACATAAAATAAATATTTTCTTATCATATGAATCAATAATTAATTATTCACAAATAATATTACGTAATCACATTTATGATAACCAGTAGTTCCTGGAAAGAGGGGCTTTCAATAAGAATTTCTCCTTATTGGCGTGCAATTAGGTGACCAAACCTCTCCTTGACGTAACATTCTAGACATTGCCAATAATGCTATCTAATAATATTATTCAAATAATATGAATTATTGATCTGATAATGGGAAATACTGTGCAGTGACAATTATTGAAACAACAATAATATAAAATATCAACGCATCAATTATTGAATCAATAAAATAAAATATTGAATAAAGAATTCATCGTAACAATTATTGAGTAGTGCCTTCTTACGTAAGGATCAATAATTCATTAATTCTGTGCATCCACGCGTATTACTGTATTTTAACCACCGGGTATTCCAATAGTGTTAGCGGTAACAACTACGTCGTTATTTATAAAAACTCAAACTTGTCGTTTTCTTCATCCGACAGTTATTCTGTTATGGGGTCCACAAATGACGGTCCATATTTAAAGTTTCTCTCTCTAAAGTTTCAGTGAATTCGTAAGAAATAATGAAGGAATAAGCTTCTATTTATAGAAGAATGGACTACATAGTAACTAACTCATGAACGGTCCAGATTGATTTACTTTTAATCGGACGGTCCATATTTAAAGTAAAATCTTTTAAATAAAATATAATATATTCTATTTATAATATAATAAAACGAATAACTTTATAAAAGATTTTACTATGCAAATACTATGCATAATAAAATATAATATATTCTAATTATTGTCTAATAAAAATGAGATAACTTTATAAAAGTATTCATTTTTATAAAAAAATTTTACTATGCAAAACACTATGCTGACAATATGCATAATAAAATATAATATATTCTATTTACAGAATAACTTTATAAAAGTATTCTGTTTTATATAAAAAGTTTTTCTGTTTTATTACATTAATAATATCAATATAATAAAACTGAGTGACTTATCACATAAGCATCAATAATCAATACCGTGTGCTACTATGCAACCACGCGAATTACTATACTTTTAACACCGAGTGTTTCAACAGTTAACGGTAAAACTTCCGCCGTTATTTTCATAAAGTATTTTTGTCATTTTCTTAATCCGAAAATAATTCCGTTGTGGGGTCCACCAATGATTATACCGTCGTACGGATATTTCCTGACAAAAAGAATATTTCCCAACCAATCGAATATAATATGACAACTTGCATACTTTGCAAAATTTGTAAATATTACCCACAACTATAACATTATCTCAAATCCATACCATAATATTCAAAAAAATATTTCGAGAAAATTAAATCTTTATTTATAAAATCTGGGGTCTCACAATCTCCTCTCTTTATGAAATTTCGCCCTCGAAATTTACGTACGTACCTGGTTTGCCGAAGAGATGAGAATACCTTGACTTTATTTCAGATTCTAATTATTGAGGTATAACCTTTGAGTGTTGAATACGATCTTTCTTATCCAAGATTTTAACACGTATCTCTTTATACGTTAAATCATCCGCTATCACGTCCGGTTCTAAATTAATAATGTTGTTCGGGTCGTCGCCATATTTATGTAACGTCGACACATTAAAAATGTTATGAACACGCGACATACTTGGCGGTAAAATGAGTCTATAAGCCGCAGTTCCTACTCGATCGAGGATTTCTAATGGGTCAATTAAATCGAGGGTTGAGATTTCCTCTCTTCGTCGATTCTTGCTTCTAGAATAACGCCCTCTTGAACCTTCTTAATTTTTCACATTCATCAGCTCCAGGTATGTAGCTTGAGCGGCTTTAACTTTATCGATTAAAGTCGATTCTACTCGTATATTCGTTATCTTCACATGGGTTCGTATATTCGCACTTGTAACCGCATACAATCTTCTACTCAACGCGTCAGCTACCACGTTCGCACTTCCACGATGATATTGCATGGTACGATCGTAATCTTTAACAGCTCGAGCCAACACGTTATACGTTTGTTTTAGTTGAAGAAATATTTGAGGGTTTTAGAAATTGGTTTTGTACTGGGGTCAATACAAAAATTCAATTTCACGCTCTAGAGGTAGGCTAAGAAGTCTTCAAGAATACGTCAGGAAATTTATTAACAATAGAAATATCATTCAAAACTGTGACTCTCATCTAAGACTTGGATAACACGTCACATTGATACCTATCAACTTGCCATCGTCATTCACGACGTTGCCTACAGAAAGTCTGGCTTCGGTGCATTCCACACAAGAAAGTCAACAACGAAAGGATCAGGGCTCTTTATTTATGGCTTGATATGACAATGATTGACTTTAGTGGTTTGGTTACTTTGAATTCGCATAACAGGTTGGTTAGGAGTATGAAAGCTAACAACCTTACGAAAAGCTTGATGAGAAGTTAACCAATCGATTCCTAAAATCACATCAAAGGCAAGTACTTTTAAAGAGATAAGATCGACAGGTAACGTGAAAGTGTCGATTTGAATAAACAAGATTTATAAACAGTGGAGGTAACGAAGGTTTCTAATATCGAAGTTTAAACCAATAAGTCAAAGTCTAATTTCTTCGAAGTCAAATTTAAACGTTGAGCGCAAGTAAGAGAGATAAAAGAATGGGTAGAACCGGTATTTAATAAGATATAGACTTCGCAAGAATTTATAATTAACTAACCCGTGCTAACTTCGTTCGGGTCACTCATTTTTTTTTGAGAAGTCACAAAAAACGTTCTTCCTGAAACCACCAACTTTGTTTTATCCGTATTCGCCTTTGGTACCACCGTCCCAGCTGGACTTGACTTCACTATACGACAAAATCGATCTAAATGACCTTCTTTTCTTGAAATTTCCACTTCTATTATCTTGGCCATGATTACCACCAAAGTGGTTACCATTGTTGGCATGATAATTTCCCCCACGATGGTTATCATTGTTCCGATGGCCGTTGCCACCGGTATGATTATTATCGTGTTGTTGGTCGTTACCTTTTGGTTGAGCTAACTCAACGGTCTCATGTGCTTCATTGCTTATCTCAGCATTTTTAGATGACATTTTCAAACACTGCTACAAAACAAGGGTTAATTAACATGTCACATATTATCCCTATACTTTGACCGACCAATTAAATACCAAATAAACTTAGGTAGGTCATACTAGCGAAGAAATTCCCCATTTCTCCCCTCCTAGTTCTTGTCTCACATCTCAACCAGGGATCATATCCCTAAGCTTTGATACCAACTGTGACGCCCCAAAAATAGGTATACATCACCTATCTTGGGTCGCCAGATACATGGTACAAAATTCAAATACAACTTAATTATACAACAGTCGTGTAAAATATGACTAAACATATGTTGTGAGTTTTAATACAAATATTGTCATCTAGACAATATACAAACTCAATGGAGTCCTCATTACATTTATTATTATACTATTTCATAGAATAGTGAGGACTACTAATGCACCATCTAGGACCATCACACTGTTCCCCGACTAGCCCCAGTTACGTTCTCATTTCCTGAAGAGAACAATCAAAGAAAGGGTGAGCTTAACTAGCCCAGTAAGTAATATTATGACAAAGATAATGCAGAATAAATTATCGTTAGCCTTCAACAGTGTTAAACTAATACAATATAACAACCATCAAGTTTAACTGTAGTGGAACAAGCAATCCATTAGAAGAGTCAAGTAGAGCATAAAATCTACTATCTTCTATGGTTTAAAAGGTTTTTCATCACTTTTATCGCTGAGACTCAGCTTAATAAATAATCCACATCACTAAATCATCCATGCACTACATGCCAAGGATATTCTTTAGTATCACGACCACGAATTATCCATGCACTACGGCCCAAAGATAACCGTGTTTTCATTAACGGTCATGATCATGCCATAAAACAATTCATCTTTGTACCCTTGGCCGAAGAGAATCTATAGCCATAATCATACCAAAAACTGTCCATCAATGCACTACGGCCAATGAGGATTTTTACCACATCATTCATCACATTACGGTCATGATTATACCGAATAATCCTTGGTCATAATCACACCAAGTCCATCTATGCACTACGGGCCAAAGATGACTTTTATCACATCATTTATAACATTACGGTCATGATTATACCGAATAATTCCTGGTCATAATCATACCAAGTCCATCTATGAACTACAGGCCACAGATGACTTTCAACATAATATAAACATGAGGATGATGACAATGACATAATAATTCAATAAAACAAGTTCAAGAATTAATTTATCCAGGAACCAATAACGTCCAAATTGTCAACATGATACTTCTTTGTAGAGTAAAATTTAAGAATGCTCAGAAGAATATTTCCATGAATAGATATTGGATGAAGCGCAAATATCAAGGATATTCCACTAATTTCATGGAGTATAGAAGTCAAAGCTTTAACCAACTAAGTATAATAGAATATATAAAACTGCAAATGGATTTTCGTCCACCATGCTGTAATCCACGTATACAGATCATTTTCACAATTTAATAAGGAATGAATACAAAAGATCATTCACCATGCATGTGTTCGCAAGGAAAGGCAAAGGGTAGAGCGACGGGGACCGAGCGATCCCCTGTCGCCCCTTCCGTAGCCCGGAGGTAGCACCGAAGGTGAGTAAAACTCCCGAGATATTACCGGAGGTCCGGAGGAAAAGAGGGACCGGACGACCGGAGGGACGTAGGACCGTAGGGAAGGTCAGGGACTCCTTCCCCGAGGAACAACACGTGTGGTAAAACCACCCCTGCTGTTCTAGTAAGAGTATCTCCCGGAACGAAGAGGAGGGAGAGACTACAGAGAGGGAGGAGATAAGCGAGCGAAACGAGCGTTCTCTGCGCGTACGCACACACACAATACCTTGCTTATTGTATTCCGGCCGGCCGGGCAAAGCAAGGACTCCTCAAGGTATGAGCCGCACGCCTAAGCACGCCCTCCTGCGGCACAAGGGCTTGCACTTGTGAGGAGTACTTGAGCTGCTTTCCCTGCCCGACTATTTACGCTTCGGAAATAGAATACGGGCAGACAACCTTGTAGCTACTGAGCCACTGAGCTAAGGAGCTACTGAGCCCCTGCCCGACTATTTCCTCTGAGGAAATAGAGTAAGGGCAGACCTAAACGGCTGCTAACTGCTGCAGGAATCCACATAAACACGTTATTCCAACAGAATAATAAATAATGGAATAACAGAAGGATTCACCATGCGTGCGATAGACTGCACAGACATGTTATTCCCAACAGAATAATAAATAATGGAACTAGGTCATGCGTGTCCTTACGTATATGATATTTCAATGAATAATAAAGAATGGAACGGTCGAGCGTAATACGCACCGGCGGGGATATTCCGCGAATAATAAAGAATGGAATAACGGTAGAATTTCACCATGTATGCGGTATTGCGATGACAAAAGTTATTCCAACATAATGATAAAGAATGGAATAACAGAAGTTCTCTTCATGAATACAAAAGAATAATACCCCTTACAGGTACAACAAATAATATCCCTTACCTTAGAAAGAAGAGTACTGGATATAGAAGTAGTGAAGTAGCATAACACTTTTCTTCTTTCTCTCTATAGTTTCTCTCTCTAAAGTTTCAGTGAATTCGTAAGAAATAATGAAGGAATAAGCTTCTATTTATAGAAGAATGGACTGCATAGTAACTAACTCATGAACAGTCCAGATTGATTTACTTTTAATCGGACGGTCCATATTTAAAGTAAAATCTTTTAAATAAAATATAATATATTCTATTTATAATATAATAAAACGAATAACTTTATAAAAGATTTTACTATGCAAATACTATGCAGGCACTATGCAAATACTATGCATAATAAAATATAATATATTCTAATTATTGTCTAATAAAATGTATAACTTTATAAAAGTATTCTATTTTATATAAAAAGATTTTACTTTGCAAAATACTATGCAGGCACTATGCAACACTATGTATAATAAAATATAATATATTATATTTATAGAATAACTTTATAAAAGTATTCTGTTTTATATAAAATGTTTTTCTGTTTTATTACATTAATAATATCAATAAAATAAAATCGAGTGACTTATCACGTAAGCATCAATAATCAATACCGTGTGCTACTATGCAACCACGCGTATTACTGTAGTTTTAACACCGGGTGTTTCAATAGTTAACGGTAAAACTTCCGCCGTTATTTTTATAAAGTATTTTATTCATTTTCTCAATCCGACAATAATTCCGTTGTGGGGTCCACCAATGATTGTACCGTCGTATGTATATTTCCTAACAAAAAGAATATTTCCCGACAAATCGAATATAATATGACAACTTGCATACTTTGCAAAATTTGTAAATATTACCCACAACTATAACATTATCTCAAATCCACACCAAAATATTTAAAAAATATTTCGAGAAAATTAAATCTTTATTCATAAAATCTGGGGTCTCACAGAGTTTCTGGGTTTTCCAGAAACTAAAATCGTGAAATGATTGTCTAGTTTGACCACCTGCTAAGTTCGATCTGATGATGATTTAAATGATCTAAAGCCACATATATGAAGTACACATGACACGCTACAAACCTATTACAAGAACATCAATAAAAAAACATATAACCTGACAGATCTAGGAGCTTGAACAACTTGTCGAATTTGAAAAACCCTTTTTGGGTTACCCAGAATTTACCCGGTCAACGTCGGTCAACTCACTTTGACCGATAATAACTCACGATCTGGACATGGGATTTATGTTATTCCACTTCCAGATCAAAGACCTCTCACCAAAATATGAATGTAACACTTAAAACAAGATAAATAAATAACACATAAAGATCTAGAGTGGCTGACATTTGCTTGTCAGACGACTTTTAGTGTTCTTGGACAGTTTTTGAAAAACACTATTTTGAGGCACTTTGATGCTATGGATCTATGATAGATCATCATAGATCACCATAAAACATGTTCTAGCAAACATCTAAACACATAAACACTAACTCTATCTTAGCATACAAGATCAAAAATTAATTTAGGGTTTATACCTTCTTGATTTTGATTTTTGATTTCTGACTTTGTGTTCTGATCTTGGTAAGTTATGAAATTATCATGGCTTAGCTTCTCTAATTTTCTCAATCTAAATCTCAAAAATGAAGAGAGAGAATGGCTTTGCCAAAAATGAGAAATAAAGTAGGTTTTCTCTCTCCCTTTAATCTATATATTTGATATGATGCAATGAATATGGCTGAGGAAATGTCTGATGGCTGTGATTTAAGGCACATGTAGTAGTTACATTAAATCACCAACTCCATTTTGTCTAGATTTTCAAGTTAAATCAAATAATGCCCTAAGGGTATAATGGTCTTTTTGATTTCTATTTTAATGGAAAACTTGTCAAATGCTCCTAACCCTTAGGGTTTAAGGTTTGGAACCCTTAGGGTTTAGGGTTTGGAAATCGTTAGGGTTTGAACCCTTTAGGTTTGCAATTTAGTTTCTAACATTTCTGAATTTCGGTTTTCAAAATAGAAATTTAATATTTCTAAATTATAATTAGAATTTTCTAATTATATTAAAATTTACTGATCATAATTCAATCTTGCTAATTAGGATTAGTGTTTCTTAATTAAAATTGCTAATTTAGCAATTAGGGTCAAAATTGGTCATTAGGGTCTACTACCCAAAAATTAGGGTTTCTAATAGAAAAATAATTTTCTAATTTAAAATTTATATTTCGTAATTAGGTTAGGGTTTTCTAATTACTAATAACTTTAAAATTAGGATTAATATTTCCTAATTAATATTAAAATTATTTAATTAACACTTAGGTTTTCCCTATTTATAAATTTGGGTTTCAAATCCATAAATTAGGGTTTAAAAAATTGAAATTAGGGTTTGCTAAATAATTAAGCTTTACCCTAATTAATATTATAATTAATAGCACTTGAGCATTATAATTATCCTTTAAGTTCCCATATTAGGGTTTTAAATTTCTAAATTAGGGTTTGGGATTCCCGAAACTGAAATTAGGGTTTTTAAAACCGATTTTAGGGTTTCTTGTTGATCGTAAGAATTTTCTAACCGAACGTTGACGTTCTTAATATATATCCAGGGTTTGTTACAGATATCGTTTATCTGGTTAACCCTTGACCCTTAACCACATACTGTACGCATACACAACCATATACACGTAACGTATTTACTTATTCCTTAATCCTGAATAATTCACCTAAATCCTTCACAGAATTTTGAAATCTTCAAAATTGCTTCTTAAAAATATCAAACGCATACACTTATTTTCTGTCTAGGTTCTAATATTAAACCTTAAATCAAAAAATTTAGAATTTAAAAATTTTCTAAATACTCGGGATGTCACAATAGGGACCACTACTGATATGGGCTCCGCTATCAATGGTGCCTCATATACCATGTGGATATCACGCGGCACATCCTCTACTACTCGGCTAGGTCCTCCCATGTCAGTCATCCTACAATCACCAACATAAGACAAGACAAATAACAACTCCATTAGAATTTTAAATAACATAAGTTCATTGTATAGAATAAAGTTATATTCTATAACACACTAAGTCACTCTCTAGGAAAACTCTACATGAGTCTCATCCCTCTTTATTTCCTAAGTTTTCCTAAGTTATAATCTAAGGACTCTCGTTCCTAAGGTTTATAACTATAGCTTTGATACCAAGTTTTGACGCCCCCAAATTCGGACCACCACTTGGTCACTCGAGTTCGGTTCATCACGTACTCATGGTAATACCATAATAACAAGAATTACATATTCACAGCGGAAAATCCAATTTAGAAGAATATACAATGATTTATTATAATTATTCCCCCAAGTCTCGCAACCTAAAGTACTTAATAGATTACATAGTAATATCGAATAAAGACTTGTTACATAATCCTACTTAAGCTTAAACACAGTCTATAAACAGTCTTAATACAACATAATAGTTTTAAACATAAAGGAACAAGCTAGTCGGTAGCCTTGCCCTTGCCCTTGTCTTTCCCAGAGACACTTCCCTGTTCCGCCATAACTGAAAGGTTTTAATAAGCAAGCATGAGCACAAATTGCCCAGCAAGTAATATATAACAAGGGTAAAGAGTTTTATAACATGAGTTTGAAATATCGAAGTATCATCTCTAAGATAGTTCAGGGTTTCAGAATAATATCATGAATAATGAATATCAACAATTCTTGAATCAAATCCTTGGAATAAGAATGATAATTCAATATAAATGAACAGATATATTTGAATTAAAAGGCTATCAATGTATCCAATTGGATAAACAATTTATACTGAGCAGTCACTAAGGACTATTGAACATCTACTAGAAATACCAATATTAAACTGATAACCCAAAAGAATCAAGTATGATAGATGATCAGTCTACAATACTCTAAGTTATACATAACATCACAGTAATATTCACGCGTGTGTTGGGGCTTCCAATAATAAACACTCCCCTTACCATAAGGGTTGTTCAACTAAGTTTTCAAAATTTCTGCACCAGTCAATTGGTTTGGACAGTTTTATAAACATGCATATTATCTAGCCGAATCAAATGGCATAGATGCTTTCACAATATTCAAGAACAATTCCAAGTTTAACATGAATAATAGTTTCCACAAGAGTTTAAACATACTAGCTCAATCGAACGAGAAAGTAAGTAAACTTGCATTCAAAGAGATAAGGTTTACTTACGATATCCGTTGACTAAAGTAATGCAAGGGTTTAGGATACTTGCATTCAATATACGAATCAGATGAAATTCAAGAACTTGCAAAAAATCCAAAGTTGTGTAAGTTAGGAAACTTGCCTTAAGCGTAGTTTATCCATGTTAAGAAATCAACACTTTCGAATCCTATTTATAGTGTATTATAAGTATAGGATGCCCATTAGCCAACACATTTGTTATTTAAGCTTGATATGATTCAAGTATACATATACGGTATAAAATCAGCTTATAGGTCTATCACGAAATCAAGTACCTAGTTACTTTATAAGCAAATTTACAATGCTCAAGCTTAAGACCTTTTTATCCATGGACTTTCATTATCTAAGGCAAACACTATCTTATCACTTTAATCGTCACATATATACATGTATCAGTAGGGTGTAAATAATTTCTAGCAATATAAACATCATATAAACTAACTGTCCAAAATCAGATTGTCAACTTGCACGATTTCTGATTCCAGGTAGTAAATGCTTGCATGGCTAAGCTTTAAGGGTCGGTAGAACAATTTCTGTGACCCTCCGCCTAGCCAAGGCTAAGTCATTTGCCTTATGGTTTTTGTCCAGTTATGAACACCACATTCACATTCACATTAACATGTTAAAGGCCCTATCGTGTCTCTCAAGTCAATCTAGGTCCCCTCTTTCATAAAAGGGTTATAAGTTAAACATTTCAGTAAGTTAAGGCCATTCACGGTCATAAAATCACAAAGTCTAACATGCTTACTCTTTAAACGTATAGGGTAGTCATATAACTCATATTAGGCATGCTTATGAGTATTCATATGTCATACATGTAACTATTTTAGTTATTCCTTTTGAAAACATGCTTTATTTAGTCTTAACTTTATTTCACAACTCCTAACATAGTAAGCTTATATGTATAATAAATTAGCAAGTCTAAAAACATTATCAAACATGTTCATAAATGTCAGATTTTAACTCTCAAAGTAGCATTTTAACATTCAAGTTCAAAGTTCATGTTTACATTAGTAAAACATACTAATAAGTCCAACATGTTCATGCTTCCTTACGAATCACATAAACACAAGTTAACGGTTTATTCATGCATTTCTAAACCATACCTACATGCTTGGAAAGTCAGTATATAAACATGGCATACATACATATCAAGTTCATTTCTAATTTTCTAATTTTGTTTTAAACTATACGCTTTTGTTCATGTATGCCAACCTAGTAAAACATGCTCACATTCGGTTAATATACTTATATATACACGTTACACATGCTTGCATGCTGGTTTAAGCCATAATAATTGACCAACACTTAGCAGATTTTTACCGTATGCGTAAACTTAAAAATAGAGGTCAAGCCTTGATTGCGTTTTGTGCCCCATTGTTATCTGACAAGCCAATGCCACGCTACGTGCAGATTCAAGCCTGCATCACGATGACTGGCGTGGAAACTAGCCCAAACATATAAATCATTCACGAATTCGATTCTAAACCGTCATATATCAGTTTAAACCTGCTTATATGGTTATACAACAATTATGTAAACATTACCCAATCCTTATCATCATCTAACTCCGCCTAATTTAGAATTGGATAATTTAAGAATGGAAATTTTACAGAAACTGAAAATGACGAACAAGAAAAATTTTTATACCTTTGTAATTAGCTTGGTAATTCACACTTCCTCTACGGATATGTATACAATTACTCACTCTATCTATGCTTTCAATCCTACACTTTAGCAATTCTCAGCAATGGAAATTAGAGAAGGAAAGTTCATACTTATAGAAGGAAAGTTACCATTGAATCAAACTCATGGATTGAAGGATTGCATGAAGGTTATTAAAGAGTTGCTAGATGGTAGTTGAAGATCATCATAATAGCCACTCCCCTCATAATCATGAGCTAGAAGGAGCTTGGAAGAATAAAAGGAAAATAGGCTTTAGCCTTTTTGTCATACACGTGAATGAGAAGTGAGTCTTCCAATTTGGGACAAACTAAATACTTAGCATTCTTGCAAAACATAGGTTATACACTTATACACAAGCCCTACTCTTATGATATATTTTATATACATATCATCCATACATGGGTTATAACTTAATGTCCCAATATGATTTACATAATTAATATTTCAAGGTAGTAGATGTGATATGGCAATGTAACATACATATAATCCATGTACATTTTGTCACATCGATATACTTTATTAAAATAATAGTTTACAATATGTTCATGGTTTATTAATTTAATATATACCCACATACATATTGTCACATATAGTTTCAATAAATCTTAATATATGATTACTATATATAGTTTAGTCACATAAGTGTCGCACTATACTACATAATGCATTGTATTCCATATATATAATATATTTAATTATTGCACACGTGCACATAACAGTCAATATAATCTTATTATATTAATAACTTGCTTATTTTTTTAGGCCAAATAGATAAATTATTCATCTTCTTGATTATTTAACAATAATATTAATCAATCCATTCCTCATTGATTAATGTAATTATTAATCTTTATAACAATTAATATAAATTAATCGTTCACTTTAATAACAACATAATGTACTTTTATCGTATGGTTTATTAATATCACACATATCACATAAGTGTTCCATTTCATTGCTATAGAAGAAAATGCATTTTCTTCAATCGACCACCGGTGTATACATGCTGCCGGGTTGTATCTTCTTCAGGAGGCGCAGCAATGCTGCATTCTACAAAGGCTTAAACCGGTTTAGCTTCAAGCTAGTTTCAACCTCTATCGCCATACTAATTTTTACACGACATGAATTAACGTCTACATGAGTGATATTGCTAATATAGGACTGTATTCACTCCTTATATGGAATCACATAATCATACACAGATAACCTTTCTAGTTCTCTTTTAACTTGCTTAGTGAATTTCCTCAGTTCACATTATGTCACACAAGGCACTTGAAAAATGCTCATCACATTTCCAAACTTCTTAATTCGTATTAATCCAATACGAATCAATTTAATTACTCAACTTACAAAACATTAACATTTATATTCAAATAAAGATTTATTTCCATTAATATATTTATTTAATAAAATGTGGAAATTCTCGGGTATTACAAGTACGGGCTACTACATTTAAGGGTTTTAAGAGTGTGGGTCCGCCAAAATTTAAAGGAACAACAGACCCTATAGAAACCCAGACTTGGGTGAAAGAAATAGAGAAGGCATTTGTTATTGCAAATGTCGAAGAGGGGCAAAAGGTTTCTTTTGCTACCTATATGATGAAGGGAGAGGCCAACTTCTGGTGGGAGGCGAACTAGGCTAGGGCTGTGATAGAGAACTTAACGTGGACGCAGTTCAAGGAGATTTTCTTCGAGAACTACTTTCCCACGAGTATGCAAGGGAGGATGGAGATGCGGTTCTTAGAAATGAAATAAGGGGAAATGACAGTTCCCCCAATATGCTGCCAAGTTCAATGAACAGGCGAGGAGATTTGAGCAGGGCTTAAAACCCTGGATCTATAGCCGGATATCAGTGTTCCAAAGTAATTCTTTTGGAACTATTCTGGAAAAGGAAATAATTGCCGAGGGTGGTAATGAGGCTCTAAGCCAATACCACAGAGAGAAAAAGAACAAGAATAAGGTGAATGGGGGAGTGAGAATCGAAGGAGCCAGTGGTAGTGGCAACGAGCAGAAGATGAAGGGTTTTAACTCTAGGAATACCGGAGTGAAGCAACGAGATCCTAAGAAGAGGATGGAGGCATGCAAGAATTATGGGAAGACTCACCTAGGAGTCTATCTCAAGGGAAAAGTGGTGTGTTACAACTGTGGATAGGAGGGGCACATTTCTCCTAACTGTCTAAGTCTGAAGAAGAACCATGGATGCTTCGTATGTGGATCAACTGATCACATAGCGAAGAATTGCCCAAAGAAGGGGACGAACGGGAATAAGGGCGCTAATAGCGGTAAGTTAGCTATTGGTGGTCCTGCGCAAACAAATAGGCCGATGGCCCGCACCTTTAACATGACGGTTCAAGATGCAATTGCATCCGGAGATGTAGTTACAGGTATTATCCCAATCAACGATATAAATGCTTATGTGTTGTTTGATTTGGGTGCTACTTGTTTTTTTATAGCATGTGATTTTCCTAGACGCTTAAGATTACTTCCCAGAAGATTGACTGTACCTTTGAATATCAAGGTAGTAAACGAAGAAATAATTCATGTTGAAGATATTCAGAGGAGTTATTATGTAGAAATACGAGATTGTAAGTTATCGGTAGATTTGTTACCGATAAAGTTGGGAGAATTCAATGTAATTCTCGGGATGGATTGGTTGTTTAACCATGGTGCAATTATAGATTGTAAAAAGAAATGTGTAAACATTAGAACGTTGAGACAACCTCATGTAGTGTTTTACGGTAATAAATCGTCGGGAAGTTCATGTTGTCTTACCATGACACAAACTAGGAAATTGTTGAGGAACGGATGTATAGGTTATTTAAGCCATGTTGTTGATACCCAGAGTGGGAGCAACGATGGAACAAATACCTATAGTTAAAGAATTCGTGGATGTATTTCCAAGCGAATTACCGGGTCTTCCACCGGATATGGAGACTAAGTTCGTAATAGATATTATACAAGGAGCGACACCAGTTTCTAGGGCACCGTACCGTATGGCGCCAGTGGAGAAGAAGGAGTTGATAGTTCAATTACAAGAACTGTTTGATAGAAGTACATTCAACCGAGTTTAGATCACATTCACCTACATATAGGTTTAGAACCATCATCTATTAGATATATTAACATTCATGTTCCAACATAACACGCATTTCTAGTTAGACTTACTATTTTAGCACAAGTCTTAAGATACCATGCAAATATCAGAAATTATAAGTGTTAACCTTCACAACACATGTTTACTATTCATCATGCTCACTAAGTCCTAATATACCACGTTCATCACTTACTAATCATTTAAACTTTGAATCTACTAACAACATATAGCACGATTCTGTTTTAGCTATATTAGTACATGTTTATTATACTAACACATCACTAGAGCAACGACGTTGCTATCCCAAAATCTAGCAGCACAGATCTACTTACTTCATATCGATTATTAGCGCGCAGCCTACCACGCCACACACACAACACACATTTTTTTAGCCTTGGCATCAGCCAGCAAATTGTTTGGGGCACATGACAGAGGCAAACTCGGCATGAAAAATTGCCATTTTTAGCCCAACTGACACGAATTTCACCCACCAAACAGTGAAATTAACATGTAAGATAAATATAACAATAGCATAAACATGATTGCTAATATTTTCCATCAATTAGAACAAATTAACAACACTTCTAACTATATTAATTTCTCAAAATTCATATTTTTATATTAAAACTCCATTTTTGAGTTTCTTCACCAAAATCATCACTGTAATCTCTATACTTGGCCAAATTGCTTCGTTCAAATTGCATTATGTTCGTTTCATAATGAACTAGCATAAACAAGCTTCAATTTTTAGTTTAGCATATGAATTGACCATAAAAAATTGATACATATACAAGCCATATGACAAATATGCATAAAACATACACTATCATTAATTTTTCCAACTATTAACTAAAATTAGCATGCAATTCTTGTTTAAACATAATCTCTAATCATCATAAACACGTGTAATCATCATAATTGGATTATATAGCAACAATTCTACACCTATGAAATTCACAGAGTATAAAACTTCATGCCGTAAAACTCATATATGTATATATATATATAATGTTAAAGCTATGAACAATACCTTCAATTAGCTTGATAATCTCTACTAACACCACTGGAATTGCTATGAAATCCTCAGGTTTCCTCTCAACTCTCTCTCATTTCTCTCTGAATGTTCTTCTCTCTTTTCTTAGTAACTAGAATGTGTAAAAAGAAAATAACTGATAGCTATAATGCGTAAAAAATAAAACTGCTAATCTTTAATACGCCAAACTTAATAACATATAAGTTACCAAACTAACGTATATATTATAAATATATTATATTTTATTTATTTTATTTAAAATTAAAAAGGAAATCCAAAAGCCAAAGGGGTTTGTTTGGCAAATCATTTAAAATTAAAGAGTTTATATCCTTAAGCATTGTTTGGGTAAAACTAAATTAAATTACTTTAATTTATTTTAATACTCCTTATAATATAGTTATTTGTCACACTATATTTAATCATGCTTTCATACTTTATTATATTTAAATAATAATTAATTAAATAAATCATTTGGTCACATAACTCACTACAAATAATTAACCATCAAATTGAAATATCAATATAATAATAATTTCCTTAACTCATTAATTATTTATTTAACAAATAATTAACCAAACAAAATCAAATTAATTAAACAAATATTTATTCAACGATAAACACATTCATTAAATATTTATATATAATTCAATAAATATATAATATTACAATTAAAAATCTGGAATGTTACATCATTCCCTCCTTAAAAGGATTTTGTCCTCAGAATCACAATTCAAACAATCAAATCGTCACATTCTTCCCTTCTTACAAGGATTCTGTCCCTAGAATCGAAGACACGTATTAAACAAATAACTCAGGGTAATTCTTCATCATTTCAGCTTTGAGTTCCCACGTTGCCTCTTCGACATTGTGGTTTCTCCATATCACCTTCACAAAAGGTATCACTTTATTTCTGAGCACTTGTTCTTTCCTGTCGACTATCTGGATAGGAATCTCTTCATAAGAAAAATCTTTATCGAATCGCAATGGTTCATACTCGATCACGTGCTTGTAATCGGGTTTATACGGTCGTAACACCGAAATGTGAAAAACATTATGAATATTTTCCAACTCTGGAGGTAGAGTTACCTCATAAGCCACTTCCCCCACTCTTCGTAGTATCTCGAAAGGTCTAATAAATCTTGGGATGAGCTTTTTTTTCTTGCCAAAACGAATTTTCCCCTTCCAAGGATAAACTTTTAGGAAAACGAAAGTTCCTACTTCAAATTCGCGATTCTGCCTGTGTTGATCGGCATACTTTTTATGTCTGTCTTGGGCTGCTACCAATCTTGTCCTGATGAGTTTGACAACCTTAGCAGTTTGACAACCTAGCATAGTGGAGTTCTGTATTTTCTACCGTATAATGCCTCGTAAGGCGACATGCCGATGTTCGCGTGGTAACTGTTGTTGTAGGCGAATTCCACCAATGGTAAATGTTCTTCCCAGCTTCCTTTAAAATCTATGATGCATGCTCTCAGCATATCTTCCAATGTTTAGATTGTTCGTTCTCTTTGCCCGTCGATTTGCAGATGGTGTAAGACCCCAACTTTTATGAATAAAGAATAATTTTCTCGAAATATATTTTTGAATATTATGGTGTGGATTTGATATAATGGTATAGTTGTGGGAAATATTTACAAATTTTGCAAAGTAAGCAAGTGGTTATATAATATTCGATTGGTCGGGGAATATTCATTTTAACAGAGAATATTCGTACAACAACACAATCATTGGTGGACCCCACAACAGAATTATTGTCGGAGTTAGAAAACAACAAAATTATCTTTTTATAAAAATAACGACAGAAGTGTTACCGTTAAAACTGTTGAACTAATCGGAAGTAAAAGTACAGTAATACGCGTGATTGCATAGTAGCACACGACATTTATTATTGATGCTTACGTGAGAAGTCACTCAGTTATACTCAATTATTGCTACAAATAATTCTTTGATCATATCTCTCATATTATTGATTCAATTATTGTCATAGTATCATCTCGCATAATATTTATTATTATTAAATCAATAATTGAGACGACAAAGTTATTCATATTATTATTTGCAATATGGACAATGTCTAGAAGTTACATCGATGAGAGGTTTGGTCACCTAATTACGCGCCAATAAGGAGAAATCCTTATCTAAAGCCCCTCTTTCTGAGGAACGACACGGTTGTTAAATATTGTGAGTTATAATATTAATGATGAATAAATTGTGTTGATTAAAGAAGAAATTGATAGTTCCATTGTGTGGAAATTATTAGTGTTAGTAGAAATCGATATTTATTTAGATAATAATTGATGTTTGGAGGTTATATTGACCAATCGGGTATTCGGGACACTTTTTGTTTCAGAGTACTATTCATATATTACTATTCACCCGGTTACTATTCACTCTAGTATTGTTCACTCGGGTATTTGGGACACTTTTCGTGTCGGAGTACTATTCTCGAAGTACTATTCACGCGAAAAATATATTTCTTTTTGGTCCAAATCATTTTTGGGTACAATATTATTCAATTAGGAGATGTGATAATTTTTCAGTCCGTTGGTTGAAGTTATAATAGGAAATCAATATGGATCGTTGGTTTAAAGTTTTAATAGTAAATCAGTATGGACCGTTGCTTTAAGTTTTAATAGTAAATCAATATGGACCGTCCGTTTAAAAGTAAATCAATCTGGACCATTCATGAATTAGTTACTATTCAGTCTATTCTCCTATAAATAGAAGCTCATTCCTTCATTATTTCTTACGAATTCACTGAAACTCTAGAGAGAGAAAATATAAAGAGAAAGAAGAAGAGAAGTCTGCTACCTCACTTTTCCAATATCTAGTTTCTTCTAAGGTAAGGGATATTATTTGTTGTACTCGTAAGGGGTATTATTCTTTCGTATTCATGAAGAGAGTTATTTTCTTTCAATACTCGTAAGGGTTGTTATTCCATTCTTTATTATTATGTTGGAATAACATGTTTATATCACAATCTTACGCATACATGGTGAAATTCTTACATTATTCCATTCTTTATTATTACATTTGAATAACCTATTTGTGCGATCTATCGCATGCCCGGTGAATTCATTGTTATTCCATTCTTTATTATTACATTGGAACATCCTGTGCGTGCGGATTATGCATGACCTGGTTCCATTTTTTATTATTCTGTTGGAACATCCTGTCTATGCGGATTACGTATGACCTGGTTCAATTCTTTATTATTCCATTAAAATATCATGTCTATGCGAATTACGCATGACCTGGTTCCACTCTTTATTATTCTGTTGGAATAATCTGTCTACGTGGATTACTGCATGGCGGAAAAAATCCATTTGCGGTTTTATATATTCTATTATACTTAGTTGATTAAAGTTTTGGCTTCTATACTCCATGAAATTATTGGAATATCCTTGATATTTGCGCTTCATCCAGTATCTTTTCGTGGAAATATTCTTCTGAACATTCTTGAATTTTACTCCACAAAGCAATATCATGTTGACAATTTGGACGTTATTGATTTCAGGATAAATTAAATTATAAATCTTTACAAATTTATCCTTGAACTTATTTTATTGAATTCTTATATCATTGTCATCATCCTCATGTTTATACTATGTTGAAAGTTATCTCGTATTTTGTGGTGCATAGATGGACTTGGTATGATTATGACGAGTGGATTATTCGGTATAATCATGACCGTAATGTTACAAATGATGTGGTAAAAGTCCTCATTGGTAGTAGTGCATTGATGGACGATTGTTGGCATGATCATGACCATTGATGAATACTACGAATATCCTTGGCCGTAGTGCATGGATAATTTGTGGTCCTAATACTAATGAATATCCTTGGTAGTAGTGGGGGATGATGTGGTTTATTTATTAAGTTGAGTCTCAAATGATAAAAGTGATGAAAAACGTTTTTTAAATCATAGAAAATAGTAGATTTTATTCTCTACTTGACTCTTCTAATGGATTGCTTGTTCCTACCGCAGCTTAAACTTGATGTTTATTATATTTTATCGCTTTAACACTTTGAAGGCTAATGATAATTTATTCGCATTATCTTAGTCATAATATTTCTTCTTCGGGCTAGTTGAGCTCACCCTTTCTTTCACTATTCTCTTCAGGAAATGAGAACGTAGCCGGGACTAGTCGAGGAACGGAGTGACGGTCCAGATGATAGCATTAGTAGTCCTCACTATTCTGTTAAATAGTGTTACAATAAATGTAATGAGAACTCCATTGAGTTTGGATATTGTCTAGGTGACAATATTCTTATTAAAACTCTTAGATTATGTTTTATCGTATTTTGCACGACTGTTTTATAATAAAGTTGTATTTGATTTTTGTATCGTGTATTTGGCGACTCAAGATGGGTGATGTATACCTATTTTGGGGGTGTCACAGTTTGTATCAAAGCTTAGGGATATGATCCCTGGTTGAGATGTTAGAGAAGAACTAGGAGGGGATAGACAGGGAATTCCTTCGCTAGTATGACCTACCTAAGTTTATTTGGTATTTATTTGGTCGGTCAGAGTATAGGGATAATATGTGACATGTCAATTAATCCTTGTTTTGTGGAAGTATTTGAAAATGACATCCGAGAATGTTGAGAATAGCAATGGAGTATAGGAGACCGTTGAGTCTCCACAAATTAATAATCAGGATAATGTGCATCAGGAAGGCGACAATCCTCATGCAAACAACAACACTGATCAAATGATGAACGATGGAATGTTCAGAGGCTTTATGCAATTCATGCAACATTAGGCGAGAGCGGCTCCTGTCCAAAATGTAGGTGAAAACACTGGAAACTCTCGTACGGTCACCGCTAAACAGTTCAAGGAGCTGGGACCACTGGAGTTTATTGGAGAGCCAAAACCACTTAAGGCGAAAGCGTGGATAAAGCAGATCACCAAGATATTTGATGTCTTGGGATGCTCCGAGGAGCAAAAGGTTCCTTTTGCCTCCTTTATGTTGCGAAGAGAGGCATATTACTGGTGGGAATCGGTAAAGCGTTCTCAACCTGCCGCACTGAAGATGTCTTAGGAGAAGTTCCAAAAACTATTCAACTACAAGTACTTTCCCAAAAGTATTCGTCACATGAAAGAGGTAGAGTTCATCAAGTTGGAGCAGAATAATATGACCGTGTCACAGTACGAAGCTAAGTTTGCTGAGTTGTCCCGGTTTGCGTCTCACTTGGTTGATAATGAGGAGAGAATGACACGGATGTTTCTAAGAGGTTTGAAACCCAAGATACATCAATACTTAATTTCTCACAAACTGTGTTTGTATTCAGATATTGTTAATAGGGCTCAGTTATTGGAGCGCGATAACGAGTCAAATAAACCAAGAGAAAGCAGCCGGCAAAATGATAATACCAGTGGTAGCAGTCATCGAAGCGGTGATAACAAACGTGGAGGGAATCAGCATGCCAGAAATGGTAACCACTTCGGTGGTAATCATGGACAAGACAATAAAAGTGGACATTTCATGAAGATGAGATTCAACAATGATGGAAAGACGTTATCACCGGCCCCCGTTGTTAAGGAAGGAGAACGACCCCCTATCATATGCTTCAAATGCGGAGGGGAGGGACATATCAGTTCAAACTGCGCGATGCCATCCAAAGCATTTTATAATTGTGAAAGAGAAGGTCACCTAGCACGATTTTGTCGTGCACCGAAGACAAGTCCAGTTGGAACGGTGACACAAAATACCATCCCAGACAAGTTAAAACCAGTAGTTCAAGGGAGAGCGTTTGTTGTGACCTCCCAGAAAGCAAGGAACCCAAACGAGGTCATCACGGGTAAGCTTATCATAAACTCTAGCGAAGTCTATACTTTATTTGATACCAGTTCTACCCATTCTTTTATTTCTCCTACTTGCACTCAACGTTTAAATTTGACTCCGGAGAAATTAGACTTTGACTTATCGGTTGAAACTCCGTTAGGAGAAACCTTCATTACATCCACTGTTTATAAGTCTTATTTGATTCAAATCGGTAACCGCACGTTACCTGTCGATCATATTCTTTAAAAATACTTGCATTTGACGTGATTCTAGGGATTGATTGGTTAACTACTCATCATGCTAAAATTGATTATTTTTGTAAGGTTGTTAGCTTTCATATTCCTAATCAACATATTATCCTAATTCAAGTGACCAAACTATTAAAATCAATCACGGTCGTCTCAAGCCATAAAGCTATTCGTTTATTGAAAAACGAATGTCAAGCTTTCTTAGCTCATGTCACAGATTTAAACAAAAATACGTCAGATTTGAAAGATATTTCTATTGTTAATAAATTTCCGACGTATTCCTCAAGAACTTCTGCCTACCCCCGGCGTGAAATTGAATTTTTTATCGACCTTGAACCCGGTACAAAACCCATTTCCAAAGCCCCATATCGAATGGCTCCTATTGAACTTCAGGAGTTAAAGACCCAATTGTAGGAATTGTTAGAAATCGGTTTCATTCATCCTAGTACGTTGGGGTGCTCCTGTTCTATTCGTGAAGAAGAAAGATGGAAGTATGCAAATTTGTATTGATTATCAGGAGTAGAATCATGTCACCATCAAAAAAGGTACCCGTTGCCTCGCATTGATGACCTGTTTGACTAGTTGCAAGGCGCCAAATTCTTTTCAAAGATTGATCTTCGTTCCGGATATCATCAGTTGAAGATTAAAACTGATGACATTCCAAAGACTGCTTTCAGAACTCGGTACGGGCATTATTAATTCTTAGTCATGTCTTTTGGATTGACTAATGCTCCTGTTGCCTTCATGGATATGATGAACCAAGTATTCAAGGAATATTTGGATCACTTTGTGGTTGTCTTTATTGATGACATCCTCATATACTCCAAAACCCTTGAAGACCATGAGCAACACTTGAGGCTGATACTCTAAAAGCTTCGTGAAAACAAGCTATATGCCAAGTTGAAGAAATGCGCGTTCTGGCTTTAGGAAGTTGCATTCCTTGGGCACGTGATATCAAATCATGGGATATCTGTTGACCCAGTAAAGATTGAAGCAATTCAAAGCAGGGAGCAACCTAAATCAGTGACCAAAGTACGTAGCTTTCTCGGCTTAGCTGGTTATTATCGGAGATTCGTAGAAGGGTTTTCTTGAATCGCTACTCCATTAACTCAGCTGACTCGAAAAGATACAAAATTCAGTTGGAGCGAGGAATGTTAGAAGAGTTTTCAAGAACTCAAGAGGAGACTCATTTCAAAGACTGCTACGACAATACCATCCTGCTCTGAGGATTTTGCAATCTACAATGATGCTTCAGGCAAAGGGTTAGGATGTGTTCTCATGCAACATGGGAAAGTCATAGCATATGCCTCACGACAACTCAAAGAATATGAGATAAATTATCACACTCATCATCTAAAGTTGGCAGCATTCGTTTTTGCGCTTAAGATTTGGAGGCATTACCTGTATGGAGAGAAGGTAGAAATCTATACGGATCATAAAAGCCTCAAATATTTCTTCACTCAAAAGGAACTCAACATGCGGCAACGCTGATGGCTTGAGTGGTTAAAAGATTACGATCATACCATTCAATACCATCCTGGAAAAGCGAACGTAGTAGCTGATGCATTGAGTAGAAGATCATATGCGAGTACGAGTGCATTATTGTCAATGCAAAGTCCCATTTTATATAACTTACAAAGGATGGAGATAGAGTTAAAGACTCCAAGGACCCATGTGATGATGGCGAATATACGAGTAGAGCCGAATTTAATCGATAAAGTTAAAGCTGCTCAAGCTACAGACCTAGAGCTGATGCGTATGAGGAAGAAAGTGCAAGAAGGTGCTATGCCGGAAGCAAGAATCGATGAAGAAGGAATACTTCGAGTTAACTCCAGGCTTTGTGTTCCTAACAACCCTGATTTAAAGTATAAAATCATGATCGAGGCACACAACACACCGTTTGCAATCCATCTTGGGAGTACCAAAATGTATCGTGATCTTCAACATACATTTTGGTGGAGCAATATGAAGAGAGAGATAGCGGAGTTTATCTCAAGGTGTTTAACTTGTCAACGAGTCAAGGCGGAGCATCAAGTACCAAAAGGTCCATTGCAACCACTTGAAATTCCAGAATGGAAGTGGGAGCACATTACCATGGATTTCGTTATTGGTCTTCCCAAGGTTTTTCAAGGCATAGATGCAATTTGGGTCATTGTTGATATATTAACCAAGTCTTCTCATTTCCTACCTATACAAGAAACTTATTCACTTGAACGTCTTGCTCGTATGTACATAAACGAGATTGTAAGACTGCATGGTATGCCGGTATCCATAGTTTCTGATCGAGACCCAAGATTCACTTCAAGATTTTGGGTTAGTTTGCAAAAAGCTATGGGCACGGATTTACGATTTCACTCGGCATATCATCCTCAGACGGACGGGCAGTCGGAGAGGACTATTCAAACTCTTAAAGATTTATTAAGACTATGTGTCCTTGACTTCAAAGGAAGTTGGGACAAGTTCTTACCATTGGTGGAGTTTTCCTACAACAACATTAATCAAGCAAGTATTGGCATGGCTCCATTTGAGGCGTTGTATAGAAGAAAGTGTCGTTCTCCAGTATGCTGGGATGAAGTGGGTGAAGCAACGTTGTTGGGACAGGAGTTGGTATGTATGACTACGGAAAAGATTCAAACGATCCGACAACATATAAAAACCTCACAAGATAGACAAAAGAGTTATGCTGATCTTCATCGAAAGGACGTGGAATTCGATATTGGAGATCATGTGTTGTTACGTGTTGCTCCATGGAAGGGAGTTACGAGATTTGGAAAGAGAGGAAAGCTCAACCCTCGATTCATTGGCCCATTTTTAATCCTCGATCGAGTAGGAACTGTGGCCTATAGACTCGCCTTACCGCCAAGTATGTCTCGTGTTCATAATGTTTTTCACATATCTATGTTACGTAAATATAGGAAAGACCCGAACCACATTATTGAATTAGAACCAGACGAGATAGAGGAAGATTTAGCATATGAAGGGTTACCTGTTAAAATCTTGGATAAGAAGGATCATATTCTACGCTCTAAAGTTAAACCTCAAGTCAAAATTTTGTGGAGAAACCACGATGTTGAGGAAATGACCTGGGAGTTAGAATCTGAAATGAAATCAAGGTATCCTCACCTCTTCGATATACCAGTTATGAACCATAATTTTGAGGATGAAATTTCATAAGAAGGGGAGGTTGTAAGACCCCAACTTTTATGAATAAAGAATAATTTTCTCCAAATATATTTTTGAATATTATGGTGCGGATTTGATATAATGTTATAGTTGTGGTTAATATTTACAAATTTTGCAAAGTAAGCAAGTGGTTATATAATATTCGATTGGTCGGAGAATTTCGGTTTAACAGAGAATATTAGTACAACGACACAATCATTGGTGGACCCCACAACAGAATTATTGTCGGAGTTAGAAAATGATAAAATTATCTTTTTATAAAAATAACGGCAGAAGTGTTACCGTTAAAACTATTGAAATACCCGGTAGTAAAAGTACAAGAATGTCTGGCGTGGTTGTATAGTAGCACACCGGTATTGATTATTGATACTTACGAGAGAAGTCACTCGATTATACTCAATTATTGCTTGAATAATAATTGCGATCATATCTCTCATATTATTGATTCAATTATTGTCACAGTATCATCTACATAATATTTATTATAATTAAATCAATAATTGAGACGACAAAGTTATTCATATTATTATTTGCAATATTGATAATGTCTAGAAGTTATGTCAAGGAGATGTTTGGTCACCTAATTACGCGCCAATAGGAAAAAATCCTTATCGAAAAGCCCCCTTTTTCTCGGGAATGACCTGGTTGTTAAATATTGTGAGTTATAATATTAATGATGAATAAGTTGTGTTGATTAAAGATGAAATTAATAGTTCCATTGTGTGGGAATTATTAGTGTTAGTAGAAATCGATATTTATTTCGATAATAATTGATGTCTGGAGGTTATATTAACCAATCGGGTATTCGGGGCACTTTTCGTGTCAAAGTACTATTCACGGGTTACTATTCACGGGTTACTATTCACCTAGTTACTATTCACTCTAGTATTGTTCACTCGGGTATTTGGGACACTTTTCGTGTTGGAGTACTATTCCCAAAGTACTATTCACGGGGTACTACTATTCACCCGAAAAATATATTTCTTTTCAGTCCAAATCATTTTTGGGTACAATATTATTCCATGAGGAGATGTGATAATTTTTCAGACTGTTGGTTGAAATTATAATAGTAAATCAACATGGATCGATGGTTTAAAGTTTTAATAGTAAATCAGTATGGACCGTTGCTTTAAGTTTTAATAGTAAATCAATATGGATCGTTCGTTTAAAAGTAAATCAATCTGGACCATTCATGAATTAGTTACTATTAAGTCCATTCTCCTATAAATAGAAGTTCATTCCTTCATTATTTCTTACGAATTCATTGAAGAGAGAAATTATAGAGAGAAAGAAGAAGAGAAGTCTGCTACCTCACTTTTCCAATATCTAGTTTCTTCAAAGGTGAGGGATATTATTTGTTGTACTCGTAAGGGGTATTATTCTTTCGTATTCATGAAGAGAGTTATTTTCTTTCAATACTCGTAAGGGTTGTTATTCCATTCTTTATTGTTATGTTGGAATAACTCGCCATCTGCTCAAGCACCGCATACATGGTGAAATTCTTTTGTTATTCCATTCTTTATTATTCTCATTGGAATAACTCCGTCATGCATCTTGATCTATCGCATGCACGGTGAATTCTGTTGTTATTCCATTCTTTATTATTCTGTTGGAACATCTTGTATGTGCGGATTACACATGACCTGGTTCCAATCTTTATTATTCTGTTGGAACATACCGTGCATATGCGGATTACGCACGCACCGGTTCCATTCTTTATTATTCTATTGGAATATCCTCTCTATCATGCGATTACGCATGACTCAGTTCCATTTTTATTATTACATTAGAATAATCATTTGACGTGGATTACCGCATGGCAGGAAAAATCCATTTGCGGTTTTATATATTCTATTATACTTAGTTGATTAAAGTTTTGGCTTCTATTTTCCATGAAATTAGTGGAATATCCTTGATATTTGCGCTTCATCCAGTATCTTTTCCTGGAAATATTCTTCTGAGCATTCTTGAATTTTACTCCACAAAGCAGTATCATATTGATAATTTGGACGTTATTGATTTCTGGATAAATTAAATTATAAATCTTTACAAATTTATCCTTGAACTTGTTTTATTGAATTCTTATATCATTGTCATCATCCTCATGTTTATACTATGTTGAAAGTCATCTGTGGCATGTAGTGCATAGATGGACTTGGTATGATTATGACCAGGGATTATTCGGTATAAACTTGATCGTAATGTTACAAATGATGTAGTAAAAGTCCTCATTGGCCGTAGTGCATTGATGGACAGTTGTTAGCATGATCATGACCATTGATGAATACATAAATATCCTTGGCCCGTAGTGCATGGATAATTTGTGGTCATGATACTAATGAATATCCTTGGTCGTAGTGCAGGGATGATGTGGTTTATTTATTAAAATCGAGTCTCGTGATAAAAGTGATGAAAAACCTTTTAAATCATAGAAGATAGTAGATTTTATTCTCTACTTGACTCTCTAATGGATTGCTTGTTCCGCTGCAGTTAAACTTGATGTTTATTATATTTTATCAGTTTAACACTGTTGAAGGCTAATGATAATTTATTCTGCATTATCTTAGTCATAATATTTCTTACTGGGCTAGTTGAACTCACCCTTTCTTTCACTATTCAGGAAATGAGAACGTACCCGGGACTAGTCGGAGAACGGAGTGACGGTCCAGATGATAGCATTAGTAGTCCTCACTATTCTGTTAAATAGTGTTACAATAAATGTAATGAGGACTCCATTGAGTGTGGATATTGTCTAGATGACAATATTCTTATTAAAACTCTTAGATTATGTTTTGTCGTATTTTACACGATTGTTATATAATAAAGTTGTATTTGATTTTTGTATCATGTATTTGGCGACTTAAGATGGGTGATGTATACTTATTTTGGGGGCGTCACAGATGGTATGATGTACTCATTCGCAATTGTGTTCCCAAACATTCTAGTAGTTTCTTCCAGAAATTTGACGTAAATCGTGGATCTCTATCTCACACAATTGACAATGGCACTCCATGTCTCGAAATTATCTCTTTAACGTACAACCTTGCCAACTGATCAAGATTGAACATAATCTTTATTGGTATAAAGAGCGCTGATTTTGTCAGTCTGTCCACTATCACCCAAATCGCACCGCATTCTCTTTGAGTAGTTGGAAGGCCCACCACAAAATTTATTGTGATGTGTTCCCACTTCCATTCCGGTATTTCTAACGGTTGAAGTAATCCTCTTGGTATTTGATGCTCGGCCTTGACTGTGACAACCCGAGAATTTAGAAAATTTTTAAAATCATAATTGATTGATTTAAGGTTCACTGTTAGAACCTAGACAGAAAATAAGTGTATGAAATTGGCAGTTCTGTAATGAAATTTTAAGGATTTCAAAATTCTGTGAAGGATTTTAATAATTTATGAGTATATAAATTATTTTATGATTTATGAAGGACGTGTATGTAAACGTAATATGGTAAATATATATTAAATTTTATTTGCTATAAGTAAATAAATTTATATAAACAATTTATAATTTGAGAAAATAAAACGATTAATTATTTTCTATATGTGACGTGTGCATGTTTTGCGTAATTGGTAATTGGGAGTCAGTGAATATATATATATATATATATATATATATATATATATATATATATATGTGTGTGTGTGTGTGTGTGTGTGTGTGTGTGTTTATTACTTGGGGAAAATAAAATTGTTGGGATCAATTTGCATAATGAAGCAAAACAGAGGCGGGTTAAGCATATAATGTGACAACCCCAAAATAGGTCCATTTCACCCAACCTATTCTGAGTCGCCAAATATATGGTACAGAAAACAACTACAACTTTATTACAACAATTGTCGTACAAAATACAACAACACATATGCTGTGAGTTTGGATACAAATATATACCAACTGTGACTCGTGTCCCAACCGTAATGTGACAAATGTCCCATCAGTGGAGAGCACCTCACAGTGATACCTACATAAAGGTATAGTCAAAAACTGTATTAGAAATTAGAATCTTTGGGAAGTGCTCAAGGAAACCTTCGTACATGGGAGGCCATGCTTCCAGGTTATGATAGATATCATATGGCCACAAAATTATCCTTGGTTGACCCAATAGACTCCAAAGAAAAATGAGAAGATTACTATCATATTCTTTCCAATGGTGAGTCTTCTCTTGACATATCATTATCTCCACTGTCTCTAATTGAGAGTTATACTTCAACCAAACACCAAGATTATATAGGTAGTGCTCGTAGATATACTCAGCAAGTGGATGAGCACAACCATGTCTTATGATGACACGAGGTTGTATGTCATTAGACATCTTGTATGATAGTGGCAAAACACCCTTCCAACGTTGGGTTCGTCTCACCCTATTTGATTCACCAAATATAACTACTAAATGATGACCACCGTTCTATTCCCTCATTACTCCCTTCGCCCAAATCTACACTCTTATTACACGAAAGGAATTGTGAAGCAAAAGGGTGAGCACAACTAGCTCAGTAAAGAATATCATGACTAATGATAATTAAATTATCAATAGCCTTCATCAATAATAAATCAGAGATTTAGAACATATGGTAGATGATAAAAAATTTCAACCATAGTTGCAGCGGAACGAGCAATCCATTAGAAGAGTGAAATAGACTATAAAGTCTATTATCTTCTCCATTTTAAAAATTCACCAACAATGTTTTATCCCTGTAACATCAATCAACAATTCTGGTCCACAATCATATGAATAACTCATAATCAAAATTGTAGTTCTAAATTCCTCTTCTCATCCAGGACGAAGATAATTTATATCACCTGTCTATACCTGAAACATCAAATATCATGGTTATACCAAATCACATTTCCTGTTCATAATTATACTAATAACTTCATCTTTGCACTACGGCCGAAGATATTCGTCAACAGTTCATATTTGCACTACTGGCCAAAGATATTCAACAACATATCATCTTTGCACTACGGGCCAAAGATATTTATCAACAATTCATCTTTGCACTACAGGCCAAAGATATTCCTCAACAGTTCATATTTGCACTACAGGCCTAGTATATTCATATTTGCACTACAGACCAAATATATTAATATTTCAAAGAAATATATAATCATTTCAGAATTAATATAAACAATAATTATAACCATGTTGATCCATTCACCTTTGTACTTAAGCTAAAAATATTCAATTGTAAATTCAATGGTCATGATCATACCCGTCAACAATTCAACTTTGCACTACTGGCCAAAGAGAACCCATAGTCACAATCATACAAATAATTTGCCCATCTTTACACTTAAGTCAAAGAGAAATTCCATCACTAGGATTATAAAAATATTATATATGATAGTAAAATCAATATAATCAAAACATCTAGATTTAATCTCAAGAGTAATATTCATAAATCAACTATAATTTGGTTAGAAAAAGAAACCAATTTTGTCATGAATAGTAACTCGTGAATAGTAACTCGTGAATAGTAAACCCGACACAAAAAGGTAGAAATTCCACAATAAAATTCATACTAATATTTCGGTATAATGATATTGAAATAACATTTCTTAAACTTATAAACAATTTTTTTTAATTGTTTACACTTTACTAAATAATGCATTTCATCATCCTAAAATGCCAAACTTATAAGATTTCATCACCAATAACCAAAACCCTCATCAAAATCTGCATATACCTCATATATGATTCTCAAGCCATAAAATCATATTTTTCAATTTTCTTACTTCACATAACATATTTAATTCATTTATTCATAACTAGAACATTTTCATGAAAAATACCAAATCAGTTCCAAAAATATTTCTTTTCTGGGATTTAGCATAATATAGTCCCATATTGAACATATATTTTTCTCGGAATTTTTAAAATTCATTTACTATTTTTCATATGGCCAAAACCACCGAATATTCAGACATTTATCATAAATTGTACTTTTATCCAAAAATTCCGAAAATCACAGGGTACTCTGATATTACATAGATGTACTCCTAATAAAAATTTCATCAATTTTGGAGTTAACCACAAGGAGTTATAAGGGTTTACTCTTAAAATAGTCTTTTCTCATAAAATCCATAACTCCTAACTCTTCTGATGCTTGGGAGTTTGGAAGCATGTCATGTGATGTTTTGAAACTTGTAATGGTGACTCCCAACCTAACCACACTATTAAAATCAATCACTGTCATGTTAAGCCATAAAGCTATTCGTTTATTGAAAAATGGATGTCAAGCTTTCTTAGCTCATGTCACAGATCTAAACAAAAATACGTCAATTTTGAATAATATTTCTATTGTTAATGAATTTCCTGACGTATTCCCTGAAGAACATCCTGGCCTACCCCCAGAGCGTGAAATTGAATTGTGTATCGACCTTAAACCCGGTACAAAGCCAATTTCTAAATCCCCATGTCGAATGGCTCCTATTGAACTTCAGGAGTTAAAAACTCAACTGCAGGAATTGTTAGACATTAGCTTTATTCGTCCTAGTACTTCTCCTTGGGGTGCTCCTGTTCTATTCGTGAAGAAGAAAGATGGGAGTATGCGACTTTGTATTGATTATCGGGAGTTGAATCATGTCAACATCAAAAATAGGTACCCATTACCACGTATTGATGACCTGTTTGACCAGTTGCAAGGAGCCAAATTCTTTTCAAAGATTGATCTTCGTTCCGGATATCACCAATTGAATATTAGAACCGATGACATTCCAAAGACGGCTTTCAGAACTCGGTACGGGCATTATGAATTCCTAGTCATGTCATTTGGATTGACTAATGCTCCTGCTGCCTTCATGGATATGATGAACCGAGTATTCAAGGAATATTTAGATCACTTTGTGGTCGTCTTTATTGATGACATCCTTATTTATTCCAAAAGTCATAAAGATCATGAGCAACAGTTGAGACTGATACTCCAAAAACTTCGTGAATATAAGCTTTATGCCAAGTTGAAGAAATGCGAGTTCTGGCTTGAGGAAGTAGCATTCCTTGGGCATGTGGTATCAAGTCATGGAATATCTGTTGACCCAGCAAAGATTGAAGCTATTCAAAGCTGGGAGCAACCTAAATTAGTGACCGAAGTATGTTGCTTTCTCGGCTTAGCTGGTTATTATTGGAGATTCGTATAGGGTTTTCTCGAATCGCTACTCCACTAACTCAGCTGACTCGGAAAGATACAAAGTTCGGTTGGAGCGAGGAATATGAGAAAAGTTTTCTGGAACTCAAGAGGAGACTCATTTCAGCACATGTTCTGACAATACCATCTGGTTCGGAGGGATTTATCATCTACAAGTGATGCTTGAACAAAGGGTTAGGATGTGTTCTCATGCAACATGGGAAAGTCATAGCCTATAACTCACGACAACTCAAAGAATATGAGAGGAATTATGCTACTCATGATCTAGAGTTGGTAGCTGTTGTCTTCGCACTAAAGATTTGGAGGCATTACTTGTATGGGGAGAAAGTGGATATCTTTACGGATCATAAAAGCCTCAAATATTTCTTCACTCAAAAGGAACTCAACATGCGACAACGACGTTGGCTTGAACTGTTGAAAGATTATGATCATACCATCCAATACCATCTTGGAAAAGCGAACGTGGTAGCTGACGCATTGAGTAGAAGATCATATGCAGGTACGAGTGCAATATTGTCAACGCAAAGGCCCATTTTGTATGACTTGCAAAGGATGGAGATAGAGATAAAGACTCCAGGGACCCATGTGATGATGGAAAATATATGAGTAGAACCGACTTTAATTGATAAAATTAAAGCTGCTCATTACAAATTCGGAGCTGATGCGTATGAGGAAGAAAGTGCAAGAAGGTGCGATGCCAGAAGCAAGAATCGATGAAGAAGGAATACTTCGAGTCAACTCCAGACTTTGTGTTCCTAACGATCCAGATTTAAAGTATAAAATCATGATGGTGGCGCACAACACACCATTTGCAATCCATCCCGGGAGTACCAAAATGTATCATGATCTTTGACATACATTTTGGTGGGGCAATATGAAGAGAGAGATAGCACTGTTTATCTCAAGGTGTCTAACGTGTCAACGAGTCAAGGCGGAGCATCAAGTACCAAAAGGTCCATTGCAACCACTTAAAATTCCAGAATGGAAGTGGGAGAACATTACCATGGATTTCGTTACTGGTCTTCCCAAAGTTTTTCAAGGCATAGATGCGATTTGGGTCATTGTTGATAGATTGACCAAGTCTGCTCATTTCTTACCGATACGAGAAACTTATACACTTGAACGTCTTGCTCGTATGTACATAAACGAGGTTGTAAGATTTCATGGTATGTCAGTATCCATAGTTTCTGATCGAGACCTAAGATTCACTTCGCGATTTTTGGTTAGTTTTCAAAAAGCTATGGGCACAGATTTACAATTTAGCTCGGCATATCATCCTCAGACGGACGGACAGTCAAAGAGGACTATTCAAACTATTGAAGATCTATTAAGACTCTGTGTCCTTGATTTCAAGGGAAGTTGGGACAAGTTCTTACCATTGGTGGATTTTCCTATAACAACAGTTATCAAGCAAGTATTGGCATGGCTCCATTCGAAGCGTTGTATGGAAGAAAATGTTTTTCTCTAGTATGCTGGGATGAGGTGGGTGAAGCAACGTTGTTGGGACCGGAGTTGGTACGTATGACTACGGAAAAGATTCAAACGATCCAGCAACGTATAAAAACCTCACAAGATCGACAAAAGAGTTATGCTGATCTTCATCGAAAGGACGTGGAATTCGATATAGGAGATTATGTGTTGTTACGTGTTGCTCCATGGAAAGGAGTTACGAGATTTGGAAAGAGAGGAAAGCTTAATCCTCGATTCATCGACCCATTTTTAATCCTTGATCGAGTAGGAACTGTGGCCTATAGACTTGCTTTACCGCCAAGTATGTCTCGTGTTCATAACGTTTTTCACATATCCATGTTACGTAAATATGTGGAAGACCCAAACCACATTATTGAGTTAGAATCGGACGAAATAGCGGAAGATTTGACGTATGAAGAGGTTCCTGTTCAAATCTTGGATAAGAAGGAACATATTCTACGCTCCAAGGTTACACCTCAAGTCAAAGTTTTGTGGAGAAACCACGATGTTGAGGAAATGACTTGGGAGTTAGAATCTGAAATGAAATCAAGGTATCCTTACCTCTTCAATATACCAGGTATGTACCCTAATTTCGAGGGTGAAATTTCATAACAAGGGGAGATTGTAAAACCCCAACTTTTTGAATAAAGATGAATTTTCTATAAATATTATTTTTGAATATTGTGGAGTGAAATTGATATAATATTATAGTTGTGGGTAATATTTATAAATTTTGCAAAATACGCAAGTTGTTATATAATATTCGACCGGTCGGGAAATATTCGTTTTAACAGGGAATATTTGTACAATGGCACAATCATTGGTGGACTCCACAACAGAATTATTGTCGGATTGAGAAAACGACAAAAATACTTTATGAAAATAACGGCGGAAGTTTTACCGTTAACTATTGAAACACCCGGTGTTAAAAGTACAGTAATACATGTGGTTGCATAGTAGCACACGGTATTGATTATTGATTCTTATGTGATAAGTCACTCAGTTTTGTTGGTATTATTAATGTAATAATACAGAAAATATTTTTATATAAAATAGAATACTTTTATAAAGTTATTCTATAAATATAAAATATATTATATTCTATTATGTATAGTGTTGTATAATGTCTGCATAGTGTTTTGCATAGTAAAGTCTTTTTATATAAAACAGAATACTTTTATAAAGTAATCTATTTTATTAGACAATAATTAGAATATATTATATTTTATTATGCATAGTGTTTGCATAGTAAAATCTTTTATAAAGTTATTCGTTTTATTAGATTATAAATAGAATATATTATATTTTATTTAAAAGATTTTGCTTTAAATATGGACCGTCAGATTAAAGTAAATCAATCTGACCCGCTTCATGAGTTAGTTACTATCGCATCCATTTTTCTATAAATAGAAGCTCATTCCTTCATTATTTTCTTACGAATTCAATTGAACTCTAGAGATAAACTATAGAGAGAAAGAAGAAAGTATTCTCGCTTCTTCACTACTTATATATCCAAGACTCTTCTTCTTAAGGTAGGGAATATTATTTGTTGTATTCGTAAGGGGTGTTATTCTTTCTTATTCATGAAGAGAACTGTTGTTATTCCATTGCTTATTATTCATTGGAATAACTTTTGTATCTGTGATTTACCCTATACTTGGTGACATTCTTCTATTATTCCGTCTTTACTATTACATTTGGAATATCACATCAATGCGTTTTCTGTGGGACCTAATTCCGCCTTTATTATTACATTGGAATATCCTATCAGATGCGTTTCTGTGGGACTGGTTAAAATCTTTATTATTATTACATTTGGAATATCACATCGCATGTATTTTTTTACGTGGGACTGATTCCGTCCTTATTAGTATTCTCATTGGAATAACTTTATCATGCGGCAATCTTGCATGCATGGTGATTTCATTGTTATTACGTTCTTTATTATTACTGTTGGAACATCCCAGCTTGCGTCTTAATTTCGCTTTGACTTCGGTTCCGTTATTTAGTATTCATTGGAATAACTCGCTGTCATGCGGCACCGCATGCATGGTGATTTCATTTGTTATTCCATTCTTTATTATACTCGGTTGGTTAAAGTTTTGACTTCTATACTCCATGAAATTAGTAGAATATCCTTGATATTTGCGCTTCATCCAGTATCTTTTCATGGAAATATTCTTCTGATCATTCTTGAATTTTATTCTACAAAGCAGTATCATGTTGACAATTTAGACATTAGTAGTTCTTGGACAAATTAATTCTTGAAGTTGTTTTATTGAATTCTTATATCATTGTCATCATCCTCATGTTTATATTATGTTAAAATTCATCTGTGGCCTGTAGTGCTTAGATGGACTTGGTATGATTATGACCAGGGATTATTCGGTGTAATCATGACCGTAATGCTACAAATGATGTGGTAAAAGTCCTCATTGGCCCGTAGTGCATTGATGGACAGTTGTTGGCATGATCATGACCATTAATGAATACACAAATATTCTTGGCCCGTAGTGCATGGATAATTGTGGTCGTGATACTAAAGAATATCCTTGGCCGTAGTGCAGGGGTGATTCGATGATGTGGATTATTTATTAAGTTGAGTCCCAGCGATAAAAGTGATGAAAACCCTTTTAAATCATAAAAGATAGTAGATTTTATTCTCTACTTGACTCTTTTAATGGATTGCTTGTTTCGCTGCAGTTAAACTTGATGTTTGTTATATTGTATCAGTTTAACACTATTTAAGGCTAATGATAATTTATTCTGCATTATCTTAGTCATAATATTTCTTACTGGGCTAGTTGAGCTCACTATTTCTTTCACTATTCTCTTCAGGAAATGAGAATATAGCTGGGACGAGTCGGGGAACGGAGTGATGGTCCAGAGGATAGCATTAGTAGTCCTCACTATTTTGTGAAATAGTGTGATAATAATTATAATGAGGACTCCTTTTGAGTTTGTATAATCTCTAGTAGACAATATTTGTACTCAAACTCACAGTTTATGTTTTGTCGTATTGTACACGACAGTTGTATTAGTAAGTTGTATTTGAATTCTGTACCATGTATCTGGCGACCCAAGATTGGTGATGTATACCCAATTTTTTGGGGCGTCACACGTATAGTCGTTTCGATTATTATACGTAAGGAATATGAGTATTATACTAGTATGTATACGAGTATGGTATGAAGAATAGTACGACGTATATACGATTATTATATGAGTATTATACAAAGAGAATACATGAGTAATACGAGTAGAATATGAGTTCTATTATTAGAGTATGAGTTAAGGATTTTATCCAATCCAATTGGACTTGAATTAATAAACAAGCCTAATGAATTAAGTATACAAGCCCAAGTCAAGGCCCATTATTAGATTGATTAAAGCCCAATGTTTTTATGTCAAGCCCAATCCAAAAAGTAAATCGCGGGTCGAACCGGTGGGTCAAGGGATGGGTAAAACCCATGGGGCAATCGATGGGGATGACTCATGGGCATGGTGGGCCGGCCACATGGTGTGCAAGCCAAGTGTATCACTTGGTCACCAAGTACTTTACTTGGTGACAAAGTGGTAATTAAGTAAGGAGGTGGAAAATTTGACATTTTTGCCCTCATTTGGTTTTCTATAAATAGAAAGCTAAGAGTTGGATTTTTGTTGTTTTACAAAGTTTGTCCAACATATTTGAGAGAGAGAAAAGAGCTAGAATCCTATAATCCTTCTACTTCCAAGCAAACCAAAAGACGTTTATCAAGAACGTTAACTACTTCAAAGGTAAATTCCTATAAACCGTAATCTTCATCCTTTTCGATTTCATTGTCATAGAAGAATCGTAGATGAGTGGAGAATGTTTATAGAGAAGATATAAGAATGCCTTTTAATGACCAAATCATTGATAGGTCATGACCAAATAGAAATCGTAAGTGTTTACGTGAGTTAAAACCATATAAAGTCTTGAAAGTTAACTTAGTTTTAATTGAACATTTTGGAAACCGTTGTAGCTAAGATATGTTCATCTTGATTGGTTAGGATGTAGATATGAAGTCCATGGAGTATTCCATGTGATTTGGCTTAGAGAACATTAGTAACGAAGTTATGGCGGATTTTGCGAAAATAGACGTTAAACGTCAAAAATGCATAACGTCCGGATTAAATGTCAAAAGTTACCGTGTGACTTGAAAATGTCGGTTTCCAATGTCAACACATGAGATAAGGTAATTATGAGTCGTTGGCGAAGGAATCGTCGCATTTCGACTTATAACGAAGAAAACGAGTATTGAACGGGCGAAAACGTTAAACGAACGCTAAAAAATGAACTTAAAGGTGAATTCTGAGTTAACGGATTTGAAAATATGAAATTCTTATATGAACGCATAAAGGATGTAATTCCTGACTTGTAGGAATTCGAATGGGTCAATTCGGATGTAAAACGAACAAATTAGGAAGTCGGGAGTTTCGTTAAGAAACCAAATTTGTTTTGGCTAACTGGTGCCAGACTTTCGTGGCAGTGACTAAAACCAAGATACAAGTGGTGGCGCACGGCTTTTCAGACTCGGCAGATTACCCTGCTAACTCGCACTTTTGACACCACTAATATACAAAAGGATGTCATGCGCAATGTCCTATGATGGAAAAAAAGTTATCCAAGTTAGGTTTATTTCCCTTTTAAATGTAGACCTAAAGTAAGATGATAAAGGTACTAAAAGTACATAATGAGACTTACTTTAAAAACACTTATAAGATGTTAATGTAAGAAGAATGGGTATGGTTTAATGGAAATTAAACAAAGAACGGAAATACGTAATGAGTGAACCGTGAACGACGTTCAACATTGGTAATTAACCATTAATGATCGAATGTCGGCTAAGGACGTAAGAACGTTAATAAAACGTAACGAAGTATAGAAAGTCGAATCGACTTTAATAACGGAGTTAAAACAAGTAAGACATAGAAGAGAAAGAAGTTGGTTAGAACCGTAAACTGAGTTTGTTTGATAACTAATTACAGTGTGCTATGTGAATGTATCATGTAGATCCTGTAAAGACTGTGAATAGTTGGAATATATATTTGAAGACGCTTGACGGCAAGTCTTTCTTAACTGTTATCTGACCTTAATGTTAGCCAAGTTTTTACGTAATGCATGAATGGTAAATAGAAAAGAATCGATGCCTATTTTATCCGGGCTAGACAAGTATTGAAGGATAGATTGAATTGGTTACAAGTCTGTTGATATAGAACTGTTAACGCTATCCTATGCCAAGTATTTGGTACGGATGAGAAGGTAAGTTTGTCTATGAACAAACAAAAGTATTTTCATCAATTATTCGATGGGCACGCGAGGTTGCCAAATGTTAAATGTAAATACGTTTAACGTAAGAGTGTTGATCAACATAGAGTACAATAGGATGAGCACCTAGAAGTGCTCATAAGTAAAGACGGGTGGATGGCCTTAGTGCCGGATATCCTTTTCAAGTATGAATACAAAAAGAGTATGTTCATGGTCTATTGACCGGTTTATCATTCCTAAGCTATTATATATACTCTGGAATTGTTGTAGTAGAAGTGTTAGTCAAATGATTCAGGATGCTTAGTAAATAATTGTTCTGATATTGATATAAAGCATGTACTTACTGATGTAATATTCATATGTTTCGTTGTTAAGACTTGCTGAGCTAGTTATGCTCATTCTTGCTTGAACCATATGTTTGCAGCTAAAGCCGAACGAACTAAGAGTTCTGTGAGAGATAAAGGCAAGGCTAAGATGGACAATTAATTGTCCTGTAATAGACTAGTATATTTGTATGTAATATACTTATGAAGAAAAACGAATGTATTCGGTTATGAACCTGGGAAAGGATTTGTTACAGATGTAATACAAAGATAGTAATTACACTCATTTTGTTGTTATTTCAATGGAATGATTGTATGAAATGTAGTATCATGGAGCACCATCTGTCGGGTTGGAAGATACCCGAATTTGGGGGCATCACAGGGCTCACAGAACGGTTTATTTTTTATCTCGTCCAAAATCTTCTCCCGATCCGTAGTGAGGGGGGTGTAAACTTTGCTGACATTACGATTAGGTAATGGAGGTCGGCTGCTTCCTGATCCTCCATTATAAGTTTTCTTACCCGAATTGTCCGACCTCCACTAGTTGTTATCCGAGCGCTGATAACTCGGTTTGTCCCGATCCATTGATTTCTCGTAAGATTGAGAGTGTGGTTTGAAATTTCCCATAGCCTCCTCTATCGCGATGAACCCTTCGGCCCTATGGAAGGCTTCGGTCAGATTTGCTGGTGGTCTGATTACCAAATCCTTCATCAGCTTCTTTGACCTCCCGATATCCAGGCCCGTTGTGAAGAATCCCAAAGCTTGTGGGGAGTTCAACTCGGCTACTAATCCCATAGCCTCCCAAAACCTTTTTACATACTGACCCGGGGTTTCTTCCGACTTTTGTCTGACCTGTATAAGGGACGCTGTTATTTTTCCTCATCTCTTGTTGCTTCCGAACCGAGCATGGAACTTCTCTCGAAGATCATTCCACAACCAGATCGATCCAGCTACCAAAGTCCTCATCCATTCTCGGGTGCTCTTTTTCAAGGTTGTGGAAAACATATGACATTTGGCCGCATTCGAGTGTCCGTAGTAAGACATCAGACGATCATATCCGTCTGAATGATCATAAGGATCCCCTAACCCGTCGTACGTGTCCATAGGGGGCATCTTCTTCTTCTGATCGGCTGTGACTTGGTTGATCTCTGGTGAGAAGGGTGATCCAGGGCATCCCAAAGAGGTACCTATCAGACTCTTGGCTGCTAATAGTTTCTCCAGTTCTGCGACTCTTCGGGCGAGGGGATCACCCTCTACTTTTTGAGGGGACGAATAATGTCTGTCCCGCTCATATTCGGGGGACGCGATCCTCCTCTTTTGATCCGACCTCCCTGGGTGTCCAGATCTTCTGGCCTCCGATCGACTCCTCCTTCGACTCTGTCCTTCTCGGGAACGACTCTGTGGTCGGCTCCTTTCTTTTCTAGCTTCATCCCGTCGGGGTGATCGGGATCGGCTAGGATGTCTGCGCCTCTTCGAGGAGACTTCTCGTTCTTCGGCCACCGTAGCCGTCTAGGCTTCAAGTTCTTCCTGCTGCAGTCGCAAGGCCAACATAGCGTCCTTATTCTGATCCATCTTCTTTTTTAGGATGAACTCTCTCTGGTCCTGGCTTCCTTCTCCTCCTTCACGCCATACGAGGGCCCGTGAATGATTTTCATCGGCTTGACTCGTAGGAGGGGGCGTGTGCTGGCTGTCGTTGAAGAGCTTACGCCGGTGGGAGTGGGCCGGTACCTCTTGAGCCTCCAGAATTTTGGATCCTAACCGATCCTTCACTGACCCCCTCACCTGTGTAGTCTAGTGCGACTTCTGGGTTTTTTCCTTTTCGTGGGCAGAGGCATTGTTTTCCTTACTCGCCATATCCTGCTGCCAGAAAAGTTGGTGGAGATTATAAGAAAGCACTAAAGGCCCCTCCTTCTAGCGCTAATGTTAACGCCGAGTTTCGTCTGCGCGTTCAATCACAGAATCCACGCGCTGAAACCTGCACAATGACAGATCACATAGAAGCTTGACGGCTTGTGCCGCCGGGGGATAGCTCCGATGTGAGAATAAGTACAGGCCATTCACAAGGTTTAACAATGGAGGCTTAAGTGTTTAGTGCTCAAAGATGTATTACCTGTTAATTGTAACCTTGGCCTTGTATTTATAATACTCTTACCACCTTAGAATCCTTCTCCGAGTCGAATTAGGACTCCTAAATATGGTAGTTACCTATATTTGGGTCCAACACAATCTCCTTAAAAGGTGCAAGTAGAATCCCTTTCCAATACCACCTTTGGAGTTTCCTTATCAACATATGATTAGGGTTAAGACCCTTAACCATGTAAACCCCTTATCACTCTTAACTCTGTATGCAGGCTACCCAACTGCACAGGTTCAACCCAACATAAACACCGGTCTGGGCCTTGGCGCAAAGGATGCGAAGACCCGACCCCAAACTCCCGCATCGCCACTGGACCCCGACCTAATGGGCTCGGGTATCCGAACCCAACCTCCTGTACATCTTCGACCATCTAGGCCCAAACTCCTTAGTTCCGGGCCAGGCTTGTAGTCAACATGAGGGTCGGTAAAACACTCCCGAACAAGTTTAATTCATGCAAGTACCTACTGGTTAAGTACATTTCATATATATACTCATGCTTTGTTCTTATGGTCTCATCAATATAACCAAATTAAGAGGATTTAGATTCCATGACGTTGTCTCTAGTTTATTACCTGTTAATCATATAGAAATGAGCTCATTTGGGATAGGAATGTAGGAGTTCGGCACCAATTGGGCGAATCCAACGCCAACAAACCCTAGAAGGGTAATCAGAAAAATGTGTAAGGGGAATCGAACCCCCTTCTCCAAAATGGTCACTGGAACGGCCGTCCAACCTTCCGGTCGTTGGTACATTCGCTCTCGGATCGTGGCACTATCACCTGATGGGTATCAGGGATTTGGTATCGAGTGCGAATTCTCTTTAAACCAATCTCTGTTATTTCAGAAGTAGTATTGGCATGTGTGAAATTTTCCTTACTCCTGAAGAATTCAGAGGGAGTAGGAGGGGCTTTTGGAGGTGGATTCGTGCTTGGTTTCTCGGGTTGCGGGTTGGAGCCCAAAGCTTCTTCGTTGGGACCTATGTTGGGTGGAACTACAGTAAGGGGGGTTGCCCGAATTGGAGAAGTCTGGTTCGTATTAATGACCACCATTGTTGACGATTTGCAGAGAAGAGAAGTAAAAGTTCGAAAGAGAAGAAGATAGCTCAAAGGTCCAAAATTCAAATTGGCAGGTAAAACTGTCAAATTTGGTAAAGTTTATCTTTTATACTGACGGTTACACAGTACACGAGGGCAACACATTAATTGACTGTAATAATCAAGAATTCAAACGGGCAACGTCCAATTCAAGATTCAAATATTAACCGGGTTAGGCCTTTCAATTGGGTTTCCGATTTTAAATTATCTTATGATTTTAATTCATTTCCATTTTGGGCTTTGGTAAGTCTTATTTTGGGCCTATTTCAATAATGTTAGATCCTATAATATCATGGACCGTCTATAGTTTTCCATTAAATATCCTATTTGATAAAAAACTAGGGGGCAATGTTGGGTCACGATATTTCTTGTATTGGGCCGAATGGATTGGGCCTACTTATTTAATTAGTCCATTGGGTCTTCACTATTAAGTCTTTAACTTATGGGGCCTAGTCATCACCTTATTCATGTTAAATCCTTATAAGATCGGGTCGGATCAATGGGTTGACCCACTAAATCTTTTAATATCTCTGTCTTTAACTTGTAATGATTAAAGAGGATGGCTGTTGACCAAAAGTCTGCAGATCATTAATGTGGATGGGATTATAGCCGGTCGACGGTATGCACAGTGGAGAAAAAAGTGACAACCTGCATGAAGTCGGTAGAGATCACTGAGAAGTGGGGGGCTGTGTCAGACAGTAGTGGGTGGCACGGTAAACCGGACAAGAGAGTATAACTTAGCAATGAAGTCTTCAAGAAAAAGGTACACACGCATACAACTAATATTATTATCTTTCTCAATACACTAGAGATTGGATCCTCCATTGTTAACCTTGTGATCGCCTGTACTGACTCTCGCGCTTGAGCTGTCCCCCGACGGTCGAATCCGTCAAGCTTTTGGTGTTGACTGTGTTTAGTGTGCAGGATCAGGGCGTCTTACGTGATTGGAACATTGTAGAAGATCTTAGCATTAACATTGGCGCTAGAAGGAGGGCAGAGTTCTAATGTCTTGTAATTTTAAATCACAACTTTCATTTGTTCTACATTGGATAAGATGGTGAGGAGTAGAGCAGATACACCGAAAAGACAGCTGAGGGCTGTAAGCTCATCTTTCCCACACATTTCTGTCAAGGATCATCTGGGTCCTTCGAAGAGTGCTCATGAGATTGAGAGCACTACTTCCAAGCATGATTCCAAGGGTTGTCGTTCGAGAGCTCATGGTGGTGCCAGACGAAGGTTGGGATTTGCTGATAAAGGCCGAGACTAAGACTGAAGGCAAGTGGAGGGTTCTCCGCCTAGAACCCATCACCGAAGTGGTCGAGATGACAAAGCTGCCAAGTTGGCAAAGATGGCAGAAGAGGCGGATAAATCTTTAGAGGTTCTTCTAAAGCAAAGGGAAGATATAGCTGTGCAAATGCTTCAGATGGCCGATCTGAAGGATGAGGCATCCACTTATGTCCAGTCCGAGAGGTGTGGTAGGCATAAGGATGTACAACAGCGGGAGGGGAAAGAGCCGGAACATTCTGTACATGTGTCTCTGGACCGTTCTCGTGATCAAAGGAGATCGAGGAGCAAAACTCCTGGGCCATCAAAGGAAGCACTTATTGTCATCGGTTCTCAAGGCCGAGATGGTGGCCGACGGAGGAGTAGGTTGAGGGAGATCATGCCAAAGAGTAGAAGGAGAGAGCAACGTCATGAGCACTCTCACCATGATGGCAAGGCCACACGCCGAAGTAAGTCCAGAAGCCCATTAAGGCGGTGGCTTCCGTTAGAGAGGGTCGGTCCATTTCGAAGAAGAAAGAGTCACCAGAGAAAGAAGTCTCCTTGCAGCCAGAAGGTGTGGATTTCTTAGTGAAGGAGTTGAAGGAGCTCCAGAAGCAATTAGCTGAGGTTCAACAGGTGAAGGATACTCCGGGAAAGAAGACGTCCCCATTTTCCTTGGATATTCGTAAGGAGAAGGTAGACACCACCAAGAAGTTGCCTCACATGGAGAGTTACGATGGGTCTGGATATCGTTATGACCATAGCCAGGCGTTCGATCGGCTAATGGATTATTATGATTTTACCGATGCTGTTAAGTGCCACACGTTTGTTATAACGCTAAGAAAGGATGCGAGGCAGTGGATGGGAACTCTACATGCAGGGTCGATCTCATCATGGTCTGAACTCTGTGACAAATTCCATGCTCGTTTCGGGAGAAACCGAAGAAGAGGGAAGCCCACAGGTTCTTTAGCACAGGTCAGACAGTTCACCAATGAGTCCTTAGGTCAGTATGTGAAGAGGTTCAGGGAGGTAGTTGGCCAGGTGTTTGACCTTAATGATCTTGAGGCTGTGGGGTTGTTTCAGAATGGGCTAGATCTGGTAAAGTCTGAAAAGTTGGTGAAGAAGCTGATGTGTCACCATCCGAAGAGCTTGACAGAAGCTTTTGATAAGGTAGAAGGCTATATTGTGGTGGAGGAGTCCATGAATAGCCTGAAACGTCCTTCTTCAGACCGAATAAAGGAGGTAGATACTCCTAAAGCTGATGGAGATCAGAAGAAGGTGGGGGGTATAATGATCGGCCAGAGGGCAGTTCAAAGAAGTACAATAATACATGGCGACAAGGAAGTAATCGCCCACCTGCTCCCGCCCAGAAGGTGAATAAGGTGTACACCAACCTAAATACGGATAGGTCGGTGATTCTAGATCAGATCAGGGGCCAGCCGTTCGTTGAAACACCTCGTGATAACTATAAGCCAGAATAAGGCAATGCTCGAAAGTATTGTGGCTATCATCAAGCCGCAGGTCACGACACTAATGAGTGTTACAATTTGAAGGACTTCGTGGAAAGGAAGGTTCAGAGCGGTTTGCTGGTTCAATATGTGGCCGGGAGGGATCAACAAGATCAGCAGAATGTTGACCGTACTGTCCAGATGATTTAAGCGATTCCCCCCGTCCGAAATGCTCCAATACCACCACCAAGGTACGTCGTTGATGTAATAACCGGTGGGACAGTAGGGAAGTTGGTAAGAAAGAAGAGGAGAGGATATTTGGACTCGGTCATGCCCATGGCGGGTGCTCCCCTGAAGACCGACAGACCATTTCCAGGGACGGTTATATCATTCACCGATGCAGATTATCCTTCGGAACCCATCGAGCCCCATGAAGGAGCACTAGTGATCACTGCACAAGTGGGCTCAGTAGATGTGAAGCGTATGGTGATAGACAACGGGTCTTCTATGGACATTCTATACGCTCATGCTTATCAGAGGATGCATCTTGATGGGCAAAAGATGGAGGTTGAGCAGGAGGCCCCTTTATATGGCTTCAGTAATGATCCAGTCAAAGTTACAGGCACTATTGAACTACCTATAAATTTTATTTTGTGCGTGTAGATTCGGCTTACAATGCCATACTGGGAAGACCTACTCTGACAACACTCCAAGCTATGACTTCCATCCCTCACTTCAAGATCAAGTTCCCAACCGCGCATGGAGTTGGAGAGGTAGCATGGGATTTGGATCTGGCCAGACGATGTTACAGGAATTCTGTGATCGCCTCAGGAGTAGGGGTCAGCAAGCACAAGCAAACCATGGCAATTGAGATCGAGCCCTTCACTGAAAGCAGTTCGGAGCCATTGGTTATTCCTGCAGGAGACACAGAGGAGATCGAGCTGGTCCGGGAAAGAAAGACAAGACAGTGAAGATAGGTTCGGGTTTACCGGAACCTCTCCGGACAAATGTTATGGAACTTCTTCGCTGCTATGCGGACATCTTTGCATGGGAGCCACAAGACATGCATGGGATCAGCCGAAAGACTGCCGAGCACCGGCTGGATGTTGATCCATCAAAAAAGCCAGTTCGGCAGAAAAGGCAAATCTTTGCACCTGAGTGTCAAAGGATCATTGATGAGGAGATCGCGAAGCTGATAGCTGTTGACTTCATCTTCGAGATCGACTATCCAGAGTGGATGGCAAATGTAGTGCTGGTGCAGAAGCAGAACGGGAAATGGCGAGTCTGCATCGACTACACAGATTTGAACAAAGCATGCCCAAAAGACTTCTATCCTCTACCCCACATTGATCAACTTATTGATGCGACTTCGGGGTATGCACTACGAAGCTTTATGGATGCTTTTTCAGGTTATCATCAAATTTCTATGTGCAAGGAGGACATTCCAAAGATAGCATTCATCACACACCGCTCGGTGTATGCCTATAAAAAGATGACCTTCAGCCTGATAAATGCTGGAGCCACTTACCAGAGAATGATGAACTTTATCTTCCAGAAGCAGCTGGGAAGAAACATGGATGTGTCTATGGATGACATGATTGTGAAAAGCATGATTGTTTAAAAGCATTTGGATGATATAGAGGAATGCTTTCAAACAGTCCGTCATCACAAATTGAGGCTCAATCCTACAAAGTGTACCTTCAGACTCGGTGCAGGGAAGTTCTTGGGTTACCTAGTCAGTCAAAGGGGCATTGAGGCCAATTCGGAAGAGATCTAGGCTATTCTAGACATGAAGACTCCTCAGTCATTCAAATACGTTCAATGTCTGACTGGTAGGATTGCAGGTTTGAGGAGGTTCATGTCCAAATCCGCAGAGAGATGCTTGCCATTCTTCGACACACTGAAGGGACCGAAGAATGCGAAGACGTTCTAGTGGATTTCAGAGTGTGAAGACGCCTTCCAAGGCATAAAGACATATCTGTCTTCGGCTCCTTTGTTGGTGAAACCCGCTCCTGCCGAAACTTTATACTTATATCTAGCGGCTAGCTCGTTGGCGGTGGGAGCTATTCTGGTTCGGAAAGTAGGTGGGAAGTAGCATCCGATTTATTATGTTAGTCATGTCCTAAGAGATGCTGAAACCAGGTACCCAAATATTGAAAAGTTTGCCTTTGCTTTGATAACTGCTAGTCAAAAGCTTCGGAAATATTTTCAAGGTCGGCTCCTAATCGTCTACACGGATCAACCATTGAAGAAGGTGATGAGCAAGCTAGAAGTTTTGGGGAGGTTAGCAGCGTGGACTATGGAATTATCCCAATTTTTTATTGAATATCATCCCCGAACTGCTATCAAAGGTCAAGCCTTGGTCGATTTCATGGTGGAGTGTTCGTTCTTGAAGCGAGATCTTTGAATCGCGAGTAGGCTGAAACATCCGGTCGAACAATTGCGATTTTTAGACTGGTCGAGATTCATGGATGTTGTGTATGCAGATGGATCTTCTACCGCGGATATTAGTGGAGCAGGAATTATTTTGACAAGTCCAGAGGGATTCAAGGTACAGCAGACCATCAGATTTGGGTTCAGAAAACGAACAACAAGGGTAGGATATGAAGCGGTCTTTGGCGGGAGTTCGACTGGCAAAAAGTCTAGAAGTTCAGAAGTTGATCATCTACAGTGACTCTCAGCTGGTCGTCAAGCAACTATCGGGAGATTATGATGCTCAGGGGGCGAGAATGGTCAAGTATTTGGCAGAGTTGAATGACCGGCTTCAGTATTTCATCTTTTATGAATTCCAGGGCATATAACGTAACAACAATTCCATTGCCGATGCATTGTCAAAGCTGGCCACTACAGATGTTGTTTTTAATGGGTCAGTTTATTTGGAGGTTTTGCAGCAGCCGAGTATCCAGCACGAAGCGGTGATGTGCATTGAGCGGTCTAACTGTTGGATGACTCCCTATATTGAATATCTGGCAGATGGCGTCCTTCCTTCGGATCAGATGCTGGCAAAGAAGATCAAGTACAAGAGTGCCAACTTCATTTTTATTGATGGGGATCTTTATCGAAGGGCATTCTCATCACCATTGTTGAAATGTCTGGTTCCGTCTGAGGCTGAGTATGCTCTTCAGGAGGTTCACGAAGGTATTTACGATGACCATATGGCTGCCAAGTCATTAGCTTATAAAGTACTTCGGCAGGGATAGTACTGGCCTACGATCTTCAAGGAAGCTACAGAGTATGTGAAGAAGTATGAGAAGTGCCCACCAACAACGATCTCAGATCCGCATCGACCCCGGAAGAGCTATACTCGATTTTATCTCCTATACCCTTTGCTGTCTGGGGGTAGATATATTGGGTCCATTGCCAAAAGATAAAGGTCAGGTTAGTTTTGTCATAGTTACTATCGATTACATGGCCAAATGGGTAGAAACGAAGCCACTTCGGTTGATAACGGAACAAGAGTGTTTGAAGTTCATGAAGGAGTCCGTAGTGTTTCGTTTTGAAATTCCTAAAGTGGTAATATCGGACAACGAGCGCCAGTTCGTGGGATCAAAATTTAAAGGATTTCTGAAAGAGTTGGGGGTTCAGCACAGGAAGACTTCGGTTGCTCATCCACAGTCGATTGGGCAAGTTGAGGTGACAAACAGAACACTTCTAAACGGGATCAAGCGTAGACCGGACGAAGTTAAAACAAGATGGCCAGAGGAGCTGCTCAGTGTATTGTGGGCTTACCAGACTACACCGAGGACTACAATAGGGGATTCACCTTTCAGATTGGCCTATGGTACTGATGCCTTAGTCCCAGTCAAGATTGGATCTCCAAGTCTTCGGGTTAGTCAGTTCAAAGAGATCTATAATGAAGAAGGACTGAAGGTCAAATTAGATCTGTTAGAAGAAGTCAGAGAAGTGGCTTTGATCAAGCTGGCAACATATCAACGGAGAGTAGCCAAGCATTACAATAAGGGGGTAAAATTTCGCAAATTTGAAGTGGGAGACTTCATCCTCAAAGAAGTCAAAGCATCTACGCCATAGAACATGGGAAAGCTAATGCCAAACTGGGAAGGGCCGTATGAAGTAATTAAAGTACCAAAGCCCGAAACTTATCGGTTAAAGGCACTAGATGGATCCGAGATCAAGAACACTTGGCATGCTGGCAGGCTTCGAAAATACTTTCAGTAGAGATCGAGTCAATTTATCGGAAGTCTGTAAATGGTGTTTCATCATCAATAAAAGATTCACTTTTTCACAATTGATCTTCCTCATATTGGTCCTAAGTTCACAATGGAGTAAGGAGGACGGGGGGGACTCACTGACCATTCGATGGTAGCCTTTTTGGCAGGTGGTCCTTATGAATTTGTCAGGCCCTTCGGGGTAGGCAAACTTCATCGGTGTAAGGAGGATGGGGTGAACTCACCGGCCATTAGATGGTAGCCTTTTCGGTAGGAGTGTCCTTATAGGTTTGATTTGCCGCGAGTGGTAAACAAATTCCACTGTCCTTTTAATTTTTCTTTACCGCGAGTGGTAAACAAAATTCACCGAAGTAAGGAGGTTAGGGGGGACTCACTGGCCATTCGATGGTAGCCTTATTGTTAGGTGTGTCCTTATGAATCTGTTCTACCGCGAGTGGTAAACAAATTCCATGGTCCTTATAAAATTGTTCTACCCCGAGTGGTAAACAAGATCTTAATGGTGCAAGGAGGATTAGCCGAATTCACCTTATACATGACCTGCCTCATACTTCGAAAACGATAAGTATACATTACTTTATTTTGTTCAAGTTTTGAGTTCGGTCCATTCAGTTCAGTTCATTAAATTCAGTTCATTTCATTTCTCAACTTAACTGTTATATGCCTTATCTGATTCATAGTCTAAGTTAAGTTCATTCAAGTCCATTGATGCTGAATTATTGACAAGAAATGAATCAAAACAGAAGCCATGATAAATAAATTTGAAGATTCGTTCATCCATCCAACCATAATAATTAAACGATTACAAAAAGATTGAAATTTTAACACAAAATTCTAAAGATAAAAAGTAGTAAGATCCTATTCATGCATTATTTTCATTTTCAGAGTCAAGTAGAGCCAGATCTAGTTGGGCTGCTACTAATTTTTCTTTGCCTCGACTTCAGCAAACCTCATACCCTTTCGAATATACCCGAAGTACTTCTGCACTTAATTCTTCGGACAAACGATATTCAGCCTGAATTTGCTTACGCAGCTCTTCGGTTAAGGGAGGACTCCATCCCCATAAGGCTTTCAGCTTATGGTGAAGTTTCCGACGTTTGGATGAATGCCTTTCCTTTTCTTCGTGGGCCTTCACCTGAAGACTGTTGACTTGTATCGTCAAGTTTTGGTTGGCTGCAACAAGTTTTGCAGTATTAGCCTTTAAAGTTTCATTCTCTTCAACAAAATCGACATTCATGTCAGCCAACTTTTGTTCACTAATTTTAGTCGTCTTCAGCTCTTCCTTAACCGAGCTCAGTTCATCATTGGATTCCATCATACCTTCTTTGGTTTGGGCTAGTTCCCTCTGAAGGCCTTCATTGGTATGAAGAACACTTTCGTGTTCACTTTTCTCTCGAACTAATGAGGCCTTCAACATATTATTCTCCCTTCTCATAGCCTCCTCTTCGGCCTCAACATTTATATGTCTGGGACGTAAACGTCCAAAGACATCATTTGCCTGCATATATTCAACAATATCCAACCAGTTTCAGATACTTAAACAAGAAAAGAAGTGTATAAACCATGAAAACTATCACTTACCTTCGCCAAATAGCTCATGCCTTCATCAAGAAAGTCCCCGTTCGAATGGTTACCAAATCGATGATCATCAGTTTCCCGAACAAAGGTATCAAAGAGTTGAAAGGGAAGTTGGAATTGAACCGAGGCCACATGGTCGGTGTTCCCATTGCATCATTCTAAAATTCTTGTGATGAAGGCCTTTGGGGGGAAGGCATGGGTTGGTCACGAGTTGGAGAAGGGTCCATATATATATTTTTAGGGGATGGAGATCGGACTGGAGTGGGGTCACAAACTGGTGAAGGTAAAGGTGTTGAACTTGGATGGCTGGTAGATGGTTGTTTTCTCTTTCGGGATGGTGTTGCAGTGGGTTCGATTTGCTCTTGTTCATTAGCAACTCGAGTTTCCAATAGGGTTGTAGAAGGGAGAACAGCTGAAGAAGACACTCTGAGTTCATCAGGGGTTAAAGGAGTAATCTTGGTTCTCAATTTCTTGACTTGAAGGAGTTGTTTACGATCGTTTATAGATAGATCGAGTAAACTCCTTCGAGCAGGTGTTGGGTTGATAATTGGTTCAGGTTCAGAGGGGGCTTCAGAATGTGATGGGATGGAAATTGGTTTGGGTTTTCGGATGGCTCTCTTTTTTCGACAGGGCTTGAGAGACTCTTCTGGTAGAAGGTCTTCAGCTTCGGGATCGATGGTTTGAGGTTAAGCAATGGGTGTTTTAGCAGTTTGTATTTTAGTGTGAGGGTCGGTAGTGGCTTCTACAAATTTTCCAGCCTGGTTGTCTTCGGATAGGGCCTCCTGTTGCGGAGGTTTGGCAGTTACTTATGCAGACTTTCCAGCTAGGAAATCTTCCAAATCTCTTACGTCTATGGTAGACGTCTTAATCAAAGACACTACAAAAAATAGAAAGTCAAATGTTAAAATCTATATCAATAAAAAATTTCAAACAATTGTGCAAACAAATAAGTTGAAACTTACGTTTGTGCTTATATAACCAGGCTTGCTTAGTCAGAAGCAAGTAACTCCATTAGTTCGATGAGAAGTTTTTGAATAGCTCTATCATTTCACCC